>CAMZMU010000106.1:10697387-11897387 GCA_947311845.1 Poa pratensis
ACAAGAGGAGAGTTTACCCAGGTTCAGGCTCCCGCAGGGTAACACCCCTACTTCCTGTTTGTATGGTATTGATGGTGAAGTTATAAGGTGTTACAATGGCGATCCCGCCGAATTGTAATCTCGCTAGAGTTTTGGTGTCTCAAGTATGCGTGTATGTACCTTAGTTGTCCTAGGCGGCGGCCCTTCTAGCCTTTATATAGGAGGCTGGGTCTCGGGAGTTCCCAACCGACTAGGTTACAAATAAACTTTAGCTTCATGCCCTTATGCATGGGCCACCAGGTATACCAACAGTGGGGTACCGAGGGGTATGCCCACATCAGTCTGTAGATATCTCGAGCAATCATAAGCAGGAACTGCATCCTGTAACCATAAGCTCACACTGATCCGGCGGGAGGAGGAAAGAACATAGTTGAATCCATTGGGAAGCCATATGGATAACCTGCAAAAAATTAGAACACCAGTGTTGTTCAAAACAATGTTGTTCCTGCATCTCCATAGAGACAAACATAAAGCTAAACGCCAATACGTATTCTAGCCTTAGTTTTTTTTATCAATGTCATTTAACCAATTTCCAAAAATATTTGTTATATTGGTTGGTCAAAGGATATTATAAATTTATACACAATATGCCATACAATACGGGCAAAAGGACATGTTAGAAATAGATGCTCAATAGCTTCCTAAGAATCACAAAAACAACATTATTTTTAGTGAGCAAAACATTACTATTTAAAAACCACATAAAAATCTTAATCTTAAGCGGTATTTTTAACTTCCACAAATATTTTCGCAGAGAAACCTAGTGTGGCCACTCATTAAGACTATACATAGACTTGACCGAAAACACTCCCATGGTAGTTAATTTCCATGCAAATTTATGAGGCTGAGCAGATAGGTATATCGCCATTAATCTTTGCCAAGGTTTGCTAGTTGAAAGACACTTTTTCCCGTGTACCCCCACGCGTCTAGAACCGATGTTAATAGGGACCTCGGATAATACATAGCTTATGGAAACATTTTTTCATCGAACTATGTTGTATAAAGACGAAGACTAACTTGCAAGGGGCGTATCCCCAAGCCAAACATCTTCCCAAAAAATGTGTACTGAACCATTCCTAATTTTTAAGAAGTCTCGGTTAAAAAACTCATCTTTGACACACATTAAGCCTTTCCAAAAAGGAGAATATGTAGGTTTTACTTGAACTTGTGATAGAGTTTTAGTACCTAAGTACTTGTTTTGGAGCAACTCTTGCCAAACACCCTCTTCGTTAAGTAATTTAAACAAGCATTTGCTGAATAAACACTTAGTTTTTCCTTAGGTCTATAATATTCCATTTGTTTAACACAGATTTTTCCTATTATCCTCGAGTTGCCAGAAAAACTTAGATCTGTAAAAGTCGAGATGTTTCTATACCCCTTTATGTAACTCAAAAAATGATAACATAAATGATCGGTAAAGTCGATCTTCGTACGAGAGCAGTTTGCCTTGCAGAATCCAAGCTTCCTTCCAAAGCGAGTTTCTATGGGTTCCATTCTGAGTTACAAAGCTTTCTATGATGAATAGGTATCCCAAGATACCTAAAAGATAAAGAACCAACTTCGCAACCAAAGAATTGCTTATACAGTTATACTGCTTTTCTTCATCCTTCGCCTTTCCAAAACATAAAATTTGGCTTTTATGAAAGTTTATCTTTAGACCGGATAATTGCTCAAAGATGCAGAAAATTCATTCCATGTTAACAGTCTTCTCTAGGTTGTGCTTCCTAAATAAGAACTGTGTCATCTGCATACTGTAATATCGAAATCTCTCCCTCAACTAAATGAGGTATGACACCTCCTACCTATCCAGCTTCCTTTGCTCTTGCAATAAGAATTGTCAACATATCGGTAATAACAATATTAAAAAGCATAGGGGACATCGGTCACCTTGCCTAAGACCTTTTTTTGTTTCAAAATAGTGCCAAGTATCATCATTGACTCTAATTTCAACACTCTCACCTTGCACAAAGTTTACAATTAGGTCACGCCACTCTTTATGGAAACCTTTGATGCGCAAGACATGTTATAGGAAGGGCCATTTTATCTTATCATACGCCTTCCCAAAGTCAAATTTAAACATTAACACTATCCATCTTCTTTCCTATAAAGTTCATGAATGGTTTCATGCAAGACGACCACCCTTCGAAAATATTGCGTCCCGGCATGAAAGCTGTCTGGGTAGTTCTAATAACTTTTTGGGCAATTACCGTAATGCGATTAGTATATTTTTATGAAAATTTCGAAGCCTATGCCGTGGCTCTGCCTAAACGATGCTGTGCTAGATCACATACAAGCCTTTCACGCGAGTAAGAGCGCTGCTTGCTTGCACTTACAAAATACATACTTAACAAGACCGGAGGGGGGACTCCACCCCGGCTTTGTCATTAAGGTAGAACTGAGGACTCGAACCGAGACCTGCCCTTATGCGCATATGCACGGCTACCACTAGTACGGAAGAGTTCTCCAAAATACATACTTGGTTCCTAGCGGAACTCAATCTGCATTATTATTCATGCTGCTTGGTACCGCTATTAATCGTAGTAAGACTGTCTCGTTTCTACTTTAGTGCAAAGACATGTGAGGCTTTTGCATGTTTTTTTTAGAAAAGAAGACAGAATTACTATGTGACATATGCCACAGACACAGAGGTCAAAGATGTGTGCAAAAAATGCAGAGGCGGTGGCTTAAGCGAACACAGATGTGTGCAAAAAATGCGTTTGCATGTGCGTGCGTGTGTGCGTTAAGAGATGTTGCTCTGTCAAGCAGGCTGAGACGGTGTGGTCTAGACACTCTATCAAACATACTCTTTTTTCATTTATAGGAAAGTACGTTGGATTTGATGTTGGGTTCTCGTGCATTCTTATCGTAACATTACATCTGCTGCAGGGTTCCCTTGCATGGCGTAACTGAGGAGGAACCCGGTATGTGAGAAAATATGGAGACAGTGGTAGTTTCAAAAGTTCAAAAAATAATCCGTGGAAGAGTCTCCATGGAACTATACCGTGCACGACGATTTTGGCAAATAGTCGCGTCGAAATCAGCGGGCATTGTCTAGTTTGTTCAGCTGTAAAAATGTGAAACATGCCCTTTTTACTTGCAAGGGACATCGCTTGGTCTGACATAGATAAATTAATTAAGCTTGCTTGGTTGAACAAGCGGGAAAACTTGTTCTTGAACATTTAATTTGTTTGCAAAACAAGAATCTCTAGGGCTTGGCCAGGCTGGATTACATGAAATTAAGGGTTATTATTGCGGCATGGTACATATGGCGGGAAAATGAAGCAATGTGTCCATACCGAGTCCGTTTAACCTTGAGAGCTATCATCTTAGGCAATTATCACTATTGTCGCGAACATGGAGAATGTTCATGAGAACAATGGTAATCAAACGACATTGTTGGACCTGAACGTGGATGCGGGACTCGATATTGATCAATTGAACACTAAAACCGAGTAACAGTAAGATATTCTTCATGGTCTTTGTAGCGGCATATAACAACAAAATTGATTATATGATCGGCGCCATTATGGTTGAAGCAGTTGTCTAGTATGGTATTTCACTTGCCCGAGCACTGGGACGCGTTTGTGTCATTTTAAATTCCAATAGAACGGAGGTCACTGAAGGCGGGAGGTCATTTGCTTGGCCAACTTGTTGTTGTTTATGAAGAATGCTACCTAATGGTGTAGGAATTCCCTATGTCATCTTTCAGCACTGCCCCAGGAAGCAAATGAGTCTGCAGTTCTGCACGTCAATTATCTAGCTATGGGCGTATAGAACATATGAGTGCTTGGATTGATACTCCCCTCTAATTTTACTCTAAACTCTTTTAGATTATGTAGCTCTTATTGTAGCTAAAAGCCTGTTATGAAGTTTCAAAAATACATCTTCTGCCAACATTAGTATGTCCTATAGTTAGTAGATAATCCCTAATAGTAGGATATTGTTCAACATGGCTCCCTAACATCAACTTAGCATCTCTATTCTTGGCCATGTATTTTGACATTTGTACACAAAAATCTCTCTTTGCATTATCCATTATATCACCAACTCGTTGAAATATAAATATGTAGCCTAGCTCTTAGTTTGCACTTTTGGGAAATTTGGCTACTGCATCAATTTAATATGGTATCAGAGACAAAAAGTTTCAAGTTCAAGACCCTACTCAGTACTCACGCAGTATTAAAAAAAGATTCAGCCTGCACCAAATTTCCATCTCAGTTCAGACTTTTGAAATAATTGGCTAGTGCATCAATTCAATACAACTCTAAACTCAATCTGATATTATGTTATCGTCATGAACCTTGCTTAAACAAAAGACGGTTTGTTATGTGAATGGCGAAATTATACTAGGAGGCCCTACCTATTCCTACATGGCATGATCAACTTGGTCAAAGTAAAGTCCAACTAAGATCCAAGGCTCAAGCCATAGTTAACAGGTCAAAGAATAGAAGAGAAGAAAAGAAGGTGTCAAAGATTAAGGCATGAGAGAAAGAAGCCCATGAGGAGGAAAGGATATGTGGGCTAGTCTACCATGGACTATGCGCCACTGAAAGTGTATCTAGACCCTAATAGTTGCTTCACTGCTTCGTCGGTCCCACTTGCAGCATCACCGCTTCCTTCTTCTTTTTCCTCTCCATTTGGTGCCTTTCACCTGGTTCGTAATCCAACTTTGGGGTAAATTGTGGCAGAAAATTTCAAATGGTTAAATCAACAACTTTCGGAGGGTGAATCGTGGTAAAAAAAAATTAAATTGGTAAACACTGTCATTAATTTACTATTTTTTTAGATAAAGAGTGTTTATTAATATCAAGAAGATACAACATGCACCCAGCCTCTGCAACAACGCAATAACCAAAGCTTTACGGATGCACACAGCCAAAAGACAATAAGAAGAAATAAAAAGAAAAGTCCCGCTACAGGGTTACAGTCCTTACAGCAGCCGCACAACCACCACCAAAACAACACCTGATGTCCAATTCTTCAAAAGCAACGTCTTCAAGAAGAACCGTGCCAAGCACAACCAATTAAGGCCAGACCTTGGGTTTTCACCCTGAAGATAATCCTCGCTCTCAAAACAATGTCTCCAACAAGACCACTGTCAGGCACAACCAATTAAGGCCAGACCTTGGATTTTCACCCTGAAAGGTAGGACTTTGGACTTCACGTATGTTGTCGCCCCCACTTACATGCCGCTGCTCCAAGTCATGAAACACCAAGCCAATTCCTCATCGCCAGAAAGATTCGAACCACCATTGCCAGTTTTCAGATCTCGCCTTCCATGTCATTCTCCGCCAGCACCATGGAACGAGAAAGCGTGCTCCATGATATTAATAGCCAGCGAGCTTCGAAGCGCTCCCTCTGAAACCAAACGGTCAGAGAAAAAACACGGGTGCGCACGATCGAATACCATCCGATCCAGCAATCTCCAGGCATGAGTCGCCCAGTGGAGTTCGTCGGCGGAGCCTTCCGAAACACGACCGTCCAGCCAGATCGATGGGGACCAACATCCGGTAGATCATCATCTCACCGCGAATAAGAACCAAGGACCACCGCCATTATTCTTCAGCCTCGCAAGCCCCGACGCCGCAAGGCCACTCCCAGCAGAAACGGCAGCAACGGAGGGGTAGACCATTGCTCGCTAGGTTGTCGGCGTGACCAGAGGCCACAGCCACCACCACAGCCGGCCCGACCGGATCCAGACAACCTCAGATCGAGATCGAGGCATCTGAATCCCAGCGCCCGAGCAGGCCAGATCCTGGACGCGAAGCGGCAGATCGGCGACCTCCGGCGGCGCCCCACCATCTCCATGCCCCCAATCCGCTGGGGAACTCAGGCGCCGGCCCGAGGCCACGCCGCCCTATGCCCGCCGCTGGCCTCCCACCGCTCCCATGAGACGCCGCCGCGTAGCACCTCCTCTGCCCACCGTTGAAGGGATGGGCGCCGCCACCACCGCCAGCAACGGCGGCAGCGGCGGCAGGTTGGAGACGGGAGGGAGGGTTCTGTTCCGAGGGTGGGGCGCCTCCGGAGCCGCCCGGGAGGGAGCGGCTCGGGAGGGAGGAAGAGGGAGAGCTAATTTACTAATGGAGGTAGAAATTGAGATTCACTAATAAAAAACTAAAGTAAACTCATTTAAAAGTATATTTGACCGTACTTAACAATGATGAGTAGCAATAAGTTATGTAGAATATAGTGGGCGACAAATCCCCAGCATCAGGCATGCATATGCACAGCAGATCGAGAATTATTTTCTTTGACAAGCTGGACCGTCGGCAGGTCACTGAGATATCGTAAAACGGATAAACACTCGGAGACCTGGTGTCATCTGCGATACAATTCGCTGGCAGTCGTTGTACAATGTACAGAGCAGTGTGTGTATGCGCGTGTGTGTGAGAGGGAACCCTATGACTATGAGAGAGAAAGAGCGAGAGAGACACTATAAAGCAGGTCGAGGACGTAGAGAGAGAAATCTCAAGGAGGTTTTGTGGTGGACATGCGCCCTCCTTGGCTCTCTAATACTCCCAAATCACCACCAACTAGCTAGTCCATCCCATTGCTCTCACCCTCCATCTCTCTCCTTCCTCCTTCCTATCCATTATACTCAGATCTCCATTGGAGAGCTCTAGCTTGCTGCTCATGCAGTACTGCACTATCAGCCTTGCTCTCACTCCGAGCCCAGCTTGAAAGTCGAGTGGCTACCCAGTAGCGCTGTGTATCACCGATCGCTACCATCGTCAAGCTAGCTAGTCGGCTGAGATTTAGAGTGGTATTTGGTCCAGAGATTACTCCCAGTTAAGTTCTTTGTTTCTCATCTCTGCCGATCTTGTGAGCTACGTACTCCGAGATTGGGATGCTTGAAGTGGCCACGCTGCCAAGCCCTAATCCGGCGGTCTTCAGCCTCGGTGACCACCATGTGGATGTCGGGTTCCCGGACGGCGACGACGACTTCCTGCTGGACTACATCGACTTCAGCACCTGCGACGTGCCCTTCTTCCACGTCGACGACGGGGACATCCTCCCCGACCTTGAGGTCGACCCGACCGAGCTCCTCGCCGAGTTCGCCGACGAGCCGGCGACGACGACGGTGCTGAGCCCCGCGGCAGAGCCGGCGACAGACGATCGCGGAGCCCACCATGGCGTTGGCGAGGCGAAGACAACCGTGGAAATGGAATTACCGACAGCGGTGGACATGGAATTACCAGAAGGGAAGGGCGAGAGCAGCGAGGGGTTGGAAGAGAAAGGCGTGGAGCACGGCGACCAGAAGAACAACAACGTGGGCGATGAGGTTTGGAACGCAGTGACGACGGATGATTCTTCGGCAGCGGCCGGGTCCGACGCCAAGTCGTCGGCGTCGGCAGAGGGGCACAGCAAGAGGACGTCGAAGCCAGCGTCGGGGTCGGCATCGGCGGCCAAGAGCTCCTCCCATGGCAGGCGCAAGGTCAAGGTACTGCTTGCATACCCTTATGCTAGCCCTAGCTCCACGATCCTATATGCATAATTAAGCTTAAACACATGAAAACAGATAAGAAAAAGAGACAATTCTCGAGTCCAAGCTGCACACCACGATTCACAGCTAAGGAACACATGCATACAGCAGGTCACACCTTTGCCGGTCTCGCGTTAACTCTGACATAATCTTTCTCACGACGACATCACCTGCGAGGTAGCCCAGCCAGCAGATCTGACTGACGCAGGACCGGGAAACTCACGAGAGACCTAGCTGTAGCATAGAATAGCGTAGCACTCAGCAGGAGGCCTGGGGAGTACAGCGGCGACGAATCAGCAGCTCGTAATTGGCTCCATAGAATTAAGAGCTCGTCGACTTTGACGCTCGCTGCTGCGTTCGTACGTAGTGTAACATCGATGGATGGATGCATGGAGGTTTGCACCGAAATGTTCCTGCGCGGCAATGAATAGGGCGCGGAAATCCCCGTGCAGCCCAGCCTTTTTCAGGGCGATGGATAGGATAGGACAGATCTCGATCGGTCGATCGATCCGACGGGAAAGAGAGTCACGGGAAGAGCACGGTAACAGTGGCATACACATACACCCAACAGCAACAGCGTATAGCTCCTCTTTGCTGCTTTATTTCGGTGAAAGTTTGCACACAAGCGCCTGCTAGCATATGAACAGTCTTGTCTGAACCCTCGTCTGATGGCAACAACTAATGGAGGATGCATGGATTGCAGGTGGACTGGACGCCGGAGTTGCACCGTCGGTTCGTGCAGGCGGTGGAGCAGCTGGGGCTGGACAAGGCGGTGCCGTCGCGGATCCTGGAGCTGATGGGCAACGAGTACTGCCTCACGCGCCACAACATCGCCAGCCATCTCCAGGTGCGCGCGTCATCTCATCTCATATAATTTCAAGCAAGGATCGAGTTTTCAATTCACACAGTAGTGCCTGCTATAGCTAGCGCAAAGCCAAAAATCACATGGACGTACGTGCTTGCTCCATGGATGGATGGATCTCCGGGGCAGTAGGGCACAGTAGTCAGATCGATCCGGGTAACATATGTACGTCGCTAGTGCAGGCATTGTCCAGGCATGGCATGACAACTGACAGTTCCTCCCCTGTACATTGCATCATTATTATCAGTACACATACATACATAAGTACTAGCATAGTGTACGCCGAATGCACTACGCATGCATGTGACTATGTGAATCAACGAGTCCTTAGCGGTTATACACACACACATGCATGCACGGAGCTTGGAGGAGGGTAAAAGTGAAAGGGAAACATTCAAACAGGTCGGCAGTGCATGCATGCCCTTGGCCTTGGGATATAAATATTCCACTGCCCAAACCGTGCAACGGGGACGCGCCAAGCTAGGGTGGGCGCTCCGGCCATGCCCCCACACACGGCCGGCCATGCCCCGGCCTTGGTCAGCGCGGCCGCGTGCCATGTCGCCCTCTGGGTTTAGGCGTTTAGGACCGTAGCGCTAGAGCACCCCGTGCATGGAGGTACTCCTGCTGCCCGGCAGCCCGGTCCTGCCTAGATGCATGGCTATACCTCGCATGAATTCTCGTGCGCGCTTTGGCGCTAGGCGAGAGAGATCTCTGTTCCAAAATTTATAGGAGGCAAATCATGCTATTCTTCCATGACACTTAGTTCCAATGAGGCCTACATAATGTTGATACTATATCCATCCGTTCCACACACAAAAAATCAAGCGTATAAATTTAGTCGGAATTCAAAGTTTGACAAAACAAGACAAGAAAATTTCAATATTTATAATAGTGAACAATACACTATATAAAAATATTTTATGGTGGATATACTGATATCGATGGGGTAATGTATATGTTGTTATTTTTATGTAAACTTGATCAAACTAAGAAAAGGGTTGACTTTTGACTGATTTTTTTTTGCCTAGTTTTAGTACGGAGGGAGTATATAAAATGGAAACACGATATGGCAATTTGAAAGTAGTGACTAATTGAAAAATAAATCAAGCAGTAGAAATATTTTGTGGGCGTGTGTCTGTAAGTCGAAGATGACTTCCAATCGATTGAAAAATGAAAATAGGGTTGCTGTTGCACATTTTTTGAGTTAGGTGTAACATTATATTTATATATGTGCAAGAGTGAGCATTCCAAGCTAGCTTTTGCATCTAAAGTCTGCACTTAAATTTTGTGTGTACATTATATGATGATGCGTGACTCGTTCTACTAAGAGTAATAATATTCAAACGATGTAGAATTAGTAAATCCAGTTTTTCCGGAAAAGTGTTATTCTGCATTCGTAGTCGAATACTGATGCTGTTGTATTTGAAGTTGAAATTAATGAGTGTGCATGTATTTTGTGCAAGTGCAGAAGTACCGATCGCACAGGAAGCACCTAATGGCCAGGGAGGCGGAGGCGGCGAGCTGGACGCAGAAGCGGCAGATGTACGCGGCGGCTGGAGGACCTCGGAAGGACGCAGTGGCGGGCGCTGGCCCCTGGGTCGTGCCGACGATCGGGTTCCCGCCGCCGGGGACGATGCCGCGCGCGCACACTGCGGCGGCGATGGCGCACCATCCAGGCCAGCCCCCGCCGTTCTGCCGGCCGCTGCACGTGTGGGGCCACCCCACCGGCGTCGACGCGCCTCCGCCACCGCCGTCCATGCTGCCCGTCTGGCCGCGCCACCTGGCCCCGCCGCCGGCGTGGGCGCACCAGCCGCCGGTGGACCCGGCGTACTGGCATCAGCAGTACAACGTGCGTGTGCCACACTGCCCCCTCCTCCCTCTGAACTCGATCTCCTCTTATCGCGTTCACGTGACCCTCTCGATCTTGCTTTGCATGTTTGGCGGTATGCATGTGTAATAATCAGTTGGTTTACCGTTTTCTCCTCAGGCTGCCAGAAAATGGGGCCCGCAAGCAGTGACACAGGGCACGCCCTGCGTGCCGCCACCGATGCCTCCGCCTGCCATGGTAATTCAACTAGCCAGCAACTTGAACTATTTTCAGTCGATTCTATGGAGTCGTCGAGTAATTTGGTTATGTATGTGTAGTTGCAGAGGTTTGCTGCGCCGCCGATGCCGGGGATGATGCCGCATCCGATGTACAGACCGATCCCGCCGCCGCTGTCACCGGCGCCGCAGAACAATAAGGTCGCCGGCTTGCAGCTTCAGCTCGACGCCCACCCGGTATGTACATATGCAAGAAAAAACAGATGTGACATTAAGCAAATAATCGAGAACGTGACCCTACCTAGTTGTATGTGTTTTCCACTCATTTTATTTGTGTTGATTGCTAATTGTCTTCCTGATGTACCTATGCAGTCCAAGGAGAGCATCGACGCAGCCATCGGAGACGTTTTAGTGAAGCCATGGCTGCCGCTTCCCCTCGGGCTGAAGCCCCCGTCGATTGACAGCGTCATGTCAGAGCTGCACAAGCAAGGCATACCCAAGATACCACCGGTGGCAGCGAAGACGAGCGGTGCCGCCGCCAGCTGAGTACGTCTCCACCACCACCGGCGCCGGCCGGAGCAATGCTGCTTCCCCTCTCTCAGCTCGTCGACAACTCGTCCGTCTACACTACGTGCATAAGTATGATCGATCCATCGATGTACGCGTGCGTGGGTAGATTAATTATCAATAGTTTTAATAATGTATTACCCTGGGTGTATGAATGCACTGACATTGATCTCTGGGTTTTTCCTCTCGTACGTGAGAGTTGCGTGTATATTGTTGTGATAGAACGACTTATATTATTGGACTGGTAAATGAATAACCAAGGATGCATATGCATGCTCTGGGTGGAAATGCACTTGCATAGAGAACCGTATTATTTTACACATACAGTGTAGGAAATTTGATGCTGTAGTGAAAAAATATGCACCATTTGTGATAGGTACAGAAGAAAAGAAACCCATTACCCACGCTAACCTGATGCAATGATGCTCCGTAGCTGGTAAAAGCTGATGTCCCAAGAGTGAAGAAGAACAAGGATGATCCATCGACGTCAACATTGGACTTCACGGGATCACTGAATTGTGTCCACCACATGAACAGAACGTTAGATGTCACCATCTCGTATAGGTGGCACCCGACATGTAAAGTGATGTTCGCGCATCGTAGGTACTGCTAGCAAGGACATCATGGATGCTTCATGCACAGTACAGATCACAGCGATTGACAAAGGCTGTTGAGCTTACAATACGTTCGAAGTTCATACATCAGCATGGCGGTTTTTTTCATTTCAAAGATAATCTAGTACAAGGTTTGTAAGTCAAAAAAATATAACGCAACACATTGAAGGGGAGATACTCCAGCACTCCTTAACTCATAAACATTTCGATTCCTAACGTCCTGCGCAACATCGAGTTCTCCGTTCAGCTGGGTCGTCAGAGGGCACAGGATAACTAGATATGTTCTCATCTCTGACAATCGGCCAAAATAACATGCCTGGATATCACCATATGTAGCCGCCTCAGGATAGTCAGAGCCACCCCTACTCGACTTCTTTGATGAGTCTTCTCGTCCTGAAGGGCTTCGGCTGCCTGCTGCCTGGAGCACTGTGTGCTTGCCTCCTTTGTTCTTTGCGGCCTTCTGCTTCAATCATGGCGCGCCTTATGTTGCCTGCCTTGTAGATTGGCTTAGGCAAGTGCCTATGCCTGCAGCAACCAAACGTCCATGCAACATCAGCAAAATGATGGATGCTTGCAGATAGAGGTAAACGAAAAACAAGATGATCCATAAAGCTGAAGCAATTTCCCATGACAAGAAATGGTAGCTTACCTGACAATCCGCTTGATTTCCGGAAGGTGCTTATACCGCTCCTTGACAGCATCGAGATATTCTTGCTTCTTGCGTTCCCTTGGAAGAATCTGCAGAACAAATTTGTTAACAATCATGCACCACTCCAAACACCCTAGTTAATAAGAAGGCCTTAGAAACTCAAGCAGATGAAAATCCAAAAAACAACAACGTGCAATAAAGCATTGTGTTGCTCGTTTACAATGCTATCTCTAACTTAAAATTACTTTCCCCATGAGCCATAAAAAGGCGGAAGGTCCGAGAATAAGGCAAAACTCATACCTTCATTAACCATTACCAAGTTTCAATCAGAAAAAGCAATGCCATGCCCTCTACCCTAGCTAAGTATTATTTTTAACTCAAAATTGCAACTTCAGCTGATAAGTCAAATCAGGCAGAAAAGAATCATGAATCGCTTTTGCTGCCTTTGTGCCCTCTACCCTAGCTAAGTATTATTTTTAACTCAAAATTGCACTTTACCTGATAAGTCAAATCAGGAGAAAAGAATCATGAATCTCTTTTGCTGCCTTTGTCTAAGTGTAGCTCATACAGACTACCACCTAATGTAACCATTCTGAGATATAAAAATACCCTGGCACCTAAAACTGATCCCTAATCGTTCAAGGCTATTTTCAGCAAGGCAGGGGTAACTGTAAATCATTGCACAAACTTGGTAAATCAATCCATTACCAACTATTGCTCTTTTCTAAATAGCGTTACAAAACAATGTATTACCAAAAATAATATTGTAAGAGTTAAAAATATACTGGATTAATTCCTAATGTTACTTTCCAGATTTCTGGGTGACAGACAGCAGTTGGCTGATAGTCACCTTTTTCATGCTAACGTATGAGGCCAGAGCATGCATCATTGATATATGAGATAAAGTACTGGAAACAGTTTGCCGGTCCCATGAGCCTGAGATGTAGATAACTACTAACTGTGCTTTCTGACGATTAATAATATGTACATAATTTTCTACTTGTCTTCTACGACTCTTAATTAAGTACACCATTTGTTTCTGGTTGTGGGATATGATGTTGCTAAACAGAAGGATTAAGCACAATTCAACAACGGACGGTTAGTGTTATGCTACTTCATTGGGCATCTATATGTGAGCCAAATCATTGCATGGAATTGGAGGAAGGAATAACTGGCAAAATCGCATGGCGTTAGAAAACTTACAACTCCCAATTGTTCTGAAGCTTTGGACTTCCACAGTCGAAGATTTGTATCATCGCTGCCAGAAACTAGATAGGTTCCATCATATGTGTATTTCACACAAAACACCCTGCAAGGTAAGGGTAAATTGGTTACAACAGAACGAATTTCCATAAAGCAAGGTAGTAAAGATAAACATGGGGCCAAAGATAAATAAGACAGCAAACTGCTTTCCAGGTAACCGAGAAACATAAATATGCACATGCAGCTGCTACGTCGGTGCTACTTCACTTCCGTGAACCATGGTTCGACTGCCACGCATCAGGTTACAATCGACTCGTTCTCATACGTCTCAGCAGAGCAACATAATCAAGTGTAGAACTGGTTAAACTGAAAATACTATACTGGAATCCTCAAAGATATAATTCTAAACTGATCTACTCATAAATTGATCTGCTTGGTATCCGAAGCATAACAAGCTTGAGGGTGATAATCCATGTACGACAAAAATAATATACTGCCAACCAGGGATATAATAGAACTCGGAACAAAGCAAGGAAGAATGAAGAACAATTAATAGGAACAAACCTTTGCATCCTCTTAGTATGGTATATCTCTCTGCTATGATCACCATTATAGTTGAAGATCCGTACCTGCAAAAGCATTCACAAAAATTAGTCAATGAAAAAAATTCACCTAGACATGATTTAAAAGTGAACAAACTGTAGGATTTGAAAAAGTCAAGCGTACCGTTCTATCGTAGGAACCAGTAACAAATTCCCGTCCTGTTGGTGAATAATCAATATCCATCCTGAGAACACAATCCATGTAAGAATGATATTCCAAAATCACGAAAGGAACACTGCATGTTGCCACTGGGCTTGATACAGAACTATATAAAATGCCAGCTTTTGGGTGTACGCCGTATAATGCAGGAACTGCGTATCTCAGAAATTTCAACGACGGTACAATGAAATAGCAACCCCATGAGAGACTAAGTACCAAAATCCATATTGCAGCTTCAGTTTTTGCCTGAATGTATCATTGAACAATCCGTGTGATCTTGCATGGTGCTAGAACATGCACAAACATACAAATCTACATATGTTTGCTCATTTTCTCTATTAAGGGACTGATCACTGACCTTTGCAGAAATTTATACTTTCTAAAAACAGGACAATAAATTTTTTATTTCCAAATAATACTTACACTGCTGAAACATGACCCTTGTGAACAATCTTTGCTTCATTCAGCTTTCTAGCATCAAACGAGTAACAGTTTGTATCTTCATTTGCCTAGTAACACAAAAGCATCAGCACCAAACTTCTTAATTGTTCAAAAGCTCATATTTAATTCATATAATATTCATAGAGAAAAACTTTGACAAATATTTCCAATCTGGAACAATATCATATAGCACAGTTTCATTCATTATTAAAGTTGATAGCTCAAGCATATAACAAGAATAAAAATATTTGACTTTTTAATCTTACAGCAGTGAAGTTCATGGGCTCCCTAGGGTTCCAGCATACTGAATTGCACCTTGTCTGCATAAGAAATAAAAATACATTAGCGTCTCCAACTATCGATACCAAAAACAGTAAATATTCGGCGAGGTTCCCCCAAATAACTATAAGAGCATTACAACAAGGTAACCATTAGTAGGATGAAAAAAACATGCAAATTTCAACAAAACAAATATGGTTGACATTAAATTAATTGCTCTAGTTGGCAACAAATGGTGCTAAATATATATTTTGGACACGGTTGACCTGATTAAAAGGTTTATCTTTAGGATAATAAATTCCAGAGCAGAAGATAGGTATAAGATTCTGGATGGGTTCATCTAAGAAAAGGTCCTGAAAGTCTTGAATGGTCATACAAGAAGACTCTAATCAGCTAGCATGCTAGAGGATTGCAGAAAGAATAAATGGAGAGAGATAAATGTATATCCAGATACTCCTCTGAACTGTGCATACAAGATCACATACTTGATATTGAGGGTCAAATTCATGTGTCCGCAGAACACACAATGGATCAATTCAAATGGCAAAGTTTTTGAACTACCGTAGTATGATGTTTGTTGTTAGGACTTCAGACCGCTAACCACCTCACTCCCAGTGGGAAATGGAACCCAGGATGTGTCTTTGTCAGAAAACAGATTACTAAGAGCTCACTTAATTTATATGTCTGCATTTGCCCCATCTCATTCATAGATAATAAAATCATACACCAACTTGGAACTTGTTGGGTAAGAGCTCTAGATCCCGGTTACACACGCCAAAAAATAGATGGATGGGGAAGGGGCGTGGAAAAACTTTCCAAGTGCAGCATACTTTAGTTCCCGAAAAATGTCCCACCATAGTTTTCCGTGCCTAGGGTGTGTTGCAGTAAACTAAAATTTAAGCAACACAATTTTTCGAATGTCTCAACAGGATCTTAGTTCTCAATTTAATTTCAGCATGAAGCATCAAAGCAGTAGTGAACTGAAACTAGCAGTCCGTTCTCATAGAGAAAAGGGATCTATTTGGTCTTAAATTGATCTTTCTCACATATATATTATTTACCGTTCGGTAATGAACAAATGCTGATGTATTTAGAGCAGAGAATCAGAATGAGAGAGTAGAAAGTATGAGCTATTGTAAGTGCACTTTTAACTGTATATGGAACAAAGTAAATGTTTCCTGTATATCAAAGTGCATAGTTTTAGCATGCTCCAGGTATCTATGATGAAGTTTGAAGGTATTACAAGCATCCACAAAAAAAACGAGAATTCAACAAACCTTCATGATTAGCTTTCTAGCTGGGGAGGACATGCGTAGGTCATAAAGTGTTAAACTCCGATCACTGAAAAATTTACATGATTGTGTTTTAGTAGGAAAAATAAGTTTTGAGTAGAGCAGAATACAGCACTCAGAATAGAAAAATAACATTGAGACCAATGAATGATGGAATATACAAAGAATAACCAATAAAAGCCAAAATATTTCATACACTCCAACGTTACCTGGCTGATGTAATTAAGACATCTGGTTCCCCAGGATTAAACCGCACAGAAATAACTGTATCGTTACCCCATTCGAAGCTATTTATTGGCTCAGACCTGTAGAAGTGAAATTGCCATTGTTGGTGATGGAAAAAACAAAAACAAAATGCTGGGAAAAGCTATCAGTTATTATACCTGTTATGATCCCATATATCTACCTGAGCACCTACGGTTGCAAAAATATTTCCATCCCACTGGTGGTCAACACCCCTAAAATTTATCATGGGAGAAATGTTTCATTAAGCAAAGAAGATGAGAAAAAAATCTCGAAGAAGTCAAGACAGTGCAATAATCCTCTTACCAAAATGCATGCTTCCAGGTATAGACTGCTGACGGCTGTAAACCACATCAGTAAGTTAAGAAATGTGACGACATAAAACCTAGATAAAGCAAATAAATTAAAGCATCCATCTGCAGCATACCTGGGAAGCATCTCCAATAGCATCGCTAGAGTCCATCATCTTACGCATAGGATCTTTCCAGAGTCGAACACTGCAATCATAGGTGGATAAGCACATACTAAGATCAGGACACTGACAAATATTCACCAGTCACACACTCGCACTTCAACATTTAATACTTAGAAGTTTGCAAAGGTTTAACACATTTTTACCTATGTACAGCATAAATCGGTATGTCGTTAGAATTTCTCCTAACCTATATACGAATCCATGTACAGAATAGACTATATGTGTTTGGTGGGGCTTACTCTCGAGCAGCTTTAAGCTAAAGCTTAAGTCCTACGCAAAATGCCTTATGAATATATACACTCAACAAAGACAACGATTTCGTGCATAAGATTGTTCCTGAGACATGCTGAACATTAATCTCTAGGTATAGGGACACCCAATCGCAAAACTTATGGCAGCGAGATAACAAATCTGGGATTTAATTCCATATCTTGAATCCATGTATAATAAGCGAAAAAGAAATGACATCCACGATTTAACTTACGTGCTGTCAACACCACAGGATATCAGAAGATCGCCATCGGTAGATGTTGCCAAACCTTTCACAGCACCCTGGTGTCCAGGGAACTGGCAGATTGTCTTCCTGTTTTTGTTGTTGTACAAGAAATTTAAAATTGCAATCACAAGTGATAGTGAACTATTAAGAAAAGTTCAGTTCATAGTGCATTGGTCGTACCTTGCAGCAATGTCCCATAGTCGAATATCTGCAAACAAACAAAAGGTACGGTTTACAACTCCTGGTACAAACTTTTAACTTGATTAAAAGATGATATATTTTATGCAAATTAAAATAAATGAAGCGAAAACATCAGCTGTAATAGAAGATTGAACAAAAATGTTCCCAAATCACATGTAGTGGCCATCACACACACTACTGAAAGGTAACAAACCAGATGTTACTGCATAAAGGGGGTTAGCAATCATGCAGTAGTTTCAGGGACAGATAAGGTTATAAAAAGCTTGCTTAGGCGCACGGTTAAGCTCGCTTAGGCGCTGAGCGGAGGAAAAACGCCTAGCGCTTAAACGTGTGCTTAATTGCGTTTTAATCCTTCAGAAAAGTGAAAACGTGGAGGCAAAACGCTCAATCAGTGCCTAGCGCTTAATACAACCTTGGCAACAGAGCTGAACTATATATTCACTAGATACAGTAACAACAATAAGTCGGTGCCAAAAAAAAAAATGTACTGACACAATTAATAGTACTCAATGTTCAGTCACTCAAACTGATACTCGGTCCAGATCGTAGAAACCAGTCATTTTGGGTTATGCGGCCAAACATTACAAACTGCCTATCAACACCCTCAAATATTTAGATTGCACACATGATAACAATATGTGTAGATTCGTCTCGAACAGTATTTCTTCCATAGACCTCAGATTTTCAAATATATTCCAATCGAAATTAGTGGTCAAATATGCATTTCATGGCGTGGCCATGTCTAAATCAGCTTGTTAGGTGAACAGCATTAGAACTTCTTGCTCTAAATCCTAACTGAACTAGAAAATTCAATCAATGACTCGGTGCAACTAAATAAGTCCCAGCAATCCAACTAGCGGTAACATCAATGTGTCTGCCAAGCCATTCACATGAACCATTTCACTTTCCATTGATAAATTCCTGAGAACGTTATGATATTTGAGACACAATAGTGAGTCGCAAACTTACCATCATAATGTTCAGATATGATGGAGCACAATAGCACATAATCTGCGGATCACCAGAGCGAGATGATACTCTCGATTGGTCAACATAAAGTATTCTTAGCAACAGATAGAAAATGCACAAATGTTCCAGGCCATATTCCAGCTTTTATGTGCATCCAAAGTGAGTATCATGTTGTGTTTCAATTAATCAGTACAGAAATAAACAATTCTAGTAGGTGGGCCAGCCATGACAAGTTCGTAGCAAGACTCTAATGTATTCAGGCATCGAAGTTAGAAACTCCTGAGGTGCAAACTAAAAAGCAGAGCAACAACAGGTTGTAAGTTTGAGATTAGTTAGCTACTTCACTGAAAGAGCAAATAAAAATGCATAAACACACTCTAAGAGACAAAAGCAGCAAGCTAGTGCAGATTTATGATAATTACCTCCATCCATCGAGCCAGAAAACATAGCTTTCAAATAATTGGAGTTTTTCGCCATGCAGGAAACAGCATCAATGTGACCATCCATTGCTCCAACAAATGGCTTGGCAAATATCTGAAATGGAGAAGAGCAAAAATCAAATGAGAATATACAGTAAAGAAAAACAGAAAATGCAAACAAGATAAGATGAGACATACCTTCTCTAACTTTGCAGCATTAAGGGCCCGAGTGTACTCAACAGCTTTCTCTTGGCTACGAAGTGCAGGATCATAATTGCGGAATACTTTCTGTTGGGAATAAAAATTGAAACAGAGATTGTCATTATAAGAAAAACACTAAGCAATCCTATGGCCAAAGCAAGCGAGCATAAAAAAATTACAAGATCTAAACATATAGCTGGCAATGGCAGCCAATTATACTTGCAGAACTTTTTCTGTGCAAGTATCAAACTGATTGACCAAAGTGGAGGTTTTAAAAGCGTCCGCTTTGGGACGCCTAGGCGACGCTTAGGCGTCAAAGCGCCCCCCCTCCGCTTTGGAAAAATGACCGCTTTGGGCGCTTTAAGCGCCAAAGCGCCCGCTTAGGCGTCGCTTAAGCGCCAAAGCGCCCCCCCATCGCTTTGAGGACGCTTCACGCTTTGTAAACCATGTTAGCGAGAAGGGGTACATTTCAAAGTGACCTCTAACAATTTAATTAAACTAAATATAATGGTAGAACTGTAGAAGCGCATTCCATGCTTCAAAAGAATTCGTATTTCCTATCCTACCACTACATCAACAAGATGCGTAGGACTACCGTACACTCGGCTAAACGCAAACCAACGAGTCAAAAGCTAAAACATATCGAACCAAGAGCATAATCAACAGAAACAGCGAGTGAATATGTGCTTCACCTGCAGGTCCTGGCTACGCTCGCGCGTGAAATCGTCGGTCGAGCGCGATATCACCTTCACCCTCATCGCGGCCGCCGATGCAGCGAAGGCAGGTCACTCGGCGAGGAGACGGGGGCAGAGGCGCAAAGAATCCGTAGGCAAAAGGTACGGGGCTAGGGTTTCGCGCCGTGCAGGTTTCTCCTTCTCCAAACCCTGGGTTGCCACCCGCCGCCGCCGCCGTCGAGGGGAAACAAAAGGGAGAAGAGAAGAGGCTTACAGCGCTCAGGGTCGTAGAATTAACAGATTTTCACGGGCCCATCAGGCCCATTAAGTCCACCCGAAGGCCCATTTGATGGCCGATCAGACTCACGAATGGCCCAGATCGATTCCCTTTATTTGCAATTATTACAGGATTGCCACTCGAGCACAGGCTAGCCGGGAACCCATCTCGCATCGACAAGCCAGACACGATGGCCGCCGCCGCCGCCGCCAGGTCGATGTTCCGCTCGTCCGCTACTCTTCTCCGCGCTGCTCCGGCGAGGGCTTCTGCCTCGGCGGCCCGACCCTCCCTTCGTCGCGCGTTGGGTGCGCCGCCTCGCCTCCTCAGGTACGACCTCGACCACCGGCCAGCCGTGTCCACCCTTTACTAGCCGGATATACACCGATTGTGATTGCTCTCTGTTCGTTGTGCAGGTCGCCCGTCGAGGCGAGCTTCTGTGTGGAGTCGCTGCTGCCGCTGCACAGCGCCACCGCTGCGGCGAGGATGACGTCTATGCTCGCGGTGCCCGGTCGCGGCCTGGGGTGGCTCACGGAAGGTGAAACTGAAACTACTCTCCTCTTCAGATGTGTACATAGTTCAAACGTTACAGTATACTGTATACATAATTCAGACAATGCACTAGATTGTGTTGATATCAGTCGTATGCCAATAGTGTGCCTGTTGTCCCCAACAATCCAGCTCAAGCCAAACGTTGTACTAGCATTAACCTGCCATAGCTGATCCCGATCTGCAGAAGAACATTGACTTGCACTACTAATTTAGTCTTGGTTTAACATTGGTCCAAACGCGCATTACGATCTCTCTGTATCATTCGCCTCATTCCTTCCACATCTGCATCCTACTGAATGCACTGCATACATAGATCAATAGATGCATCCACAATTCTCTCTGCCGTGTTTCCAGCATTTAGTTTCATGTTAACATCATTCTCCAGTCCTGTTTCTAGTTTGGTTGATAAAAGACACACGTTTTTTCTCTTTTTCTTTTCGTTTCTTGTTGTAGGGCAAGACGAAACTAGATGAAGACCACCTGGGGATTGGGGAAAGGTGACAACTAAAATACCTCCACCATTTTCTTGAAATATTAGTGGATACTATGTCACTTATAACCTTAGACGATTACCAAACCTTGTTCCATTGTGTGTAAAACTGCATTATTGAAACAACTTATTGGCAATAAACAATCATTTTTGTTTGGGACTCTTGTAGACCTTTTTAGAGCAAGTTTGGAGAAGAAGATAAAAACAGTTTACAAGAAAATGTAGGAACTGGTACATAATTTTAGTACATATGACGTAGGATGATGACGGTTCACCATTTCCAAAAAGGGATGATGACGGTTCATTTTATTGGAAGATTTCTCCTAGTTCTGCTCGTAAGAATGAATATACTCGTATTTTAGTTACATGATTTACAAACCATCAATTGGAGCAGAATATAACAATTTGATAATAGGTGTTACTAGTCAGACCTAAGAAATTATTTGAGAAATTGTACAGAATATGCATTGGGGCAGTATTGAAGAAAACGAACTAATAAATAATGTATAAGCTCTAAGAGGACTAACTCACTAAAGCCTGCTGTCGCATTAACTCGTAGCAGCTCAGCAGCGCGAATTTATTGGTGGCAGGCTTTCAAGCTGCTGCCGCTGCCGTTATTTGGGCCATGTGCTATCCGCTATAGCTTCCTGGCTGCCTGCTATCGATGTTTCATTAGCCATGGCTGAAGAACGGTGTTTCCACCTAGCGTAGTGTCTGTGCCAGACTCTGTGGCCCCCAAAACATACAGCCCACCACTTTCTTAAAACAAACTGACATGGAGTATAAAGTATTGCCAACGGATTTATCCCATGGCTCAAAATTGCTGTTAGCTTCATCTGATACTGCATAACGAAAAATATGTGTGCCTCATCTGTTACTGGGAAAATTGAATAGACAGGTTTTATCTCTTATGTTCTTTCTTTCAACATTGTATAGAAACTTATGAACTTTTGATGTTTGTTATGGTGTACTATGAAACACCCTTTAAAAAGAGTAACACTCTAGCATCAGTAATGTTTTTATCTACCCTGGCCTTCTTAAATTCGTATAACAATTCTCACGGGTTATTCTTTTGTTGATAACAGCTGAAATTGATGGCGTATGATCTGACCTGCCAACGAAGCCAGAAGATTACTAGTCTTTCAGGATGAGTTGACAAAGGAAGGAAGCACGATTTCTTTTTTTGTATGTGAACAATGAGAATTATTGAATAAATGATCTTAGATGTCAATTAACTTCATTTTTCTGTCTTCAGTAACCAGAATCATCATCCTTATTTGATGAGAATCGTGCCATGGATGTAGAAGTTTAGGTGACGAGCAAATGAATAATATGCTTGATCTTTTGTTTGGTTTGTCAGCATAATCTGGTGATTACAAGTCTTTTCCCGTTTCTTGTACAGACAGTGTGGCTTCGTGTCAAGCGTTATATATACTTGTCTATCCCATTCATCTTATATGAGAAACATCGTTGTTTCAATAATGCTCCTATAAACACTGGAAAATATTTACACTGACAGAAATGGCAAGAAGTATGCTAAGGCACGGTATTCACATGTCTTGCTGTGCACTACATAACTCATAACAATAGATCTGAAATCATTTACAAGTGCAAGTACTAGCCTGTATTATTACGAAGAAGTAACCAATTTGGGTAGGAAATGATCCTGCATTTCCTCAGTCTGATAATTAGACAAGAACTTCATGCAGATGGGTGGCTGGATTTGGAAAATTGAAAGTATTGCCGATGGCAATGCAAAAAGTCCATCTCCGCAGATTAAACCTGATGCTACAACAACTGAAAGCATATTTGCATTTTTTTGTCCGTTTTCTTCCAGATAACTAATAGTAGACTCCCCATGGCCATGTCTATTGCAATATTTGGTCCAATCAAGAATGGAATAGCCATAGCCATGGCGTTTGGAATGTAACTTTTTACCTTCCATTTCTTTGCTTTGGCTATTGCTGTCAAGCAATCCAAGAAAAATGCCACAAAGAAGAAAGCTATACAGAACATCATGGAGTGTTTTGGAAGTATCTTGGTTCCTTCAACGCTTAAAACTGCGAGCCCACGGTATGCGGTGGCCAAAGGAGCCGAGAAAACCGATCCAACTTCTCCCAGATGATCTTTGCCGACAAGTTTTTCAAAGGACAGGAAGACAAGCGGGTTGATCAAGCAACCAAGCGAAGTCCCAACAGCTTGGCTTATGAACATGGACAGTGGCGAGGTGAGTGTCAGGTATCCTGTCTTGAAGTCATGCATGAGCTCAGCGGCATTGCCAATGATCATCAACATGACACCACATGCAGCAAGACCGGCAATGGCGCCACCAGATGCTTCACCGACCCATGCCCCAACAATGAAGATAGCAAGCTTTCCGTAGACGGATGCGAGGGACCAGTCACACAATCCAGAAGCATATGAATTGCAGAATGCCATGATTGGAGCGACAGCGTATAATAAGGCCACATGGTAATATCTTATTTGTGGGAAGATGCGTGGAACAAAGATTGCTGAGACGACAGCGAAGAGGATGTAGCCAGCAACCGCAACATAGTCCGGCAGCCCTTCGTTCAGAAAGATTGCGTTCCTGCGACGATCATCATAACTAAGAGATTTTTTCTCATCTGAATCTCCATCATCTGGTACGTTTGTACCGCCAAGATTCTGTTGCTGGTGATTCTTGTTGAAATGGTTCGCAGCTCTTATGGTGATTGAACCCAGCTGGAACAGGCAATCCCCAAGCACCATCGCTATGCCCATGGGCACCTGTTTCATCGATGCAACAAGATATGGTCAGTGAAGTGCAAAGACCGAAAACTTCTGATCAAGTACCAACTACTGTAAACTTCAGACGAAGTTGTGTTGCTAACCTTGTATCCATTAATTCCCCTGAAGTTTGTGGGCGAAGGATCGGTATACCATATCCCTTTCTTGCTCTGGAGGGTTGGCCATAGTATAAACGAAGTAAGGGTAGATCCAAAAAGCATGGAGAAATTTACCAGGACGGGGCAGATCATGCCCACGCCAACAAGGCTCGCAGAGAAATCGAAGTAGAATTTCTGTTTATACGCCGTCAATCCGAACATAGGAAAATCTTGGAAGCCACACCCACTTCCTCCCGTGTAAATCCACTGGAAGGATGCCCACAAGAAGCTTGCAACAATGGCTTTGGACATAGCAAGCACTTGCAATCTAAGGAGAGAGAGAAAGGAGACAAATGATGCCGGTTAAACTTACAAATGGCGTAGTAAAGAACCAACAGTCTCTGACCAAACGGCTTACAAATGGCGTAGTATTTACTTTGCTGTTGCAGCTCCCGCCGGTGTATGAAAGCTGTTGACGATTCCGGCGATAGCTGAACCAGTTGGATACATCAGTTTGTAGTCCAGTATCATGACCTGCCAAACAATGACGAAATGTCTTCAAATTCGATAAAACACATGATTATCACGGTATCAAAGAAATGTGAATGAGTTTTGCCTACTGTCTGACAGATGATAACAAAAAAACATCCATCAGATATTGGTCATTCTTGGTCGGAAATGGTTTGTTTTTTCCTCACCTTCCGTAGAGGGAGAGTGCAGAACAAGCTGGCGAAGCTGACGAGGCCGAGGAAAGCCATGACCTTCCCCGTGTGCAGCGTGTACACGTCCTGGCCGGTGCCCGTCCCGCCGGTTGATTTCGCCACCGTCTCGGTCATCGCAAGCAGATACGTCGAGAACCCACCATAGAATGACAGGGTAGCGCAGGAGATGATGCAGGTCTGGAGAACGACGTTCTCCTGCCTGGTGAATGGCTGGGAGGCGACGCCGCACCGGGCAAGCAGACGCGTCCACGACTTGATGACGAAGAACCCCAGGAGGCTCGCCACGATGTTGAACGCTGGCCCGACGCCTGCGGTGAGGCCGATCCGCATCGACATGAAGGTGAGCACGGTGCCCAGCACCACGCTCGCCGCCACCGACCGCGCCGTGACCTGCCGCCACCACGGCGGAGGCGTCTGCCCCGCGAACGCCGCCTCCACCGACGGCTGCTCGTCATCGTCATCATGTCCGGTGGCCGCTGCATTTTCTGCCTCCGCCGACCGCGCATGGTCGCCGGCGACGGCTGCCATGTTTTGCCCGAGTGTATTATTCTCAGCCGCGAGTTTTGAGCACGTTCACCAAAAAGTGTTGGCCTTGCTTGCTAGGCCTTGGCTTTTTAACTGTCGCCAACATAAGCATTGCTTTTTATAGGCGTAATATGGATGGAGCAGAGATCTGACAGACACGGTTCTCGTTTTCGGCGGAAGATTATCTTTGTTAGCAGATTTCGACCAAAGATTGTTGTGAACACAGCGATATACATCAACACAATATAACAGCCATGACCTATGCAATTAATTCCGAGTCTCCAGAACTCAGGAGCATCATGGAGCCACGCATAGCTTCTTCCATTACAGTAACACAAGCAGTGCCAAGAGGAATCACAATCAGTAGATAGCTCAGTTTAATCCATCCAACATTCTAACTTAAGTGATGATACAATCATGACCTTATCTACTACCATCATACGAAATAAGCAAAGCTTAGCAAAGGCTTCATAGTATTCATTCATAGTACTTCACTTTTATGGCAGGAAAAGGGCTGGATAAACTTCCACAATTACTCGGCCACGTTAACTAATTCATACTCTACTTGTGACAAGTTGTTCTCTTCGTTCACTGTAAAGCTGGCAGGTTCCGCGGAGTCCACCCGTCCCCACTTGTCCACAGCAAGCCTCATCGAACTTTTGAACATGTCAATTTTAGCGTTGCGCAAGATCGCTGTGGCACCAGCCTTCAACAGGTCAACTGCATTGGGAGAGTATACTATCAGTCCATGGTACATGCATCACCAAATAAATCGTGTACAATGACGGTGGTACATGCAGCACCAATCTTGTACAATGACCACAAGCAACCAAATAAGAAAGAAATGAAAAATGGCATAACTGTCGATCCCTAGGATATTTGATAAGGCAAAAAAGAATGGCAATAGTGCTGCTGCTTTCTGACTATGCAATTAACTAATAACAGATGAAAAAAGTGAAGCCAATGCTTTCCCATCCGTTATTTCTCCACACTTTGAAATTAAGCCAATTGCATGCACTTAATAAAGATGGGATGTCTAACAAGATGCACAAACCAAGTGAACTATCACTATTTCCCTTCAATTCTACAAGCTCCCGTGTAGAATTAGCCAACATCACAAACAGATAAGTGCAAGATCAAAGGACACAGGAACTGCATTATTCATATGGTATATAAGATGTTTTCACACATGTATTGGTGAAATGATAGCTTAAGTAAACATTCAAAAGAATTAACAATTGTAACAAGCCTCCAAACTTAGGAAGCCTGCAGCTATAATATAATGCCCTCATTTGGATACAAAGAAAACGACAGTACAAAAAAGAACATGAGTATTGTGCTGTTTTGGAATAATACCAAAATAGTACAAAATGTGAACTCAATTCAACTGTGTAGATGGCCCACAAAACAGCAGACACCTTTTGTTTGGTGTGCTGTCAATTAATTGTACTTCATATTTCATAAGACCTTTTTTACTTTATGCATCACTTAAATTCTATTTAGTTTCATAATTATTTTGGAACAAGATTGCTATGCCAACTTCTACAGAGGCCAGCAAAGACTCGTTGTTTTTAGCATAAGAAACCTGCTGATCCTTCCAGTGTGTTAATTTATCCAAAGCTAGTATATCAGTTACTAGGCAGATGCTGATAGTAGCACTTTGCAGCGAAGGGCCACCGCTTGTGTCAGCTGGCGCAGGAAGTGTTCTCCAGGTAAACCTGAGAACAGTTTTGGATTAACCGGGTCTATTGGGTTGGTTTCTGCTTACGGTTTCGTTTGGTTCAGGTGCTAACAGGTAGACTGTGACACGAGTTTGGTTCAGTTTGGTTTCGTATAGCAAATGGTTGGGTCTGGTCGGTTATGGGTCCGAACAAGTTTGGTTCCAAATAGTTCAGACCCGCAGTTTACGGACGGTTGTTGACCCCGGTTGCCGTTCGTGATTCTGGAGCCCATTATTCTCCGCCCACCGACCACACCTATGACCGAAACGGCCGCCCCTCGCGAATTGTTCGTCACTTCGTCGCCCTCGCCTCCGCGGCAGCTGCACTCACGGCTCGCCAGGCCCGCCACTTCGGCTTGCCGGATCGGCCGCTGCCGTCAATCGCTGCTCACGCGTGACTCGCCGTTCCCGCGGACGATGCTATCGCGCGCGGCTTGCCGGGGCCGGGACAGCCGCTGCCGTCGAGCGCCGCGCCTCCGCGGCCACTTCCGTCGCGTGCGGCTTGCCGGACTGGCCAGGTTCGCGCACCGCTGGTCAGCTTCGGGCGCCGCAGTTCAGCTGCCGATCTTCGTTTTCCATCACCGCTTGAAGAACGCGTCCCGGACGTCCGCCCCGGCATCTTGGAATCGCCGGAGGATGCCCTGCATGCCGAGATGCTACCGGTTGACGGACTCGCGGGCCGCTGCCTTAGAGCATGAGCTCGGGGCGCTGCCTGAGAGACATGAGCTCGGGCCACGAAGTCAAGGAAGGCCGCACGGACTAAGCGCAGCAGCGGGCGCGACGAGGACGCGGAGGTGTCGGCGAGGTCGTACCACAGCGCGGCGCCTGAGTCGAGCGACGCCGGGAAGATGTGATCTGCATCGGCCGTGGAGACAAGGCCCATATGGCTGTGTGTTCGGTGGGCGGTGTCTTGTCAAGAGAAGGCGTGAGCCCTTTTTTAATGGTTAACGTCGTGAACATGAACGGATGAACCCATTTGAGCGACCAGTTCTTAACTCGTTTCAACCCACATATGAAGGCTTGGTTTGGTTTAGTTTGGGTGAAAAAGCAAGCGGTTCTGGTTTTGGTTGGGCTGACGTAATTATCAAATGGGTTTAGTTTAGGTTCGGTTGCCACGTCTCCACACGTGGGTATGGTTGAGGTACAGTCCAGTTGTCAAACTATTCTCAGCTTTATCTCCAGGACTAGGATCTGGGAACGGTCAGCTGGTTGGCTGCAACTGACACTGCAGCCAGAACTCCTAATCTGATTTGCATCGTGGGAGATTGTTGCACTATATGATATGAAGACCATGGTTCAAAAGGCGTTTGCCCCTAGGCACGCATAGGCGCAAGGCGTTGGCCAAACGCCTAGCGCTTAATCACGCATAATCACCGCATAATTGCGCATAGGCGTGCGCTTTGGTCAGAAAAGCGCAAGGCGCTGGCAAAACGCATAATTAACGCCCAGCGCCTTTTTGAACCTGAAGACAGGTACTTGCTTTCCCTTTCAGCTGTTTTCGCATGAAATTTTCACTGCATTTGGTTAGTTCGAGATTGTACTGATTGAGCCTGCTGTCTAAAACAGTGCAACTTATGTGTGCCTAGCAATGTAAATCGGGGAAGAGTAGAGTTCTATGTTCCCGCCGTTTAAAAAAATCTGTAATGCCTGCCATCAGGATCACAGGATAGCCATCTAATTATAAACTGTAAAAGGAAGCGGCTTCCACACACATATATAAGATAGAAAGAAGATATACGCCCTCTTATCCTGTCGCCCCCACTATCAGAATATCCACAATACGACGCTAGCGAGCGGGCGCCAGGATTTCTATCCTGGTCGATTAGCAGTTGCGCCTTTGGATCCTAGGCACCCGGCGACAAATTTTTCCCCTGACGCTAGCTATTTTTTTGTCTGGCGCGTGGAAAACGGAAGCGTAGGAAAGCATTAAATTAGCGAATCAACAAGCACTGCGCATTGCGGGAGAGAGCGCTTAGCAGCCGATTTAATTTCCTTCGATTCATTTTTAATACGCAAGCGTCAAGTTAGGCGCCGCTGCATCGTGGATGCTGCTCTTAAGCTCCAGAAATTACCCACCGCAAAAAAAAGCTACACAAAATTACATGAAACCACGTTTTAAGCCGAGGCACCTAACCGTTAGAGGTTATTATCTACGAATCCAAGCAGATCAGCGCACGACCACCGGGTCCAAACTAATCTATCGTAACGGAAACCGATGCCAACGCTAAGGAGTGTCAACCCAATCACCTTGGTCGTTACGGGCGGTGAAGATGATGCAACCAGTCTCGTCGCCGACGAGGCACTCGGCGATACGGGGAGCGCGGGCAGAGGAGGAGGCGGGGGCACCGGGGCGCACGCGTCCCGGGACGGGGTTGGCGCTGACGACCTTGACGATTAGGTTGTGGCCGTTGGTGCCCGGCTTGAGCTGGTCCACCTTGAGGAACACGGGCTTCCTGAGCGCCGGCTTCTCGCCTCCCTGGGTCGCCATCGCCGCCGGAGGTGGTAGGGTGGTTTCGGATCGAGTAGGGTGCTGGTGGGGTTTGCGGGGGTAGGAAACCCTAGAGTTGGGGTGGGGAGTGGAGTGTTGGTGGAAGAGGAGACGGGAGGAGGGCGAGGCTTGTTGTAGTGCGGGCTTTGGGTTGCGAGCGTTGGCCTCATCCGTGTATTGGGCTCCGGCCTCGTACTACAGTCCCGTGACCCGGCGATGCTGCCAGGTTCAGGCTCAAGTTGGACCTCCACCACCCCCTAAAATTTTTTTGGACATCCTTGTTCCGCCTACCAGAGATCCTCCTGAAAACCTAGCGCCGCTACCACCTCCGCCTCCACCATAGATCGGTTCCTCTTTCTCCCGTCGGTCTTGCCGGTATCGGGAGGGGTGGGAAACCCGATCTATAAGCGGAGTTTTTGATAAAAGTAGTGTTTCATTAGATTGGTTAGCATTTTGGTAGCTGTCTTCTTGTTCAATGAAGATGGCAACACTAAGTAATTTTTGGACCTTCGTTTGACGACGAGATCTTCTTCCCGACGTCAATGGTGGTTTTAAAAGATTAAATTTATCTAGGGATGGTCCTTCAGATCTTGCTTCGCCAGATCGATTTTGAATTTTTTTTTCTCATGGTTGCTGCGAGGAGAATTCTCCTCGCAATATCTGTCCCGGCTATTACGTCCTCGACAATGGTGATTCGTACTCTCGGCTCCCAGCGACGTCGATCAGACTGTTCGGTTGCTTTTATAAAAAAAATTGGTGTTGGTACTCTTGTCGATGTTGGTTGATTATTTTAACGGTTGCGTGTGTGCACGTAGCATTGGTATTGCGGCTCAAGAGAACACTCGTTGGTATTTACATGTCTGTGCTTTGGCATCGTTGTCATATTTTAGTGGCTGCCTTCAGAAAAGTAAAAGATTGTGTTATGCAAGAAGAAACAATTTAAAGATTTCGAATATTTACTCGGTTCTTTTAGACTTTATTTTGTAATAGCTATCGTCAGCTCATGTATCTCTACCATGTATTGTTCGCTACTATAACATATCATGGTATTGCTTGTTAAAAAAAGTAAGTATTACCTCGAATTGTAAAAAAAGGTTATTAGACGGGTTTAATTTTTTCTGAAACGTAGGTATATAGACATATTTCGGTGTGCCTATCCACTCATTTTTTTGTTATGTAGTCCATATTGAAATATTCAAAACATGTTATAATTCGAACACATATAGTATCTTATTGAAAAGATAGTGCTTCTAGGAAAGACGGAGGATGACTCTTGTTTCTCTGACCCGCTCACGTTACTTAGGGTTTCATGGCAGAATCACTTCGGGATTCCCTATCTAGGGTGAAAATTGAGTCACCCTCACTCCATGTAGCCACTCGCATCTCAGTTGCTTCTCCTCACTTGTGTTTCGAGCCTCTCCACCTCCCCACACCTCACCTCCGCAGCAGACACTAGCGCCGCTCCTCAATCCAACCTTATGTTCCCCGTTGCATCTGACCCTAGTGGTGCATACCAATAGAGGGGTGGATAATATGGAGGATATGCCCTTATAACCTCCTTAATCGTGACAAAGTTATGTCTAAAACCATATTGTAGTCATGTATATTGATAACTCAACATAGAATTTCCCAACCAGGTATCCTCCTAGAATCATCCTTGAGAGCCATACGTAAAATAGTGTTTTTAGCGTTCAGAGCATAAATAACTGTAACACCCCGGCCCACCCCCGGATCGGGCTATATCCCAGCTCCATTTACTTTGTGCTCACTCATGCGCACACAGGATGGACTTCCCGGTCGGTCACTCATCCTCAAATCACTCCAGGCCAAGCACGCTCGGAGTTCTTTTAAGATTAGTTTCCTGAAAAGAAGCTGCAACTTGTTGATATGAGTACTCTATCAATTCTATTAAGCTCTAATCTAGGATCTCACATCCTTAGCCACCTTAGTCCTTTGTTGACATACGATCCTCTGTTTAACTAGTCGTTTTTTCTTAATCGTTTTGACAATAGAACATAAACCGAAAGTAGTTCTGTCTTTGCAGGACTCCATTTCAAACAAGGAAAAAGTAAAACAATATAAAATCATATTGATAATCACAGAGTTGATTAGTACCAATCATCCACCAATGTACATTAAGTATTTTCATTTCCAACTGCCGAGTCATTTTTCTACCATTTCTTCCATTTGTCTTCAATTTGTAATTGTGAGCCCACTATAATGAATCAGTGTACCCAGATAACATATTGGAAACTCACTCCTCTCACAACCAAAAATCATAGCATATTCAACCTTAGCCTCATGGGCTTCGCCAAACTACAGTAGCTCACTCTTACAAAAATTCATTTTTAGACCAGAGGGTTCCGCAAAAGCACAAAGTACCAGTTTGAGGTTTGTGGCCTTTTTCAAAACATGATCCATTAAAAGTATTGTTGTATGTATATTATAGAATGGATAAACCATCGTCAACTCGATGCGGCACAACACAAGATATTTGACCTTCCATTTTAACTAATTCAATAAGAATAGCAACCATATCCGTAACAATACTGAACAATCCTAAAATATATGAAAGTAGGTGTGATTCAGCCTTAATTTCGGCATCCACGTCGCCCGAAAGCCACCGGCCGTCCGATGAGCGAATAGACGGCCCAGATGCGCGCGCTGCTAGCAGCTACAGTACTACTGTAGCAGCGGACTTTCTACCAATCGCGTGAAGACACGTCGCCCCCGCACGGTTTTTGGCGCGCAGCTTTGCAGAAAACTCCCCGCCACTTTACAAAAAAAAACCTCGCCAAGGACCGATACGCGAATTCCGCAAAACCCAGGGGCCTCCATAGAAAAGCGTCCGCAGACCTCCCCCTCCTCTCTTCTCTCTCGCGCGCGGCGCCGGCGCTACGCGCCTCCCCGCTCAAATCCAGGGCCACGGTGTGCTCCGCCGTCGCGTCCTCCACCTCTTCGCCGAGCGCCGCGTGCCGAGACGCCACACGGGCGCCGGAATCTTCGCCGCCGTCCGCGCTGTCCGCAGCCGCGTTTAGTCGTCGCCGGCGCTGCTCCGGCGACCAAACTGCAGCCGCGCCACCGCATCCGGACGCACCATCTCCGCGCGCCTCCGGCCAGCCCACACGCGCGTCCCAGCTCGCGCTGGTTCGCCGCCGGCGTGGTCGACGCCGCCGCGGCAGAGCCCGGCCATTCGTGATGTCAGCTTGACGTCATAGTGGGCCTGGGCTGCGGAGATGGGCCGGCTGCTGGGCTGGGCCGCTTCCTCTGCGGCTGGCTCAGCCCTTTCTAATTTTTTTTCCTGTTCTTTTTGTTTTGTTTTCCTATTTTCCAAAACTTTTGTAATTTTTTAAGTACAACTCCAAAACAATTCACACCAATTTCCACAAATTTGTAAAAATCAAAATAGTCATTTCAAATACTTTGGGACCTTCTCCAAATTATTTCAAATCTTTGAAACCTTAAATAATACATAAAGAATCATTTGACACTTCACGTCATTTCAAAAAATATGGAATTCATAATTTCCTTTTCAACTCAAATAAAATCAACAAAAATAATATCAGCAATATCATTCAATATGATAAACCCAATAAACTAAATTGGTACACCACATCTCATTTAAATAGAGTTGGGTAAACCATTTAGATACAATTACCCATTTATATGATGGGCTTTAAAATATCAAAGTATGAATACCACAAATGTAAATATTGAGAAATAGTTGTTTCAAACTTATTTTCCAAGTAAACATAATTGAAACAAAAACAAAATTTCAAAAAGAACATGCTTCAAATAATTTAAAACACTCTATAGATATTGTTTTAGGGTGTTTAAACAATTTCAAAAAACTACTAAATGGTGCAAAACCAGAAACTTAAACTATATCCACCAACAAAAATATGAAAAATATATCACAATAAACGCAAAAAAAAAAAATGCTGACTACTTACGCCATACCATCAAATTTCAATTCTAGATATTTTAAACTTTTAAATATCTTCCAACTCTGATCATTTCGCAAATATAAAAAAAAAACGAATCTGAAAAACATCCCAATATGAACGAATTTCGAAATCTGAACAATTTTTCCCCACAAGCTTTCTTTGCATTTTAATAATTTTCAAACATACACACTTTTAAAATGTGGACATTTTCCAAGTTTCCATTTTACCTCAATAACGCGTCATACAAATTTGAATATTTCAAAATTTCATATGCCTTTCAAATCTAAGCATTTTACTAACGTGAAAAGAATTCAAAACTAAATAACTTTCCAATTTGAACAATTTTCGAAATCTAACCAACTTTCAAACGTAGGCCCTCTTTGCATTCCAATAATTCTCAGATCTGCACAATTTTTAAATGTCCACATCCTCAAATTTGAATTTTACCACACGCTTTGGAGTTCAATTAAAAATTTATAGCACCATACAACCATATATTTGAACATTTCACTTGACCAACTATTTGGACATACTCTAGACAAAAAATTCCAACGGATTTCGACAATTCGAATTACAACGAGTGCGGTGAATATGTAGACAAAATCCAAATTGACTCCCTCTAACTATATGCACTTAAATTTACTAAATTTCCAGCAAATGGAAGTATCTCTAAAAATTCCTATCCTGAAAATACGAAAAAATACAACAAAATGCTCCGACAAAATAAATTCTAATTATTTATGTCAAAAACCAAATATGTTTAAACATTTCGAATTGATGAATATTTGAAGAAAATCCTAATGCACTTCCTCCTTAGAACAATTTCTAAAACATGAAAGTATTTCTGTAATACCTTCACAAAAAAATGCTGATTATTTGTGCTATACAACCAAATTTCAAATTTACATATTTCAACATCTTAAATATCTTCGAAATCTACTCATTTTACAAACGTAAAACGATTTGAATCTGAAAAACACCCCAACTTAAGCAATATTCAAAATCTAAACAATTTTAAACGAAACTTCTTTCAATTTCACTAATTTTCAAACCTATACAATTTTTAAAATTGCACGTTACCAAATTTAAATTCTATTTACTACACGGGCCCGGCATTGCCGCGCTAAGTTCCCGAACCCGACCTGCCTTTTTCTTTTCCCCACAAAAAAAAGGAGAAAACGGAAAAAATTATTTTGCACAAAAAACACTAGGGGAAAAATGTTAACTATTTTCCACAAAAAACAAATAAGTTTAAATAATACAAATTGACCTATAGTTGGACAATTTTATGGGGAAAACAATCATATTTGAGCATTCCAACTCAAATTACAAATTTGAATATTTCGAAATGTCATATGACTTTCAAACCTAGCCATTTGGTAAACACTAAAAGAATTCAAATTTGAATAAATTCCAAATTGTTCAGTTTCTAAAACCTATTTGAGCATTTCAACTCACATTTCACATTTACATATTTCAGAATTTCAAATACCTTCCAAATCTGATCATTTTGTAAACATTAAAAAGAAAACAAATTTGAATACATTCCAATACGAACAATTTCCAAAATCTCAACATTCCTCTAAGCACAAACTTCACCAAATTCAAATAATATACATATTTCAACAAAAAAAATTGAACAACATATTTGAAATTCATCAAACGGGCGTGGCATTGCCGCGCTAATATCCCTAGTATTGGTGAGAGGTGGATCACCTTTAGGCTTTATGTAGTCCTTTTTGTCTAAGTAACGACCTGTACATTGTCAAATGAATTTAACAATTAAAATTTCTCCAAAATCAAAATTGTTAAACCATTTGTTTCAGACCGGAGAAAACACTTAAAGAGCTTGTTGCATAAGGGTCATTTGATCCATCCAACACACGGTCGGTCAAATTAATATTATCCACTTTTTATCCTCCAAACGCTTTGTGTTATTTCCGTTCGACTTTGTAGAGATTTACGTCGATCCACGAAAATTGAACCGGAGACGAGGGAATCGATCTAGTTTAGCACTTAGCTGCCACTAGTGTTTCAAGTTAAAAAGAGGTCAAGCTTCTTGGGGCTGCTGTTTCCCCCCCTCTCGCTCCCGTGCTGCCCAAGGGCGGCACCGGGGCGCCCCAATCTCCGCCGCCGCCCGACTCCCTCCTCGCCGGCCTGGACCCCGCCGCTGCCGCCGGCCTCGCCGCGGTGGCGGCGGCCCCCTTCCTCCACAAAGGCGGCGGGGGGGAGCTCGCGGTGGAAGCGCCCTTGTCCGTCGTCGTCTCCCACGGATGCGCGACGTGTAGGCGGTGACCGGCGGCGCGAGGACGGGCTGCGGCCTCCTCTGCTCGCGGCGCTCCACCCAGTGGAGTCTCCCGCGCGCCGGCCTGGTGGCGGCGGCCGCGCGGGCCCGATATGGGCCTCGCGGGCCCGATCTGGGTTTGCGCGGGCCCGATCTGGGCCACGCGGGCCGCGCGCGTCACGGCTCTTCGGAGGCCGTTTTCCCGCTCCGGCGGAGGCAGCCCGGGCCGACGGCCGGAGTTGTGCTGCTGGCAGCCGGTGGGTGGTCTGGGTGGCGTTGAGCCCCGCCTCCCGCGGCTCGATTCCCCTGCTGTCGCCTGAGGTCGCCGTCGACGCGGCGGCTGATGGTGGCGGCGGGGAGCTCCCTCACATGCATGTGTGTGTGGGGTGTTCCTCCTTCCTCCCCTCGATGGAGCACGGTGGCGAACTCCGGTGTTGTCCCTGCTCTCCGTCTTTGACGTGTTTTCCGGTGTGCTGGGCTAGCGCACCGAGTTTTCCCGAGGTTCGGAGGTCGGTGACGCCGTCCTTTGGTGTTCTTCTCCGCGTCCTCGTGAGGGTGGCCGACGTCTGGTTCTGGACGGGTCTCGGTGAAAACCGTGCACTGGTTTGTCCAGTGCTGGCGATGAGAACACCTTCGGGTGTCGTTCCCTTGTTGAAGGCATCGCCATGATGATCTTCCCTTTGCTGGACGGTCGGAAACCGTCTCTCTGTTCCGCCCCGTTTCCCAAGTGCGTGTGTCTGGTGAAGGCTCTCATAGCGGTCTGTGAATCACCCTACTTCTAGGGTTGGTGTTTCGGGGTCTTGGCGAAAGCTCTGCAGGTTCTCTGCCGGCAACGATGACGTCTTGGACGTCGTTTTCCTTCTTGGAGGCGCTGTTGTAAGCCCCTCCCTTTGGATTCATATGCTCTGCTCAGCTCCTCGACGGCGTGTCTATGGTGGTGACGGGGATGGCGCAGTGGAGGTCTGTTGGTTTTGATACCTCCGACGGCGTCTCCGGGCAACTGAAGTCAAGGCGCCTCCATGATCAACCATCTCTCTTTTAGATTGTGCCTCATATAGTTGTTTGGTTGTTCTCCCTTGTGATACTTTGTTGCTTGTAAGGGGTGCGTGTGTGTGGTTGGTGCGTGTTGTAAGTTGTAACTGTTAGCCGGTTGTTGGCTTTGTTAATTCAAAGCTGGGCTCATTGCGAGCCTTCCGTCTAAAAAAAAGTTAAAAAGAGGTGACCGAATTGGTTTGTGTATTCATTTTTTCAGTCGGCCTTCCTTGACTTAGTGTTGACACCCATGGTGCTCAACATTAAGGTTACATGATGACATGTTCGTGCACGACAGGGCAAGGCGGCTTTGATTGTCGACCGAGAAATAGTCACTCCGGCCTCTAACAAAAGTAGTACAAACACCTGTTCTTAGAAATTACACATGTGCCAAACCTACTGTAGTGAACCGACTACGGTAGTGAAATATTATGTATTTTGGGCTGTGTAAAATAACTAGCTGCTGGATCCAAACAGTACAAAATTAAAAAAAAACATCAGATTTGTCATTTTTGTGTAGGACGTTATACAAACTATTTGGGTTGAAAAGTTTGGAGAATCGTAGAATTTTTAGAATTTTTCGCAGAATTTTTTTAAACTTTAAATGTCAAATAAAAAACAGGCTCTATGAAGCTTTTTTTTCGAGAGGAGGAGACAAAACGGCTCTCAATTTTCATTTTCATGAAAACTGTTAGTACAAAGTTCAAAGGTTTCATCTCGTAGGGCCAACCAGCACTCAAAGTGCCAGCCCCAACTCAAGTTAGTAACCATTACAAACCAAAGGAACTACTACTGGTCTATCACCCATGCACCAGGGGCAACTTTACTAAACAAGAACTTTGAAGGGAAAACTTCCACCAAACTATTAGAGTAGAGAACGAACTAACACAAGACCCCACACACCATCAGGAACATCTACTTGAGTATTTGGGCTCGATGAAGCTCGTGCAAGCACTATCCGGCGTTTTTATCCTCCAAACGTTTGTGTTGTTTCCATTCTTCTGTGACTTTGCATAAATTTACGCCGATCCACGAAAATTGAACTAGAGGCGAATCTTGTTTAACTCATAGCTGCCACAAGCTCTGACGGGTCCCTACCGGACGAGTGGAATTTTGGGTTAAAAAGAACCAAACGGATTGTATTGCATATTACGCTTTCAGTCGGCCTCTCATGACCTGTGTTGAATCCCATCGTGCTTGATATGGAGGGAGAATGACATTCGTGGCGACACTGCAAGATTTTTTTTTTTTGCGAAACACAGTACAACGCAGGCGTTCATATACATGCGCACACACTCACCCCTATGAACGCACGCACGCACACCCTACTCCTATTAGTACCTCCGAAAGACCGAGTCGGCGGGTCGAGTTTTGAGATTGACGAAGTCACCACGGACGCCTCGCTGTCGACGGGAACGTCGCCTCCCACTGAAGAATATTCCGCATTAAATGAGAAACATCAGCGTCAAACCTGTGGTTTGAACTCTGGTGGGCTGGGTGTACAACCACCCTCCAAACCATCTTGTCACATGCAAGTTCTGGACTCGGCAAGAACTCGCAGCTCACGCTTGCTACTATACGGAGTTTACCCATGCTTTAGACATGTTTTTATTTTTATTTGTAGTACGTAATAATCAAGCGGCTTTTTGTTTTAAAAAAGGAACGAAGCATTTGTTATGTCTGTTGATTGCACAAGAGTTCGCCATCATCCTACACTGATTAACACCAAAGGAATATCCAAACGGACATTATTCATTTGCTGAGTCGTCGTCCATCCATCCATCATCGCGCACACGCGACACGGTTATACAAGGCTTGAGTTCAGGCACTTGACAACAAATAACAAACAGTACGGGCAACCCACTGCAAACTATGTTCGGCTCTTCGCTCGCCGATCTCACTGCTCCTTGGATGGATTTCACTTGTAAGGAACGGCGACCCTGTCCGGGCCGGACTTCATGTCCTCCCAGAGCAGATCCGACAGCGCCAGCGTCAGCTTCCCCACCTTCCCTGCATCGCAAGAACGCAAACACAGACGAATGAATCAACCAGACGCATTCATGGATCGGATGCACATATGTTTGTTCCAGCAATTAAAATGATCAATCAGAGTCGGGTGATATATATGTACCTTCGCCGATGGGCTGGCCGTCCCACTCGACGACTGGCAGCACGGGCAGGCCGCTGCCGACGAAGGCCATCTCAACGGAGCTCTTGGCGTCGTCGGCTGTGATGAACTTGGTGTTGACGCCCGTGAGCAGGCCGGCGTCGACGAGCTTTGGCGCGAGCGCGAGCAGGCGCTTGGCGGTGCAGCCGCTGAGGATCTTGTCGAAGGCCGGGAGCACCAGCTCGCCGGCCGGGGTGACGAAGGCGACGTTCACCATGGGCCCCTCGGCGACGAGCCCCTGCTCGTCCACCCACACGGACGCGAACGCGCCGCGCTCCTCGGCGTCCATGATGGACAGCACGTTGGGGAGGTAGTTGACGTTCTTGCTCGTGGCGAACAGCGGCGGCTTCATGGGCACCGACGTGGTGACGGCCTTGACGCCGTGGCGGCACTGCTCGTAGTCGGAGGGGATGACGACGGCGTAGAAGGCAGGGCCCGGCAAGGCGCTGGACGAGAGCAGGAAGTCCCCCGGGCCGGAGCTGAGCCAGTAGCGGATGGAGCCCTTGCGGCAGCCGGAGGCGGCGGTCATCTGGACGAGGATGCTGCGGAGCGTGTCGCGCGGGAACGGGGTGCCCACCTTGGCCTTGGCCGCGGAGCGCAGGAAGCGGTCCAGGTGCGGGTCGAGCTCGTAGAGGTGGCCGTCCAGGAGCATGGCCGTGTCGAAGACGCCGTGGCCGCGGTGCACCATGTGGTCGTCCATGGGGAGGACCATCATGGCCGGGTCCAGGATGATGCCGCCCAGGACGCTCGAGTACATGGCCGGGAACGGAGCAGCCGTGGATTTCCATTTCTCTTGCAGCTTCTGCAGGGCCTGCAAGCGTGGGAAGATCGGATAATTCACACTGCAAGCGTTTGTCGACTCCACCCATGTAACACTAAACCTTTGGATTTGTATAATACACCACTAATCAGTAACTTAAAGAGTGGGTTGTCTAGACATCCTGCATAGTGGAAGGAAACAGAACAGGAAGCAGGGCACCAATAATGCGAGCCTGATCCGGACAAAGTACCGACGTCAGCTTTCACTGAAGAAATAATGCAGGTTGGTGCCACCTCGTCCGCTCGTCGTGTTCGTCAAATTTCAGAACAGGATAGGCTTTTTGGGTTGTTGCTGTTGTGTGTGTGTGTGGGCTGTCTTCGGACTAGCTGGTGTGGAATGGTGTGACAATGTTGTTCGCAACGGACTGTCAATTCTTGTACTCAAACCTCTGCCTTCTATAAAAATAAGGTACGCAATTGCGTACTCTCGAAAACAAATTCAGTTGCGTGTCAGACATCTCCACTGACGACGGTGAGTTCATCGTCAGCATGTCCTCAATCTCCTCGACGAACAAACGATGACGAACTACGCGAGAGTACTAAGATCATGTCTCACTGAACCACAAAGCAGCCTGAACCTGAATGCATAACGACAAGACATCTCCACTGAACCACAAGACATCTCCACTGAACCACAAAGAGTCCTAAGATCATGTCTACAGGCTACAGCCAAAGGCAGATCAAAGAGCTTCTCAAGAAGAAGGTTTCGGAGAGGAGGAAGAACTCACCTCTGCACCCGATTCATACACGGGAACTTCATCCTCAGCCTGAACGTACGAGCCCATGATGATCTATCTGATCTGGGAGAAGAGAAGGGCAAGGTAGCAGCAGAGATCGAGTAGCTAGAGAGTGGCAGTGCGAGTGGAGCACCTGCTCTCTCTGAAGTTTTATAGCCGGCCGGCCGGCCGGCCTGCGTCCTCGCTGCGCCGTGACGCCCGCGGACGTGGCGTCGAGTGGTAAGAGATAGTATACGGAGTGCGACAAGTTTTAGCCGGCCCGGTGCCCCCACCGCGCGCCGCTCTTGTTGTATCCTCTCGCGTTTTCCACCGTGCCGACGCAGTGCTGTTGTTCTGCAATCGCCATCACCAGTGGCGGACCTTGACCAAGATTATAGGAGGGGCCAAAACATATTAGAGGTTAGTTGAGGGGGCCAATTTGAATTATTTTGTATTTTCTATGGTCAAAAAATGTAAATATTAGGTAGTATTGTGCAAATTTTAATTAAATTGGGGGGCCATGGCCCCTTTTGGCCTCCACTAAGGTCCGCCACTGGCCATCACCGGCCACCGGAAGGAACGATCCAATTCGGGCGTTCGCCGTCAGACGGGGATCGGCCGGACGGCCGGCCGGGGATGTGTATCGCGGCGTATCGAATTCGAGCACGACGTGGGCACGGGTGGTGGTGGCGGCGTTAACCGTCGATCGCGGGTGGATTGGATGGGAGCTGGTAGATAGAGTGGTAGGTGTTGTAGCGATACGGATACGAGTATAGGATAGACTTCGAAACCACGTCCTCTGGTTTCTTCGCCTTACACATTTTTAGGGTTTGACGGTGAGTGGTGACATGCATATCCGTATATCCTCGTGGTACTTTTGCATGGATCTTTTTTTTTTGCAAAGATCTCGCTCTCAATTTAAATTTAATGTATTTGTTTGCCGACTTTTTTTTTGCGAAACACAATACAACGCAGACGCTCACATATACGTGCACACCCTCACCCCTATGAACACATACACGCACATCCTACCCCTATGAGCACCCCCGAAAGACTGAGCCGGCGGATCGAGTCTTGAGATTGATGAAGTCACCACAGGCGCCTCGCTGTCGACGGAAACGTCGTCTCACACTGAAGAATATTCCGACTAAATGAGAAACAACAGTGTCAAACCTGGGGTTTAAACTCTGGTGGGTTGTGGGTACAACCACCCTTCTGACCATCATACCACGGGCATGTCCTCATTTGTTTGCCGACTAGGATAGTGTGGCAAAACGATAGTTGGAATGTACGTTATTGTGATGGTGAGGAAACAATTTGGCACTTGTTTTTTAATGCCCTTTGCTTGTCTTTATACGGTGGAGTATTTTTTTAGAATTAGTGGAGTATGTATATAGCACACTTCGGTGATAGGTGAAAAAAATTCGGACTGAAGCAGGCCAAATTTCATAGTGCGATAGAGCTCACAAGGAGGGGTAAGAGCTGACGATTCCAGATCGAGACCTTGAGGTAGAAGGACACGTGATGCACACGACATGCCACGACCCACACATGAGATCAGTTTGAGGAGATCGCTCTTTATAACAAAAGAAAACTTCTCGATTGATCTATGTATGCAATACGCTAACACACGCGATGCTACATTGATCGGCCTTCCCGACTCCTGTTTTTAAAAACACCTCTAAGAAAAAAATGAGGATAAACAATGGGAAAGGCTCCCACTGCAATTGGACCTGAATTTTCACGCAAAACTCCGGCGGCTCAAGAGATTGGCCACCGACGTCATCACAAGTATATATGTCTCTAAACTCTAATTGTTCACTTGTAGGTAATTGTTATTGTATACATGGCCAAATTTGATACGATGATTGGTTGATGAAAATTATAAATCATGATTAATATTGTGTCTTCGTTGTAGCAATAGGCAATTGATAGATGATTAATTGATCTATGTGGATAGTCCTCATCGTCATGGGTGTCCTGATCGTGTTTCTTCTCGGCATTGTGTTGACCCTTTGGTGGGTGGTGGGGGGGGGGGGGATTGCTCCCACAACGGAGGATTCGGGTCAGGTTGTAACTGGCAGCGGCGTCCACCTGTCCCACTTACTCCGCCCACCAAAACTAGCCCATACTGCGCATATGGACAACCACATAAATTAAGTGGCGTATGTGGCAAACCCACGAAGCCATGAGCGCCAGCGGCCGAACACTAACGACGAACCACCACACGTGTAAATTTCTCCTCTCTCCCTCATCCCCTCGTCGGTCACCTCTCCCGCATGCACATAGGGAGCTGCCGCTGTCAACTTAACAGCGAACCACCGTCGCTTGCCGCCTCTCCCGCACGCACGTCCGCCGTCGGACTCTGCATCTGCGCTCGTCCGCCTTCGGAGTACATCTATGCTCGCCCGTCGTCTCCAGATCCGTGCGTCCCAACCTCCCTTCACCGGACGCCGACACAGGGATCTTCAACATCGACTTGGAGGAGTGGAGGGGGAGGTCGATTCAGTTGTCGGTGAAAGCTATGGCCGCGCGGATCAAGCCGGGTGTGAAGAGCTTGGTGCATGGCTGCTATCAGTCCAACCCAAGTCAAGCACGTCACCATGCCGAACGGCCGAACACGGCCTGGTAACCGCGCCTGACTCCAATCTGCCTACGACCTTCTGTCGACGATGATACGTCTCAAACGTATCTATAATTTTCGGTTGTTCCATGCATATTATATATCATTGGCACATGCTTTTATAATGCTTTTATATCATTTTGGCACATTTTTATGGAACTAACCTATTAAGAAGATGCCCAGTGCCAGTTCCTGTTTTTGCTGTCTTTTTGTTTCAGAAAAGCTAGTCGAGGAATTTTCTCGGAATAAACTGCCAATTTACATGAAAGATTTTTACGAAGAAACAAAGACGGAGTCAGGAGGGCGCCTGCAGGGGGCCCCACAGCCCCCAGATGACCCCAGGTGCGGCCCAGCCTTGGCCGTGCCTGGGCCCCACCTGGCCACTTCGCGAAGTTTCAGACGCCCCTTTCGCCTATAAATTGTCTTCCTCCCGAAAACCCTCGGTACCCGATCATATTTTCCAAAAAAGTTTCGAGACCACCGCAGTCGCCAACCCTAGATCGGGAGGGTTCTGCTGCTCTTCCCGACACCCTGCCGGAGGGGGAGATCGTCATCGGAGGCATCTACATCACCATGCCTGCCTCCGGAGTGATGCGTGAGTAGTCCACCACGGGACTACGGGTCCATGGCAGTAGCTAGATGGTTGTCTCTTCTCTTTTGTGCTCCCTTGTTTAGATCTTATGAGTTGCCTACATGATTAAGATCATCTTTATGTAATACTATCAATGTTGGGGATATCGCTTATCGGGAACTTATCGGTCGACCCAAGATAAGGGGTAAATCGGCGGTTTATCAGCATATCGACTGATTTATCGGCCGATTTATCTTATCGATCAGACACTGAGAAGCGATAAATCGGCCGATTTATCGAAATATCGGAAGATATCTTGAACAGTGAATACTATGTGTTGTGTTTGCGGGGATCCGATGAATTATGGAGTCTTGACATTATGGTTCAGTTTATCTATGATATGTTTTATTTATGATCTTGCATGCTCTCCGATGCTTGTGTATACATTGGCCGAAGTAATTACTTGTATTATTAGAGAGGGTATTTATGCTAGATAGTGGGTTCATGCCTCTCTTGTTCGAGCTCGAGTTGACAGAAACGATTAGAACTTGTGATGTGATGTTGCTACTAGGGATAAAACATCGGTGTTTATTGCTTTATGTTGTACGCATTGCTTACATTACGCACCTTGCTTATTGCAATTATCTGTTGCTTGCAACTTAATACTTCTATGAAGAAAAAAATTCTCTCGAAAGCATAAATGATTCTTACATCACACTGATTCCAAAAAAATGATAATCCCCTCACTGCTAATGATTTCAGACCTATTTCTTTACTAAATGGTGCACTGAAGCTGCTGACAAAAATTCTAGCCAACAGACCGCAGAAAATAATTCTGAAGCTAGTACACAAGAACCAATATGGATTTCTCAAGAAAAGATCTATACAGGATTGTCTAGGATGGGCTTTTGAATACCTACATCAGTGCCACACTTCAAAAGAGGAAGTGATCCTCCTTAAATTGGACTTTGAAAAGGCTTTTGATAAAATTGAACACAACACGATTCTGGAAATTCTTAGAGCAAGAGGATTTGGAGAAAAGTGGGTCAAATGGATACAGTTAATTCTTAAATCAGGAACATCTTCAGTTCTTTTGAATGGAGTGCCAGGGAAGAAATTTTACTGTAGAAGAGGGGTTAGACAAGGTGATCCTCTGTCACCTTTACTCTTTGTTCTGGCTGCTGACTTGCTTCAGTCAATCATGAACAAGGCAATGAATCTAAACCTTATTTCACCACCCATTAATACAAGAGCTTGTCCTGACTTCCCAATTGTACAGTGTGTGGATGACACACTGTTAGTGATGAAAGCTGATGCCACTCAACTGATTTACTTAAAAGCCATTCTACACTTATGCTGAATCAACAGGGGTTGAAAGTAAACTATGCAAAATCGAGTTTGGTTCCCATAAATATGTCTGCAGAAAGGCTGGATCACTTTGCAAGGACTCTAAACTGTCAAAAAGGAAGCTTGCCTTTCACTTACTTAGGCCTGCCTTTAGGACTGACTAAACCTTCTCTGGAATATTTTTTTCCCATGGTGAATAGAGTGGAAAGAAGGTTATGCAGCATTGCCGATTTCCTGGACTATGGAGGAAAGTTACAAATGGTTAAATCGGTACTAGCATCATTGCCAATCTTTTATCTCAGCTGTCTTGAAGTCCCACCTACGATTCAGAATCAAGTCATTAAGTATATGAGGCACTGCTTGTGGCGCAAGAAGACTGCAGATGTACAGTCTAAGGGATCTGCTCTAATTGCTTGGACAAAAATATGCAGACCAAAGAATCAGGGAGGACTTGGAGTACTAAATCTGAACATTCAGAATAAAGCCCTGCTTCTCAAAAACCTTCATAAATTTTACAACAATCATGATGTGCCATGGGTGAAGATGGTGTGGGATACTTACTACTCAGATGGAAAAATCCCAGGACAACATACTGAAGGTTCCTTTTGGTGGAAATCACACTTCAAACTTCTGGACTACTACAAAGCTATGGCGAGATGCAATCTTGGAAATGGAAAATCGGTTTACTTCTGGACTGATCTTTGGCATGAAAACTGTCTTCATCACAGGATGCCACACTTGGTTTGTTTTGCCAAAAAAAACAAACACAACAGTGTTCGAGGTAATTCATCAAGAGCATTTGGCAGACATGTTTCATTTACCACTCTCACAGCAAGCATATACAGAATATCTGCAACTGCAAGAAATTTGCTTGGAGGCAAGAATTACAGTGATAGAAGGGAATTTGGATAAATGGACCTACATCTGGGGACATGACTCCTTTACATAAAAAAAGTTACCATGTCTTGGTGGGATCGCAACCCACAATTCCCTACTTCAGTTGCATCTGGCGTTCGTCATGCCAAGCCAAACACAAGTTCTTCTTCTGGCTGTTGCTCCATGATAGATAAAATACAAGAAATCTGCTGAGGAGAAAAAATTTTGTTCTTCAAACACATAATTGTGCCACCACACAATGCAACCAGGAAGAAACCCTCATGCATCTTTTCTGGACATGTCCTTTCGCTGAAAGATGTTGGGACTATGTATGTCGACAAAGAGCAAGAAACTTGTCAGTTCATGAAGCATTCTCTGACATCAAAAACAAGCTTGTTGTGCCATTCCACATGGAAATAATAATTCTTGCTGCTTGGAGCATTTGGATTGTTAGAAATAATAAGATCTTTAAAGATCAGACACCTAGTTTCTCTAGTTGGAAAGCTATATACTTTCAAGAACTGCAGCTTGTGAGCTACAGAATTAGAAATAAGTATGCCCAGCAGTTTAAGGATTGGTTACAGATACAAACTTAGATCTTGTTTTGATGTTTTTTAAACCTTTGTAAATTCCCTTGTAACTTTTTGTACATATGGAAATGGGAAAATAGAAAATTGCAGTGGGAGCCTTACCCACAGTTGCGCTTCAAAAAAAAACTTAATACTTTCGGGTGACATGTGCTGGATAGCGATCCCGGGGTGGATTATGTGTCATAGATGCAGTTGGATAATGGTCTATGTATTTTGACGTAATGCCCATATTAAATGAAACGGTGAACCATGTGTCATGATAGTATTGTGTTGCGCCCATGTTTGTCAATTGCCCGCTGTAATTTGTTCACCCAAAACGTTTATCTTTTGGAGAGACACCACTAGTGAGCTGTGGACCCCGGTCCTATTTTCCTACATTGCTTACAACCGTTTTAATAGCTTTTACTAGTCATTTGCTCGCTGGTCTTTTTTCCTCTCATAATATTTACCACCATACATTTAATCCTTTGTGTTCAGCAAGCCGGAGAGATTGACACCCTCTCTGTTTCGTTGGGGCAAAGTAGTTTGTTCGTGTGTGCGCAGGTCCACGTCAACAGCTCTTTCTCGGTGCCATTGTTGGTGTCACCAAGCCGGAGCCTTCTCCAAGTTCTACTGGTTCGATAATCTTGGTTTTCTAATCAAAGGAAAATTACTGTTTTGCTACATCATACCTTCCTCTTGGGGTCTCCCAGCGAACGTGTGATCCACGCTATCAAACTCTTTTTCTGGTGCAGTTGTCGGGGACTTGGAAGCTTCAGCGAGGGGAGTTTCTGAAAGTGCATGTTGCCCCCATGCGTGGTTTTGGTAATTAATGACAATCCTTATGTACTAATGTTTGCATTGAGATACTCTTGTAGATCTTGTCCATAGGAAAAGACTGGAGTTCATGTGGTGGACTCTAGAAGTGTACATGATGATCAATGCTCTATTCAAGGGTTTATATGAAGAATGGTCATGTGTAGAGTTGAGCATATTGCAAGCGCGGCTTAGAAAAGGAGATTGAGTGAACATTCATGTTTATCTCCAAGCCATCATATATATCAAGAGAAGTTCATGAAGTGCAAGTTCAATATGATTCATCTCGGAAGATATCACTTGATTGAAGCTTGTAATGGATACATGAAGACGGAGCTAAGCGAGGCTCTACCATAATGGAGTATGGGGGAGTATTTGGAGAAGTCTCAATCGAGCATGTGCTAGCAAGCACAATCAAGAAATGTGTTCCATCTTGAAGAGATCAAAATCGTCATCATGTAGCTCAAGTGGAATGCGCAAGACAAAGGTATGATCTTGATATGGTTTCTATTTTACCGGTCTCATGGTGTTAGTGGGAGATCGGGTTATAGGATAGACGCCGTACTATCAAGAGGGGCTCTCAAAGTGAGTAACTTGATCGCATCTTTGTGAAGAGCTCAAACCTTTGCATACTTGGCATATCATCTTTCTTGGTTGTTATTTGGCTTTTATCTATGTGAGGATTTAGAGCTTGTGTTCATCTCCATACCAAGCTCTAGTTCATCAAAAATGGATTTCATATGAATATCTTGTTGCGTTTTTGATGTTGGAGGTTTTACCGGTCTGCATTCTCTAGAGAGGTGTTACCTTTCTACATTTGGTTTTATCCTCCCATATTGGACTATGATGTTTCTCTGCATGATCTTGTAGTGCTCTTCGTTGCGATTCCAACGAGCCCAAGATCATCGAAAACAAAGTCTGGATGATTAAGATATGTTCGTTTTCGTGTTGGCTGTTTTTGCAGTTTTTCTAGGGCGGAGTCTCCGGTGTAAACACACCAGAGTCTCCGGTTTGTGTGAGAAATCTGAACATTTTGATCTGTGCCTTTTGGGGTTTGCTCTCACCGCTCCGGAGTCTCCGGACTCAGGGGTACCGGAGTTTATGGCCTGCCAGTTTTGGCACTTACGCCCCCATGGACGACACTCTCGATATAGAGGCCGAAAGTGGGCCGAAAGTGCCCCGGAGACTTTGTGTCTCTGGTCAGTCCGGAGTGTTGGGGGAAAGATAACCCGGTAGGCCCAAGGACAGTGAAGCTACGACCCGCCAGGAGGAAAGACTGGCGAGGCCCACCAGTTCATCTTGGGCCGGGCTACATTGACTGACCGAGGAGTTTGTCGGTAACCCGGTGTAAACAAGGAAGGTTCTAGAAGACCCGGAGGCGGTATGCGAGACTTGGAGGCCAAGATAGTTGAGCTAGATTTTGGTTAGGACTCCGAGTTCGGGCGTGACCCGGCCTTACCTTGTAATCAACCAGGAGACCCGGGTGTCTATATAAACCGGCTCCTGGGACATAGAACAGGACGAACTTTAGAGATACGAGAGACAGACAAGCTGATAGGAAAACCTTGTAACCTTGACTTGGAACCCGCCGGTGTTATTATCCGCCGGGTGATCGAGATCGATATGAGAATAGAGAAACACCAGGCTGGAAGTAGGTCTTTATCTCCTATGGAGAGGCTGAACCAGGATACATCCTTTTTCCCTAGTGAGCTAAACAATCTCCCGAACGCTATGATCGCCTTGCCTCCAATCTCAAGTTACCACCCGGTAACATCTGCCGTGACAAAACCACGACAGTTGGCGCCCACCGTGGGGCAAGCGTCAAAAAGCGTTATCATCACGGGAGAAGCTCTGCGAGGCATGCAGAACCTGGCCATCGGCCGGGTCATCATCAATCTACAAGGAGAGCACGTCGTGGACGATTCCGGGTGGAGCCTGGAGTCAGATTCATTGGAGACCGGCTCAGTCGTTCCGATCGGGCGGATCAACGTCTTCGTGGGGATGATAGGTACATCGAAACCCGCCCTGCAATTTTCTGACTCTGTATCTGAGGCAGGAACCACCGTTCACTCGGATGGAGAAGAATCAGTTGGGACGACGGAGATCGAGTCAGGGAACGCCACGCAGGGAGCCGGGTCAGAAAGCAGGCTTGGGCTCCACGTGGCCAGATCAATGATGATACAGAATCAATCTTGGAATTGTTTGAGGATCGCTATGGATACGAGGTAGAAGAGGAAGAATACGAGTCAGAACCGGGTCCGGTGCGCCGGGCTGCGGTCTACACCGCTCCAGCAATCAACACAGAACCAGTCCCAACAACAGCTTTGGCGGTAGTAACCCAGCCGGGTCATGCGGCGCCGGGTTTGGCGATCAGAGAACCAGTTATCCAGGAGCAACCGCAGGTCGGGGTAGATGGAGACGTGCGTCAGTTAGTGCCGAGTCAGAAAATACGGCGGCACACAGAAACATGTTTGGATTCTTGGCGAACAGGGCGACGGGTCAAGGAACATCAGCTTTGCCTAACCCGCCCCCACCGCGATTCCTTAGTGACCTGCCAAGTGCTCCAGCGGCAACAGCAAATCTTGTAACCCCAGCAGCAGCAGCAGCGCAAGTCAGGGCAACAGACCCGGCTCGCGTCAATTACGAGCAGCAGATGGCATCGTTACAACGGCGTTTTGATCAGCAAGCGGCGCTGCAGCGGCAGTTGGATCAGCAGGAAGAGTTTTTGCAGCAAGCGGCGACAGCATTAGAAAATAGATCCAGAGAACAGCAACAGAGACAACAAAGTTTGATTGGCCGTGGTGGTCACATTAACCCGGCTAATCTATTCCAGACGCCGCAGGATCAGTTGATTGGAGGAACACCTGTAGTTCAAGCTACAGGACCGATGGTGGCTAACCCGCCAGCTCCAGCGCAAGCCGGGTCACCAGTTGTACCACCGGAGGAGCCGGCAGAGATATTGAAGCCATGCCACCACCACAACCCAGATTTCACACGCCAGCGGGTCATTACAGTAACCCGGCTGACAATGTATATGCAGCTACAGTTGCACTAGATCGTATTCCATTGGGCGATTCACCTGCAGAAATAGAAGCAAGACGTGCCATTGATATGCTACGAACGGCCGTAGCCCAGCAAGCAAATTACACGCATCGGAAAAGCGCGTTGCATTCAACAACTTTTCACAGCCGTCGCACCAGGAGTCGTCATGGCGAGTCACCAAGGCCAGCCGGGTTAGCAGCCGCAGGGCAGCAGATCTGGCGGGTCAGCAGAATCAAGTACCACAGCAACAACCGAGACAGGTGGCTCCAGCAGCATCAAGAGCTCAGGCCATAGTTGACAGCTCCAGGGCGAGGCGCGCAGCAAATGTACAACCCGCCGTGGTACCTGCCGGAGGAGCCGGAGAAATCCCACGGGCGGGTTCAGTATCTAATCAGCAAGTAGCAAGGGCAGGACACGTTGAAGTAGCATCAACGATGGCGGGTCCCAAGTGCCTCATCGATTCCATCAGATCAGAGCCATATCCAGATAAGTTCAAAGAACCTAGTAAAATTTCAAATTATGATCCTAGCATAGATCCTGAGACATGGATAAATAGTTATGAGATGGCTATGAGTATTCGTAATGCATCTGAAAATATTTGTGCTAAGTTCATGTATCTTATGATGAGTGAAGGTGCGGCGAAGCTATGGTTCAACACTATACCAGAGAAATCTATCAGTTCCTGGAGTCAGCTCAGGGCGGCTTTTATCAAGAACTTCCATGGGACGTGCAAGAGGTTATACACAATTGAGGACCTGGATCGGTGTGTACACAGGAAGGGCGAGTCAGCACGCAACTGGATGCGCCGGATTACAGAGATCCTCCACTCTTCCACTAATATTTTGCCAACTAGTGCGATGTCGACGTTGGAGAAAAATTGCAGATATGACCCGGTTGTTCAGAAAATGAGTCGCATGAGGAACAGCCCAGGAGCAAATGATATAACCATGGGAGAAGTGTTGGACGCAGCCAACAAGCATGCTTACACAGATAAAACTAAGGATGAAACTGAGGAAGATAAAGGAAAGGGTAATGTGAACAATGGAGGAAGAAACAACAACAACAACAACAACAACAACTATCATAAGAGGCCACACGCAGAGGACAATTCAGATCTAGTCGCAAACACAAATACCGGGTCAGCGAGACCCAGAACAGATGGAAATTTCAGAGGAACAACTACAATGGAGGTAACAACAACCGTGGGCCACCGCGTCCCCCGGGTCACTTTGATCCGATGAAGATGCCGTGCCCGCGTCACAGTCGAGATGGCAGACCCGCCAATCACTCCTTGGAGCAGTGTGTGGATCTGCAGAGATGGAAGAACATGGAAATCCAGAGGGTAATGCGCGGTGCAGGAAACGGTGGAGGACCCGGCCGTGGAGGTAACCCGGCAATGGTCCTGCGCCCAACGCTAATCCAGAAGCCGGCAACCCTGACAACAACCAGAACAGAGAAAATCAAGGGGGTTATCAGGAAAACCCGAAGCGTCTTGGCGGGTATCATGTTCACACGCTCATACATCAAAGAGAGAGAAAAAGTTGATTCAGCGTTCAGTTAATATGGTTTCATCAGCGGTACCAAATATTTGAAGTACTCAGAAGTTCCAGTAACATGGAGTAGAGAGGATCACCCGCCCAATATTGAATCACCGGGTCTCCTTGCCTTGGTGGTCGCACCTCAGGTGGCGGGTTATTCTGAACAAAGTTTTGATGGATGGAGGCAGTGCTATCAACATCTTGTACTACGAGACGTTCCTGCGTATGAATCTCAAAAAGTCACAGTTGCAGCCGACCAACACCATATTTCATGGGATAGTACCGGGGAAGTCACATAGCCCGGAGGGAAAAATAACACTTGATGTTGCGTTTGGTGAGTCCAAGCACAAGTTTCGTATGGAGAAAATTACTTTCGAAGTTGTGAAGTTGGAGAGCCCGTATCATGCTCTCTTTGGAAGACCGGCCTTTGCCAAATTCATGGCCAGGCCCTGTTACGTGTATCTACAGTTGAAAATCCCAAGCTCAATGGAGTTATTACTATTCATGGAAGCCGGGATATGGCGGCTGAGTGTGACAATGGTGATGCAGCTTTGGCAGAACGAGCATGTGCAAAGGAGGAGCTGCGGTACTACACATCTCAGTAGACCCGGCTGATAGAACCGTGTTACAGAGAACCACGGCTGAAGAGAAAGAAAAGTTCAAACCCGCCCAAGATACTAAGATGGTTGATTTCACACCCGGCGATTCTTCCAAGCAGTTCGCCGTGGGGTCCAATTTAACTGACAAATAGGAAAGCGCGCTCATCGAGTTCATCCGTGAGAACAGGGACGTTTTTGCATGGACACCTAGTGACATGCCTGGCGTACCTGCTGAACTCGCTGAGCACAAGTTACATGTTAACCCGGGTGCAAAACCTGTCAAGCAGGGTTTGCGCAGATTGAATGAGGAAAGAAGAAAGATTGTGGGAAAAGAAGTAGCCCGGCTCTTGGCTGCGGGCTTTATCATGGAGGTTTTCCATCCCAAGTGGTTGGCTAACCCGGTACTTGTGTTGAAGAAAATAATGAATGGCGGATGTGCATAGACTACACCAGTTTGAATAAGGTTTGTCCCAAAGATCCTTTTGCGTTACCTCGTATTGATCAGATTATAGATGCAGTTGCAGGCAGCGAGCTCTTGTGTTTTTGGATGCATATTCGGGTTACAATCAATCAAGCTCAATGAGGAGGATTGGGAAAAGACAGCTTTCATAACCCCTTTTGGGGCGTACTGTTACAAAAATATGACCTTTGGGTTGAAGAACGCAGGGGCCACTTACCAGAGGTGCATCCAGAATTGTTTGCGAAGCAGATTGGCCGCAACGTGCATGCTTATGTTGATGATGTAGTAATCAAGTCAGAGAAAGGGGTCACTCATTGATGACCTGAGGGAAACTTTTGCTAATTGAGGAAGTATAAGATGAAGCTCAATCCCACCAAGTGTGTGTTTGGAGTTCCAGCGGGGATGCTGCTCGGTTACATTGTGTCACAGCGTGGAATCGAGGCTAACCCGGCAAAAATCAAAGCATACAGAGTTTGAAGAAGCCAGAGGAGCTGGCTGATGTTCAGAAGCTTACGGGATGCATTTAAGCCGGTTTATTTCGAGGTTAGGAGAGAAAGCTATACCACTTTACCGGCTCTTGAAAAAATCAGACAAGTTTGTGTGGGACAAAGAAGCGGATGATGCTTTTGAGTTGTTGAAGCAAACATTGGCAGAGGCGCCAATCTTGGCGGCTCCTGCTCCAAAGGAACCTTTGTTGTTATACATCACAGCAGGACCACGTGCAGTGAGTCGTGGTGGTAGTAGAAAGAAAAGAGGAAGGAAAAGAACACCCGGTCCAGAGGCCGGTTTACTATGTTAGTGAAGTGCTTTCAGAAACCAAGCAAGGTATCCACATTGGCAGAAACTTGTTTTTGGTGTCTTTATGGCGACCCGGAAATTGAAGCATTACTTTTTGGAGCATCCATTCAGAGTTGTTAGTTCGATCCCGCTAGCAGAAATTATCAGAAATTCAGATGCAACGGGAAGGGTCGCCAAGTGGGCGATAGAGATGGGTGATTATCACATTAGTTATGAGCCACGCACCGCTATCAAGTCTCAGGCCTTGGTAGATTTTGTTAATGATTGGACAGAGTTAAGCATGCCACAGCAAGCACCCAGCACCAAAAACTGGGTCATGCATTTTGACGGGTCAAAGCACTTGAAGGATCAGGAGCCGGCGTGGTGCTCACATCACCAAGAGGTGAAAAGTTGAAGTATGTTTTGCAAATTCACTTTGATTGCTCCAACAATGTGGCAGAGTATGAGGCCCTACTTCACGGGTTACGTATGGCAAAGGAGATGAACATCAAGCGCATTCATTGTTTTGGAGACTCGGACCTTGTTTCCCAGCAGGTGTCTGGAACTTGGGACCGAAAAGATGCAAATATGGCGGCTTACAGAAGAGAAGTGGACAAGGTAGCCGGGTTCTTTTCTGGCTATCAGGTGGATCACATCGATCGCAGGAAAAATGAGGCAGCAGATGCTTTGTCGAGACTCGGCTCACGCAGAGAGCCGGTTCCACCAAATGTTTTCTTGGATGAGCTATGGAACCCATCAGTCAAAATAGAAGCAGAAGAGGATCTGGGATGCCCGGATCAAGTTTCAGATTTAGTTGCTCATGTGCATGAAAGACCAGAGTGGACCGAGCCATACATTGCTTATCTCCTGCGCGGCGAGTTACCAGTGCAAGAAGTCATAGCCCGGCAAATTGTGCGCCGGGCCAAGTCATATGTGGTCATTGGCACAGAGCTGTTTAAGAGAAGCCTTCAGGGGTGTTTCAACGTTGCGTTTCCCCTGAGGAGGGACAGAAGATTCTCAGAGAAATACATGAGGGAGACTGTGGTCATCATGCTTCGACCCGGTCTTTGGTAGCAAAAGCTTTCAGACACGGATTTTTCTGGTTAACCGCCCTGGCAGACGCGGAATATTTGGTCCAGAGATGTGATGGATGTCAAAGATATGCCAGGCAAGCTCATGTGCCGGCTCAGGAGTTGAGAACCATACCAATCACATGGCCTTTTGCAGTATGGGGTCTTGATATGGTGGGTCCTTTCAGATGTCTCCATGTAAGAAAACACACCTCTTAGTCGCCATAGATAAATTCACCAAGTGGGTTGAGGTTATGCCAGTTACAAATTGCGAGGCAATCACAGTGGTGAAATTCTTGGAGCGAATCATATACCGTTTTGGCTACCCACATAGTATCATCACAGATAATGGGACAAACATGTCCCTTGGCGAGACAGAGATATTTTGTGCTGAGAAGGGCATACGCTTGGATGTTGCTTCAGTTTCTCATCCACAAGCCAATGGTCAAGTAGAGAGAGCAAACCAAGAATTGCTCCGTGGTTTGAAGCCAAGACTCCGGGTTCCATGTAAGAGAGCAGCAGGAGCTTGGGTAGAAGAACTGCCATCAGTTGTGTGGGGAATCAATACCACACCAAATAGATCAACCAAGCAAACACCGTTTTTCCTGGTCTATGGAGCAGAAGCTGTTTTACCAAGTGATATCATACATGACTCGCCGCGTGTGGCGGCTTATGTTGAAGTTGAGAACGAGCAAACCGGCAAGATGCAGTTGATCTGTTAGAAAAGAAAGGGAACGAGTACTGGAGAGATCAGCAATTTATCAGCAAGATTTGCGGCGCTATCACGCACGCCGGGTCAGAACGAGAACTTTTCAAGAGGGTGACTAATGCATGTAAAATGCATACATGAACTTTGCACTTTAATTGCTTATATTCCAATCATATTTGCATCATATAAGGGTTATATCAATGTTTTATCATGATTTTGGAAATATCTTAATGATTTCCTATTTTTATGGAATTAACCCTGCACAGGCAGAAAACACTAGTTTTGTATTTTAATGTTTCAGGGACCCAAACGTCAACGAAATCACCTGGAAATTTACGGGCGTCAATATTTGGATGGAAGAAGGACTACGGAAAAAGGAAGCGAGCAAACGGAGGCCCGAGGGCCAAACGAGCATGGCCCACGCGGCCAGGTACATAGGCCGCGTGGGACCCACCCGTTCGGGCCTCGTGGCTCCGTTGCCGTTGATCTTCGCTCCACCGCCTTCGTCTTGACCTAAAAACGCCTATAAAAAGGTCCCCCGTCGTTCTCTGGAAGGAGCGCCGCACAAACACAGAAACACCGAAACGGAGATCAGGAGCTGCAGATTGGAGGGGGAAAACTCCGGCGGGGCGCTGCCGGCGTGGTCTCCATCTTCTCCATCGACTTCTCCACCGTCTCCATGATGAAGAGGGAGTAGTCCACCTCTGGACTATGGGTTTGTGGAAGTAACTTATGTATCTCTCCTCTCTTGAGATTCACTAATTAGCACCGTATGAGCTGCTGAACATGATTACGGTCACCGTTGTAATACCTTTGTGGTGGATCTTTATGAGTTAATATATGTTTGAGATTGCAATGTTTGTTTCAGTTATGAGTATAGATGCATATTATGTACCCCGTTCTTGTCTACTTGTTTTGATCAAGCATGTTTATGAGAGCGTGTGTGGGGGAACGTGTGCATTAGTTGGAGTAACAGGGGGTGGCTAGTGCAGTGAACGTGAGAGAAAGTTCTGCGATCCACTTTGGTATCTTTACCTTACTTTGTTACCTCACTAGGGATAAACTAAAATACCATGCTACCGGGGATGTGGGCGTGACCATTGCCACTACTCCATGACTAGATCTAGCATGTTCTTATTTTCACTTCATGTCATGATACTTAATGCTATACTCTGAGTTATCTTAATTACTGAGGTGTTATGATTTAGTTCGCATCTTGGTGGAGTATAAGAGAGGTTAATAACCAAAAGATATCTATGTTAGGACGTGATGCCCATATATCTAAGTAACTTGTTATCAAACCTTGTGTTGCAATCTCATATGTTAACTTTGTATGTTCCATTGTCTACCACTTTATAAAGAGAGAGTGCATTTGTGAAACCATGAACCCCAGTCCATTTTTAATCATAAGAAACACCTTTCCAACACCATATACCACTTTTCTATTTTCAGCCATCATTAAATCCGAAAATACAAAAATACTTTTCATCTTGCATACATCATTCAAAAATCCAAAAATATCATTTATCATTGCATCCACCATCATTGCATATTTATTTCTTGTTTGCATTGCATAACTATCCTGATATCATTCTTACACCTTGTGCTTGACAACCACAGGTGAGGTTGAGGACCAAAACATCTAACCTTGTTTTGTAGGTAACCAAAAGAAGGATAAGAAGATAAATCTACCACTGCAGATTCCCGAGAGTTCGATATTAAACCCTCGAGTCACCCCTCGTGGGGAAAACTGTCTTCCACTATACTATACACTCTGCACTTGGAGTCTCAACCTAAATCCCGTTATTTGTGCAGGCATCAAGACTTGCTCTTCGGGATCATCAAGACGTTTTCTGGCGCCGTTGCCGGGGAATCGTAGCTGAGAGATTTATCCAAGGGTGTGCATCATCGCATTCATCTCACAACAAAGTCAACGTCACCAACTTGTGCTAACACCTAAGCTTGGGGAGGTTGCACCTACGTGAGCACCATCTTATCCATCTTTACTTACAAAGCAATTTATTTGTTTTGTTAGTGTCATTGCATATCATATCATATTTATTTCAGTTTTGCATAAAAAATTAAAAACCCATAAAAACTGGTGCTGTTTTAATATGTGTGTTAAAGTATGGAGGAACTTTCTGGAATCTCTATGCCTAATGGTTATGTTAAAACTATGGGAGCCTACTTTGAATATGAATCAACCGAGGAGGGAAAAAGAATGGGTAAATTGCTTGAAGCTCTTCACAGAATAGCTATTCAGTTTTGTGAGTTACATGGTATAACTTGTTGCAATAGAAGAGTTGTTAAACATTCCCACTATCAATGCAAGTATAATAATGATCCTATAATTGCTTGTTATCGTGAAGATAAATTTTCATGCCCTGATATAGAACAAGTTGAGAAATATATTGCTTATGTTGGAGCCCATGAGATAGACTCTCTTATTAATAAATTTCTTGCAACTAGTCATGAAGCTCGTGTAATGAAAGGACAAATTTCTATTCTTCTCCAACTTTGCAAAAAGGAATTTAGTGATAATGTTTATGTTAAAGAAAGGATTCTTGCTGCCATGGAAGATACTAATATTTTGCAGGAAGAGGATGATGAAAACATAAGCTTGGAAGAGGAAGAATGTGAAGAAGAGGATAAAAACCTAAGCTTGGGGATGCCCATGCAATCTCAAGAAGATGCTGAAAAAGATGAACAACTGGAGAATGAAGAGTTGGATCTCCCAACTTCACCTTCAACAAATGATAGTAACACTCAAACTCAAAAATCCTTTGTTATATATGATAACCCATGCTATTATGATGAAACTAATAATGCTACTAGTAAACTCATTGATGATAATGAGGAGTGTTGCTTAAATGAGCTATATGATAATGTTTTAGATGATGGTCCTATGCTTATTGATAATCCTACATGTTTGGAAGTTGTTACTTCTCTATGTGAGGATAAAAATGATATACTTGCTGTATGTGACAATACTCTCACCCATGAGAGTCCCACTTTGTTCTTGAATTCTCCTAATAACACCATAGAGGAGAAATTTGCTTATGTTGAGAAATACTTATGTGGTTTGCAATTATCTTTAGTTCCAAATCTTTGTTGCAACCATGATATTAAACATGATATTGATCTTAACAACTATTTTGAAAGAGGGAAGCATGCTAATAAATTCCAAAATAAATTTAATGACTCTCTTTATGTTCCCAAATTATCTAAGTTGGAAGATTCTATTGGTTACGTGATTAAATACACTTCTACTACTTGCAACTATTATGAGAGAGGAGGTTATGAGAACCCTCTTTATGCTACTAATAATTATGGGCTGCAAGTAACTTTTGTTAATATGCATTGGAAAACTTCATTCATATACAAAATGCCAATGCATAGAAAGAAAGTTAGACTTCGTTGTTATTACTTTTGTGTTCGATTTTTCTCTCAACCAGGTTTCAACTTGACTATTATTTTGATCGGTTTGAGAGCAACATGGGACCCTGGTATTATGCATGGAACACTTTCCGAGGAAGAGGGAACCACCAAAGTTCAAGCTCCCTCATGAGCTTCATCCACAATAAAACAACAAGTAAGAAGCCTAGCTATATGGCTATAAAGAAAGCGCTTTGCGGGAGGCAACCCGGTTATTTTTATGTGTGATTTTTCTTTGTGTCCTCTTGCTGTAACAAGAGATTTTGTGTCTAGTTAGGTTCTGGTGTTTTTAATAAAGTGCCAAGTTTTACCCTTTTTGGTTTGAAAAAGTTGCTTATAGCGTTCGGAGATTTTATTCCTGCACGAGTCAGTGCACGGTATGATTTTTAATTCTTATTCTGTAACTCCGAATGAGCTCATATTTGAACTGTAGTTGCAACTTTTCATCCTCTGTATGCATGAATGTTTTTGGAATTTTTCGAGAAAGTTTGGTAGGGTAGAAAAATACGTTTTGCTGCTGCTGTTTTTCTGGACAGATTCTGTCCCATTTTGTTTGATGCATGCTTTGAGCTTTTAAGTTGAATCTTTTTGATCCAATTGAGTTTATGAGTAGGCATACAACATTATACACTTTCTGGACATGTCATATGAATTTTTGTTCAAGGATTATATGCAGCAAGGAACCTATTTGTTTATCACTATTAATGCACCCCACAGAAAAGAGATGGGAGAAACGGTGTTTTGAAGTTTTTTCACAGGGATTGGAGGAGATGCACCAAGAGCTATCCAAGGATGGTGAAGACCATAAGCTTGGGGATGTGAAGACAACCCCGCTGGACCTACACACTCTCGGTTTGCACACGTCCAACTTCTGTTTTTCGATCGAAACACTTTATCGCATAAACTTGGAGCATCTCGTTGTTTGTTTTTGTTTGAGTCTTGAGAGACCACCACACTATCAATTATATATGAGAGAGCTACTGGAAATATGGGTTGAAATATGTTGGATGCTTTTATAAGAGTGGGAAAAGGGATGTTTGACTTGATTTTTAATGATACATATAGTTGCATGATTTATGAGCTTGTTTATGAGTAATATTTTGCAAATTCTTTTTGTAGAGCTATCACTTATTCATGTTTTGGTGCTGATTGTTATTTCACTTGGTTTAACATGAATTAGTTAGTTCTATGGACACTCATGCATGCATCTAGATGGTCAACTTTCTCCCTTTTGCTAGCCCAAAAACTCCAACAAGCAAAAACTTGATTCCAACACCTTCAACCAAAGTTATTCCAGTGAGTCCACCATATCTACCTATTGGCTATATGCTATTCCGAGTATGTTCATCATGATATTTGTGTTATCTATACCTCTGAATGAAAAAATTTATGTTATTGATTGCAATGGAAAAAAGTTGGTTATATAGCTCTCACGAACTTGATGCACATTTTACTATCATTGCAATAAATAAAACATGACCCATTGTGATTAAGATTATGATGCTAGTGGCTTGATAAATGTTCGAGGTTGGGAGTTAGCCCATATGTGCTGTCACATGCAAAGCTTTCAACATGCTCCTTCATCTCATTTAGTTGATATCATGTACTTTTGTTTATGGATGCCTATCATGGTGAAATTAGGTGGAGATGAAGTAGTTCAAATGAGTTTGTATAAATGGTTAGAGAGACGCCTGGGCCGCTAATCTAAGCCATGCATTATTCATGGTGGAAATTTACTTACATGCTATGGTGAATTATCTATGACACACCTTACAATAAAAAGCTATTCCAATGGTAAATAAAAAGGGTGTTGAGGTTTTTCATCTTGTTTGTTTGTCTTGTCATTTGGATATGGGCTTGTTCCATATCCTGGGACAAGAGGTACCCCAGTTGACGCTCTTGATGATACTATTATTACTTACAATGATATATAACTTGAACTTGCTTTGTTTCCTAAGTTGAGTAATCATGGTGTAGGTACTTGTATTCAAGGGGCATGAGACATCCAACCTTTACTTTGTCAAGCACACTACTCATATTTGCTTTCACTTTAAACTTAATCATTCAAGATGCTATGATAGGGGCAATGAGAGCTTGACACCAATGAATACCTTATTGCAATCATTAACTTAAGTAGAAGAGTTTGGAAGTTGGATGAAACTTATGCATGCTTTACCTCTACTCACATATACATCTTTTCAAAGTGTACACCTATCATATTCAGATTTTCATCGAGAGCATGTGTGGGGGAACGTGTGCATTAGTTGGAGTAACAGGGGGTGGCTAGTGCAGTGAACGTGAGAGAAAGTTCTGCGATCCACTTTGGTATCTTTACCTTACTTTGTTACCTCACTAGGGATAAACTAAAATACCATGCTACCGGGGATGTGGGCGTGACCATTGCCACTACTCCATGACTAGATCTAGCATGTTCTTATTTTCACTTCATGTCATGATACTTAATGCTATACTCTGAGTTATCTTAATTACTGAGGTGTTATGATTTAGTTCGCATCTTGGTGGAGTATAAGAGAGGTTAATAACCAAAAGATATCTATGTTAGGACGTGATGCCCATATATCTAAGTAACTTGTTATCAAACCTTGTGTTGCAATCTCATATGTTAACTTTGTATGTTTCATTGTCTACCACTTTATAAAGAGAGAGTGCATTTGTGAAACCATGAACCCCAGTCCATTTTTAATCATAAGAAACACCTTTCCAACACCATATACCACTTTTCTATTTTCAGCCATCATTAAATCCGAAAATACAAAAATACTTTTCATCTTGCATACATCATTCAAAAATCCAAAAATATCATTTATCATTGCATCCACCATCATTGCATATGTATTTCTTGTTTGCATTGCATAACTATCCTGATATCATTCTTACACCTTGTGCTTGACAACCACAGGTGAGGTTGAGGACCAAAACATCTAACCTTGTTTTGTAGGTAACCAAAAGAAGGATAAGAAGATAAATCTACCACTGCAGATTCCCGAGAGTTCGATATTAAACCCTCGAGTCACCCTCGTGGGGAAAACTGTCTTCCACTATACTATACACTCTGCACTTGGAGTCTCAACCTAAATCCCGTTATTTGTGCAGGCATCAAGATACTAGTTTTGTGATTGACACAATCACAAGCTGGGATGCACAAGCTGTCACCTCCATGGGAAGGACCTTTCATCATAAGCCGGAAATTGCACAACGGGTCATATTACTTGGTTGATGCTAGAGAGAAAAGTGACTGGCTGAACGATACTGATCATAGTACCAAAGCATTGGAGGAAAGGACCAGGCCGTGGAACATAGCACAGCTTCGTCCTTACTATACTTAGTATTAGAATTGAGTTCACAAAGATGTACACATGATGTAAAAAGACAGCAGGTTTCAGACGCACTCTTTTCCTTACCAGGGTACCTAAGGGGACTGGAAGGTTTTTAATGAGGTGGCTTGCTGATCTAATATATGAATAAAGATATATGTGCCCAAAGAATCATCTCTTTTATGCATTTACTTTACAGTTTTTAGTTATTTCTGTTCAAGATTCATCATATTCATAACAATGAGCCGGAAACTCCTGAAAGAGGAGACCCGCCATTGTATTATTATTAAGAACAATGAGCCGGAAACTCCTGAAAGAGGAGACCCGCCATTGTATTATCTTATTAAGAACAATGAGCCGGAAACTCTAAAGAAAAAGAGACCCGCCATTGCATATTTTGGTCTTAGGGGCTGCTTGCTTCATGAAAGCACAGCTTCAAACCTAATGACCCGGCCATGATGCCACTTTGGTCATGGGGGCTGATTATCTTTAAGGTACAGCTGCAATCCCATAACCCGGCTAATTTTTAAGCCATTATGTTCTTGTCTATCTTACTTAAGCTTGATGTGACTCGCGATTATATGGCCTGTTTGTTCTCCTGTAACCTCAATCAGTCATGATGCCCATGGGGACTTAACTGACACTGTTTTTACAGAGTGAGATGCAACAGTGAGAATCCATGCGAAAGCCGGCTTATAGTTAAAGATAAACAAAAGGGTCATCTAAACCATTGAATTTTGCAGAGTTAACACATAAGAATTTTTGTTACATCTCATGCAAATTCACAAGGTGTACAGGCACACCATCAAAAGAATATGGTATCAGGCATAAAGTTATTACAGCAAACGCCACAAAGGGCCAAATAGGACATTGTTTTTTCGCAGAAATCAATCTGCAGGAGCAAAGCTTATTGTTCAGGGGTAGTAGGAGCCCTTGCCGGGTCATCACTTGTTGGTTCTGTGGAAGGAGTAGCGGCCGGCTCTGGCTCGGGAACAGAACTCGTGGTTTCTTCTGCTTGGCTCGCCGGGTTTCCTTGGAAGCATCTGCCGGGTCAGCCACCACTTGAGTAGATTCCTGAGTCTTGGGGGCTTCCTTTGACTTGGCCTTGCTCGAACCTTCCCCAGCGCTTGCAATACTTGGCTTGGATTTCCAGCAAATTGCGTTCAGCTTATACCCAACAATATTATCATCTGCGCTTGGGCGGCTGGGAGGAGGCATAGCTGGTGTCCCTGACCCGGTAACAGCAGAAGCAGTCACTTGTTCAGATGCCTTTGGGGTACACAATTGCTGGTTCCGGCTCTGGGGATGCGACCTGCCGGGCCTTCTTGTCAAAGCCGGGTTGAAAGATGTCCAGCCTGAGGCCTTCAGCAATTGTTGTGGCAGGATACCGGATCATCTTGTCAATCTGGGCAAAAGATTGTTGTCGAATTTCGAGCCATCTAAGTTGAACTCTGGAAATCCTTTGGCAAGTTTTGCCGGGTCAATATCAGGGTAGTGTGATTTGGCCAATGCAAGAGTGCGCATGGCACCCTTGCGACAGCAGGAAATCTTCCAGCGAGAAAACCATTCAGGAATGGTGGAAGATGGCTCAGAAAATTCCTTAATGACTTGGGCGGCTCATCTGTTCCACGGGCTGCAGCAATTGCTCGCCCGGCTCCATAATACAGCTGTTGTACCAAGGCCATCACACTCCGTATTGTGTTTCAGTGTTTTCCAGGTTCAGATGGTTCCGGGTTCCTGCAAAAATATTTAACAAGGTATTCATGAGTATGATAAAAAAAGTATATAGATTCAGGCAAGAGAAAGATAAAAGATTCATACCCCAGATTGCTTTGACAAGATCACCCAGTAGGTCAGTGAAAGATTTGAGGGCTTTCTCTGCCTCAGCTAGTTTTTTCTCGGCTGACTCCAGCCGGGTCTTCCAAGTTTCTTCAAGCTTCTCCACTTCCTTCTTCAGAGAAAGTTTTCTTCTGTTGAGTTGGATAGGGAGGCTTCCAGTTCTTTGAGCCTTGTCTCCATTTCAGACTTTAGCCGGGTCTCACTGGCAAGTTGCTCAGTGAGCCGGCTAATCTCTTCAGCAGCATGGGAGGCGTTTTGCTGTTACAGATAAGAATAATAAAGTTATTAGCACCTCAAGTTACTGATATAGATGCAATTTAGAACTTGGGGGCTGCAAATAGTAAAGAGGTAATATTGGAAGAGAATTTTAGTCCCGAGTTGCTGGCATACAACCCGGCACTTAGGGGCTACTCAGTTGAAGTTTTTTGCTAAGTGAAATTTAAAGTGAAAGGTGATATTTAGTCCCAGGTTGCTGCAGGCATACAACCCGGCACTTAGGGGCTACTCAGTGGAAATTTTACAGTCTACAAATTCAAAGTGAACATTTAGTCCCAGGTTGCTGCAGCTTGCAACCCGGCACTTGAGGGCTACAGTTTGAAGTTTAAAACAACTACAGTTTGAAGTTATATACAAGGTGTTGTTAAGTATTTTTTGTGGTTATGATATTTTAGAATAAGCACCAAGCTCATCAACAAGTGATAAACTTGGAGCTTGGGGGCTACTGCATAAGTATATTCAAAAGAAGCAAGGGAAATTACCTCATGGCGTTTCTGGATGGTGGAGATGAAGTTGTCTTCAACACCCCGGTGCTGTGAAACCCGGGCAAAATACTCAGAAAGCAGCGCAGGAAGTTCCAGGCTATCCAAAGCCGGTAATCCAGAATAAATAACCGGGTCTTTGCCACGGCTTCCAGCTTCAGTCTTCACTTCTGGTTCCACAACCTTGGCAATGGTAGTGGAGGGTCCATCTTGGATAACTTGGCGTGATCCCAACACTTGCACTTCCTCAGTATCTTTGGTGACAGTGTTGGGGGAGCTGGTAGCAGATTTGGCTGGCGATGCCGGGTTATTGGTTCCGATAGCAGGGCTTGGAGGAGTTGGTGCTGGAGGCTCCACTTCCATTGCTGCCGGCTCAGATACAGTTGGACCTTGAGCCGTAGCCTCTTGAACAACAGGCTCGCTCAAGGCCGGGTCAGAAGAGGGAGGCGGCTCCAATAGCGTCGCCCTGGCACTGTATAATGCAAATTTATGAGAAAAAGTGATTCAAGAAAGAAGTATTTGCACAAGAAAAGGAAAAAGCATACCCAATGTTGATCTGGATGTCATCAGGCAGGTGTGCCACGCTCTCATCTGAAGAAGCTGACAAAGATTGGGACTTAGAGACCCGGATTTTGCCAGCAAAACTAGACGAGGATTTGGAGGCACCAATCATGGAGACAGCTTTACGAAGTGAAGTGTTGTAGGGGATACCTCCACTAAGGGAATCACAGGTTGAGGTAGACCGGGTCTTCCTCTTCTTGTTGGCCTCTTCCTCTTGTTCCTGTGGTTGCTCTTCAGGTTGAGATTTGTTCATCACATAATTATAGAAGCGAGATGTGGCACCTTTGCAATTGCGGCACGAGTTCTTTTAGAACTTGGAGCTTGAGCAGGAGGAGGTTGAGCAGCTTGCTGACCCGGCATTTCAACAGCATCCGGGTCATCTTGTCCTGAGAGAGAAGTTGGCGAGTTATCAGTAGAAGGGTTCGTTTGAACCGGGTCATTGTCAATCAGTTCAATAAAGAGCCGGCCAATAGAGTCAAGCTCACCATCATCTTCATTGTCTTTGTCCGTCTCTGTTTCTCATCATCAGAAGAAGAAATAGAGGTGAAATCTACAGACCACCATGCTTGGTCCTATTCAAGGAAAATAGAGAGTTAAAGAATTATAGGCAAATGGTTAGTTGCTTTGAAATAAAGGAGCAAGGTTAAAAAATTACTGAAGGTGGCAGGTTCTTAGCACTAAACGGGGCAAGCCCGGTCATTGCGATCTTCTCTTTGGTCTCGCCAAGAAGTTGCTTGGCGTTCTTCACCAGTTGCTCATCAGTAAGAGTCATCTCAGAGTATCGCAGGTCATCGGTTGGCTCACCAGTATATTCATGGAAAAGCCGGGTCCTGATTGAGAGTGGTTGGATAAACCAACCAACCCAACATTTGACAAGATCAGTTCCAAACAAGCCGTGGGCAAGCACAGCTTTGGCCCGGCGAATCAGGCCCTCAACTTCAAGCCGGGCAGGAGCATCAGTAGCCCGGCTATTCATCTTGGCGTTGTACTTCAGTGGAGAGTTCCGGAAGGCCGGGTAACGAGCCTCATCCTTTGCAGGAGAGGTGTCCTTGCAGTAAAAATATGTGTTCTGCCATCCTTTTGGGTGGCTGGCTAAGAGAAGAGCCGGGAAATAAGTACTGGCATCTTTCCTACGTTGGATGGAAACCCCCCCCTATGGCCCTAAGGCTTGGTTTTTGCGGTTCTGGGGGTTGCAGTAAAAGATTTCGAGGAATAAAGCTAAACTGGGAGGAACTTGGAGGTAGTCTTCGCAAAAGACTACATAGTTGCTGATGTTCAGAACAGAATTGGGCGCTATGTCTAAAGGAGTGAGGCCATAATAATACATGACCCGGCGAAAAAATAGAGAACCCGGCGGACGAAGCCCCCGGGTTACATGATCAAGGAGTACCACAATTTCATTTTCCTTCGGCTTGGGACGGATCTCCTCGCCTGCCGCGCGCCATTGGATCTCGTCCTTGGGAGGGAGCTCGCCGTAGTCTACATATTTTTGCAGAGTGGCTTCTGTCACCGTGGACTTTGTCCAGTTCACCGGTGCTGGAGTTGTGGGCGCGGCGAAGCTAGATGCGCCGCCGGCAGATTTCTTCAATCCCCTCGCCGTAGTCTTTTTCCCCATTGTTGCGAGCTCGAGGAAGCTGAAAAGACCAGGGTTCAATGAGAGTAGATCTAGATCAAGAAACACATGGAGATAAGCAGAAAAGTGGTGCGGAGTACAAACAAATAAGATTCACGCCAAAAGGGAGATCGATTGTACCTAGTTTGAGGAGATGCGGCTGGATTGGACTTCGGGTGTTCAAGAACTCGCGCTAGGGTTCTTGAGCTCTCTGTCTCGAGGTTGAAGACGAAGTGACGGCTGGAGGGGAAAAGTGATTACATTTACCCTGGGTCCCATTATTTATAACCGCGGTCAAAGTTGACCTAGGGGTAAAATGGCAAAAAGAAGAGAGACAAGATAAGATAAGATAAGATAAGGAATGTTGACCGACCGAGATTCAGGGGAGAATATTCTCTGACAAGTTTGACCAATGTTCCGGAAATTGTGGAGCCGGGTTATGAAGGAAATTATGGGCAAAGCTACTTAGCGCAAAAGGAATCAATGTAACCCGGCATATTATTTTGTTAGCTAACTTTTTATTTCAGGAGGATAATCTGAACTACAAAGGCTGGCGGCTCTTCTCCAAAAGCTATGGACATAGGTTGAAGAAGCGTGCCAACTTCGAGTTCAAATCATCCTAGGGGCTACTGTTGGGGAAAAATAACCCGCTAGGCCCAAGGACAGTGAAGCTACGACCCGCCAGGAGGAAAGACTGGCGAGGCCCACCAGTTCATCTTCGGCCGGGCTACATTGACTGACCGAGGAGTTTGTCAGTAACCCGGTGTAAACAAGGAAGGTTCTAGAAGACCTGGAGGCTGTATAAGAGACTTGGAGGCCAAGATAGTTGAGCTAGATTTGGTTAGGACTCCGAGTTCGGGCGTGACCCGGCCTTACCTTGTAATCAATCAGGAGACCCGGGTGTCTATATAAACCGGCTCCTGGGACATAGAACAAGACGAACTTTAGAGATACGAGAGACAGACAAGCTGATAGGAACAACCCTTGTAACCTAGACTTGGAACCCGCCGGTGTTGTTATCCGCCGGGTGATCGAGATCGATATGAGAATAGAGAAACACCAGGCTGGAAGTAGGTCTTTATCTCCTATGGAGAGGCTGAACCAGGATACATCCTTTTTCCCTAGTGAGCTAAACAATCTCCCGAACGCTATGATCGCCTTGCCTCCAATCTCAAGTTACCACCCGGTAACATCTGCCGTGACAAAACCACGACACGGAGTCTCCACCCCCTGGACCAGAGTCTCCACCCGGGCCGGAGTCTCCCCCCCCCCCCCCCAGGACCGGAGTCTCCGGGGTTATTTTTCCTGCAATGACTCTTTTTTCGTGGGACCTATAAAAGGGCCCCCTTCTTCCCCAAAGTGACCAGCTCTTCCAAGCACGGAATTTCCCCCTCTCTCACCTCCATTGTTGACCTTGGAAAGCTTGCCCCTCTCCCAATTCCTCCCATGATTCTTGCATATCTTTGAGGGAAAAGAGAGAGGAGATCTAGATCTACATTTCCACTAATCCATCTCTCCTCTAAGTGAGGGGAACCTAGTAGATCTTGATCTTGGAGTTCTTGTGTGGATCTCTTCTTTGTTCTTCCTCTCTTCTCCCCCCACAAGCATTAGTTGCTTTTGGTGGGATTTGAGAGTGAAGGACTTGAGCACTTCTTGTGTTCTTGCCTTTGCTTTTGTGCATCGGTTTGCTCTCTCCACGAGGATTCGTGGAAGTGAAAGTTTGTGAGCTTGTTACTCTTGGGTCGTTGGACCCTAGACGGTTGTTGGTGACTTGGGAGCTCCCAATCCTTTTGTGGGTTGTGCCTCAAGATTGTTGTAAAGGCTCTGGATTCCGTCTTGAAGGATTCCGATACTGGAAGGTGAACCGAGCTTTTGGGCAAGGTTCATCAGAGAATAGGGTGAGGCCATTTGTGGCGTTTGAGTTTGAAACTCACACCTCTCCAACGAGACATACTCCCCTAAAAAGGAGGAACTCGGGAATACATCCTCGTCTCCACATGCCTCGGTTATTTCTATACCCGAGCTCTTTACTTATGCACTTTACATTGTGATAGCCTTCGTGCTTGAAGTATTCTATATTGCCATCACCTTGTTGTTTGTCTTGCTTAGCACAAGTTGTTGGTGCACATAGGTGAGCCCAATATATTTAGGTTGTTGGCTTGTTAATTTAAATACCTAGTTTTATTCTGCAATTATCAAGCCTAAACCAGAAAAGTTTTAAATCGCCTATTCACCCCCCTCTAGGCGACATCCTTGCCCTTTCAATTGGTATCAGAGTCTCGGCTCTCTTTTTGGGCTTTACCGCCTAGAGAGTAAAGATGTCATTTAGAGAATTAGTGCATGATCCCACTTTCATATTCGATGGCACAAATTATGGTGTTTGGAAAATTCGCATGCTTAATCTTTTTAGGGCCATTGGTCCAAATTATATAAAGAGTATTGTAGATATGGGTTTTTCACCTCCAATGGATTCCCAAGAATTATCTATAGAGGATGAGGAAAACTCTTATCTCGATACTCAAGTATCTAATGGTCTTATTTGTGTTTTGAGCGATGTAGTTCTTGCTTGAATCATGCCTTTTCGGAATGCACATGAGTTGTGGACAAAACTTCAAGATAAATATGAAATGTCCAACATAATTGAGGATGATTGTTCTCCATCCACATCAGGCCGCGATGAGTTCACAACTTATTCCACTCCACCAACATGTGATTTGTCACAAGGTAATGATATGGTGATAGTGAATATTCTATTAACTATACTTCATCTCTATCTCTTTGCAATGTTCTATCTTTGGGCTCAAACACTTCTAGCACTCCAAATGTCTTATATGTTAGTGTTGTTAGTCCTTGCATATCATGTAATAGTTGCTTAACTAAATCTCATGATGATATGCTTCCTATATCTTGTTGCCATGAAACCAATGCTTTCATATCCTCTATTACTTGTGTGACTAACAATGTAGAGGAAACCCAACATTTGTCGGAACAAGACATGGACCTCAATGGTGCTTCAAGTAATTCTTCATCATCATCGTCCATTTCTCACTTTTGCCTTATGGCTAGGGATTCAAAGGCATCTCCACCTTTGGAACTGTCTACATCTTGTGATGATGAGAATGAGGATTATTATGGTTTAAAATATAATGATGTTGGCTCCTTAAAAAAGAAAGGTGAGATGGTATTTTGTGCTCTCCCTCAAGGTAGTAAAGCTATCTCCCCTTTATGTGAAATTTTGACTTATGCTATTAAGAGTTGCGAAGTCACTGAAGAAAAGGGGAGACTTGAAAGAGAATACGCTAATGAAATTGCTTCTTTCATCGTCGCTCTTGAGGAAGAACAAGAGCTTCGAGTGTCTCTTGAGGAGAAACTTGAATCTCTTGATGAAACAAATGATCTTATTATTGCTAAAATCATTAAAGAAAGAGATCATGCTATTGCTAAATATAAAGTGCTTAAAAAGGAAAAAGTTGGATTTGGTGTTGGCAATGCTAGACTAATTGAGGACATAGAGAGACTTGACAAAGCTCATAAGGCTTTGGAAAGTGAACAATCTCTCCTTATCAAGTCTCATGATCAACTCCAAACTCAACTATCTAAAAATGATGTGCCTAGTTCCTCTACTCCCTCATGTGATCATGCTAATATTATTGAGGAAAATTCTAGGTTGAATGATGAGCTTGCCAAGTTGTCTTCTTCCATTTCTAATGTTAATGATGCTTGTGCTACTAACTCCACTTCTCGTGAAGCATCTATTTTGAAGAAGAATGTTGAGCTAAGGGCTCAACTTTAGTTGCTAACTAGCAAGTATGGGAAATTGGAAGAAAATCATGAAAAACTCTCTAACTCTAATGAGGATCTTCTAGCATCCATGCGAAGCTAAAGTTAGCTCATAAGGCTATCACTACAAAGGTAACATCTTGTGAGCCTCATGTGGACAATGGTACTACTTCTACTCTAAATGCTTTATTGCCATGTGCTAGTACTTGTGATTCATCCACTCACAATATTGCTACATCTTGTGATGAATTACTTTCCATGCCTTGTTGCTCTAACAATGATTCTTCTACTTCCTCTAGTGTTTCTGTTGATACTAACCATGTAGAGGAGTTAAAAGAGCCTCAAGGCCCAAGTCACTTCTTTGAAGAAAGACTTGGAAAAACATCATGTTGGGAGGTCCACACTTTATAATGTGTTGAGTGTTCAAAGGCGCCCCAATGACAAGAGTGGACTTGGATTCAACTCTAATAACAAGAACAAGTCCAAGTCTATCAAGAAGAATAAGGGCCAAGAACAAGTTAATGATTCGGCCAAGATCGTTTGCTTCAAGTGAAAAGTTGAAGGGCACCATGTTAGATCTTGCCCTTTGAAGAAGAAGCATCTTAGTGAGAAGCAACAAGGGAAGCGCCTCAAGTTCGAACTCAAGTTTCTCAAGTTAAAGCAAGGCCTCTTCCCAAGAAGAATCGAGCTACCCCTCCTCAAGTCGAGATTCCAACTAAGAAGAAAGGAGAAATCCAATGTTGCTACATATGCCGTGAGAAGGGCCACTTTGCTTCTTCATGCACTAATGGTACCACATCCAACCCTATTATAATTGATGATGTTTATTCTCTTCGGAAGGATTAGGTTGGCAATGTGTTTGCCAAATATGTTGGTACTCAAAGTGGTATCAAGAAAAAAACCATTTGGGTTGCCAAGCCTATTGTGACTAGGGCTGGACTAACGAGCTGCTCAGATCGTTAAGGCTCGGCTCGTTATGACTCGTGATCGTTAAGGCTCGGGTCGTTAAGCTCATTAAGGATAACGAGCTAAATATAAAGATTGGCTCGGCTCGTTATATGTTCGCGAGCGCTCGCGAGCAGCTCGTTAAACTCGTTAAGAAAATGTATCAGAGTATTTAGCTAATTAAGCAAGCTATCAAGCAAGCATCAGGAGCAAAAGATTTTGGACATAGATATACTTATAAAAATATGGTGACATACATTTGTCAAACACCTACCGTGTGCAAAAATACTTAAAAGATGCAGATTTACAGCCTATTGGCATGTTGATAACGAGCTTAACGAGTAGCTCGTGAAACTCGTTAGTTTGATTGTTTAGCTCATTAGTGTTAACGAGCTAAAATTGCTGCTCAGCTCGGTTCATAAATAAAACGAGTCGAGTTACTGAGCGCTCAGTAAGCTTACCGAACTTCGAGCTTTATGTCCAGCCCTAATTGTGACTAACCTCTTAGGACCCAACTTGGTTGGGGACCAACAAGCTAAAACTTGATCAATAGGTGTTGTTGGAGGGTATTGGAGACTTGGCTACAAAATGAAGAATTAAGGGATCTCCATCAATTATATTCTCTCAAGCCAAGTCATTTGGGTACTATTGTTCTATCTCTTATCCAATGTTCCTCCTTGCGGTAACTTGTACTTATATCATATATACATTGAAAGTTGCTTGCACCCTTGCATGTGTTTGGTTTTGTACCTTGCTAGTGTTTGTATGTGTTGTGCTCTCTACTTACTTATCTTGAGAAATCAAGTTTGTGTATGTTGGTTTGCATACCATTTACTTGTTTTGAGCCTTATTACTTTTATTTGATATCTTATCTTGTTGGCTCCCCTTTTGAGAGATTAATGGACTATCCCATTTTGGGGAAGTGATGTGCTTCGTGCACTTCACAATCCTAAATGTGTATACATGAGGAATACCACTTAGTGATGATATATCAATATTATCTATTCTGTATGTGGTATGTCATTCTTATGAGAAATTCAAATTCTATAATGTCCATTAATTATATTTAGTTGGTTTTATTTGCCTCTTGTTAAGAAAATTTGGATTATCACATTATGGGGGAGTAATAAGCTTTGTGCATATTACAAGCCTAGAGAATGTGAACATGTGAGGTTTTGCCACCTAGAATTGATTTTGTTAATAATCTTGTTCCTATGTGGCATGTTGCTCAAACAAGTTCCATATGTGCTAAAATGATTTTATTTAATCACTCTTTTGGATCTTGTTTGTGTTGGACGTTCTTGGTACGGCTTTCCCCAAATATGTTCGCATATATCTTTTTGGGAAACCGAGTGCTTCAAGCTACTCTTTGTAGTTGCTTTGCATGATCGCGTGAATATTGAAGCTATAAAGAATATCTATCTAAGCATGGCTTTTAATTCCTATCCTTTGCCATATGTTTATTTGTTATGAAGTTGGTCTTGAATATCACTCCTATATACCACCAAGAAATATCTACATATACTTCTTGTCCATGACAAGTGATACTCATATTTGTGGTGGAATTCGTAGACCATCTTCATTTTGGCTCTTGCTTTGAATTGCCTTATTTTATTGCCAAGGATTTGTTTTGATCTAACTCTCATTTGTCTTCCTTGTATCTCTTGGATCTTGTTGCTCTACTCAAAATTTGTTTTGTGCTTTTTTGAGTTAGGAAAAGTAATGATCTCATTCTAGTGCATTTATATTCAAAATCATACTTCTAGATAAGGGCATGTACAATGGGGTGATATCAGCCTTCTCTTAGCATTGACACGTAGGATATTTGTCTAGTTGGCGGAGAGAGAATGAAGAGAGGGGAGGTTGCCTTCCCTTAGCTAAGAGATGATCTCTTACGAAATAAGGGAAGGCTAATTTCACCATTGTACCATTTGTCTTCCCTTAGAAATACAATTTCCTACTAAAATATAATTAATTCTCATTAATTGCTAGGGATGACAATAAGAGACAATGCATTGTACAATTTATAATTTGCCTTCTCTAAATGATGTGGATGGCTAAGAGAAGGCACGACTTCTCTACCATTGTACATGCCCTAATGCACTATTCTTTGGGAAGCTATCCTACATTGAGTAGAACATCTTTCTTTAAATTGGTATTGTATCTTATTGCTTTCCTTGAACATGACTAGTGTTTGAATAATATATATGGAGATTGATGATCCCATTTGTGTGCATTTTGTATTCAAATGCAAGATCATAAATAATGCACAAATCTTGGGGGAGCTATCCTATATGCTTTTGAACATAGTTGTCTTCAATTGGTATTTGACCCCGATGACGTGTCTCTTTGGAAGACAAACATTTTTCGTCTTGGTACTTTGTGCCATCATGAAAATTGTAGAGGGTTTGGTTTATTCCTTGATCTTATTTTAATTTGGTATCTTTTCAATTTGGTTTCTTTGATCATGTGTTGATTTGGGTCTTTGATATAATTTGGAAAATTAGTTTTCTTGTCGCACTTGTGTGCTTTTTCTTGGTTTAATTGGTGTTTTGTCCAAATTGTGTCTCATTTGGTTCTTGAAAGTCTTGTGCATGCATATTCACTATGTATATCTTATGGCATGCTTACTTTTGTTGATCCAATATATAGGATAAACTCCATCAAATCCTAAATGGCTAAGATGTGCATGAAATTCAATTTCATATCAATATGCACATATTTATGTGGAGTTTGTCCTATGTATTGTAGTTGCTCTAACTACTTGGGCCCAATAAGTTTGGGAACCATTTTCTACTTGAATTGGTTTTAGGTACATTAGAGATGTATTGGAAGCTTGTCTCATTTTCAAGGAAGGTGTTATCACCATGTGCCTATTGGAGCCAAGCTCGGATGATCGTGAACTCTTATCTTCTACATCACCAATGCTATCTCGGTAACAAGTATCTACCTCATGCATACATTTCTAGCTTTCAACCTTGTGTAGGTTGTATCTTGGCATGAATCTCTCTAGTTGGATTTGATATGGTTTTGCAAAGTTCTTATCAAAACATCTTTATTGAAAATGTGAGCAAGCCGGGATGATTACATATCAAGGGGAATATATATGATCATTTTAATGATTCACCGATCCCAAATATGTTAATCTAACAATTCTCTCAAAAGTCTTCCATGCGCAATATTGATCATTTTTCAAAATCATTGCCTTTTGTGATACTTGTTATCTTTCTCGGAGCATCCCAACTATCATTTTATCTTGTAGATATTTTTGATGCTATGATGAGATTGTGTTGGATGTTCATCTATATCCTTTTAAGATAAAATTGAGCTTTGTGCTATGCTTCTAAGCAATTATCTTATTGGTATATATATGAATTCTAGTAGGATATCATGTTCTTCACCGTAGTATCTATTTTGTGTGTGCATGTTTCTTTTTGGACTTATATCTTCATGATTGATGTCTAATTATAAACTTATACACATGATAGTAGTTACATCTTTAATTGGTATTCCAATCCTTTAGTGACCACCCTTTCATTTCTTTTGATTCTTTGGTAGTTTCTAAAAGGCACAAGCCTTGTTTTTCACTTGGTATTTCTTTTACATCTTAATAAGCGTGGGGACCTATTTTCTTCAACTTTTGGGTTGTGTATATGGAAAAGACATGATATGCACTATGTGCCTCTTATTTTGAAAGACTATGGTGATGCTTACGTCTATCTTTACATTAGTCTCCTAATGTCTCTCCATGTCACACTCCTTGTTCTTGTTGCTCAACGTTTGTTTGTTGCAAGTTGTTTTGTTTCTTTTCATCTATGCTCTCTTGCACTTGTTTGTGTTCAAAATTTTCTAGGAGGGAGTGAGGATTCCATGTTGTGCACACCATATTGAAATGCAGATCCTACATTGTGCGCGTACCTTGGGGAGTTCCCTCTTGATTTTTTGAACACTTGGTTGGTCTTATCATAATATCTTTTTGTGTTCAATTGTTTTTTTGGATCCCTTGATTGATTGCTTCTTTTGTCAAAGTATCTTTCATTTTGTTATTCTTTTGCAATCTTTGGATCCTCAATATAGTTTGATCTCCCTACATCTATTCGTCATTGGATATATGAATTTGATTTCACTCATATTATGAGAAATGCACACTTTATGAGGGAGGTCTTACTATATTGGCCTTCTAAATTTTCCCTCCCATTTCGGCAATCGATGCCAATGGGGGAGAAGTTTAGAGGGTTTAATGGATTTTGGTCTTTTGCTCTAGTTTCGTTCTTAAGCATTTGCCTTTCATGATCACGCATCCTTGCTCATTGCTTTGCATGGTTGCTTAATTCAGTATATAAAACCTCGTAAAAGGGATTGTCATCAATTACCAAAATGGGGGAGATTGAAAGTGCATGTTGCCCCATGCGTGGTTTTGGTAATTAATGACAATCCTTATGGACTAATGTTTGCATTGAGATACTCTTGTAGATCTTGTCCATAGGAAAAGACTGGAGTTCATGTGGTGGACTCTAGAAGTGTACATGATGATCAATGCTCTATTCAAGGGTGTATATGAAGAATGGTCATGTGTAGAGTTGAGCATATTGCAAGTGTGGCTTGGAAAAGGAGATTGAGTGAACATTCATGTTTATCTCCAAGCCATAATATATATCAAGAGAAGTTTATGAAGTGCAAGTTCAATGATTCATCTCAGAAGATATCACTTGATTGAAGCTTGTAATGGATACATGAAGACGGAGCTAAGCGAGGCTCTACCATAATGGATTATGTGGGAGTATTTGGAGAAGTCTCAATCGAGCATGTGCTAGCAAGCACAATCAAGAAAGGTGTTCCATCTTGAAGAGATCAAGATCGTCATCATCTAGCTCAAGTGGAATGCGCAAGACAAAGGTATGATCTTGATAGGGTTTCTATTTTACCGGTCTCATGGTGTTAGTGGGAGATCGGGTTATAGGATAGACGTCGTACTATCAAGAGGGGCTCTCAAAGTGAGTAACTCGGTCACATCTTTGTGGAGAGCTCAAAACTTTGCATACTTGGCATATCATCTTTCTTGGTTGTTATTTGGCTTTTATCCATGTGAGGATTTAGAGCTCGTGTTCATCTCCATACCAAGCTCTAGTTCATCAAAAACGGATTTCATATGAATATCTTGTTGCGTTTTTGATGTTGGAGGTTTTACCGCTCTGCATTCTCTAGAGAGGTGTTACCTTTCTACATTTGGTTTTATCCTCCCATGTTGGACTATGATGTTTCTCTGCATGATCTTGTAGTGCTCTTCGTTGCGATTCCAACGAGCCCAAGATCATCGAAAACGAAGTCTGGATGATTAAGATATGTTCGTTTTCGTGTTGACTGTTTCTGCAGTTTTTCTAGGGCGGAGTCTCCGGTGTAAACACACCAGACTCTCCGGTTTGTGTGAAAAACCTGAATATTTCGATATGTGCCTTTTGGGGTTTGCTCTCACCGCTCTGGAGTCTCCGGACTCAGGGGTACCGGAGTTTCCGGACTGCCGGTTTTGGCACTTACGCCCCCATGGACGGCACTCTCGGTATAGAGGCCGGAAGTGGGCCGAAAGTGCCCCGGAGTCTCCACCCCCTGGACCGGAGTCTCCACCCCCCTCGGTATAGAGGCCGGAAGTGGGCCAAAAGTGCCCCGGAGTCTCCACCCCCCTAGACCGGAGTCTCCACCCTGGCCGGAGTCTCCACCCCCCAGGACCGGAGTCTCCGGGGTTATTTTTCCTGCAACGGCTCTTTTTTCGTGGAACCTATAAAGGGCCTCCTTCTTCCCCAAAGTGACCAGCTCTTCCAAGCACGGAATTTCCCCCTCTCTCACCTCCATTGTTGACCTTGGAAAGTTTGCCCCTCTCCCAATTCCTCCCATGATTCTTGCATATCTTTGAGGGAAAAGAGAGAGGAGATCTAGATCTACATTTCCACCAATCCATCTCTCCTCTAAGTGAGGGGAACCTAGTAGATCTTGATCTTGGAGTTCTTGTGTGGATCTCCTCTCTGTTCTTCCTCTCTTCTCTCCCCACAAGCATTAGTTGCTTTTGGTGCGATTTGAGAGTGAAGGACTTGAACACTTCTTGTGTTCTTACCTTTGCTTTTGTGCATCGGTTTGCTCTCCCCACGAGGATTCATGGAAGTGAAAGTTTGTGAGCTTGTTACTCTTGGGTCGTTGGACCCTAGACGGTTGTTGGTGACTTGGGAGCTCCCAATCCTTTTGTGGGTTGTGCCTCAAGATTGTTGTAAAGGCTCTGGATTCCGTCTTGAAGGATTCCGATAGTGGAAGGTGAACCGAGCTTTTGGGCAAGGTTCATCGGAGAATAGGGTGAGGCCATTTATGCCGTTTGAGTTTGAAACTCACACCTCTCCAACGAGACATACTCTCCTAAAAAGGAGGAACCCGGGAATACATCCTCGTCTCCGCGTGCCTCGGTTATTTCTATACCCGAGCTCTTTACTTATGCACTTTACATTGTGATAGCCTTCGTGCTTGAAGTATTCTATATTGCTATCACCTTGTTACTTGTCTTGCTTAGCACAATTTGTTGGTGCATATAGGTGAGCCTAATATATTTAGTTTGTTGGCTTGTTAATTTAAACACCTAGTTTTATTCCGCAATTATCAAGCCTAAATCGGAAAAGTTTTAAATCGCCTATTCACCCCCCCCCCTCTAGGCGACATCCTTGCCCTTTCAGTTTCGCACACCCTTACACTCTATTTTGTTATTGTATTGCTTAGTATATTTTTCTGTTAGTCTTGTTTTGCTTTTCGTTTGTCTTACAAAAACACAAAAAAATTAAAAATTCCAGCAAGTAGTTTCTTTTCGTTTTGCTTAGTATTTTATTTTAATCTTGCTAAAATGGGTTCAGCTGAGAATACTAAGTTGCGTGACTTCACTAGCAAGAACAACTATGATTTATATGCACACCAATTGCTCCACCGGCTGCCCAAGCCGAGTTCTATGAGATTAAACCTGCTTTACTAAATCTTGTCATGAAAGAGCAATTTTCTGGTGCTAGTTCTGATGATGCCGTCTCTCATTTAAATAACTTTGTTTAGTTATGTGATATGCAAAAATATAAAGAAGTAGAGGGTGACATTATAAAACTGAAACTTTTTCCTTTCTACTTGAGAGGACGTGCTAAAGAATAATTATTATCTTTGGCTAGAAATAGTATTGATTCTTGGACTAAATGCAAAGATGCTTTTATTGGAAAGTATTATCCACCTGCAAAAATTATACAATTGAGGAGTAACATTATGAACTTTAAACAATTTGATAATAAACATGTTGCTCAAGCTTGGGAAAGAATGAAATCTATGGTTAAAATTGTCCCACTCATGGACTGACTACTTGGATGGTCATCCAAACTTTTTATGCAGGTTTAAATTTTTCTTCAAGGAATTTATTGGATTCGGCCGCTGGAGGTACCTTCATGTCCACCACATTGGGTGCAACAACAAAGCTCTTGGATGATATGATGGCAAATTATTCGCAATGACACACCGAGAGAACAGGCAAATTATTCGCAAATTATTCGCAATGGCGGGAGAACAGGCAGCTTCGCCGATGAGATGGACTAAGACCTAGATCGCTTTTGAATCGCATGTACCCTTTGCTCGAGCCGTACCGTAATTCGTACATATCTATACATCTATAAGTATTTTAGTGGGTAGTTTACTCATTTTGTTTCGTATTTATCCACATTAAAACATCTTATATTATGGAACAAAGGGAGAATAAAACAACATACTCCTCTGTTTCTTGATATAAGTGTATAGTTTTCTGAGTAAATTTTCAAAATATAGGGTGTATTGCGATTAATGAACTATCTTATCCATCCACAAATGAGTCACATTCTCGAACGGAGGGGTTTTACAGATTATTTTCACTTTATGGTTATTAGGGATTCCTCTTATGATTTTTTACGTAAACAAATGGTCCACTGTTCAGGGAAGAATATTATCTGTCACTGGAACAACCTAAAAAAGGAACAAAAATCTTCTCGCCGGCGAGGGGCCGCGGTCCGCCGCACCTCCGAGACCCAAAGGGCCGTTAGAGGCAGGAGCACCGGCAGCATTGCCGGCGAGATGGACTAAGACTTAAATCGGTTTTGGATCATCTGTACCCTTTGCTGGAGCCGTACCACAATTTGTACGTATTTAGACGTAACTTAGTGGCGTATTGGAATGTTTAAAACATCTTATATTATGAAACAGAGAGAGGGAATATAAACCAACATATTATCTGTCACTGTAGGTACTAGGTATGATTTGATATAATTTGTTCTTCTGATGAGATCTTTTCGGGTCGAGAAAATGCGCCTAAACGCAGCCAACTCGATCAAACAGAGGAGTGACCCATTTTTGGTGTTTTCGTCAAAAAGAAAAGGAGTTTACACTGCTCGTGGAGGCAGCCCAGTAATCTCTGGCAGGCCCATGGAAACCCACGTTTGGGCGAGGCCGTTCTCTCTATCCCTAACGCCAGGCCCACCTCCAACGCTCGTCGCGTCCTCCCTAATTCCTTCCACCCTGCTCTTCGTCGTGAGCGCCGCCGGCGGCTTGGTAAGTGCAGCGAGCTACGGCCGGAAGAGGCGAGGCGAGCCAAGCGATCGATGGGGCGGAGGATCCTCAACGATGCGCTGCGCACGATGGTGAACGCGGAGCGGCGGGGGAAGGCGACGGCGCAACTCCAGCCCATCTCCGGCGTCATGATCTCCTTCCTCAACATCATGAAGCACCGAGGTACTGACCACCCCCTGTTTCATTCTCTAAAGACCCTCCTCACCCCACGCATCTCTTCATATCTCCTGCTACGCCGAGGAAGAGCAGGAGGTTTCGTCCGTGGTGAAATAGGAGGGTGGCGGCGTTAATTCGAAGTTATTGCTAAAGTAGTCCGATTTGTACGCACGCATAGTGTATATATCCGTTGATTTGGGAGACCGATAGAGAGGTGTGGTTTTACAATTTTGATTTACTACCAGAACAGAAATGATCTGAACCCCTCATGTTAAGATCAGTTTTAGATTAGGAGCCACTTGATGTTAACATTTCGAAATAATAGGGGCCTTTCAGTAACTTTCGATTTACTTATTCATCGTCCATTGTTGTAAAATGGACAGAATCAATATACGGTGACATAAACTTCTTTGCACTGAATTATTGTTAAATGTCTGAAGTTTCGAAGTGTTGTTTGCAAGTAACATATTTATCCTATGTTATCATATTTATTGGTAGCTTTATGTTCGCCATACCTTAGATGGAATATCCCTTTCAACTGTTCAAAGAATCTGTAAGTATTCCACCTCAGTGTTACTGTATACTGGATCTAGTTATACTTATTTTGTCTGACCATCTGTTAGAATAGAGTACAGATACGCAAGATCATTCATGTTTGCGAGCTTTGCGGCATATGATCATTCGTTCCGTAGGTTCCCTTGTCTCCCCAAGATGAATGTCGTCAACATCAGTTGCACTGCAAATGTGACCACGCATAATTTAGCGACTTTGGTAGGGCAGAAAGGTGTAGTGGAGTGCTGTATGGATCAACTCCACTCTATGTGAAGGAGTTGGTTTGACGTGATTATATCAACTTGCTTATAAGCTCTCCTTGTTAAAAAAGAAAAAGAATGGTGCTTAGAACTGTAGACATTATGCACCTTTATTGATGGAACAAGTGGATATAAGTTATTTGGAAGTAGTGGCTTGCCTTTCCCTTTTTCATTTTGGCTCCAGCATGTGAAAAGAAAGGAAAACAAAATGTTACGTACTAGTAGTGTTCTTTAGTCTCTTATGTTTGCTAACGTAACATCTATCATTCCAATCCTTTAAAAAAATTGCACATTCATAGGGAAGAGAATATTTCTTTTACAATGTTGTTTTTTTCTGAAATTTATTCTGTATTTTTTTTTCAAATTTTCTTAGGTTACATAAAGAATTTCGAGGTCTTCGATCCACATAGGGTGGGAAAAATTACTGTGGAACTTCAGGGAAGGATTAAGGATTGCAAAGCTCTTACCTACAGACAGGACCTGAGAGCTACGGAAATAGAAAAATACAGAACTCGGATGCTTCCGACGCGTCAGGTATTTTGTCTACTCATATTTGATATTTGTGAACATTCATACGCTCTGTTAGTTGTGGGATACAGTTTTCTTGCTTTGTTTGTTTTGATACTGGGACTGACATCGAGGGAAACAGAAAGGTGAAGATGTGGCGTGCCGTAGTTTGCTATTTTAAATTTTTATTCCTGAATGCACTCTGCTATTTGCTGAAACAAAATATACAATATCCATTATGAAATGTAGATTATGACTGTTAGTAACTAAACGTTGGCTAGATCAGAGGCAGCATCTTGCTTTTACTAGTATGAAACTTACCGAAAACATTCTAATCAATATTTGTTGTCAACATGAAGAGTTTATCTCTGTCAATAATATTTCTGAGGCAACAAATCTGTCAACCTGTCATTCCGACAGATTTTCGAGTAATTGAACAGATATAGGCATAAAAGAATGTAGCATAATTGTTCAAGTGTCCCTGATGCAAATACACTTTTGGAAACCAAGGCAAGTGATAATCTGCACAGATTATCTCAGGTGACTTCCTGTTGAACATTTGCTAACTTTGTTGAATTAACTTCATCACACAAACATGATTTCTCGTCTTTTTTAGATGACTTCACAAGTGAGAAGAACCAAACGTTATATGCAAGATAATATTAGAAAAATAACTGATAGTGTTACGGAGTGTAAATGTTCTTGACGTTACTCATTCACTTGGATCTTCTTCGGTCACACCTCTGGAGTTCTGGACTTACTTGAGCCAAGTGTGGAGGTCAAGCTAAGCGTTTCTAGCTAAACTAACTTCTGAAAGCTTATTTGCCATGCTTAATTATGTATTTATTTATTTTACATAGAATTCTCTTTATGCAGCTTATATGTTTATAGTAGAACTAAGGGATACATCATTCTCTCTTCGTTTTGCAGAGATATTGTGTTATTTCTAACACCTTACCTTTTGTGGTCTTATTTGCTCTGCAGTGGGGCTATGTTGTGGTGACCACTCCAAATGGTGTTCTAGATCACGAGGAAGCAATTAGGCAGAACGTGGGTGGCCAGGTCCTGGGTTACTTCCATTGAGGACGAAGCACAGTTATCTCATGCTTAATCAGCTTGTGGGGTGCCTTGTTATCTTTCTGTTATGACTGAAATCATGTTGTCTGGACTTGTAAGCTTGTTATTTTTTGGTCATGGCCAACAAAATATGCGCTTACATGTCAAAAGTATGTCTCACGGCACTAACATAAACAGTGGAATCCTTCTCTAGGACAGATATTTCTGTAGGTGTAATGCACCCATGTACTTGGAAATAAATGAGTAACGCACTAGTTGGATCTGGGTGTAGTGGAGAGTTCACATTTTCAAAACTCCAAGCTTTTTCAGATTTTATCATTTGTGTGGTCTACAATATGAAGTATTAATTTTGCGTTGAGATTGTGCACGGTTGTAGGATACATCTAGGAGACACTACGACTGTTCGACTTTGAGTTGGTGGTTGTCCCCCATCTCACTTGTCGGTCTTTCTTGTTGACCTGCTTGTTTGGGGATTCCCCATCACTTTGTATCGGTTTGGCCGGTTGGACTTTATTTATAAAGCGGGTTATAAAGTGGGGCGAAAGCCTGTTTCGAGAGAGAAAGGATACATCTAGGAATTTATTTCGGATTTCGTTTAACACATTGAGAAAAGAGTTCAGAAGAGGGCTCTCTGTTGCCTGAGCTTACAAATGAGCATTTACTACTAAACCTTTTAAAATGCTACCTTCAGTTTTATACTCAAAAGTATTGCGCTTAGTATTGCAGCCAAACTGGTAATCCCGGATGACTCGTGTCACTTGCAGCTTCGCAGGGGCCAACGACGTCACTTACAAAAATGAGGTGTTACCTCTTCGAAGAAGATTGAACTTGTGAGCCATGGCTTGAGCAGTTGAGCCCGTGGAACGTGGAAACCCGCATTAAGGTTGAGACATGATTTTTTTTTTGCGAAACACAGTACAACGCAAGTGTTCATATACACGCGCCCCTATGACCATCTCTGAGAGACCGAGTCGGCGGGTCGAGTCTTGAGATTGACGAAGTCACCACGGGCGCCTCGCTGTTGACGGGAACGTTGCCTCCCACTGAAGAATATTTCGTCTTAAATGAGAAACACCAGCGTCAAACCTGAAGTTTAAACTCTGGTGGGCTGGGGTACAACCACCCTCCTAACCATCTTGCCACAGACAAGTTCTCTGTGAGACATGACTTCTTATCTACAAGTGTACATGTTCAGCCAGCCATTTCACCGATTTGTTTTGGATGGCTGTTCAATCATGGGCTTGAACACTAGACCTTACTAGTTAATCCAAAGGGAGATCCTGCGATCCTTCCCGTTGACTCAACACAAAACATTGTAGTTAAACAGAACGAGATAGTGATATCTCAACTAATTGTTGCCCTACTGCCTGATATACAATCAAATTTAAAATCGATCCTGGCCAGCTCACAGTGACAAGAACATTGGTTGTCCCAAGTGGAACATTAGTTATTGCACAGAATTATCTATATATATTACTGTACATCTTTAGTTCTACAAAAGCAATATAGAAATATATAGCATAATTTGAAGTCAAAAATTGTAACGAAAATGAAGTTCCCATGATATGTTTCTGAGACACACATGCAGTTTAATTTATCCTCTTCACGCAGGAAAAACCAGCAACAAACGGTACAAGAAGTAACATGTTTAACTACTGTTGATGGTGTAAATGGAATACAGAAGGACGAGGAAGTGGAGGGCGACCGCAACGAAGCCACACGCGAGAGCTCCCGTGACATGGTCGCAGAAAGTACTCATTATCCCGCAGATCGGCTGCCAGCCGGCGTGGCTGTTCCCGTTCTTCCCGAGGACCGATGTGGCGGCGGCCGCGGAGGCGGCGCCGGTGAGCACCATGCCGAGCACCTGCAGCTCAGACATCAACCTCGTCAGACAAAAGAATGAAATGCATCGCACTACGAGGCGTTCGATCGCGCAAGATCAGTACTGTTTCAGATACATATAGCCTGGTGCGCCAGAACTTACCACGTCGGCCACGAGCACTAGCCTCGCGGCGGGGCTCGGCGCCATCGGCGCGAGGAGGGCGACGAGGCTGTATGCGCACGCAATGACGTTTGCGACCACGAAGAACCTGCAGGGCACGCGTACGCGGTGTTCAGTTAACCATGGCGATCGATACCGGCCGGCACGATGGACAAACGGTAGATAGATGGTGTATACTTACACCAAGGATGGCATGTACTGGAACTTGGCCTGCACCTCCACGCCGAAGACGGTGGTCGTTTGGTGGCTTGTGGCCATGACGATCGCCGCGACGCCGGCCGCCGCAGCCGCCGTGACCCTCAGCACGACGGGGACGAACCGCCGTGCTTTGGCCATGGCTGTGTTTGGGCTATGGAGCTGTGCTTAGGTGTTAGGAGGCTCGAGGGGAAAAGTGTTGAAGGCAGAAGGCTGATGATGTTTGGTATGCACCGCGCACTGTTTCATTCACGAAATAGGTGAAGGGCGTCCACAGGGACTTGAATACGTGTGCGCGACTAGGTGTGGTAGTACTCAACTAACCCCAAGTCGCGAGTAGTATGTGATAAATTATACTACCAGTCAATGGAGTTGTTATCATCTTAAATTATGAAATTGATAGACTGCCTCTTTTCTTGAGACTTGAACTCAACTAACCCCAAGAATGATGGGAAAGGGCGGACTGAAGTTGTTGCAGACGGAAGCAATCGGGAACAGAACAGGTGCTTTACTTCCATCTAAAGAAAGGGTGTGGAGGCCTGTCATGGAGTAAAAGCACTAAGTGCTACGATTTGAACTTGTTTCCTGAAACGTTCGCAAAAATTCAAAACCTTTCGTTTCCTCTGCCATGGTTGCTTCTGTGCTGTACCACTTTCTTTTTTTCTTTTTGAGAAATGAAATTCTTCAGGGGGGCGGCCCATTGTTTCCTCGAAAAAAAGGAAAAACTTTCGTTAACGGTGCACATTGCACTGAGAGAGGTACACAACTGAACCTCTACAAGAAAACTTAGCAGCTGCTAGATGCATTTTGCCGCCAAGCCGTTTGGTATCTACGGATATTTGACACCTATACATGGTTTTGGCTCGTGCATAAGCCAACTAGGATTAGGGGCTCCTTTAATTAATAGGATAGAAAAAATATAGCAATAGAAAATATATAGGATTGGTATATCATGCCTAATTGAATTTTATGAGAAGAGGCATTCTCTTTGATTGTAGTGAAGGATTTTTTTCAATAAGTCTGGCGTAATGCTTTTTTTCTATGAAATTTGCACTACAAAATTGCTATGAGAATGGATATGATTTATGAATCAAGCAACTCCTGCGGTAAAATTTATATAAGATTTCAACCATAGACAAATCTTATGAAAATCCTATGAATCAAAAAGTCCAAGAGCATCTCCAGTCGAACTGGCAAATTTGATCCTCTATATATCCACGAACACGCCCAGACGTGTCCGCTGATAGTAGCCGGTCACCACTATATGTCCCCTCCTGCAACGACGCCCCCCACTTTTAAACATCAAATCCATGGAAATTACATGCACATAGATTATACTATACACCAAATTATTCAGAGTCACAAATAAATAGTTTAAAATAGAAAATATAGTTCACACATAAGATTTATGTGCCGCGTACTCCACATATGTTTTACAAATCATTGAGTAGTTGCGCATGCGCCTCTTGAGGTATCTTAAGAAAGTTCACAACTTATCTGCATTTTGTTTCGGTAGGCGAACATGTTCTCCGGGCTAGCTTACCAAAATCATTCGCCCGGGCGGTCCCTTGGCCCTTGTTCTTCACAATCATATTTGAAAGATTACAAAATAAGTCATCACTTACCACAATGTTTTCGGATTCCACGTCATTACAGCTACAAGAACAATACCCAAAGGAGACTGGAGCTCTTCAAATGCCCTCTCCGCCTCCTTCCTAGCAGCTTCTTGCATTTGTGCAAAGATATATTGCTTATTACCTTGGGGATCGGATATTGCGTTCCCAAATGCCGCCCATTGAGGATAGATACCCTCGGCAAGGTAGTACCCATGGTGTATTCATGCCTGCTGACGGTGTAGTTGCAGGTCGGAACATCCCATCACAAAGTCTGTTAACACCAGAGATCACTGAAGCGCATGCACATTGATTTCATTGTGAGAACCCGACATGCTAAATCTACAAGTCTTTCAATGCCACTGCTTCCAATATGATCGTGGTCTATTTGGTGTGATCTTGGTAATTCCCACACAAACTTGACGAGTAGTTGTTCCATTGTCAATGCATGCAATCGACTAAGGATACCTTGAAAACATCTTCCTACTCCAGTTGCCAGTAACTTTTCAGTGTTCTTAGTAGTTGGTTCTCTCCAGTACATCGGTCCAAACACCTTCACCATGGCGCGGGAAAATTTATCCATTGACTCAATGCATGTGCTCCCTCGTCCGAATATACTCATCAACAACATCTATGGTATTACCATAAGCATCCACAAACCAGCTGTACATTTCTTCATATGAGAAAACGATAGTTGTTCGTAACAACCTTTTCTCATCATGAAGTAGAAATCATACTTCTTCACATCTTCCACTATGCGTTGGGTTTCAACTAAACCCTAAACCCTTTCGTCGCCAGCTAGGGACACACACCACCTCCAAGATGTCAAACAATTTCAAGGCCGATAGTCTAGCGGTGCGTTCCACGGCGGGCACAACTTCACCCTAGACCAGGCATGTGAGTTCGATCAGTTCAGGATGTTCGCCCCGCCGGAGACCCCTGCCCAAGGGGTGGGTTGTGAGCGCTAGTGGATTCGGGGTGCCGCCCCTTCCCCAAACTTCGCAGAAGATTGAGCTTGCCATCACCCGACGCTAGAGGAGCGAGCCTCCCCCGAACGATGCACCATTGAGGCCGCCTGCGAGCATGCTGCGAGGCCATAATCAGTAAATAATTGTAAGTCACCGCTATAAACCGTCCAACCAAACTACAGATTTTGTGCAATTGTACAATGATGAGAAATCTTCCGACTGGTACGTCCTACTTCGTGCATTGATCACTAAACGGTTATGTCATATAATGGGAAATCATCTTTGCATCATAGGTGTAGATCCACCCACTACCTAAAAATGGCATTTCAAAATATAAAAAAATCATTTTTTAGATGTGCACCTAGATATTCTATGTCCGCACAAAAATTTCGTGAAAAAATGACATTTTTTGTGGCTGTGTAAAAAAATCAAATTCTCGTGCTCCAAAATGATTTTTCACCAAACAATTATTTGTCGTTTTTCACATGCAACAAAGAATGTCTTTTTTTCACGAAATTTTGTGTGCAAATATAGAATGTTCAGATGTACACCCAACATTTTATTAAGAACTTTTGACATTTTGAAAATTATTTAAAATTTATTTGCATAATGCTTGCTTTTAAGCATGGCTGTGCTCCATGACTGAACGATTAACCTGTTGTACATGGAGAAATTAACACTTTTAGTTCTACAACTTGCACGCTGCGAACGATTTAGTCCCACATCTTGCAAAGTGGACACCGATGGTACCACAATTTGCGTTGCTAGGATCTATTAGTCCATTTAGTCCACATCAGACGCTGACTGGACAAAAAAACTGCACTTTAGTATAGCAAAGTAAAATAAATTTCCGTTCCGAGTCCTTCTGCTCGTCAGTTAGGATTTGACGATATTTTTGCATTTCAGCCCAAAGTATCCATCCGGTGATTGTACGGCGTGAATCCATCCTCAGTCCGGCGGCCATGTACGGCAACTCCGGTGGATCGAAGGACCTGGCGCCGCGCCTCCGCCCTCTGACCATCCCTTCCCCAAACCTGCCGCCGACGCTGCCGCGGATGCCGCCAAGGTCAAGCTCTGCGTCGAGCGCGACTTCCGCCACCTCTCCGCGCCCTAGCGCCGGGATTGTCCCGACGACGAGTCCTCCGTTGTCGGAGGCAAGAAGCTCCTCTTGGAGTCCCTCCAGCTCTCGCTCTCCCTCCCCACCGACGGCCCCGGCCAGCCATCCTCCCAGCAGCAACTCCCATCCTGCTCCTGTCGGCACCTGCGTCGGACAGGTACAAGTCCCGGCGTTCCGGAGACGGCGACCGGCTCCAAAGGTTGGTATCGCCAAAACTGAAGCTTCCCGGCTTCTATGCTTGAACTTATTAACTGACACCTTCAATTGATTTTCTCATTTATGCATCCAAGGTCCCATTGTTCGTGTTAGTTTTTTCCTTCTAATTTCACTATATAGGCTGACTGATTCTTGCTGTTAGTTCTCTGATTATCCAAGGTAATCTAACTTTTACTTTTCTATAGCTGATAATTAACAGACAACAGACGGACATCGATCTCGCAGCTCATCCTTGAAGGAAAGCTGCCCAACGACGGCCCCCACGTCTAGCTGAAGACAGTGAAGAGCAACCTGGAGGGGTTCCTCTGCAACGTCGGGCAGCACGGCGGCGCCAACAGCGGGACGCTCACGTCCAGGAATTGAATACCCAGCAATTGAAAAACAACCTGGGCATCTCTAACAAACTATCTTCGTCTAACAATACTGAAGAACACGGCGGGAATTGAGTTCCGTATCACAGAAGAACATGGCTCTACTCTGGGCAAAATTAGAGGATAATCTCATAAATTGACCTTACTAAAACATTGTTCCAGTACTACTAAGCCGGTTTCCAACGATTATTACCTCTAAAATATCCTAAATCAATCCCGATTATAGACCCATGAAAATCAGGGCAAATACCACCACAACCAACAGGAAAATCAAAGTTCAGAAATGAAAATCGCCTACCGTACGCCGGCGGGTCTTCGCCGTGCTCGTGGTACCGCATGGCCAGCGGCTTCTCCACGGAAACGGCGACCTCGCCGTCAGCTCTGAACTCGTCGAGGTGGTTTCCGCGTTCGTTCCAGAAAAAAAGGAAATAACAGAATAGGAAAAATTAGGCCACAATCACCGTTGGACTGAAATGCAAAAATGACGTCAGATCTTAACTGACGAGCGGAAATCGGGACGGAAATTTACAGTCAGCGTCCGACGTGGCATGTTTCGGACTAAATGGACTAATTAATCCCGTCAACACAAGTTGTGGACTTGTGATACCACCAGTGTCCACTTTGCAACATGTGGGACTAAATTGTTTGCGGCATGCAAGTTTTTTTTTTGAATTTAAACCACAACATATTAAGCTAGCAAGCCGCCTTATTAAAAACCTTCCAGTCCGCTTAGATATCCTGGTAAGAAAAAAAATGTGTCTGAAACTTCTGCCTCAAACAACCATCCTCTTTTAAATGAGATACGGGGCCAGTCTGAAGCACGTGCTTGAGAGGTAATTCAAGGGCCGGGACCTCCTGAAATCCAGCCATAAATATCGTTTCCCAAATAAAATCGAGTGTTAATTGGTTTATTTGATCTCCCATCAGCTTCCTTCGCTTCACTGGTGTAACACCCCGGCCACCCCCGGGCCGGGCCTGTCACCCCTGGCAGCTCGCTAGGATCTCTAGACTGGCCCCACAGATCAACACTAGTCTTTTCTGCGCACTTTGTCCTCACTCGTGCGCACCCGGGAACGAGTTCCCGGTCGGTCACCCATCCTTGGACTACTCCGGGCCAACCACGCTTAACCTCGGAGTTCCTTCCAGATGAGCTTCCGGAAAAGAAGTTGCAACTTATTGATATGAGTATCCTATCAATCCTGTTAAGCCCTGAGCCAGGATCTCACATCCTTCCCCCCTTAGAAGACCGACGCCCTCGTCGGCCAGCCCCCAGTCCAGGAACTTCCCCTCTTGGTACACGTCTGTGCGTCCAGTGCCGGCACATGCTCCACATGTCCGCGCCCCTGACCCGCACACGCCCGTGTTGCCGCGAAGGTCGGCTCTGATACCAAATTGTAACACCCCGGCCACCCCCGGGCCGGGCCTGTCACCCCTGGCAGCTCGCTAGGATCTCTAGATTGGCCCCACAGATCAACACTAGTTTTTTCTGCGCACTTTGTCCTCACTCGTGCGCACCCGGGAACGAGTTCCCGGTCGGTCACCCATCTTTGGACTACTCCGGGCCAAGCACGCTTAACCTCGGAGTTCCTTCCAGATGAGCTTCCGGAAAAGAAGTTGCAACTTATTGATATGAGTATCCTATCAATCCTGTTAAGCCCTGAGCCAGGATCTCACAACTGGATTTGGTTGGAACTAGCTAATTAAGAAAAAATTAAGAAGGCTTGTAAGAAGATCACGGATGTTATCTCTCAGTTTTGGTGGGGAGACGATCAAGGAAAGACTGGTATGCGCGGTGAAAATTATGCTTCTCAATGAAAGAATGAGGGATGGAATTTAGTGATCTCCACTCTTTTAATCTAGCTATGCTTGCCAAGCAGGTATGGAGACTGGTTGATGAACCAAACTCTTTATGTGCCCAAGTTTTGAGAGCAAAATACTACCCGAGTGGAGACATTCTTAAGGCACGCCCAAAGGTGGGGTCATCTTTTTAGTTGACAAAGAATCGTCGCAGGAACCCAAACCTTTAAAAGAGTTGTATTTGGCGTATTTGGAATGGAAATTCAGTGGACATTTGGAATGATCCATGGATCCTAGCAGCCCGGACAGAAAAATTATATCTCCAAGGGGAGAGTGCGTCTTGAGTAAAGTATTTGACCTGATTGATCCTATCAGGGAAAGTTGGGACCATGAGCTTATTAGGACTATCTTCCATCCAATTGATGTGAGAAGGATCCTCGAAATACCCCTTAACCTCAACACGTTTGAGCATTTTGTGGGCTGGAAGGGTACAAGATCGGGTGCATTCTCTGTCCGGTCGGTGTACCACATTGAATGGAAGCACCTATTCAATCCAAGGTACGTCATTGAACAACCCCACATGGAAGATTTTATATAAGTCAAAAGTACCAGTAAAGGTGAAGATAGTCTGTTGGAGAATAATGCATGGAATCCTTCCACTAAAAAAAATCCTATTCAACCATCATGTAAGGAACGAGTGGGCTATGTCCGATCTGCAATGTGCCACCAGAAGATGTAATGCATAGGGTATTTAAATGCCCTGATGTCGAGATTATATGGAAAATTATAGGAGTGGGAAACATTGTCAATAATGAAATCCGAGACAACCAATAAGTTTCAGAGGTGCTTGAAGCAATCCTCAAATCGGAAACAGTCCCATTGCCAGGATAAGAAAAAATTAAAGTACAAGAAAACGTGGATGTCACGGCATGGTACATCTAGTGGATGAGACGTTGTCGACTTGTCGTACGGACGGAGAGCAGATCCCTCATGCTAAAAAATGCGTTATATCAATCTTGGCAATCGTTGCTCATTCTTCAGCAGGACAACAATCAGGCGTCTCATTGAGCAGAGTATGGCAAAAACCGAGAGTTGATCATTTAAAACTAAATGTAGATGCAGCTTTCTCGGCCGAGGAATAATCTGATGCTTCATGAGCAATATTGTGGAATAGTCAAGGAGTTTATGTTGCTGCATCATCTGTCTTCATATCACATGTGGCATCGGCTGTGATGGCAGAAGCCCTAGCTATGCTGCATGGTCTACAACTAGCGAATTCCTGGGTTATAGCAGGATCGATGCGGAGTCAGAAACATGGAAGTAATCCAGTTGTGCTGATCAGGAGAATATAGAATCTGGAATGAAGCAACAACCATATATGCCGACCTCATTTCCACTTCAGGAGAGGTTGAATTCTTACATTGTGGGAGAGATACAAATACTGCTGCTCATGAAATAGCTAGGAACTGTAACTTTCTTGTAATTGGGTCAATGAACTCACTAGCTTTTTTATTACAAACTCTTCTAAACGACGTAACCATTATTTGATTTTAATAAAGCTAGCCATGATGGCCTTCCCTAAAAAAGACAAATTGTTTCGAACCATGAGGATTGTACCACCTTGTGTTGTATCAATCACATGAATAAAAAGTTTGCTAAAAGTAAGATAAGAGTATGACAACTGGCGTCTTTATTTACCATAAAACATTCAATTTTCCCATGAACTCGACCTCTAGAAATCTTGCTCCAAACAGTAATTTCAATAATAACAAGGCATACTTAACAAGATTGAGTTATGCAAAGTAACTTCCTGCATCGTCATCCCTCGAGTAAATTTTTTATTGCTAAACCAAAAACGTTCTATAAAAATCAACGCATGGATGTATTATTTTTTATGTGGGGCTACAGAAATTAAAAGGTCGTGCAACACATGGGCATTTAGCTATTGAGGTTAATTTCCATAAGCAAATATACACCACGTGCCTCTTGGGACAATGTTACTGACGAAAATAAGTTTAATTAGCATGTTGTTCTCTTTTCGGTGAAAGTATTACAGGTTCCACAAAAATCTACGTAATTAAATTCCCATGTTTGATTCCATGCAACTAATTTTCATTTCATACACTGGCGGGGACTTGCATACACCAGATCATAACATCCACCATGCATAAGAGCATATCAAATAAAAAACTCATATACGAATATACTAGAATCCATAATAGTTTATTTTCATTGGTGATTATCTAAACAATGTTGTTTCAACACCAAGTATATATAGCATGCACATTTTATTAAATTTTACTTGCTAGATAATTTCGACCAGGAAAAAGTAGTGATATTGGTTTAATTTATACTCTAAAAGTCTATAAACATGTTTACTTAATCATACACTAGAAACCACTATTGAGGTATTTGATAGATCATACTCTTTATATACTTTTACCTTAAATATATATAAATTATATAGATTATGCATTGTAGAAAATAGTTCTGAAACATACTTTTGCTACAAAATACAGTTTAATATATTTCAATGAAATTCGGTACCAAAACTACATACCAACTAATATTTAATAATATCTCCAGTCATGTGGGTAAACTATGCCAACAAACATATAATTATACTGTTATACCATAGCATTCTAAAAATAAGATATGGAGAAGTATCAAAGTTTAGTATAATTTCTTTTTCATTGGATCGGCCATGGGCTTCCCCTACGCAGGGAGGACAAGGGATCGGCTAGGTGTCCATTTTCTTCTGCAAGAAAAAATACCATACTTTAGATCCTTCGTCCACGCTGACCGACCAATACTCGATGACAAGGACGGATGGAAGAGAGGAATACATCGTCCACCTCGTGGACTGAAGGATAGAAGGTTCCATCATGCACTCGCGGTACTACGTACCCAGCTCCGGAGAAGTTGAATGTCGTAAGGATGGGTTGAGAACGACTCGCCCACCTTCCTAAAGTCGGCCACCCCTTCCCTCATAGCAAATTATTACTTAGGTTAGTACCTAATGGTTGACCTGGCTTTCAGAAAAGATTAGAAGTAGACAATATCTTAAAGCTCATGCATGATATATATCAGGAATAGATCTTGGATGTATCTTATACATATTAAACTAGGGATTTCTATTTCCGTTCCCCACTTTGCTTAGTACTACTCAGTTTTTCCCCGCGCTTTTAGTTTTCCTCATTTTTGCCCTCCTCGTCGATACAAGCCTCATGAATGTCCAAAGAGAGCTTTTCTGGGAAGTCAACCCTTTTGACCGTTAATGCGCTGACACTGATCGTGGTCTATCTCGCCGCTGACTCATAGGGTGAGAAGTTCAGTACAGGGGGCATCGCATAAATTTGGGGACGACGAGCAGCATGGACACACACGACGGTGCATGCGCTGCTTTTAGCCGGTCCCACTTGTAACCATTAAGTGGGTCCCACACGTGACATACTTAATGGTCAAAGGGTTGACTCGACGAAAACGCTTCGTTTGGACATTGACGAGGGTGGGTGGAGCGAAGTGGAGCAAAAGTGAGGAGAACTAAAATCGTGAGGCAAAACCGAGGAGTGCTAAGAAAAGTGGGGCACCAAAATAAATAAAAACCCATTAATCTTTTTATGGTCTTTTAAAAAACTTTAATAATCCTTTATCCAAATATTTGACTGCATCTGGTTACCTTAGAAAATAACAATGTATGAGTGTGAGATTCACTCTGACTCCCTGAAAGGACAAGGATGTCGCCTAGGGGGGGGGGGGGGGGGGTGAATAGGCGTTTACAACTTTTCCGGTTTAGGCTTGCTAATTGCGGAATAAAACTAGGTGTTTAAATTAACAAGCCAATAACCTAAATAAATTAGGCTCACCTATGTGCACCAACAACTTATGCTAAGCAAGACAACTAACAAGGTGATAGCAAGATATGATACTTCAAGCTCGAAGGCTATCACAATGTAAAGTGCATAAGTAAAGAGCTCGGGTATAGAAATAACCGAGGCACGTGGAGACGACGATGTATTCCCGAGTTCCTCCTTTTTAGGGGAGTACGTCTCGTTGGAGGGGTGTGAGTATCAAACTCAAGATGCCACAAAAGGCCTCACCCTATACTCCGATGAACCTCGCACAAAAGCTCGGTTCACCTTCCACTATTGATTTCCTTTTGGGCGGAAATCGAGTCCCTTACAACAAACTTGAGGCACAACCCACAAAAGGACTGGGAGCTCCAAGCGGCCACAAAAGGCCTTGCAACGCCACAAAAGGCGCCACTTGCCACAAAAGGCGTTGACCACAAAAGGTCACAAGAACACCGTCTAGGGTCCAACGACCCAAGAGTAACAAGCTCACAAACTTCACTTCCACGAATCCTCGTGGAGAGAGCAAACCTATGCACAAAAGCAAAGGCAAACCTATGCACAAAAGCAAAGGCAAGAACACAAGAAGTGCTCAAGTCCTTCACTCCCAAATCCCACCAAAAGCAACAAATGCTTGTGGGGGGAGAAGAGAGGAAGAACAAAGAAGAACACAACAAATGGAACTTCAAGAACTAGATCGAAAGGGTTCCACTCACTTAGAGGAGAAACGTCTCGGTGGAAATGTAGATCTAGGTCTTCTCCTCCAATCCTCCAAAGATCAACGAGTTTGGGTGGAGGGATTGGGAGATCTTGTAGTTTTGAGCTTTGCAACAATGGAGGAGAGAGAAAAACGAGCTCAAGAAGATTGGGGAACCGTTGGGGAAGAAAGCCCCTTAAATAGGTTCCCCCAAAAAGGAGCCGTTGGCTGCTCCAGCCCGAGCCAGCGGTAGTACCGCTGCGCCGGGCGGTACTACCGCTGGCGCCTCCTGCGCTGCGGTCAAAACAGGCGCAGAACGCGCCCTTCAGCCCGAGCCAGCGGTAGTACCGCTGCTCCGGGCGGTACTGCCGCACAAGGGCCCCAGAGGCCACATTTGGCGGTAGTGCGGGCGGCACTACCGCCGCTTAGGGCTGCGCAAGAAACCCCGGGCGGTACTACCGCTGGCAGTGCCGCTGCCAGTACCGCACATTGCGTCCGAAGATGAATCTCGGCGGTACTGGGAGCGGTACTGCCGCTGAGGCTTCCCAGCCCAGGGCCAGCGGTACTACCGCCCGAAACGGCGGTACTACCGCTGACAGGATTTCATCCTGAAACCTGAACTGCGATAACTTTCTCATATGAACTCCAAATGAGATGAATCCAATTGCGTTGGAAAGGTAACGACAAATGAAATATTAAGGGTCACAAATATGGAGGAGATGTCACACATGGGAGGTGTGGATCCTATCTCGAGGTGGACCGATAATATTTCCAAAGCCGAGAATGCAAACAAGTTTTCATCCGGACTCCGTTTTCGATGATCTTGGGCTTGCTCCGAAGATAATCACAAGCACTACAAGATCATGCATATACACATCATAGTCCATCATGTGAGGAGGATAACACAAGAGGAGAGTTTGACCTCTCTACAAAAGACGAACCGGTAAAACCTCCAATATTAAAAACATCAGAAGATATTCAAATGAAATCCGTTCTTGATGAACTAGAGCTTGGTATGGAGATGAACACAAGCTCTAAATTCTCACATGGATAAAGGCCAAATAAGAACCAAGAAAGATGATGATGCCAAGTATGCAAAGGTTTGAGCTCTCCACAAAGATGCGATCAAGTTACTCACTTGAGAGCCCCTCTTGATAGTACGGCATCTATCCTATAACCCGGTCTCCCACTAACACCATGAGACCGGTAAAATAGAAACCCTATCAAGATCATACCTTTGCCTTGCGCATTCCACTTGAGCTAGATGATGACGATCTTGATCTCTTCAAGTGGACCACTTTTCTTGATTTGCGCTTGCTAGCTCATGCTTGATGAAGACATCTCCAAATGCTCCCCCATACACCATTATGGGAGAGCCTCGCTAATCTCCGTCTTCATGAATCCACTTGCGCTTCATATACTTCTCTTGATATAGATGATGGCTTGGAGATAAACATGAAGTTCACTCAATCATCTTTTCCAAGCCATGCTTGCAATAAGCTCATCTCTACACATGACCATTCTTCATATATAAATCCTTGGATAGAACCTTGGTCATCATATACTCTTCTAGAGTCCAACACATGAACTCCAAACTTCTTCATGGACTCGATCTATAAAGATATCTCAATGCAAACATTAGTCCATAGAGATTGTCATTAATTACCAAAACCACACATGGGGCAACACATGCTCTTTCACTCCCACACTGAAGTAAAATTTGGCCTATGCATCTTCACGTTCTCTATGTTCACAAAATTGTTTTGCGGGAAACCGCCATTTTTTGTGGCATATGTAAAACAACAAAAAAAAGTCTCATGAAAAGGGTTATTTTATCACAAAATTTTATCTTTTCTACACAAATCGCAAAAAACGTGCGCGAAACGGCTTTGTGAACACAAAGAATATTAAGATCTATGCGCAAATTTTCCTGCATTTTTTATAATTTTAAAATGTGTATAAAATATATATTAAATAAAGATGCATATGCACCGGAGCCAAACTTAAGTGTGTCTAAGTCGACCAAGCATAAAGCATAGCCACTCTCCAAGAACAAAAAGAGAAGAAATTAGCTTGGCTTTGCCGGACGCGATATTTTGACTCGTCGGTGTAGATGTACCCATTATGAAAAATAAATTAAATATTTTTTAAAATGCCAAAAAATTCCAAGAAAAATGCCGGGTGTACAACCGGACGTTCTATATGTGTACACAAAATTTCGTGAAGAGAAGACTTTCTGTGGTATGTGTAAAAAATACCAATAAAAGTTCCGTGAAAATTTATCTTGGAGTATCGGAATTTGTCTTTTTACACAGGACACAAAATATGTCATTTTTCACGAAGTTTTTTGCGAACATAGAATATCCGAGTGTACATCTGAATTTTTTGAAACTTTAAAATGTACTGTATTTTTTTAGTAGTGGGTGGATACACATAGTATGAGCCAAGGATGATTTCCCGGCTTTGCGTCCATTCCGTGAAAATATCTCACTCTCCGGTTAACTGAAGCCGTCCGTTGTTTAGCGTGAAGCAGTAGCGGAACACCTGCCGAGTGCCGACCAGCCTTCCAAGTTCCAAAAGCAACAAAAAAGACGGCGACGGAAGCTCCAAGCTCTCTCGGACCACTGCCGCGCTACAAGCCACTGCGGTCGCCATCACCGCACTCGCCACGCGGAGCGGCGTCGAGCAAGGGAACGGGATCCTCTGACTTTGGAGGAAGTACTGCAGAGGGACGTTGTTCCGCTTGGTCCGTTCGATGCGCATCCAACGACGCTCCTGTAAACTGCAGCCTGGTCCTTCGAGCTCTCAGGTGGATACAGAAACAATCGGCCCATGCGGCCCAGTCTCACGCTCCTCTCGCTCTCGCGGTCTCGGCTGGGAAAAAAAGGCGCGAGAATACAAGGAAAAAGGCGCGAGAAACTCAGAAACCGCGCCAGAACGATCGACGGAACGCGATCGCCGGAGACGGGAGAGGAGAAGCTGTGCTGGTCGTCGATGTGAAGTAAGTCTCAAACATCTGTCTTTCTCATGCTATCTCACAGGAATCCATCTAATTTCCACCACCAGATTGATTTGGAATTTGATCGAGCTTTTTTCTTTGTTCTCTCGGAAGAAGCAGCTGGTTGAAACTGATCAAGTGTCATTTTGTAATGGAAGAAGCCACTGAGATGGAAGAAGAAGCAACCAGGACGCAAGGCACTGAGATGGAAGAAGAAGAAACCACAACGCACCATGATTCTGATCCAAATAAGTACATATTTGTCTATCTCAAATACATTCTCTTTGGCATAAGATCATCAGATTTAAGTAGGAGACGTACAGTACGAATTTTTCTTATCCACAAGTCATGTCAGCTTTTCTATGCACTTGCACAAGTATAATATTCGTGTTATTTTCACATTACAGAGTTGTATTGCCTTGTTTAGTACCTCAACTTGGCATGGAATTCAGAAATTCACATGAGGCTTGGGCATTTTGGCTTAACTACAGTGGGCAGAAAGGATTTGAGGTTAGAAAAAGGTATACAAACAAAAGGCCAGCCGATGGCAAGGTTACATCATGTAAATTTGTTTGTGCAAATGAGGGTCTTCGATCACAGGATAAAAGGGATCACTTAACCAAGTGCCCTCGAGCTGAGACTAGAACAGATTGTCAAGTCCATATGAATATTAAAATAGATCGAAAAAAGATGTGTCTCAAAGTGTCCGACTTGGTTCTGGAACACAACCACGCATTACATCTGCCAGAAACCTTGCACTTATTGGTGTCACAGAGGAAAATTTCAGAGTTACAAGCATTTGAAATTGAAATGGCAGATAATGCGGGAATTGGGCCAAAAGCTGCACATGAATTAGCTAGTCGCCGAGTTGGTGGACGACTCAATCTTAGCTTTACTCTCCGTGACCACAAAAATTATTTGCGGACCAAGCGCCAACGAGAGATGACATATGGCCAAGCAGGTAGCATGCTTAAGTATTTTCAAGACAAAATCGCTGAAAACCCATCATTCCAATATGCATTGCAAATGGATTGTGAAGAACAAATAACAAACATATTTTGGGTTGATGCTAAAATGATCATGGACTATGCACATTTTGGTGATGTTGTTAGTTTTGACACTACTTTTGGAACAAACAAGGAGAGCAGGCCCTTTGGTGTCTTTGTTGGTTTTAATCATTTTAGAGAAACTGTAGTTTTTGGTGCCGCTCTCATGTATGATGAAACATTTGAATCCTTCAAGTGGTTGTTTGAGGCCTTTCTTATAGCTCATAAAGGAAAGGGGCCTAAAACATTCTATACAGATCAAGATGCTGCTATGGGAAAGGCAGTTGGGGAAGTGTTCACAGAAGCATGGCATGGATTATGCACCTTTCACATTATGCAGAATGCTGTCAAACATCTACGTGAACAAACGGATGAAGAGAAGACTGAAGAGAAGATGTTACAAGGTACAAGATGTTGGGGCCGATTCATGTAGTGGTGCTGGACAAGTACATGAACCTGCAGAGGTACAAGTTGCAAATGTTAGCTTCACTCAACTATTAACGGTAATCTTGTTCTGTATAATTATTTTAGAAATCTAGAGATAATTTGTTTTTCAAAATCTCACTTCCTTACTAAATTTGCAGGGACCAATCACAGATGACTTTCTTACTGGGCTGTGGTGAAGTAGTTCTGTTTTGGGTCAAGCAGTTCAAGTTTAGTCATGGCTGCAATTTAATTCAGCTCCGTTCTGAGCAATAGTTCAGTCCTGGATGCTAGTTAGTTGAATTCTGGGTAGTTCAGTCTCTTTTGCCTTATATCTCAGAGATATACTCTGGTTGGAACCTCTGGTTTGCATCTCTTTTGTTCAATGCACTTGCAATTCAAATTAAATAGTATATGCTCTCCGGTTTGCATCTCTTTTGTTCATGCATGCTCGTTGTGTATACTCTCAGACTGACAATGTTAGATCACAGTAAAATGATCATAGTACACAGAACTACTTCATCATTCTTTTTGCTGTGTCAGAGTTCCGCTCGATAAATACATTGATCCTTTTTCCACTCTGCAATGTTCACTATCTTGCCTTTTCAGTTTAGTCCTTTTTCTTGTATAACCAAACTACTTCATCATTCTTTTTGCTGCCATAATGACAAGTGAGAATAAGTTAGCTTTTATGCACAAGATTTCTCAGTTCTGCTATCTTTTGGAAAAAAATCAGGGTCCCTCTTCCACAATGGGTGCTTGAGGAGATGGAGAAGATGCCAGACTTGTCATATACTGATAGATACCAACGGAGAAATAAAGAATACATCTCATTGGGATGTGACATTCTTCCACTTCTGAAGGGAAGATCACCTATGCAAGCTTATTCAGACTTCATGAGGAGCTTTCGCGACAGTTTTAAGGACTACCTTGGTGCCATAGTAACAGTATGTGGTTTTCTTTGGTATTTAACGCGACATGCTAATTTTACACCAGCAAGAGGTTGTAAGCCCCTTAGATGTTGTCTTGCAGGAAGTTCAAGTTGGAATGGGCCCAGGAGGTGAGCTGAGGTATCCATCATGCCCAACTGAGAAGCTAAATCAGCCAGGCAGCTCATCTGAACTTGGGGAATTTCAATGCTATGACAAGGTACACAGTGAAAGAAAATCCATAATCTTATCACTTCAGTATGGACATTTCTTTTAATGTTTAGTGAACATCCATTTTTGGGTGTATATGATGATTGATCGGTTGATCCCAAGCACAAGCCCTAGTATATGATATTGGTTTTACACTCAGGCCTCGCTTGGATTGTCTTTTTAATTTTCGGTCTGTAAAACTTTCCTGGCCATTCCATGGGACCGACCGGATTTCCAGGAGGAGGTTTGCAGGTCCGTGAAATTTCACGACCGTAATTGGTTAAGATACGGGGAACCAAGCGGGGCCTCACCCAGTTTAAAGCAACTAGAAGCCAACCTATATGATAAATTCGGAATTAAAAGTCTTAAACTCCACTTGGTACGTACTTCAGCTTATATCATACTTCATGTGTATGGATGGCTTTAATTTGTTCAAGAATAACCTGTCCGTTTGGCCCTGGCTCCAGTAAAGCTCATGAGCTGAAAGCTAAAGCGATGGCCACATGCTTATTCATTACTTGTATCCTTTCGAGGAAGTAATACTGAACTGGACAGAAAAAACAATGCACATGCATTTTCATAGGTTAAGCATCAATAAATGATTTTCTGTTATGAAATGGCAATTTCTTTAGTGTTACCATGTGTCTCTTCTGGAGGGCTCTTCAGATTGGTATATAGCATCAAAAGATAGTTTTGTGATCACTTTGTTGTGTTGTACTTTGACAGTTCATGCAAGCATCATTGAGCGCTCGTGCGCGGATTCTTGGGACTCAAGAGTGGGGAGAAGGAGGTCCGGCTGGCACAGATGGCACACGGCAAAACCCTGGAGAGACTAACTTTTTCCGTGCCGATGGAGGATGCTGGAATACACCTTATGGCCGATTTTTCCTCGAGTGGTATTCAGGAATGCTTCTTCTTCATGGAGAGAGGTTATGCACGGTCGCTGATGCAATCTTTTCCGGCACTGGTGTGACCATCTCAGGGAAGGTTTCTGGCATACATTGGCACTACTACACATGTTCGCACCCGTCTGAGCTGACAGCTGGTTACTACAACACATTACTGAGAGATGGCTACCTTCCAATTGCTCAAATGTTCTCTAGACACAAAGCTGCCTTGTGCTGCAGTTGTTTTGATCTGAGGGATGCAGAAAGAAGTAGCTCTCAGAGCAGTCCTGAAGGGACCCTCCGGCAACTCATGGCTGCTGCTAAAATATGCAATCTACCTCTCAATGGTGAAAATTCTGTGACGAGGCTGGATGATACATCACTGAATCAGGTCATACGAAGCTCGAGGCTCTACTCAGGCGGTACTTCGGGAACATCTTTTTCCTTCAACTACGTTAGGATGAACAAAAGCTTGTTCGAGTCGCACAATTGGAACCGGTTCACCAAGTTTGTTAGGAAGATGTCTGATGCGAGAACATTTCTAGCTAGATTGAACTTCAGGAGCGGGCACCAGTGCCTGCCTTCGATGTCAGTCGTCTGGGTCGTTAGCCGGGCCTGCGCATACACATGACTTTTTTTTTGTCAAACGTGTACCTGTAATCCTAATTATAAGTGATTCGGAAAAGATTCGAAATAAAGTTCTCCTCAGTGGGTGGCTCGTTTTTTGCCTCTTGCAGGAGGGTAAAGGTTGTTGTGGTCTCATGCCATGCGTATTCCAGTTTGATTGAAGGTTCTGCCTCCCTGTGCTGTGCTGGCTGACTAGCTCCTCACCGAATCTTACTTCTGTGTAAATACGCCAGTACTCGTACGACTTGAGGTGCTGGCACAAACTTCTACGTGGAACACCAGTACACCACAACGCGCATAAATCTGCAGAAATCATTTTTTATCGAGTATTCGCTTTTATCTATTAGCTGCCATATGGAAACTGTGGTCTTCGTCTTCTCCATTATCATCCATTTATCCATATAGGCCCTAATCATGCATAACTCACACAGCTGGCATGAAAGGAAATATGTCTTGCGCTAGAAATGGCGACTATTCCAACTGGAAACTTCTTGTCGATATCCGAAAATGAATGGTGCAATGCATAACAATTCCTGAACAGGACAGGTCTACGATTTGCAGCAAGATTTTATACACCAAGAATCAGTATAGCTCAATTTTATGTACTAGCTGAATAAGATACAACAACAAAAAAACTAACACTTATTTTCTGCCAAAACGGAACAAAAAATTAAGACCTCACAACAGGGAGTAATGAACCAACCAAGCCTCAAAAGGCTCAAACTCGACGAGGGTAACTGAAAGTGAATAAAAGGAACCAACTCTCCAAAACTGTTCAATTTCTGGACAACAAAAGTCATATTACAACTTCGGTTTTTAACTGTACCACCAGAATGACCAGCACCACGTGCTAAATATGTACAGCATTGACAACACGTGTGTTTTGCAGAGTTACACATATTCGTACAACAAAAAATGGTACCGTAATCGAACACAACAAAGCTGCTAATGCTATCTAGCAACAGGACTATCTTAACAACAGGTGAAACTGACTTCTTGGAACAAGAAACTTGTACTTACCCACTGAAAAAAAAAATTAAGCATGTCGACTTGTGTTTGTGTATCAACCGGAGCTTCCACAAGAACTACCAATGTGGGCCGTAACATCGCTAACTAATAGCCTGATGACATGGCTGCGAGAATGCCGGGAGATCTCCATGCATTCTTCCAAGTCCGCATTGCACGCTAGCTTCACCCACTCATGATCATCATCAAGATACTTGATATCAAACATGCTAGCATCCATCCTCAGCCTTTTGGCTACTTCATCTTTCAATACCATAACACTGCTCGAGCACGGGAAGCGGAACCTTATGATGTCTTCCTTAAAACTCGCCTTTATCGTCACAGTCCCTGAATTTTGCGTTGGCCCAAAATTGCTGGGAGGAGCTAACATTGGTCGGTCAAATGCTGAAGCAAGAGATTCTTCAAATCTTTGGAACTACCAGAATCCTCAATGAGCATCCTGGAAAGTGGTAGCTCTGGTTCTTGGAAAGGTTCTTTTGTGAACCCTTCTAGATTCAATTGTGGTTCCAAGAACGTCGAAGCAATAGGTTGGCAAATGAATGTCTGGTTTGCAGGACTTCCCTGACATGAGCCCTCCGAAGTACGTGAATTTATACTGCCTTCTCCCGATGAGCTTCTCGAGAGAGAAGCTTTGTCTGCTTCAAGTTGGACATTGTTGCCAGTGTCTTCAAATCCTTGCTGCGACATGAGTGCACCAAAATGGCTACCGTTTTCTAGTGACTTCTGCAAAGATGAATCTCTGTCACCATCGACCGTAGGATTTGAAGGTTCTGCTTTACTTTGACTTGCTTTCCCATTGAAGGAATCTGATGAAGGACCAACGGGAATAGTCGGAAGAGGTCCTGTGATAGATGTCAGATTAAATGCAGCATCTGAGCCTTGAACAGACTCAATTACTTGCTTTAACTTCGAGAGAGACCGGTTGACCTTGTTGATTTTTCGGGATGGCCAACGAGAAATCCCGTGTTGCCTGCAGATGCGCTTCATGGTTGTAGGACACACTGTCAAACAGGAAAAACTTTCGTTAATGCCAAGAATCCAGTGGTCAACCCTGCTACTGTTAATACTGTTACAACATTCGATGTTCAATGCATCTACTCTCCTTTAGTTTCAGAACCAAATGGGTCAAAACAAGTGTAGCTGTTAAAAGGATTTTGTTCCAAATAAAGGAAGCCGACTTACAAAATACAGTCATTTTTCACTCACAAGCCAGACTTTGTTGACTTCAGTGGCAATATCTGGTGAAGCCTATTAGTTGTCAAAAACATTTCCCTAGACTACCATGATGTATTTGAAATTTTGAATGCTACATCGGAGAATCTCTGTTCCAAAATCTAAACACCTCATTACTGAGTCTACGTTCTGCAATTTTGATTTCAACAGAACAAGTGTCACATCCATGGTGTCATGACACCAACAAAATGAAAAGAATCCCAAATGCCAAGCACACTGAGATAGCATTTTCTGAATAAATAGAATAACAACACAACACGGATGAAACCTACAAGCTCAAACCTGCATGTTGCAACGTTCTTTTACCGTGTAAGCCTTAGAAGAAATAAACATGCATAACTAATTGGATAATTTGTTTGATTTGTGTGCTCAAGAGGACTATATTGTCAAATTGAACATAAGTTTGAAAGTAGCCATCTTAGAAAAAGTAAAACACAAAAGTAGAGGAATTATGAACTTAACATTGGCAAAATATTTAGAAACTTACCACCAAGGCTTTTTGCTGCATTTTTCAGGCTTCCAGAAAAATATTGCTGAAGAACATCTAGGCTGATTGTTTTTTCAGCTTTTCCCCGTTTCCTTTCAGGGGGTTTGCCATTTTTGTGAATCAGCGAAGAATCAGAAGCGGCACTGCCATTTGGCCTGGAGACAGATGCGCCATTATTTTGAGAGTTATCATCAGCCAACAAATGTCCTTCTGATACTTTACTATTCCCTTTATCAAACTCGTGGGCTCCTCCATGTGGATCACCTTCAGGTGATTCACGAAAGCAATCTTCAGGGTTCTCAAACTGCATGTTTGTCTTGAAATCTTCATTCTCGATCATTATGACATTACTAAGTTGAAGAGAAGCTTCGTTGGAGTCTCCGTTACCAGCTACCTTTAGATTACGGAGACACTGATTGATCAGACCTAATATAGACTCCAACAAGGCGTTTTGATCATCTTCATCTCTACAACTGGGTGGCAGGAAAAACTCTAACATATAATAATCATCACCAGTATAAGGACTTTGTAAACATATAGCAAAGCAGCCAGCCAATCCAAACATACGAGCATAGTGCACAAGGGGATACTCGAGCTTACAGAACTGACTGATATCTTTAGAAAAGCAAGGTTTGTGATAGATAAATGCCTTCCCAGAAACTCCTTGCCCCCTCTGTAGATGATGTTCTACACATGCATCTCGAAATCCCCACATATGAGCATCAATCACATGAAATGCAACATCACTGGTTGACATGCAGACTTCTCCCATGCAACTTCCATCAAAGCTCAAACAACTTTTCTTAAGACCGCCACCATGCGCCAATACACTTCGATGCTTGCAAGGAACCCAGGTTTGTGCTAAAGGAAGCTTGTGCTCTTCACATACGACTGTCAAAATCTCCAGTATCTCCACCAGCGCAGATTGACGTCCTTCATTACATATCTGAATGCACAAGAAACATATAAATCATCCCCCTAGTAGAAGAAACAGACAAAAAAAATCAATTATCCATACTGATTGAATGCTCACCTGCACATTTGGATGGTCCAATATCTCAGTGCTTTTAAGATTTACTGCCTGCATATCACATTAACAATATTACTAAAGTGTAAGAGAAGCAAGGATCTGACAAAATTTATGCCGCGTGTGGTTGCTACAACTGACGGCTAAGGATATATTGTCCACATATCAAAGCAATTTCACCTGAAAGCTCATGAAGGAAAACAAAACACAAGAGACGAAAGAAAAGACTAACCTCAAGAGCTTTGCAGACCTTATCGACCTCTTCAGAATAATTTATCTTCTTCGATGTCATTATAAGTTCAACAACAGCAACACATGATTGAACCGAAGGATCAAAAACGGGCAAGGCAACAGTACCATGAACGTTGTAACTGATGGCATGGTTAAGGCGTGGGTACTCAGTGCTGCTGTAATACTGCACATTTGGTGTCCATTCAGGCACTTTTTGCTTGTAGACACGCCCAGGTAACCCAAGCTCTCCAGCATTATCTCCATCTATTGAGAACATGTACATCATGGATACAGCCCTGTACTGAAGTAACCCAATGCTCTGGTGGTCAAGTACAAAGGGTTGTCCTGATGTAGTAAGCACTAAGCGATCTCCATTCTTAACCGGCGCCCAAACCTGGACCAACAGGTGTTGATCTGTCGACTCCTTGAAGTATCTGAGAGCATGTGTAAGCTTCTCCTTGAACAAGCAAGAGCTGTTTGTGCTATCGTCGTGCAGAGATAAGTTAATCTGCCATTTGTTGTTATGATGTTCGATCCTCTTACTTGGCGTGTCCAAATTCCCTAGTTATAAGAAGAGAATGCAGTATTGTTAGAGAAATAAGGCTAAGAATATGAATAAGAACGGAATAGCATTGCTAATTATCTGAGCAATGCATTTTATGATCATCCATTCAGTCTAAACTGTACAACCTTGCGCTGATGTGACAAGGGAATACCTATTTTGATAATGGCAACCATATTTCTGGCAGCCACCAAGTTTTTTAACTGTAATTTATCAATGCTTTACATACTAATAATAGAATGAGACAAAGCAAGGCCTTATCCAACAACTTCAACTACGAATAAGATCTAGTATGGCGTCACGATCCACCACTAAATCTACAAAATATACACCCAAAGATCACATTGGAGGCATCATACCACCACTAACAAGGGGCACCATGGAAAGTAGGCCATGCACTAGGCAAAGTAAACGACTCGGGCAATAACAATACAAGAAAAATGACCCCCTTTCCGTATGCATATACCCCCATCTCCTAGTGGAATCCAATAAGCCACCAACCAATGTTATTAATCATTTTCATTAGAGACCCACGCATTGGCCCACGTAGTTAGACAGCTAGCCACGTAGTATTAAACACGGCAAGCCTATCATTGCAATAAAGCTAATTATAGATGTACGGCATTTTATCCATCGTGTTGTGTTAGAAATTCATAAGGCGGATTGTATGCAACCAAGAGACGTACCAAAAGAAGGCAAAAACAAAAAGTCAAACCCAAAGTTGGAAACTTCGCGGATCGTACAGCAGAGATAAGGTTAACGACTAGAATAACGGCGAGATTCCAGATGCCCCACTGTTCGAGCTTTGGAGCAGGCAGAAAGATTCTAAGGAACAAATGATAAACCGAACAAGAGATAGGAACAAAATCACCCTAAACATATGCTGCTACCTTCTCGAACGAATCGTGTTCCAAATCAAACGATCCAGCAAGCAAAAAATAAGAACGAACCGAGGATGATTCCAAGTATAAAAGCTTATTACCGGAGCGGGCTCGTTGGACGTCCTCGGCGGCGACGGGGGCGGGGACGGCGTCCTCGGGCGCCGCGGCTGGCGCGGGCCCGACCTCGATGGGCATCATCTGGCGATCCTCGAAGAGCCAGAGCGGCGAGGGCGGCGTGAGCCAGGAGGAGGAGGTGACGGGCAGCGGGTGGAGCGGCGGGGAGGAGGAGACGGAGGAGAAGAAGAGCGAGGTGGTGAGCGAGTCGAAGGGCCACATGTCGCCCCCGCCGGCGGATGAAAGGTCCATGTCCATATTACCCCACGCGCGCGCTCGGTGTCAGCCCCTCCTAAACTCGCGGTCAGGCAGCTGGTTGTGCGGTGCGTCGGCGGCGGCGGCGGGTGAGGAGGCGGCGACGGGACGGGGAGAGCAGAGGGAGCTGTGGTGCCATATGTGGGGGAGGGTGTGGAAGAAGAGGGGTTCAAATGTGGGAGGGATGTGGCGGGTAGTGGACCAGAATAATAATAAGATATTGACGTCGACAAGTGGGCGGGGATCTGCTGCGGCTGCGGCTGCGGCTCCACCTCTCTAGTGTGTGGAAGGAATCGCACATGTGTCTGGAAGTGGCGATGCTATTCTACTAGGACTTGCTAGGGTGGACTATGATGTGTTTATTTTCTTTACCATCATAGTCCACCACATTTTTTTTTGTCTCACGAGAGTTTAGACAAACACGATGGGGTAGCAACTGATACACGCACACCGCTCTACACCTGCACCCGGCCCACATGTATAACCGCAGACACGCACTACGTCACCGGGAGCACCAAGATTATAAACAACACATGAGCAGGCACGCAGCACTGCATCTCGCATCTTTATTTCTCACCTACGTAAAGAAGAAAAAAACAGCCGACCCTTCCACCGTCGCCAGATGCAACCACCCCGTTTGCCGCCAAAATAAAATAAAATAAAAAGGGAAGGCAAGAGTTGGAAGGAGACAGAATGCGGCGCCCATTGTGATTGTACGGGTGCACTCCAATAATCGGCCGGCCTGAGATCGCCAACGTGCTCTCCTCCTCCCCAGATCTCCAATTCTCCATCCTCTCTAGTCTCTCTCTCGATGGATGCGGACCTGCCAACGTCGCCGTGCGCTGTTCGCCGCTGCTCGGGCGCGCGCGCTCCGGCCACCGCCGATCGACGCGCATGTCCACGGCGCGGCCGGCCGCGTCGCAGCACGGCGTGGGCGTGGCCCGCCTCTACCGATCGTGCACCGATCAGCGTGCATATTCTATTTCCAGGCCCGATGGAGACAAGCATAGTTAACCCAGACGACGATCAGAGCACTACGTAGTTACTAATTTTAATCTGCTGCCACTTGCAAATCGCGATTGAGATGGAAATTAAATTTGGATGGAGCCAATGGCACACTGGCCATGCGCACCGGGACCACGCGGGTGATTGGCACCGGTCTCGGTCCGCGCCACGCTGGCCTGCATATCGCATTTGCGTCGGGTGGGAGGTGGCGTGGTCGGCGCAAGGATGTGTACCACTTCCTCTCCGTTGTTAATCAGGTTGAATACTTATCCCTAGCCAGTCTCAGATCAAATCGATCCGAGGATGTACAGCGATGAGAATGGGAGTGATCTTGATTCTTCACGGTACGCACGCTGCCCAGGGACTCCGTCCACATTTTGCTACGAACCCGCCTTGACAAAACGAGGCCAAGCCCAAAACAAAAGCCGCGTCATAATATTACACAACGATTTTGCTCCTGCAGGACACCACATGACCGGCCTAAGGATGGCAATTTTATCCATGGATCCGGGTATCCATGGATATCTGGCCGGTGGATAAGGGTTTGGAGAGCTGTTTCTGTCCATGGATTTCATGGGACGGATATCCGCTAACTCATGGGTCGACACGGGCAAATGTTTTGCCCCACGGATATCTAGTGGATACCCTCCTGACATGTGGGATCCACATGTCAGCGAGAATGATGCTCCAATCATCCAAGATTCAAAACAACATTTGTGCTATCGTTTACCATATCTCTTGAATCTATGAATTGTTGTGTTGGAAACTTGTAATAGGAAGTATTAGCTATGTTCCGTGAGATTGAGATGAGACAATTATGTATTTTGTGGTGTGATTATGTGAGATTCTACGTATTTTAAGTACTTTGTGGTTGAAATTTTGTTGATTTGATACTCCGATGCATTACTCGTGGATATCCATGATATCCCAGTATCCGGCGGGTTTGTATATGGGGCGACATACATGCCCATGGATACTTTAGTGGGCACGCCATAATGAGGTTGGTGGACTTGGATCTGGATTTGGATTTGATATATCCGTCCGAACCCGTCCCATTGCCATCCTGTTGACCGCTTCTTTTTTATTTTTGTCGACGAGCATACGGGCGGTGGAGAACTATTACGAAGACGCGGGCGTTCCTCTCCAACCAAACTTCCCATGAGACAAGCATTGCGAGAGAGACGACGAAAGCCTTCCTCGAGTCACCTTTCTTGTGACCTCACTCCACCACTCGATGTAGGCACGAGCGATTCCATGACCTTGGATCCAGTGTCACGATTTTTTCTCACGAAGTTTCGTGGTACATTAGAAAACAGCTAGCTTACTTTTCACAAGAAATAGCAGTGTATGAATGTCAAATCCCTAAACAAATGTAGGTCGTTGATATTTGTGCTACTACTAGTGGTACAATAGCTTGAATCGTCAAATTGTCCCAAAGGGGTGTACGGAACGCCGGGGACGGCTGCTGCGAGCACCCGTCGGTCGGATGCATAGCATATGCATGCGATGTGGTGAGCCGAACGGTGTCGGCTGTTTTCATAGACGCGTGCGCCCGTACCGTGGGAGACTTGTGTACTTCTCAAGTTCGTTTTCGGGAACGTTTCTCGCCAATCAGATGCTAATCTGTGGCCACAAGGAAACCATTTTCTCAAACGAATGATAATATATGAGATTTCTTTCCTGGATATTTGATAAGAACGAGATCTAGGGATCTTCACAGTACGCCTGCTTAGCTAGCTAGGGAGTCGTCCACAGCGGCTCCATCACATCGGATCTAGCGTCCCGATTTTTCCCCGTGAAGTAAAAAAACTCCATATAATATAGTCGGATCCAATGGTCATGCATGGTGGACTAAAAAAATAACTCAACTTATATTTCTCATAACAAATAAATGACAATCCCTAGCTAGATAAATGTGAAGTTGTTGTTGTACTACCGCTTCCTCTCCGTTTTTAATCAGGTTGTGTACTTATCATTAGCCAGCCTCAGATCAGGTCGATCCGTGGATCATGTACTGCGATGAGACTGGGAGTGATCTTGACAGTACGCCTGGCCAGGGACTCCGTCCGTTGCTGTTGGCACGAGCAATTCCATGCGATGTTCAAAATATTGCTTATTGTTTGTCAGTTTCAGATTATGAAGTAATCGCTTATCGACAGATTAATCGATTTTATCGGTCGTCTGTTTATTGGCTTTGTCGTCGTATTGAACAACATATGCATAGGGATAGGCTTAAGTTTAGGGCCGATGGACGTTAGAGGATTCGGGGAGGGATAGCGCGCTAAGGAGCGCACACGGAAGAACAGACGAACACAAGGATTTACCCTGCTTCGGGGCTCTCGTGAGAGATAAAACCCCTACTGCAGCATCTAGCCTACTCTGTGTATTTTTTCCTCTATATATGATCTGTACAAATGCTCCTTGAGCTGTATGCCTAGTGTGGCTGGACTAAATCCATGGAACGTGTTACTCCAATGGCTAAGACAGAGGAGAAAACTCACAGGGAGCAAGGGGAGGAAATGAGCCCACCCGAGGGTTGCCTGCACCTCTTCCCCCTGGTGCCCTTTATATAGGTGCCCAGGGGACAAGTGAGGGGACAAGCAGACAAAGAGTACTATGCACTGCACACGGTTGGTGATTTGACTACTGGGGTCTTGTCACACTGCGCATGCATCATGGAGCTGTACCGTCCCGTGCACTGTAGGAGCATCATGGGGATGGGCTTGGCTTGTCTTCTAGCGTCTGTCTTTTGGATCTTCTGGCAGAGCATCTGGTACTCGTCAAGGAAGCTGCTTGGGACGCCTCCACCTGGTGCCCGGCCTGGGCAGCCTGTTCGTGGTCTCGGTTGAAGGAGAGCTTCTGTCGATGAAGAGACGTCGGCCTGGTGGTGTCGGTTGAAGGAGGATCGAGCGAGGCGGCGTAGTGGTCGTTGTAGATCTCGGTCGGGGCGCTGATCGACGGAACGATCCCGGCCTGGAGCAACGTGGGAGAGGGTGAAGCACTGGAGATGTCGGCCCAACGTGGCCCGAGGCGCAGCGTCGTCTCGGTCGAAGGAAGGAAACCGAGGTAGCGATCGATCGGATAGCGATCGATCCGTGTAGCGGTCCGGTCGGGTGGCCTGGTATGCCGGCCCGAGTAATGCCGGCCCGTGGAGCTGGAGTGAGGAAGGTGGCCCTCCCGGAATGAAGCAAAGCCGGCCCAGTCCGAGGTAACGTGATGCCGGCCTGGTCCGACATACGGTTGACTCGGGCCATCCGGGGTAACGACTGATCCGGCCCACTCCGGAATACGCAGATGTCGGCAGGGAGCAATTGGCCCAAACCGAGGTGAGGAGGTCCGGCCCACCCGAGGCTACATACTCGGCCCATCCGAGGCTGGAGGTGCTTCGGCCCAGCCGAGTTGGAGGAGGCCTCGGCCTGCCGAGGCTGGAAAATCTCGGCCTGGCAGAGGTTTGAAGGAGGCCCGGCCTGCCCGAGGCTGATATCTCGGCCCGTCCCGGCTTCTTTTTCTTTTCTTTTATCTCTTACCCATTTATTTCCTGTTTCTCTCTTTTACTAACTCCGTAAAACCAGTAACTTTGGGGTACCCGGGGTTACATCCCCGACACTAGTCCCCGAGGCTGTGGGGGACTCGCAGAGTCGCGCACAGACTTACAAAAACAAATAACAATATCAAAAAAACCTCCATATACACAACATCCTGCCTGCATGGGCACCATTATATGTCGGTTTTCGGCCACTCTAGGCATTACCGAAGTCGGATGTCACCAGTATTAACTGGACCGACATACAACATGTACGGTCATATCTCATATGCCGGTTTTTAGCCACTTTGGGCGTTACCGAAGTCGGATGTCACCAGCCTGAGCTGGATTGACATATTGCCCGCTTGGGCGCATCTCATATGTCGGTTTTCAGCCACTTTGGGCATTTACCGACATCAGATGTCAACAGCCTGAGCTGGATTGACATGGACATATCTCATATGCCGGTTTTTGCCACTTTGGGCTTTTACCAACATTGGATGTCAACAGTCTGAGCTGGATTGACATGGACATATCTCATATGCCGGTTTTTGCCACTTTGGGCTTTTACCAACATTGGATGTCAACAGCTTGAGCTGGATTGACATAGGCATATCTCATATGCCGGTTTTTGCCACTTTGGGCTTTTACCAACATTGGATGTCAACAGCTTGAGCTGGATTGACATAGGCATATCTCATATGCCGGTTTTTGCTACTTTGGGCGATTACCGCACAGATATGTTGGCAGCGCTTGCTGAACCAACATATAGCCGTCATTGGCTGAACTGGCATTCTGCCATCATGGGCCTTTACCTTATGCTGGTTGAGATATCTCTCAACACATTATGCTCAGTGAGTCGGAATACCCCTCGACTCACTGAACCGACATATCGATGCTATGATACTCTGGCAAACTGGGATAAACGGCGATCTGGGGATATTACACGATGCCACGATACTTTGGCAAACCGAAATAAACGGCGATTTGAGATATGGAATGATGCCGTGATACTTTGGCAAACCGAAATAAACGGCGATCTGGGGTAACCAATATAACCAGTATCTTGATGATGAACTCTTACTCGATAAAACCAATACCAGCTTAAAAGATTAGTCCAAGCATACTTATAACGAGTACATAATTTAAACAGCGAAACTATTAACATGCGGAATTAATTACAGCATGTGACAGAGACTACTACTAGCAGTACAACTATGCACTCAGACACAGACTTGGTCTCAACCGAGTCCCCGAGATACTTTATAGATCTAGGAGAAGAAGCAAAACTGACTGACCAGCCAGTCCCCGGGTCAAGACATCTTGGTCCCGGGGAAAACAACTAAGCAAAGCAAAAAAGAGGGGAGAGTCCCCGAGCACTGTTTGAGACTATTTAAAAGAGTGATGCAGACATATAATTGATACTCACAAGGTAGTGTTGTTGTAGCAGTAGAGGAAGACGCTTATGCCGGCCGGAACACCGGCCTGTCGGCCTGAGCCACCAATATCTCGGTTTGAACCACCTGCATGTCAGATTTGACCAACATATGTCGGATTTTCCAATCTTAACTCGGATTTCCCAAGCTTAATTCGGATTTCCCAACCTTATCTCGGATTTACAAGCCTTAACTCGGATTTCCAAGCTTAACTCAGATTTCCCAAGCTTAACTCGGATTTCCAAGCCTTAACTCGGATTTTCCAACCTTTAACTCGGATTTTCCAACCTTATCTCGGATTTCCAAGCCTTAACTCGGATTTCCAAGGCTTAACTCGGATTCCCAGGGTATCTGGGATTTCCAGGGTATCTCGGATTTGAACTTTAGCCAACTCGAGAATGAGTTAACACCCGGGGACGATGCCGAAGTGTGAGGACCCCAGATTAGCTATCCGAGATACTCGTTATGTTTCCTGCAACAATCCCGTGATCAGTCTGTTGTTGCACATAACTCGAATTGGCATCACAGAACACCCATAAATACCGAATGAATTTACTTACTTGATTGAAGCCATAACTTCAACAGGTACTTGCAGCGGAATTCACCAAAATAACGTGGAGCCCAAGTCATTTGCCAACCCTACAGGCAGCTGACTGGGAAGCGCCCTAGTTCGCATTGACGTCAATGAATGCCCCTTTCTCTTCAAACTGCTCCTCTTCAAAATCTGGCTAAGACAATAGCCAGGGACGAAACCAATATGAGTACATTTGAATGTACTCGCAAACTACCCCCGGAATAAGCATGCACTACTATTTTTATTGTTTAAATAAAACTTTCTTTGCTTTGAAAACTCCACCTCCTTATTGAAAAAAAGAGGAGGATGGACTTTTGTTTAATAAACCATTGTTTGAAATTTCTATAACTTTATTTGAAACAGGAAAGAAGGCTTTAGAACTTTTTCCCATAAATATGTTTTTGTAAGAAGTTGCTTTTAAAACTTTTTCCCGTAAATACATCCTTGTTGAAAAAAATAAGAAGTCTCTTTTATAAATATTTTCCCGAAAAATCACCCTTTGGTTTATTTCTCCAAAACTCCTCCTTTTTCGACCATAGCTCTTCATGGTCAAATCATTTCCCAACAACCTTATACCAGCCCTTCGGTATAGTTGCCTAAAACATTTTCCCCATTCAAAACACGAAACTCTTCACATCTCGACCATAGCCCGTCATGGTCAAATCATTCTCCAGCACCCTCATACCAGCCCGTCGGTAGAGTTGCAGATACAACACATCTCCATTTTATTTTCAAATCTCAAAACTTTGCAAAACTTGCACATAGGTCAAGGTAGGGCCTCCCAACTGTCCATATCCGAGGACTCGGCTATTCGAATAGTTTTACCCTCTGTAGAGGTAGCACGCTTTCCCCACATCCATCCGGCAACTCATCGTGTCAGCCACGTCCCGCCATACAAGGTGTATGCGAAGTTGAGTCACCGACCATAGTCTGTCATTTGCTCATGCTAGTATAGGACCCTACCGCTACGACACTTTCCATCAACACTTAACCCAGCCCGTCGGAATCTAAGTGTGAGGACTCGTAGTTCTGCCCGGCGATTTATGGTGGAACCTTCAATCCTCTTTCTCCAATACACTCATACCAGCCCTGTTGGCAGACTTCTCTTAAGAGGACCCAGGTCAGGGGTAGGTCCACAAACCATCCCCTCATGGAACGGAGTCATCTCCGTTGTTGAGGCATCCCATACTAATATGAGCAAATTATATGACTACGCCCTTGGCCATATATGGGTAAATGTGGTCGCACAGGTTATCGGCTGGTCGACGTAAGTACAAGGACATAATGTGCTTTTTATCAAAAACCATCATTCTCCACTTCTCCACTTCAACACTGACATCTCGGCATTCCACAACCACACAAGTATTTTCAAAAGAGTTTTGAGTAAACAATATTTTTCCCATCATATAGTTTGAAAAAGAATTTCCATCTAATATCTCCATATAAGGTGTCAAAATAATATACTTGTATTTTGGAAAAAAGGGTTTTCAAAATCATAGCTTTAGTGGCAAACACCACATAAATCACATATACTCTTTATAGGTAAAACATGTGAACCAAAATAGATGTATATAGATGCAAGCTCAGAGAATAGCTTGCCTGATTTCAGCATAATGTTCCTGGACTTTTCCTCACTGATCAGAGAAATTAACCCGATTCTTCTTCAATAAACCCTTTTCAAAGATCACTCCGGTAGCGTTTATATCTAGCGTCGCAAAAGAAACAACACTCAATACTCCAAACAAAACCACAAGTGATACACAAACAATTAACAAACCACACATGCATAACAAGTGCAATGCAAAAACACATGATGGCAACGACATTTTCACACACTGAACTTACTTACAAAATTATCCAGCAATTTAAATGGGGTGCAGAATTAATTATCTCAACAAGAGAAAATTATAACTCCACCTTTTAAATTAATGATTTTCCTAACTTCTAAGGGTACATTGCTGCAATCTTGTTTAATTATGCAAGTAAATGAGATTACTGAACATTTCATATTTTTCTGAGAATTTTGATATAGAGAACACCTTTTCTGATAAGCCATTAAAAGTTATTGCATTTTCAGAATTTGATTTAATGCTGCCATTTTAACAAATCATTTTAAACAACACTAAAACTAATTATCCATGTTTGGGAAAGTGGTGAAACATGAAGTATATTAAGTGCTGAACATTTTGATACTTCAAACTTAAATTTTGGAGCATTATTTTTAAAGTTATATATTTTACAAAATCATTTTCTTTTCTGCCATTTTCCTTTTTTAATAAAACATCACCTAAACTAATTTATTTGTATGTGTGAGTTACACCAAAATACAGGTTTTATTTTTCTGAACATTTTGGTATCTTGTTTGTAGTTTTTGGATAAGTATTTATTTAGTTATGAATTTTATAAGTTTTATCCAATTTCTGTCCTTTTCTTTTCTTTTCCCGAAATCTAACCGAAACGTTTTATACCGAGGCTGGGCTAGCCACAGCCACTGCCATGCGGGCCCGAGCGCCACGCTGGCGCTGACTGGGCGTGTGTGGGCTGTGCTGGCCACCACGGTCACCGACCGGTGGGGCCCGCCAGTCAGCTGGTGGAAAAAGAGGAAAAAGGGGGGTTGCGTCTGCGGGGAATCGAACGCACGACGCGCCCGTGCGTGGAAGTGGCGCTAGCCACTGGGATGGATGCGTGCTTGTGTTAGGCTACGTGCGCTCACCCATATGAGGTGAGGACCGTGCACGGCGATGACGCGCACGACCGCGGTGACCACCGGCGGCGACGCGCACGGGATCGACGACAGGGAGCTCGAGGGGGCGAGTTACTGGACGAGCTCGACTCGCGGGAGTACGGTGAACCTATCTACAGCGGCGCCGCTACCTAACTGTCACCGGAGACGCCGGAATCGATGACGAACAGCGGCGGCCGTCGGTGAGCTACGGCGAGCTACTGCTACACGACGATCTAGAGCGAGATGAAGGAAGGGGAGATGTCCAGGAGAATCACACGCTCACCCTCGACGCGTGCGTGTGCTCGGCTTGGACGGAGGAGGTCGGAAACGGCGGCAATGTCGCGGCGGAGCTTCGGCCGTGATCGAGGAAGATGAGGACGGCCCGCTCGATTCGCAGCCTCCCTGCTTGATTCCTTGGACGAGGATGTAGAGGACGTCGAGGCGGCGACAATGGCGGTCTTCGATTTGCTCTGGGAGCCCTGGAACAGCGGCGATTCGACGACGCGCTCGAGCTCGGCTTCGGCCATGGTGAGGAGCAGAGAGAGAGGAAGAACGAGGGGAGCAGGTGAGCAACTGAGGGTTGAGGGAGCAGAGCGTCGTGGGGGCCTCCTTATCCTCCTCGCAGGGCAGGAGGGCGTGGGGGGGGGGGGGGGTCCGGGCGGCGAGCGGCGTCGAGCGGGAGCGGGGAACACGGGGCACTGGCGCCACAGGAAGGCTATGGCGAGGAAGCTTTTGCAGAAAACCCCTACACCTCCATGTATTCCTCTGATTCAGTTTCTTTTAATTCCTTTTGTAAAACAGTAGCTTTTTAGGGATTTATTTGAGGTACTAAAACATTTTACAAAAATCTGAAAATATTCATGTAGCCTCCCCTATACATGTAGAAGCTACACAAAAATTGGTATCGCAAAAATAAAAAGTTTTGAACAACTTTTGTTCATAGGTTTTAAATATGGCATTTTCTTAAATACACTTTTATAATCCTTTAGAAATTTTAAAGCAAGTTCAAAATATTATTTTTGAACTCTTGGAACTTCCTTGACAAATATATTAACTTCAATTAATTTTTATTTTCATAGAGAAAATATTTGTTTGAAGGAAATAGATAGTTAAGTAGGAAAAATAGTTTATTAAGATCATTTCTTTAACTCATGATCTTAATTTCAATTTGTTGCATAATTTGGGGAGTTTGCTTTAAATTTAAGTCACATTCCAAATTTGTGACCAGTGGGTTTCCAACTTAACACTCAAGTATATTGGTGCAATTATTCACCCAAGCAATCAATAAAACAAGAATTAACAATCAATACAACCATAAGTCCAACAAGCAAATAATCATAACAAGATCAACATCACATCAAGACCACACAAGTCATACCACAAGAATTAATCATACCACCATTTCCGCAATGCTATCTTGGGGAAAAGTGACCACTCCTAATTATGACAAGATGATGTTTAGGAGATATCTCCACTCATAACTTAATAGTTTTCAAAAAGATTTGAAAAAGGAAACATGTGGGTAATATATTTCCCACTAGTGTTATTTTCAAATGGAGTGAAAACAAGAGTTTATAAAATGGGAGTTGTATACATCTGCAAAATATCATGGTTGAAAAATAGGTAGAAGATAGCATATAGATCTCCATAATTTTGGAAACACATAATTTTGGAAATACTTTTACTTTCTCAATTACTGGTATTAGTTTTGGTTGTTGCTAAACCAAGTATCTTGAAATGGAGTTGGCCAAAACAAGAATGGAAAAGATATATGAATATTTTCTTGTCATAACATGATCACCAAAGTTAAATATATTTTTATATTTGTTGGGTCTTATATTTACTAGTCAAAACACTTAAACAACAAGTCACACAAGTTCAAACATAGCAATGGGAAGGAAAACACAATCATCAGTGAAACATTTCAAAAAGTTTTTTGTTGGTTCTGAATTTTGGGTCTTGTAAAACTAAGTTTTTCTTGGTTCCAAAATTTGGGATGTGACACGAAGTGTAGTCCCCGAGTCATCAGGTCCCGTCCAGATAGAACTCCAGACAGCGCCACCGAGACTTGTTGATGATGACCGTTGGTGGAGGCAGCGCCAGCCTCTGCTTACGGCGGCAAGCTAGAGCGCGGGGGATAATGGTGATGTCGAGTCCCCGCGTTGATGAAGAAGGTCCCGTCCGAATTTGATCCAGCAAGCGCCACTGAGAGCCCCACGGTGGGTGCCAACTGTCGTCGTATTGAACAACAGATGCCTAGGGGTAGGCTTAAGTTTGGGGCTGATGGACGCTAGAGGATTCGGGGAGGGATAGCGCGCTAAGGAGCGCACACGGAAGAACAGACGAACACAAGGATTTACCCTGCTTCGGGGCTCTCGTGAGAGATAAAACCCCTACTGCAGCATCTAGCCTACTCTGTGTATTTTTCCCTCTATATATGATCTGTACAAATGCTACTTGAGCTGTATGCCTAGTGTGGCTGGACTAAATCCATGGAACGTGTTACTCCAATGGCTAAGACAGAGGAGAAAACTCACATGGAGCAAGGGGAGGAAATGAGCCCACCCGGGGGTTGCCTGCACCTCTTCCCCTGGTGCCCTTTATATAGGTGCACAAGGGACAAGTGAGGGGACAAGCAGACAAAGAGTACTATGCACTGCACACGGTTGGTGATTTGACTACTGGGGTCTTGTCACACTGCGCATGCATCATGGAGTGTCGTGGTGGGAATCACGCAGATGCCACGGGGTGGCTTATTCTGGGGCCGAACGGGTGCTAGTGGATTCGGGGAGGGATTGCGCGGCGGAACCGCACACGAAGAACACACGAAGAACACGAAGAACACCGCAAGAACAAGAACGAACAACCAAGAACACATAGCACACACGATGTACCCTGCTTCGGGGCCCTCGTGAGGAGGTAAAACCCCTACTGCAGCACTAGCCTACTTTGTGTATTCTTCTCTTTGTATACGGTGGGTTACAAGTGCTCCTCGAGCTGAGCTAGATTTGCCTTTAAGAGGTCTTTTCTCTCTAGAGGAAGAAGAAGCATGCTCCAGTGAGCTAGAGGAAGAAGAAGAGCCCAAGGGGCTGCCCGTGGTCGCCCGTCCTCTCCCCTGGTGATCCTTATATCAAGGGATCCCAGGGACAATGAGTGGAAAAGAAGGCACAATGCACTGTACAAACATTTGTATTCTAGTACTTGTCTCCGGCATCTCCGGGAGATGCCGTCCTTGCCTTTGTCTTCTAGCTGTTGTCCTCAGAATCTCCACGTCCTCTTCTTATCCTCTCCCGAAGATATTTGTGACGATCCGGTTAAGGATGACCCGGTGTCTGCGGAGAGGTGCTGGAGTGTCGTCGTAGAGGTGGCAGCCGAGATGCTCAATCCGGGTCTTGGTCCTTGGTCAAAACCGAGGTAAGCAGGTCCTGGTCCGGTGGCGATGACCCGGTCGAGGTAGCGACCCAGGGTGCTGCTTGCGTACTGGAGATTCGGTCCCAGCCTCGCAGTTGATTCGGTCGAAGGGCAGCATCGAGCAGACGAGCAGCGATGGCCCAGCCTCGGCCTCGTGCGTCGCTGGGGAAACTGGCCAAGGTGCAGGGAAGGCCGGCCCACTCCGAGGTGTTCATTGGATGATCCGGTCCAGCTAAGAGACTCGGCCCATAGTGATTCAGCCCGTCCGGAGCGGTGCCACTAAATCCGGCTAGGGGAGCTCGGTTTAGCCGAAGCAAGGCCAATCCGGGACTCAGGGGGTTAATTCGGCCTGTCCAAGGGAGATTTGGTACACTGGATTAGGGAGGCCACGGCCCAAACCGAATCAGTGAGCATCTCGGCCCATCTCCGAGGTGAGCTTGTCCAGGACTGCCAATCTTGGCCTGCCGAGGCTAGGAGCAGCCAGCCCGATGCTGTGCTCTTTGGCCCATCCGAGGTGCAGCGACCCGGCCAGCTGGGAGATTCGGTTTACGATTCGGTAAAGGCCAGATTCGACCCAGACTAGTTTTTCTGTCTCTTCTTTATCTTCTACTCAATAAATCCAGCTTTTACTTCCTTTAGCACCTCGGTTAAACCAACACTTTGGGGTACCCGGGGTCACATCCCCGACAGTAGTCCCCGAGGCTGTGGGGGACTCGCAGAGTCGCGCACAGACTTACAAAAATAAATAACTGTACCAGAAACCTCCTGCACCGTACAGCCTTGCCTTTCAGGCCAAATGCGACATCCGGTTGACCGAGCTCACCCGAATCAACAACTAGATGGACAATTTGTATTGGAAATATGTTGCCTGAATGGTCACCATTATATGTCGGTTCTTAGCCCTCCTGGCTTTTACCGAACTCGGAAGCCGCCAGCGTCGGTTTTTAGCCCTCCTGACTTTTACCGACTGGGATGCCGCCTGCGTCGGTTAGCCCTCCTGGCTTTTACCGAACTCGGATGCCGCCTGCGTCGGTTAGCCCTCCTGGCTTTTACCGAACTCGGATGCCGCCTGCGTCGGTTAGCCCTCCTGGCTTTTACCGACTGGGATGCCGCCAGCGTCGGTTAGCCCTCCTGGCTTTTACCGACTGGGATGCCGCCAGCGTTGGTTAGCCCTCCTGGCTTTTACCGAATTGAGATGCCGCCAGCGTCGGTTAGCCCTCCTGGCTTTTACCGAACTCGGATGCCGCCTGCGTCGGTTAGCCCTCCTGGCTTTTACCGACTGGGATGCCGCCAGCGTCGGTTAGCCCCCCTGGCTTTTACCGACTGGGATGCCGCCAGCGTTGGTTAGCCCTCCTGGCTTTTACCGAATTGAGATGCCGCCAGCGTCGGTTAGCCCTCCTGGCTTTTACCGAATTGAGATGCCGCCAGCGTCGGTTAGCCCTCCTGGCTTTTACCGAACTCGGATGCCGCCAGCGTCGGTTAGCCCTCCTGGCTTTTACCGAATTGAGATGCCGCCAGCGTCGGTTAGCCCTCCTGGCTTTTACCGAACTCGGATGCCGCCAGCGTCGGTTAGCCCTCCTGGCTTTTACCGAACTCGGATGCCGCCAGCGTGAGCTGGACCGACATAAACCTGCAAGTATGTATCTCTTATGTCTCGTATCTCGGCCCCTCTGGGCATATCACATATGTCTCGGTACCTCGGCCTCTTTGGGCATATCACACATGTTGGTTCTTAGCCACTTCGGGCGTATCACACATGTATCTCTAGCCACTGCTGGACTCACATAAGCATATCTCGAATGCCGGTTTTAGCCACTTCGGGCGTATACCGACATAGATGTCTCCAGCCACTGCTGGTTTGACGTAACCATGTCTCGAATGCCGTTTTAGCCACTTTGGGCGTATACCGACATAGATGTCTCCAGCCACTGCTGGACTGACATACAACCTGCAAAAACATATCTCAAAGGTTGCCTCTGGCTAACAAACATAAACAAAGATCTGGTATGCAAATGATGCCATGATACGCTGGCAAACAGAATAAACAGCGATGTGGGATATGGACTGATGTCATGATATTGTGACAAACCGAAATAAACGGCGATCTGGGATGGGGAATGATACCGTGATACTGTGGTAAACTGAAATAAACGGCGATCTAGAGAGTACCGATAATGCTAGGGTACCTTGGATAATTTTGAGATAACAAACATAACCATGATACCTTTGATTTCAATTATGACCCGGATTTCCATTATGACCCGGATTTCCAATATGATCCGGATTTCCAATGTGATTCGGATTACCAATATGATTCGGATTACCAATATGATCCGGATTTCCAATGTGATTCGGATTACAAATATGATTCGGATTACCAATATGATCCAGATTTCCAATGTAATTCGGATTACCAATACGATCCAGATTTCTGGAATACTTCGGATTTCCAGGATACCTCGGTAACGATCGTTCTCAACAAAACCGATGTCACCCTTCAATGTTAGTCCAACATACATATCATGAAGAATATTTGACGGAAACAACCATTATACTAACCGAGGCAAACTAGCTATAGCACTTGATAGAAAACGAATCTAACAGCAGATACTATGCAGTGAAAACTAGACTCGGTTTCAACCGAGTCCCCGAGTTACTTTTCTTATCTAGGAGAAGATGTAAAACAGACTGGCTACCCAGTCCCCGGGTCAATACATCTTGCCCCGGGTAGAAAACTTAAACAAAAAGCGAGGGGGCAGTCCCCGAGTAAACTTTTGAGACAAAACTAAACTGGACTGGCTATCCAGTCCCCGGGTCAAAACATTTTGCCCACGGGAAAACAACTAATCAAAGCAAGGTAAAAAACGAGGGGGCAGTCCCCGAGTACTTATTTGAGACTACGCAGAAGCATAAAGCAGACATATATTTGATACTTACAAGGCAATGTTGTTGGAGTAGTCGAAGAAAATGCTAACGTCGGCCTGGATATCAACATGTCTGCCTGGGTGCTTGCTTAGAAGCTGGACAGGCGAGCAGACTCGGTCAAGCATGCATGAAGCTCGACCACTAGCCACACATGCACGCTCCAACGATCCAGCTGCCTGCCTAGTTGCTTGCTTGCTTTGCTCCAGCTGCCTGGGTGCTTGCTTAGCGAACAGACTCGGTTAAGCAAATTCGGTTACCTCGACGATGCACAACCGTAGGCCATATGCAGCCTGCCAGCCTCGGTCATGCATGCCCAAGGCAAGCACCAACCATCCACATGCATGCACAAGGCACCAATCCGGATCTCTGTGTCAGGCACAATCCGGATCTCTTTATCAGGCAGCCAGCCTCGGTCATGCATGCACAAGGTACGCACCAACCATCCACATGTATGCACAAGGCACCAATCATTCAGCAGCCTGCTTGAGTGCTTAGACTGCTTGCTCCAGCTACCTGCGTACTTGCTTAGATATTGATGCAGAATGACGGAGGGCGGCTGCAGCAGCTCGATGAAGCCGCGGTGAGGACGACCTGCGAGATGCCGAACAACGCGGAGGAGATGCTGGGCACAGGCACGGATGTGCGGAGAAGGCCGATCCACGGCCGGCCGGCGCAGACCTACCGAAGATGCCGTTGACGAAGGCCGCGCCAACCTCTGCTCGCTTCTACAAGCTAGATCGCGGAGGACCATGGCGATGTCGAGACCCCGCGATGATGATGAAGATCCCATCCGAAATTAGCCCAGCAAGCGCCACAATCAGCCCCACGGTGGGCGCCAACTGTCGTGGTGGGAATCACGCAGATGCCACGGGGTGGCTTATTCTGGGGCCGAACGGGTGCTAGTGGATTCGGGGAGGGATTGCGTGGCGGAACCGCACACGAAGAACACACGAAGAACACGAAGAACACCGCAAGAACAAGAACGAACAACCAAGAACACATAGCACACACGATGTACCCTGCTTCGGGGCCCTCGTGAGGAGGTAAAACCCCTACTGCAGCACTAGCCTACTTTGTGTATTCTTCTCTTTGTATACGGTGGGTTACAAGTGCTCCTCGAGCTGAGCTAGATTTGCCTTTAAGAGGTCTTTTCTCTCTAGAGGAAGAAGAAGCATGCTCCAGTGAGCTAGAGGAAGAAGAAGAGCCCAAGGGGCTGCCCGTGGTCGCCCGTCCTCTCCCCTGGTGATCCTTATATCAAGGGATCCCAGGGACAATGAGTGGAAAAGAAGGCACAATGCACTGTATAAACATTTGTATTCTAGTACTTGTCTCCGGCATCTCCGGGAGATGCCGTCCTTGCCTTTGTCTTCTAGCTGTTGTCCTCAGAATCTCCACGTCCTCTTCTTATCCTCTCCCGAAGATATTTGTGACGATCCGGTTAAGGATGACCCGGTGTCTGCGGAGAGGTGCTGGAGTGTCGTCGTAGAGGTGGCAGCCGAGATGCTCAATCCGGGTCTTGGTCCTTGGTCAAAACCGAGGTAAGCAGGTCCTGGTCCGGTGGCGATGACCCGGTCGAGGTAGCGACCCGGGGTGCTGCTTGCGTACTGGAGATTCGGTCCCAGCCTCGCAGTTGATTCGGTCGAAGGGCAGCATCGAGCAGACGAGCAGCGATGGCCCAGCCTCGGCCTCGTGCGTCGCTGGGGAAACTGGCCAAGGTGCAGGGAAGGCCGGCCCACTCCGAGGTGTTCATTGGATGATCCGGTCCAGCTAAGAGACTCGGCCCATAGTGATTCGGCCCGTCCGGAGCGGTGCCACTAAATCCGGCTAGGGGAGCTCGGTTTAGCCAAAGCAAGGCCCAATCCGGGACTCAGGGGGTTAATTCGGCCTGTCCAAGGGAGATTTGGTACACTGGATTAGGGAGGCCACGGCCCAAACCGAATCAGTGAGCATCTCGGCCCATCTCCGAGGTGAGCTTGTCCAGGACTGCCAATCTTGGCCTGCCGAGGCTAGGAGCAGCCAACCCGATGCTGTGCTCTTTGGCCCATCCGAGGTGCAGCGACCCGGCCAGCTGGGAGATTCGGTTTACGATTCGGTAAAGGCCAGATTCGACCCAGACTAGTTTTTCTGTCTCTTCTTTATCTTCTACTCAATAAATCCAGCTTTTACTTCCTTTAGCACCTCGGTTAAACCAACACTTTGGGGTACCCGGGGTCACATCCCCGACATGGAGCTGTACCGTCCCGTGCACTGTAGGAGCATCATGGGGATGGGCTTGGCTTGTCTTCTAGCGTCTGTCTTTTGGATCTTCTGGCAGAGCATCTGGTACTCGTCAAGGAAGCTGCTTGGGACGCCTCCACCTGGTGCCCGGCCTGGGCAGCCTGTTCGTGGTCTCGGTTGAAGGAGAGCTTCTGTCGATGAAGAGACGTCGGCCTGGTGGTGTCGGTTGAAGGAGGATCGAGCGAGGTGGCGTAGTGGTCGTTGTAGATCTCGGTCGGGGCGCTGATCGACGGAACAATCCCGGCCTGGAGCAACGTGGGAGAGGGTGAAGCACTGGAGATGTCGGCCCAACGTGGCCCGAGGCGCAGCGTCGTCTCGGTCGAAGGAAGGAAACCGAGGTAGCGATCGATCGGATAGCGATCGATCCGTGTAGCGGTCCGGTCGGGTGGCCTGGTATGCCGGCCCGAGTAATGCCGGACCGTGGAGCTGGAGTGAGGAAGGTGGCCCTCCCGGAATGAAGCAAAGCCGGCCCAGTCCGAGGTAACGTGATGCCGGCCTGGTCCGACATACGGTTGACTCGGGCCATCCGGGGTAACGACTGATCCGGCCCACTCCGGAATACGCAGATGTCGGCAGGGAGCAATTGGCCCAAACCGAGGGGAGGAGGTCCGGCCCACCCGAGGCTACATACTCGGCCCATCCGAGGCTGGAGGTTCTTCGGCCCAGCCGAGGTTGGACAATCTCGGCCTGGCAGAGGTTTGAAGGAGGCCCGGCCTGCCCGAGGCTGATATCTCGGCCCGTCCCGGCTTCTTTTGCTTTTCTTTTATCTCTTACCCATTTATTTCCTATTTCTCTCTTTTACTAACTCCGTAAAACCAGTAACTTTGGGGTAACCGGGGTTACATCTCCGACAGGCTTTTTTTTTGTACATCCTAAATTTCGGTAGTAAATTCTTTTAAAATATGCTATGAAAAAAAACAACAATGGAGCATTGGACAGAAATGTTACATTGATTCCTTGCCTTTGAATTGAATCAACAAAAAGGGCAAAATTCAAGATGATGTAAAGTTCTACGAGTCTATATCGGTCGTTAATCGACTGGCAGGCCGATAAACCGAGCTAAGAGACGGCCCAGTTCAAACTAAATCGGCCTTCAAACCGAAAAATCGGCATCAACGATAAACTCGGCTGAAATGCTGTAATATTATCGGTCACACCACAATTCACCATAAATCGGACTATTTTTTGATGACTGAGTCCATAGCATTGGATCTAGCGTCACGATTTTTTTCTCACGAAGTTTCGTGGTAGTTTAGAAAACGGCTAACTTACTTTTCACAGGAACTACGGTACGAATGTCAAATCCCTATAGAAATGTGGGTCGTTGATATTTGTAGAACTGCTACTAGTACTAGTACAATAGCATGAATCGTCAAATTGTCCCAAGGGCGTGTACGGAACGCCGGGGACGGCTGCCGTGACTACCCGTCCGTCGGGTGCATATGCAAGCGATGCGACGTGGTGAGCCGTACCGTCGTGGAGACTAGTGTACTTCTCAAAAAAAATCGAGAGAAGAGCATATTACACCCCTCAACTCTATGTGGAGTTTAAGTTACAACCCTGAAGAACAAAACCGGTTAAAAGACAACCCTCAACTCATGAAACCAGTTAAATTCCATCTGGACCGCGTTCTATCGCTGGTTTTGATCGGTCCACGTTTGCCACGTCAGCCAAGCGTTAACTCGCAGCGTTAACGTGAACCCCACGACCCAGCTCTCCCTTATCTGCTGCCTCCCTGACGTAGCTCCCCCGACCCAGCTCGCCATCCTCTTTCTCCCCGACCCAGCTCGCCTCTGACTCACCCGCCGCCGCCCACTTTTCTGCCACCGACGCTACAGCCTCCGGTGAACGGCGGCGCTGAAGGACGCGGAGGGGATGCCGGGGTGAGTACGAAGAAGCACAAAATCCTCAAACAAGTGAGTCCCTTTTGTGATTTTCTGTTCTAGGGTTTAGATTGGGTCAATAAGCTTAACTGATTGGATAATAGGACATGGAATTGCCTCTACAAGCACAGCGGCTCCACCAGTTCCAACTGGAAGTACAAATCCACCTTCAGCTGTCGTGCACGCGCCTTCTTCACGCGATCCTCGCCGAGGCGCGCACACCGGATCATCTCCCACGCCTCCCGCGCGGTGTCGCACTCGGCAACCTGCAACATCACGTGATCCGGAACGGATTGGGAGAGCGCGGCGAACGCCCCCTCATCCGCGGGCCTGATCATACTCACCGGAGCCTTCAATCGCCGACCAAACACGCAACGGCTTCATCAGGACCTTCATCTTCGCGGCCCACAACGAGTAGTTCGTATCCGTCAGCATCGGATACTGGACGGGCACGCTCATGGCTCTCGACGGGGTAGCGAGCACAACAGCGCCGCCGTCTGCGGCGCCGGCAGCAGCCCTCCTGGCCGCCGGCGGCGTGTACTTTCCGCCGCCTCCGCTGCTCTTCCCGCCGCCACTCATCGGAGATGAATCAGCCATCGTCGCCGCCGACCTCCTCCGAACAACGCCACCAAAACGCCCAAGGCTCTGAACCCTACGGCTCTGATACCAAATGACGGATCACAGGCTTAGAACACAACTCGATTTCGTGGAGTTTGTGTGGATTTTCTGGTCGCTCTGAAACTCTCTCTACTCTGAACACACGTACAGGCAACGAACATCAGACAGAGTAATTTTGCGACGCTTAACCTTGCGTCTTTTCTGTCTTTCCTTCCTTTTACTCCATCAACTAACGACGCTAAATCCGCCACGATCCACTTAGAGCGCGTGCCATCCCACGTACAATGGATAGTGCCGGACGACTCGGAACAAATCCTAACAACTACGACCTGGCCGCAGCGTGAACGCAGCACACTTCTGGCCCAAGCAATGCAACAACAAAACACCTTCTGAGACTAAGACTCTAGTTGAAATAAATCTAACGTGAAATCAACGGGGAAACAATCTAAACAGATCTTGTAACAAGATTAGTTCCAACATTGTCATTTTAGACTGATATTTATTTGTAATGCCAAACTGATGGCTTTTCTATGCTATGTAAGATTTGCTTCAAATTATATCTTGCTTCTTTGTGCTAAACTGATTTATTATGTGCAAATATGAAGACAACTCTGTCAAAATTTAGAGGAAGCAGCCAAATGGAGAAAAGAGATGGCGTTAGCTGCGAATTAACGCTTTGGTGACGTGGCAAAAGACGACCGGTCAAAAACCAGCCACAGAACGTGACAGGGAGGGAATTTAACTGGTTTCATGAGTTGAGGGTTGTCTTTTAACCGGTTTTGTTCTTCAGGGTTGTAACTTAAACTCCACCTAGAGTTGAGGGGTGTAATATGCTCTTCTCTCAAAAAAATCGGCAACTTTTCTGGCCAATCAGGCGTTAATCAGTGGCCACAAAGGAAAACCATTGTCTCCAATCGAGAAGAATGGGAGGTAAGCAGTGACTATGAGATTTATTTCGTGGATATTCGATAAGAATGGGAGGGATCTTGACAAAAATACTCCTATTGTAGATAGTCTAAAAAAACTTATATTACGAGAGCGTGAACCGTCAAAGTGTCTCAACAGGGTGTACGGAACGCCGGGGACGGACGGCTCCTGCACATGCTCTTGCGGCGCTGCGACGTGGTGAGCCGAGCACTGTTGGGTTTTGTCGTACGCGCGGGCTCCCGTACCGTGTGGTGTGAGACTTCTGGAATTCCCTTTCTGTGACTTTTCTCGCCAATCGTACCTTAATGGGTGGCCACAAAGGAAATCGTGCAAACCTTTCCCAAATCGGCGTGTACCCGATTAGACAGAATCATTCGTTTTTACTCCGTATTTCCGTGGGGATGGACGTGACAGCTACTACTCGACGTCTCAAGCTGTGTGCTCCAACTGTTCTTCTGTCATATCCTTTTTCTGATATGATATTTATTGTTTATTTCGTGTTTTTCTCTACAGTCAAATATGCCAATGCTGGCGCTAGCCTAGAACCGGGCCACAGGAATGGCTCTGTACTTTGCGTGGCGACCGATAGAGCGAGCTGCCCGACCGCGCGTTTTCGCGTGTACCCCTTGAAGACTACTAGCGGTATTTGGCGCGGCGCACGCCGCGCCTTTGATGTCAAATTTTGATGATGGTTTGGATTTAAGAAAAAAAATTCAGATTAAAGTTGTTTGAAATGAAGACAAAATGTTGCAATTTGCCATATCGAGTGTTTTTAGATATTTGTAGATTTGGGATGGTTGGATATATTTGAAATATGACATAAAATGTGGGTTAACTCCATAATTAGAGGGTATGCAATCTGTGAGATATATTTTAGAGTATTTGTAATTTTCTAGCAGTTTGAAATGTTTGAATGTATTGCATTTTTTTAACGTCTATTTCAAATGTGGTAGCCTTTTGCAGGGAAAAACTTTGACATAATTAGGTTTTTTTTTTGTGAGTGTTTTCATATTTTATGTTTTGTAGCACTGGTAATATGTCTGTAGATGTTATTTGAGGTTGAAACAAAATGATCGAATCCATGTATAAAATGACATGAAGTGTCAAATTTGTTTTTTTCTTCTTCTGTGTAATTGTTCTGAAGTTCGTCAATCATGTATGGAATGCAATAACTTTACATATTTTCAAACATTTTTGCAGGTTGAAACATGTCTTTTGCTTGTTATGGATAGTTCAATTGCCGTGTTGTTTGTTCCCTTTGTCGAATTATATTAAAGAATGCATGACATAAGCGTTTAGTAATTTTGACTCTATAATTACATAAAGTTAATTTTGATTGTATACAAATATTAACCAAACTAAAATGGTCAACAAAAAAATTCGCAGTGATATTTAATTTAAGGCCATAATGAGTGGAAGCGCGTACAAATATTCACGATATTAGATTTGAAAGGCATTTAAATCTTGGAAGTATGCAAATGTATATGCCGTGACCGTGTTTTTTTTTAGTTTTTTTTTTCTGCACAATGGCTATTCGGTGTAAGTCTTGTGTAATTTCTGATATTTTATTTGCATTATTTGATTCAACGATTGAAATATTGTAGAAGATTTTTTGAACTTCAATTTTTTTTTGTATGGTTTGTAGGAAATGGAAAAATATTTGTTGGGGGAAAGGGAAGGGAAAATTTGTTTCGAACCTATTTAAAATATTGAATATTTGTTGGCGAGGAAGAATTATTCGGAAAATTACATCTCCTCTAATTATGGCGCGTACCGTTGACCATTTTTTTTGGAGGAAATATATTTTTAGAGGCAGCGAATTTTCATTTTGTCGGAAATGTTGATCCAATGAAGCTAGTGAATTTGCATTTTCTCGAAAATGTTGATCCAAGAGAACATTTGTTTTGGAAGTGCATTTACTGTTTTGTGGAATTCAAATTAAATTATTTTCTCGAAATATTTATCTTACCAAGCATTTATTTTCCAAATGCAGTGCTTTGAAAGCAACTTCTAATTAGAAGAAATGCATTTGTATTTTTGCCGGAAGATTCATGTAATGAAAGAAGTTATAAGTTATGTTGCTTCCAAATATGTTTGTTAAATCGAAATGGTCAAATACGTTCTAATTTTGCTATAATTTTCTTACTTATCACCATATTCAAAGGAAGTATATTGTGTTTACCTGCAAATATTTAACCAATTTGAGCATCAATTTAAATCTGAAGGTGAACGCGCTCGGAAATGTTTGTAGGGTTCAAAATTGTGGTAAGTAAAAAAAAACTACGTTTGAAAAGGGTTTAGATCTCCATATTTGCTCAAATTGGAAAGTTCTGCAGGTTCGGAATATTGTATATCTGTAAAAATGATTAGATTTAGAAGGCATTTAGAAGTTTAAAGTATGTAGATTTTTTTTTTCGGAAAAAAAGAAGTGGGGGAAAATTTCTGACACGTGGGACACCATGACGAACATATTAGAACATATCAATTTAGCTAACATTTTGGTGAACAGACAATATATATATTGCACCAAAAAAAACACCAAGGGCGTGGCGTCACGCTGTTAGTTAGATTTTTGTTTACCGTTGGCGGATATTTTTGTGAGTACATTTTTGTTTTTTTGTTTGTCTTGGTTATGTAATATATTTTGTGGACAGAAATGGCAATGTTGTTTGTATAATGCGTTTATTTTTTATAGGCAATGTAGCCTATAAGGAAGAAGCAAAGGTTTTTTTTGTAATATTGCAATTAGCTCATTTGTGGGGTGTTCATTTTTACCATTGCAGACATTGTAGTCTATTAACCAAATATGGTTGTAATTTGTCAAAAAAAAATTATCTTCACGCCAAGCTGTTAGTTAGATTTTTGTGCACCATTGGAGGATATTTTTGTGAGTACATTTTTTGTTTTTTTCTTTGTGTTGGTTATGTAATATATTTTGTGGATAGAAATGACGGTGTTGTTTGTATAATGCGTTTATTTTTTGTAGGCAATGTGGCCTATAGGGAAAAAGCAAAGGTTTTTTTGTAATACTGCTATTAGCTCATTTACGGGATATTCATTTTTACCACTGCATACATTGTAGTCTATTAACCAAATATGGTTGTAATTTGTCAGAATTTTTTTATCTTAACTTCATATTTTGTGGAAATGCGTTGTACGAAAATTTGTTAAATTCATTCTAAAACTGGAGGAAGTGAGCATGTATTTTTTTTCAAATAGTTAATAGTTCATGCGTTTTGAATATTCAAATGCATAATTAGAGAGAGCTAAGCTGTATTATGTCCGAATATGATAGGTATGATCAAGTATGGTTGTATGTCAGCAGTTTTGGAATAAATACTTATGTGCACATTTGAAATTTTTGTAGGTTTGAAATTCAGTGGATTTGGAAGAATCTTGCGGTCGAAATTTGTTTTGATTTGCGGAAAATTCAGTTCGAAAAGTTTTTTACTTCTGAATTCTTTTTATGTTAGAAAAATTGCTAGATTGCAAAGGCATTGGAATTTTTGGAATATTCATATTCGTATTTTGTGTTTTTGTGGGGAAATTGCATTTTTTAAATTGTGTAGATTTTAAAAGTGTGTAGATTTGGAAAATAGTAAAATGCAACGGAAAGTTAGGGTTAAAAATTGTTCTGTTTCTGAAGTTCGTTCAAGCTGGGTAGTTTTTGAGATTCGTTTTCTTTTTTACATTCGCGAAATGATCAGAACTGGAATTACTGATTTTGCAGCATTTAGTTATTTTGTAATTTTGTTTGAATGCACTAAAACAATATATGTAAAGTGGTTTAATGTGTGTAAGGCATGTTATATTTTTCTCCCAAAAGATCAATTTTTTGAAATTAAGTTGGGAACAGCTATTTTGCAATATTGCCATTTGTGGTTTTTTTTTTATAGCCCATGGTTTAAATGGGTAAGTGTATCTAAATGGTTTGCCAAACTCTATTTAAATGAGATGTTTTGTGCCAATTTATATTATTGGGTTTATCATTTTCAATGATATAAATAATATTATTTTGTGTAGTTTATTTGAGTTTAAGAGGAAATTTTGGAACCCATATTTTTTTGGAATGATGCGAAGGTGTCGAATGATGATTTATGTATGATTTGAACTTTGCAAGATGTGAAATATGTTGAAAAAGGTTGCAAAGTATTTAGAATGACTACTTTGATTTTTGCAAATATTTGGGAACTGATTTGAATTGATTTGGACCTATTTTTGAAAAAAATTCAAAGTTTTGGAAAATAAAAAAAAGAATGGGAAGGAAAAAAAAAAGGCCGAGCCAGCAAGCAGGCCGGCCCACCAAACGGCCCGTTGGGCAGCACAGGCCCGTGGCGACGTCACGGTGACGTCACCAACGGCCGGAGCTACCGCGGCGGCGCCGCGCTCGCCGGCGTCGAATCCCGGTGAGCTGGGACGCGTGCGTAGGAGCGTTGGACGCGGGCGGCCTCGGGCTACCCTGGGGTGGCGGCGCCGCCCCATTTGGGTCGCCGGAGCGTCGCCGGCGGCGCGTGGAACCGGCGGCGGGCAGGTCGCGCGGCGGCGGCGATTGCGGCGCGTGCGCGGGCTCCCAGGAAGCGGCGATGGGCTAGGAGGGAGCGGCAGCGACGGAGCATCAGGCCGTGGGCTTGGATCCGGCGGGGGAGTAGCGGATGGGCGGCGCGGCGCGACGGCGGCGGCGGCGACCCGCGGCGTCGCGCGAGAGGAAGTGGAGAAGGGGGCTTCTGAGGGTTTTTTTACAAAAAGGACATTCAAGTTTTGGCAATTCACGGAGAGGTCCTTCCACACGTAAAGATGAGGGCCGTCGAACAATTTCTCGGCAGCGAGGGGCGTTTTTGCAAAATGGTCGCGCGATGTGTGGCTGACATGTGGGGCCCACCCGCGCACTGTAGAACATTGTAGTTTACTGTAGTTGCTACAGTTGCCGGAGCGCGGAGAGGCCGCCGTTTTGTTCAGCTTTCATATACTTAGTAATTCATAGTAGTATACACATTTTACGAGTAGTAACATATGTGTGGTGTCATGCAAGGCATTATTAATTAGGTTTTAGACTCATATTGTCATGGGAAATGTGATGTTATGATAACATAGCTAGTTACTCCATTTGTCTCTCTTCTTAATTGCATGTCACGTCATCATTTTTGCCTATGTGGCACTTACGTTACTACCTATGTTATTCCCACTATGCGTAGTCGAAAACGACATGGGAAGGGAATGCTCTCTTCTTCCTTCCTGGCGGTTCTTACCGGGGCGATCGATGCAGATTTGCTCCATTTGTTTGTGGGTGGATGCACGGGCATCTCCAGTCACTCTCGGGAACAACGCAACGCCCAACTTACCCGCTCTGACCGCAGCCAAACCCTGTGTGTGGAGTGTGCGACGGCACGGCTGCAAGCAAAGCACACGCCGCAGCGCACATTCGGGACAAGGGAATCGCATCCACGGACGTCGACCCGCTATAAGCCACGGTACTTTACCGTATCCCGGATTATCTATCTAGACTTCTCGGCCACCAGCTGCAGGGATTGGTTGAGTAACATAGGAGTAACATCAGTGCCACATAGGTAAAAAATCTGATGTGGCGGGTAATTAATGAGGAGAGAGATGGTTGTGATAACTAGCTATGTTACCATAACATCACACATTTGAAGGCAAGATGAGTGTATAACCTATTAAATATGACACTACACACATATTACTTCTCACTATGGAGGTAGTAACTTAGAGTAGTAACATATGCATGTTACTAGTCTTAGCTGCCCGGTGGATGATGCGTCGTCGGTCGAGCAATGCAATGTTTGTTTGCTTCCAAAGATCGACAGTGACGGTAAAGGTAAGCTACTACTCCTCTCTACGAGTTCCGGTTGTGTTTCGCATGTTCATCCATTGGCTCTGGACGTCAAATTTGCGGCTGCCTACCAAGGCCGACAAGGTTTTTTTAGTTATTATTATTTACCGTGATTTCGACCGTCGCCTTCGATGAACTAAGACAAACCGCGGTACCGCCTACCATCTATAACTAATCTTGTCATCTCGCTAGTGTTTTGGGCTGCTGGGTTTATACGCGAATAGGAGGAGGTACATGTGTTTGCTTCGGTTCCGAGTCAGAGAACAAGGGGGATGAGACTGAGGTAATACCAGTATATGCTACCGGTCCTTGGGGCAATGACAATCGATAATTGTCTGCCGATAGTATCAGTGATCCTTGATTAAAGTGACGTCATTACTCAAAGTTCATTGTGTAAAGTTTAATTAAGCCCTGGTAATTATAATCAATTTGTAATTTCGATCCAAACGTAAAAACATTGTATTATTTTTACTGATCAATATACCTCATGGAGCTTTCAAAAAGCCACTTGTAGTTCATTGGGAGATGCAATGTCGAACTCACGCTCATGTGATTTGTGATGATCTTTTTACCACAAAAAAAATGCTCCACGTATAAAAAATATTTGTACAAAACATATTTTCATGGAGAAGTAGCTGAACTTTACAAAATGTAACTTTGTTTATTTGCAAACAATGCAAACATTATACTATGTCCCAATTATAATTATGTGCATGTGTCATTTTGGTCAGGACTTTTTTGCACGAGCAAAAGAGATCCCTTTTTCTTTCTTGGATGTACCTAACTACTGAGTTAGCAATCATTTGTAGGACGGCGATCATGAGGAAGGTGATTTGGAGGACGAGTTCCACGGAGTTTGTTTTTTGAAAAAACTCAAAAACGACATTCTTAAGTTTTCAAAATTTGTGAAAAAAATCCTAGAAGTAGAACATGATTATGTCTACCATTGTGCAGAATACCAATGCGAAATGTTGTGTATTTTGGTCTGTGCAAAAATAACAAATTCTGGATCTGAGATGTGAGTCGAAAAATTTCAGATTTGTCAGGATTTGTCATTTTTTTGTAGGACGGAATACAACCTATTACGGGTTGATAATTTACAGACTCGTAGAATAGGTCATTGTCAACGTCTAGGATTTTTTCAGCATTTTTGGAAACGGTAAATATATAAAAAAACAAAAAAAGGCTCCGTGGAGCTCGTCCTCCAAAAGAACTTATTGATCATTTGTATTACAAAACTATAAGTTTAAGATTCTACAAGCCATGTGGGCATGGGTTTATAAAATATATAAATAATATATAGTTTTCTGATACATTTGGTCACTAAATTTGTAGTCTGGTACACAAGGCTTCAAATTGTATGAACTTTACTTTTTTCTATATTACTTACATTTATCTTGCTCCGTCCAATTAATTAATACCATGCAATGTTCACATTTTCGACAAAAATTCCTATTTTTAATTTTGGTTCATACCGAAATATTTTTTTGCCAAAATTTTTGGACTATATTCGTTTCAAATTTAAGCTAAATTCATACTCTATATTTTTCAAAATTTGTTTAAATTTGATCTTGGAAAATCCAAAATTATTATAAAAAAGCGGGGATTTTGTTGGGCTCCGAAACTTTTCTCGTTCCGATTTCCCCCCTGAAACCATACATCAATCTAACGGACAGTTGAAAGTATAAAACCTTTCCATCTCGTCTCATGATTACACATGATTGTCGCATTCCATCTCACTCCATACCCCCAAACCAATCCCCTCATGCCTCATCTTGTGCGGTATTTAAGCACTAATGGTCCTTTTCATCAAGACTAAACTTGGCAATCAGAAGTCAATGGTTTCTTTTACATCTTCTGTATTATACAATGCAGATGTGTCGTGTGCTAACATAGGAGCTAGCGCATATAAATATGTAACCTCCAATACTCTTTCGACATGCTGCAATGCCATTTGATTTGGCTCGTTGGTTTAATTAATGAATCAATTACTATTTGTACTACTTTAGCCAGCTTGTCTCACCTTGATCTTTTCGGGTTTGTTCGAAGGCGAGTATTCTAAAATCTGATGGCGACGGAGTGGCTATTTATTTGTAGATTTGTTGTCACACGGCTATTTGACAATCTCGGTTGATTAATTGGATTTACATATCTATGCGCCTTTTCTAGGCGTCGAATCCGCGTTGCACATATGATATTGTGCGTCGCAAGGGCAAATGGGTATGACAGAGTACTGATGGAAACTGTTTGCCGACTTTGGTCACCTCATGGCACAATGAACTGGAGATAAAATAAGCTGCCTTCAATGTCCAGTGATTCAGTATGCACTTCACCCGGTGGGAAGGAAATAAAACAGCTCATTTGTGCGCCTATGAAGCTCTTAGTTTAAAGTCTACAATTATGAACTTTTGAGTTACCTCCGATTTTCTGGCTGAGCTTGTTCAAACATAACGTTTGTCGTCTATGGAATAAAATAAAATGCCATGAAAGATTCTCAAAAAGAACCTAGCATTATGTAGGCTAGGCCCAACATAATGAGGTTCAAACTTGATGGCCTACTAAGGCCTGTGGAGCCGGGTGTCAGTGGTCACCATGGGACACATGACCCAATTGACTAGTACCACCTTTTGGTAAATAGAGCCCACCGGGCCCTGGATCACTATTCTCATCAAACCGGATCAAATCAAAGGCTTGCATCTAACAAAAAATAATACCTAAAAAAAAAAACTCTAACAAAAAACCAAAAAACCAAGCAATCATGTCCTATCATAGACCATAGTAAAGACTCGTCTTAATGTTGAGCTAAGATTGTTGCTCTGCTTCTAACTGGATACTCGAGTCTCCGAGTTTACAAAAGATGAAAGGCAAAGTTTTTCGATATGTACAGAAATCCCTAAGGATAGTTTTGTATTTTTTCTATCTCTTAGGATTCTATCTGCAAAGTTTTAAGGATAAACGAGTTTTAATCTGTCTTTTAATTTCCACGTGTGTTTGTTCGTGTAACTTGATTTTCTATTAATGAAATATGTGGTTACTCTCTCAGAAAAAATAAGGTGAAGTAGTCAAGGGTTTGGAGTGAACATGCTTAATTGCTTAAGGGGAAAGTTCCCTGACACGCAGAACAACATGGTTCCTTCAAACAAGACATTGCATCGTGTAGAGCCTGACGGTGCTCACACGAGATAGAGAGAAAAAGGGGCTAGTGGGATGCCTCCCGGTGCGGCCGCCTTTGCCTCCCGGTGCCGTTTGCGCCTCGCCGCGCGCTTTGCGGTCTCCTCGGCGCGGCGCACTCGCTTCATCTCGTCCTCCTGTGCAGCGTCGGCACAGGCGCACGCGACGGACATGAACGCGGCCGTCCTCTGAGCGTTCAGCTACATGTGGGCTGCCTCCGCCGCCTCCTCCTCGGAGTTGTGGACATTAGCCCCCACGCCAAAGGGAGGCTCGGGCGGCGCGCTGCCCGACGCGACACCGGCGGCGTACTTTTCTTCGTCGTTCTCGATGGAGTCGGAGTACGCGGCCTCCACCGCCCTTCTCTCGTCGTCCGACAGCCGCGGCGGCTACGGAATCATGCCGGCCCATGCCGGGCTGCTCACCATCCGGCGAGAGAAGCTGTCGCGATAGCGCGCGCGTTCATATGTGCTCGCTTGATCTGGTCCACCAGATGCTGCAGCGGTTGCGGCAGATCCATTCCGGCGCGTGTATATGTGCTTGGAGGTGGTGGCCGCCGTGGCTGGGGAAGGAGAGCCAGGGTTTGTCATTTGTGCTCTAGGGTTTGGCCGGCCGGCGCCATTTAAAGAGTTCCACCGCCCACATTAGTTGGCCGCTCTAGCCGTTGTAGTCTATGACACGCGGGGCCTAGGCGGACTAGGGGATGACAAAGAGCGGTCCGGGCGCGTCCGCGGCCGACGCAAACCTGACCCAAATTTGGGCCAGGAATGGGTCGTGGCGGACAAAAAAACGGACCGCGATCCGTTTGCGTCGCCGCGTTGGGCCGTGTTTTTGCCTCCGCGGACAGGAACGAACACGCACGGACTCGATGCGTCGCCCCGTTGGACTCACTCGCCGGCCTGAGATCAGATCGATCCGTGGATGTACTGTGATGAGAGTGATATTGACACTACGTCTAGGCAGGGAGGCAGGAACTCCGTCCATTGTTGTTGTTGGCACGAGCGGTTCCATGACCTTGGATCTGGCGGCGCGATCAAGTTACAATAGACGGGATCCGGTGGTCATGGTAGATTAGAAAACGATAATACGGAGTAGCAGATAACTTAATTGTGATAAGAAATATATATAGCAGTAGGACGAATGTCAAATCCCTAAACAAATGTACGTAGACCGTTGATATTTGTGCTACTACTAGTTGTACAACAGCTTGAATCGTCAAATTGTCCCAAAGGAGTGTACGGAACGCCGGGGACGGCTGCTGCGACTACCCCGTCGGGTGCGACGTGTTGAGCCGTACCGTACCGTGGGAGACGAACAATGCCTTGTTTTGTCGTACGCGCGGGCGCCCGTACCGTGTGGGACGTGTGTGCTTCTGGAATGGAATTCCCTTTCTGGAACTTTTCTCGCCAATCGGACGCAAATGGGTGGCCACGAAGGATATACCTTTCCAAAATCGGCGTGTACCCGATTGGACAGAATCATTTCCGTGGCGATGGACGAGATCTTCCTCGACGTTTGAAGCCGTGTGCTCCAACTATTCTTCTGCCATTTATCCTTTCCCTTCAGATTTATTTATTTATTTAGCTCGTGTTTTAATTTCCACCTGGCGCTAGCCAGAACCGGGCCACAGGAAGGGCTTTGTAGTTTTTCGTGGCGACCCATCCATGGAGCTAGCTGCCCGACCGCGCGTGGTCGCGTGAAAACGATCTCTCTCTCTCTTCTTCCTGGCGGATCGTACTGTGGCGATCTTGTTTGCGTTCGATGCAGATTTGTTTGTCTCAGCAACGCCCAACTTGCCCGCTCTGGCCAAAGTGCCAAACCCTCTGTGTGGAGTGTGCGACGGCACGGCTGCAAGCACCCCCACAATGTTTGTTTGCTTCCAAAGATCGACAGGGACGGTAAAGGGAAGCTACTACGAGTTCCGGTTGTGTTTCGCATGTTCATCCATTGGCTCTGCTCTCTAGACGTCAAACTCCGGCTGGGTTCTTGGATCCTGGCTGGCTACCAAGGCCGACAAGGGGTTCTCTGTTTTTTTTTTACGGTGGTTTCGACCGTCGCCTTCGATGAACCGATTGAGGTGATGCTGGTACGCACAACTCGGACGTATAACTCGCGACGTTTTATATACTTTAATATGTAGGAAACAACGCTACTTGGAGAACTTGCCTGTGGCAAGATGGTTAGTTGGGTGGTTGTACCCCTAGCCCACCAGAGTTCAAACCCCAGGTTTGACGCTGGTGTTTCTCATTTAAGGCGGAATATTCTTCAGTGGGAGGCGACGTTCCCGTCGACAGCGAGGCGCCCGTGGTGACTTCGTCAATCTCAAGACTCGACCCGCCGACTCAGTCTCTCGGAGGTGCTCATAGGGGTAGGGTGTGCGTGCGTGCGTTCATAGGGGTGAGTGTGTGCGCGTGTATATGAGCGCTTGCGAAAAACAAAAAAAACGCTACTTTTCAAGTATATGGAAAAGAGGGCAGGACCTCTTTTTCCTAAACTTGAAGTATTGACTCGCTAGGCATAGGAATACTATGGTTTTCGAATAATTTGCTTTTAAAAAGCACTTTGCTGCCAAACTAAGCATTAGAGTATATGTTACCACTCCGCTCCTTGGGGCACGCGGTAATTTTCTGTCAATAAAGTTTACAGCACTAAACTGAGCATTGACAAACTGTAATTAAACGTTATTGATCAAAGTTCACTGTCTAAAGTTTATTTTAACCAATGAGAATTATGCTCAATCTGTAATTTCCATCCAAACTTTACAACATTCGTATTAGTTGTACTCTAATTTAAAAAAAAAACTACTTGCAGTTCATTGGAAGCTACAATATCATATCGCATCCACGCTCATGTGATTTGTGGTGGATTCTTACAAAAAAAATACTCCACATATAAAAAGAGTCATATAAATATATATATTCATGGAGAAATAGGTACCCTACAGAAAACTAAACTTTGTTTATTTGCGGACAACGCAGAAAAAATATTTGTTTCAATTATAATTACGTGCATACAAACAAATATACATGTGTCATATTGTTCACAATTTGTTTACAAGAGAAAAACATATTATGTTTTCTTTCTTGGATGCACCTCCAAAAAAAACTGCTGATTTAGCAATCATTTGTATTGCAAAACTATAGTTTTAATATTTACAAGCCATGTGGCCTTGGGTTTATAAAATAAATAAAAAGTATGTAGTTTTGTATTATATTTGGTCGCTAAATTTATAGTTTGTACATGAGGCTTCAAATTGTATGAACTTTATTAAATTTCTTAGATTTATTCTGCACCTTCAAATCAATTAATACCATGCATCAACCAAACAAACAACTGAAAAGTCTAAAGCCTGTTCCATCCCATCTTATGATTACACATGATTGTCGCATTCCATCTCACTCCATACCCCAAACCAAACCCCTCATCTAGCGGGGTATTTAAGCACTAATGGTCCTTCTCAACAAGACTTAAACTTGGCAATTAGAAGTCAATGGTTTCTTCTACATCTTTTGCATTATACAATTGAGATGTGTCGTGTGCTAACATAGGAGCTAGTGCATATAAATATGTAACCTCCAATACTCGTTCGACATGATGCAATGTCATTTTGATTTGGCTTGTTGGTTTAATTAATTAATCAATTACTATTTGTACTACTTTGGCCAGGTTGTCTCCACCTTGATCTTTTCGGGTTTGAGTTGCTGAGGGAGGCGAAGATGTATTCTAAACTGTGATGACGACGGAATGGCTATTTATATATATGTGTATTTGTTGTCACGTGGCTATTTTGACAATCTCGGATGATTCCAAGCGACATAAATAAAACCAAAAATACACATCGATCCATATGCTCCACAAATATCAGGGAGAACAAAACCGTGTGAAGCTGTTGATTGGCCACAACCACTATTTTTTCCACGAAAGATACTGGTTTTTATTGGGAAGATAGAAAGTAGTGCCGCTGCTCGTCTAATTGGTCAATGATTCTCTTTCACCGTAGTTTATACAAAATCGATATAATTTACTCTGTACTCAACTAAGGCGGGATCATACTACATGATAATATCTCTTGAGTTCATTGGATTTACATATCTAGTGAATCGGAGCATCCTGTGTCCAGACTCTAGAGAGATAAAACAAGTCGTCTTCAATCTCCAGGGATTCAGAGTCTGCGCTTCACCCGGCGAGAAGTAAATAAAACAGCTAATTTGTGCGCCTGTGAAGCTCTTAGTTTAAAGTCTACAGTATGAACTTTTGAGTTACCTCCGATTTTCTGGCTGAGCTTGTTTAATCATAACGTTTGTCGTCTATGGAATGGAATAAAACAAAATGCCAATGGAGAGGTTTTTTTTGTTGAGAAAAGCCATTGGAGAGGTTACCTCCGATTTTCTGTTTGAGCTAGGCCCAACATAATGAGGTTCAAACTTGATGGCCTACTAAGGCCTGTGGATCCGGGTGTCAGTGGTCACCATGGTCCATGGGACGATGGGACACATGACCCAAATGACTAGTACTACCTTTTAGTAAACGGAGCCCACTGGGCCCTAGATCACTATTCTCATTCAACCGGATCAAAGCAAAGGCTTGCATCTAACAAAAAAAAACAAAAATCAAACCAATCATGTCCTATCTTAGATCGACTCGGCTAATCGGCTTCATGTTGAGCTAAGATTGTTGCTCTGCTTCTAACCGGATACACTACACGAGTTCCCAAGTGTACAAAAGATGAAAGGCAAAGTTTTTCGGTGTATGCAGAAAACCTTAAGGATAGTTTTGTATTTTTCTACTCCCTCCGTTTGGAAAAAGATGTCTTACATATATCCAAATTTGGATGTATGTGTACACTAAAACATATCTACATACATCCGAATCTAGACAAATTCAAGACATCCTTTTCCGGACGGAGTGAGTATTTCTTAGGATTCTATCTACAAAGTTTTCAGAACAAACAGTTTTTCCGCTATGTTTAGTTTCCACGTGTCTTCGTTCATGCAACTTTATTTTCTATTAGTGAAATATGTGGTTACTCTCTCAAAAATAAAAAAAGTGAAGTGGTCAAGGGTTTGGACTGAACATGCTTATGGGGAAAGTTCCCTGACGCGCAAACAACATGATTCCTTAAAACAAGACATGGCATCGTGTAGAGCCTGACGGTGCTCACACGAGAGGAAAAGAGAAGGGAATAGTGGATGTGCACAGCAACCTAGCAAGTTTCCATGTTCTATTAGGGCAGCCACAACGTGTGCCTCGTCAAATCTGACATCTACAATTATATGGCTTCAATGCCAAATTGCTAATTTTTTCACAACATGCTTTGTTGCCAAATTTTAGAGATGGGACTCGCTGCATGTCATTCTCTCTCTCCTCTAGAGCAGTGGCGGAGCCCGCACACCAACTCTGTGTAGTCAATGTGAAATTGTGTAGTCAAACACACGCATTTGTATTGTCAAAAACTGTGTAGTCATATGACTACACAGCTCAAACATGGCTCCGCCACTGCTCTAGAGCGTGTCATCCTATCATTTCTCTTCACGTCTTTGGACTGCATGCAAACAACTAATTCTTTATTCATCATCTCTATTTAGCATTAGAGCACCCTCTTGCTCCGGTTCCCTCTTTTTATAGATTTAGAACTACTTTCACAATGTAGAAACTAGTTCCAAAAGCCAAAAAGTAAATTTGGAACCACTTTTGGCTACACGCTGTGGGTGCCCTTACTGTACTACTACTCCAAGTTTAGCTTTAATGTCTCATCCAATGATAGTATTGTATAGGGCCTAATGATGGCTTTGCACATTACCTTACGATGAGCCTCGGTGGGCGTAACAGGAGAATGCAACTAAGTCCTCTAATTTTACAAGCAGTTTACTGTGGATCTATTAATTAGCCTAGGGCCCTCAGGCCTACCTGTTGCTGTCACCGAGACCACAAACAAGTCATCAGTCTGCCCACAAGATGTCAAAAACACCATGTATATTTGCTATGAATATGTGAATCAATGAAACGGCAAAAAAATGTGGGCGATGGTACTGTAGTTGCTCATGGATGTGCTTGCACATTGCCATGACCAACATTGTGAAGTTTCTGTCTACATTGCTGTATAAACACATGGAAAATTGACACCCAAGCAAGCAACAGGACTTGACCAGAGATCTCAAACATCATATATATGAGATTTGGTTAACATGGAAACTTTTGCTTGAAACATTCTTTTAGCAATCAATACTCGTCCAAGTAATTGTACAACGACTCGTCGTTCCTCCACCGACGTCTTGTGAGCAACGACTTGAGGAAACCCCGGCCTTTGCTCGAGCTTTTCTCCCGCTCTTTGTGGTTGTCCAAGTCCGAGTTCAGCTGCATTGAAGTTTGTCTCTGCAAGGGATTATCACAACATCAGAAACTAGGAAAGAAAGTGGCTTCGGAACATATAGGACTAAACGGAAAGAAAACATACAAATTGCTTCGGATCCAGAGGCGGTCTTCTTGCGACTGTAGCAGACCGCGCGAGGGGACTGGGAGTTGGTATTGGCGAACTAGCTCTGGTTTCTGCTCTAGTTTCTGCTCTTGTTTCGGCTCTAGTTTCTGTAGGCGAAATTGCAATTACTGAACGCTTAAATTCTTTTCTGCAAGATGTGCATCCAAAGAATGCAATGCTTGCTCATTCAAACGTACAAATATTATACCTTTTGGATTTGTGTTCACGACTTGGGGCGATGGTGACGGAGCTCGTGCTTTTCGAGAAGGTGACATGGACCGTGATCGATGATGTGTCGCACGAATTGTAGGAGACTGTGAACGGACGTTCCTGCAATAGAACATTGTTTAAATAAGCCTGTACTATGTATTTCTTGACAAAGAACAGTCAGAAGGGTGTCTTATGAACACTTCGACCCAAAAGAACACACAAACCAAGATACTGGGAGTTATCTGTTTACCTCATTGTAGTCTGCCTACTAACGGGAGTAGAAATTGCTGCAAGATAAACCATTAAAAAATCAATGAAACAGCTAACTCTCTAAAATTCAGAAATCAGAAATGCAGTAAGCTTACAAGATTGAGACTTGCGCATTTTGCGACCCGTATGCTGCCTATTATACCGTGGGGGCTCTGAGACCGGGTGGATAGCAGATTCCACTATACCTGCGCCTGTACAGGATAACAATTATTATCTAAACAGCACAATAAGGTAAAGCACTAGCAACATAGTAGTCCATGAACTTGCCTGGTAATATGTAGCGTGTGTGGTACTTCGGTGCTCTGATAAGAAGAGACTGCTGAGATCTTCCTTCCTGGTCAATCGTCTGTTGGCAAATCCTTACCCTCTACAACCATGTAAAACAATATTGCGACAATTAGGACTTGCCAATATATTAACCAAGTAATTTGTGCGAATTGCCTTACAATCAAGTGGGAGACAAATGACAGTTTCATACTCGTTCAATAATATGAAGTTAAACATGGACGGAATGATTCTCGAAAAAAACATGGACGGAATAAGATTTACAAAAAGAGTTATCCCTTCCTTCGGCATTCAATTACAATACCTGTTCAACCGATGATACTCGAAATTCTGTTTCGTTAACCTCATCAGCTTTTTCATTGACAAGATTATCCACCTTGTATGACACAAAACCAAGATGGTCAACAGTGCTAACAAGGGCCTCAACTGCATAGTCTTTTAAACTCGTCACCACCCTACAAAAGATCAGTGTGAATGAGATACAACATACAAGATAGCCTTATATTTAACCAGCAAAGTAAAGAAAGAACAAAGAAAAAAAAACATCTTACGTAGATCTGTGCGAATTATTTGTGTAGAATACTTCAAAATATTCTGCCGCTGAGTATAACTGTGACCGCAGATTCCTCAAGTCCTGCAAACAAGCATAATTTAAGCTCAGCATAGGGGATACTATAAGAAATTCATATGGGAGGAACATCCATAATTAACTAAGTTGCGTCCACGTGGGGTTTCGTCGTTAACAAGGATCCTAATTCTTTACCTCGAATAGCGACAAATTTGACAAGGGATGACAACAGCGTGCTAACGGTTGACAAAAATGGACCAATAAGCTTGCTGGCACCCAACTAAGCCACAGTTCAAACTTCAAATGATAAAAAGGCTATCGTATATGCAAGGCTCTACTACAAACTATGTGTGACAACCTACTTGGGTGCGGCTAGCCTCAGTAACCATTCCACTCACAGACTGACATTTTTTAAATCCTACTAATGGGGTAGCGCTTTTGCTCAATTGGGGGGAAAGCAGAAAAAGGTTCAGCCATTACAGAGTTCACACCCAATTATGTAACCAACAGAGATCTTTTTAAAAGAAGCAATACATGATTAGATATCAACTAAATGGTACACAAATAGAAGGACTTGTAAAATATTTTCAGAAGTTATAACTACAGTACACTCAGTATGGAAAGGTCAGTGCAGAGCTACTCTGTTTCTACCAAAATAGGAACGAAATCTTGTGATTGACAGCGACATAGCGGGACACAGTAAAGTGCGGCCCCCGAATTAGACCCACCACCAGATTTTCCGGCGACGCGGCCGCAAAATCAAGAAATGCAGCCCGATTTCCGCACGAACATTGCTAGATCCATGAGAGAGAAAACGAGCGGGGGAGGCGAGATTGCGGCTTGCGGGTGGAGGTGAGGTACCTTGAGGCTGTCCGAGAAGAGGAGGCCTTCTTGCAAGGACGGCACGTCGTCGCTGGTGGAGGCAGCGTCGAGGTTGTGGGACGAGGCGGAGGATGGCGACATTGCGGCTGCCTCCATGACGGAAGCCGCGGCACCCCCTACCAACCAACCGAGCGCAAACTAGGCACTTCTCGCCAAGATTCCCCACTACCAAGCACACCAAAACCCTCCTCGCGGCGGGCCAAAACCTCCAGGAACGCCAAGAACAGCAAAGAGATGGCTTTTGAAGAAGAGGGCGCCTGCTTCTCTCTTGTGGTGGGGTGGGTGTGAGGAGCCGGCTCACCTACACGGGAGTTGAGCACTTGAGCTACTCACGGCAAGATCTGGCTCGGGTCCTCGTGGGGTAGTGATTGGTAGCGACGTGAGGGGAGCAGGGCCCAGGGTAGGGGACGATAGATGAGGGCGACGGGAAGAAGATGAGGGGGAAAAGAGGCGCTTTGGCTGCTAACTTTTGTGGGGGAGCGGAGCAATGGGGGCAAACTGCAGAGGTTGTTGAGCGGCCATAGACGGACCTCTGTTCTTTCGGCTAGGTGCATCCTGGCCGTGTCACTGCCGTGTGGGACATAGGTTATTGTTCAGGGTTACTTTCCCAGAGGTTGTTCAGGGTTACTTTCACACGAAGATCATGTGCATCAGCTACTGGTCTGACCCATTTTCGTCTCCAAAGTCTAAATCATCAAACTGAGCTAAGTTTTTTTTTTACCAAATACCAACCAATCTATTAATTATCAACAATGGTACACAGAATTGTAAAAGTAATAAAAATTACAAATAGGTCTTCGGACCACCTAGTGACGACTACAAACACTGAAACGAGCCGATGGCGCGCCGCAGTCCTCACCCCTCCCTCACTGGAGCCGTTAAAACTTATCATAGTAGAGCTTCTTGTAGTAGACATACGGGAAGTCGTCGTGCTAAACCCCAAGGGACCAGCGCACTAGAGCAGTAACCATCACCAATGATGATAATCGTAGATAAGAAGAGTCAGACGTGCAACCACACAGACAAACACGAAAACGGACAGGATCCTAGGAGATCCGCCGGATACACGCATCCACGCGCCCTCCGCTGGTGCTAGACGCACCAACAGAACGAGGATAGGACAGGGAAGACCTTATTCTGACTTCAAGATGTAGCCGTCGCCTCACCATCTCGAAGAAGACACTGAAAAAACCTAAACAAAGAACGAAACCCTCCCGCCGACGAGATGCCGTGATCCGCCACACCTCGAAGACCCTAAGGCACCGGAGGCGGAGCGGACCAGCGGCGTCGCCGGCGAGAGGAAGGAACCCTAGATGGGTTTTTAGGATCACCTCAACGATCTGTCTCTCTTGTCCTCACATACTGTTTCGATGCTGAGAGTGATTCAAACTGAGCTAAGTTAATCACCAAACTATGACCGTTCGGATATCTCTGCCACTTTACATGAAATCGCTGCTCTGGTTGGGCACTCGGAAAACTTCAAGCTGAATTGTATACCTCGGAGGCCAATGTTTAGAGCATCTCTAGCGGGAAGCCCGAGCTGAAGGTTTAGCGCAGATCTCGTGCCAAGAATCGTGTACACACGAAAAATAGCGGCCGAAATCGAAGAAATGAGGAACTAGGGGAAATATCCTGCTCCCCTGATTTTTTTTCCTGGGTGGCCGGATTTGTGGTGTCTAGTCTGTCCGTTTTCTCGTCCCGGCCCTGAAAAAACAGTTATTTTCCGGGCCGGGGTTTATTTGGTATTTGCTAGAGATGCTCTTAGCACATATGTGTGCAAAACATGCCACATTATCGAGAAGGAGATGTCTATGGATAAATTACAATCCTGCCTTTTTAGCAGATTGTATTAGGAAGGACTGTAATCCTGAGAGTTGATCAACGAAAGTTATCGATTCGTAAAAGAAAAAATCACCAAACATTTGGTTATGGTTTTTGCCCTCACCCCATAAATGGTAATAAACGTGGTACGAAGTACTATGATTTGTTAACAAAAGATGCTAAAAAGTACTACGAAGTACTATCAAGCATCCCCTCATGAGTTGGCATGCTAAAATGTGCTATGTGTGCCACCATGCCAAGACTACCTCTCGAAAAGAGGGCGAATCACTATTTTGATGGCAATAACTTGTTATATTATAAGATAGAGGGAGTACTTATTTGGTTAGTTTCATACTCACTCCGTTCACAAAAGGATGTCTCAATCTTTGCATGTAAGATTGAGACATCCTTTTGTGAACGGAGGGAGTAGTTTAGAGACGAGAATGAGCCATATATATAGTCAACACACAAAATGGTGCATTAGCCGAGTTTTGGGAGTACCAAATTGCTCACGTGTGGTGTAAATGTAAACGCTAAAATCGAAAATATCGATGTCCTTGTAAGTTTGCTGCTCTCGGAGAGACATTGGTACCCGTTCGATATTCCGCACAACATAATATCCCCATGAACAACTCAAACAGCAAGTGCTCGTATTCGAAAAAAAAAAATGCGAGTGTTGGTGCAGCGCCCACATAGGAACGGTGCGAACCTCATTCACCAGTGGACCATTGGTAGTAAGTGACACCGGAAGATTTAATTATGGATCCATGTCAATAATCGTGTAGTACTCCCGTCCGGTTATTTTTAGTCCGCATATTAATTTTGTCTTAAGTCAAATTTTCTAAATTGTGACCAAGTTTATAGAAAAATACTCCCTCCGATCCATATTAGTGGGCATAGCTTTGTCTAAATTCATATGTATCTAGTTAAGTATTTAGACTAGATACATGTGTATCTAGACAAAGTTGTGCCCACTAATATGGATCGGAGGTAGTACCAACATTCGCAATATCGAATAAATATCATTTGATCCATCATGGAGCATGTTTTCATATTGTATCAATTTGGCATTACAATTGTTAGTTTTCTCCTATACACTTCGTCGAACTTTAAAACGTTTAACTTAAGACAAACCTAATACACAGAGTAAAAAAATACAGTACATACTAGATCGGAGAGAAGGGATTCCGTCACTCTACCTATATTTGTGTCTTTCTACACGGATCTACATTTGGTTATTATGGTACTCTTAACACTGGTCCCGTTCACGTTGTAGTTATCATCCTGACGACAAAATACAAATGCGTAGTGTAAAAGCTATCAACAATCATGGGGCCTAGCCAACGAGACCGGATGCAAACAGCTTGCATTGCACGACTGCGTAGAGCAGGGCCGGCAACCAAAGCCGATGGTGGTGCAGTGCAGGTTCCACAGCCGATCGAACTTGAGCGAGCACGAGCAGCATGCTAATGTCAGGTAGCCAAAGCCAGTTGTTGAGTAGTGGAGCAGGAGCACGGGCAGCATGCGAATGCAGCAAACTATCAAACGGCTCGATCGGTGCTTCTACCTCTTTTTTGGACAGGCAGTGATCAGCCCGCGCAGACGAGAGCCGATGGCTTTGATGAGTCGGTTGTGTTAGTTGCGACTTGGGATGGAGGCACGGTTGGCCTAGTTGCTTGTTGCCTGTCTTTGCGGCTTTCTTCCTTTCCTTCAGTCTCCTCTGTTGACTGCCGCTTTCACATTGTCTGAATGGCATGGTCGTCCTCGTCACCAGAATTCCAGAAATGAAGTCGGGATGAGGGTGCTGCCATATTCATTATTGTGCGAAGCGAAAATTAAAGACAGAAACCTAGAAACAAATACAGAAGAAATATATGTTGTCTGCAATAGATACAAACCGGACAGAAATGGTATGCTTTTCTTGAGCGGCAGGTGGTCTGTTTTCAGATCACCATCGAACCCGAGGCTTAAAAACATAGGAGTGGATAGGAAACCAATAAGTTCCTTTCATAGATTAAACCAGCTATTACAGTTTTCATATCACAACAAAAGTAGAACTGGGCGTCGACTGCGGATGCGCGCTCAATCCACGAGAGTTCGAGTCCCCGGACACCCAGTGCTCATGGTTGCTTCTTCTGTAAACAAAAATCAACAGGGGATAGTCCCTGTTGGTAGAAAAAAAAGTAGCTGTTTAGAGAATTCCACGTTGTGGCCGTGGAAGCCTAATTGGAGAAATTCGGAAGAAAAAAGAACAATGACATACGCGCAAACATACAAGACACAATCTGTTTCAGAAATGTAAACTGCCCAAGATCACTACCGCAAAGGAATAATCAAACCCAGAAGGCGTTAGAACATTTGTTTCTACGTTTATAAGTACCACTAAATCATCTCGGCCCCGTCATCATGTTTAGGCCATTAACAAATACTCCCTTTCTTTAATATAATATGTTTTAGATGTTACATATGTTGTCTAGATACATACTAAAGCGAGTGAACATGCACACTAACACATGTCTACATACTCCCTCCGTTCTAAATTAGATGACTTTACATTCGTCCACATGTGGATGCATCTATACATGTAACATGTCTAGATACATCTACATGTGGACAAATGAAAGTCATCTATTTTGGAACGGAGGGAGTGCATTTATGTATATGTGCACGTAGACAAATGTTAAAACGTCTTATATTAAAAAATGGAGGGAGTAGCAATTTATCCTAAAAAATCTGTTCGTGCAACCAAGAAGAATATGCAACGCACTCCCATCTTCATATCCAAACATAAACATAAATGATCAGTAGATTCAAAACGGCGGTCGACCAACGTCTTCCGTCAGTTTTGTGTCGCGCTACCTATGGACATCTGAGCAGGCCAATGATTGAACTGACTTCTTCTCTAGACTCTTCTCCACATGCAATCATTCGAATTTATCAATTGAAGACATAATGTACCATTTACATGTAATGAAATACTACACTTCAGTCAAGGGCATTCCGACCATATCATCTATACTATAGGGCAATTCGTTATCTTTGAAAGCATCTTATTAAATATTTCAGCAAAATTTCAAATCCCTTGTCAGAAGTACCATTCTCTGCCTTCCATTGTAACAATTCCAGTGTGCTACCCAACTTTTTCTGGCCATTTTCGCAATTTGGATACAGCAATTTGGTGTGATCAGCTAACATGCGCTCCAACTTCAACCTCTCGTTTTCACTTCCACAGTCTATTTGTGCATCACGAATGGCCCGACGAAGATCATCGTCGGGCTCATCAACAATGGGATCTTCTTCAACTTCGTCTTCCCTATCACCGTGTTCATCGAACATAGGATAGTTTCATTATCCTCTTCTTCTTCATTGTCCTCCATTATAATCCATCTTCTCCGTGCTTGGTCCAACAATAATAACCAGGCATGAAACCATTCTGCAATAGGTGAACGTGAAGGACTTTTAAGTTAGAGTGATCACTCATATTCTTACAGACACTGCATGGACAACATATAAAACCATTCGTCCGCTTGTTTGTCTCAGCCGCACGGAGAAAATCATGCATGCCATTAATGAACTCGGGACAGCGTCGGTCACCGTACATCCATTGCCGTCTCGTCTGCATTATATTAGTATATCGAAAACCATTATATATATATACTACATCGATCATGAATAGATAAGTGACCAAATAATTAATACAAGTTCATCAAGCAAAGTAGAGTAGTGACCAAATCTAATACATAGTTCTCATAAACATACATTAATTGAAACTAACATACAACTATCTAAAGAATTTAAATCCAACAACAAATGCGATCAGAATCGCAACTAAGGTAATTATTGAACGAACAGCATAATGATTCCCAGACTCTTGATTAATGGCATATTTTCTAATCTTTTTAAGCTTCAAGCGCATTGGATTCATCTTGATCTCGTGATCCAAGCGCATTGCCTCCATCTTGATCTCTTGATCATCGACGACGTCGGCAAACTTGAACTCCAATTTCATCTTCTCTTCTAACCATTGGAGACGAAGATCTTCACTTCTTTTCAATTTTTCTTTCAAATCATTGTTTTCTTTTTCAAAAAACTCGATAATAGGGTCGGTTGGAATTTCCGGTTCAACTACCTCCTAGATAAAAATATATCTATGTCAAGTTGGTCGGCATGATTGCGATAAACACGAAACGAAACATATATATATAGTTATAACAAACAATCATACCACATCCGAATAATAGAGCGGACGAGAGCCGGTGTGGACAGATGTCAAAACCATGACACTATATATATAACAAACAATTATACAACTAATAAAATTATACAAATAATAATTATGCTTCTAAATCATACACCTAAGATTTTTTAGAATAAAAAATAGAAAAAGAGGCTCACCGAGGTGGTGCCGGACGGGACGGCGCGGGCGATCGACGGACGGAGACGGGACGACACTAAAACACACAAATCATAATTTAGTTTGAGCTCAAATGAAATCACTAACTTAGCATTTCATCAAACACCTAGCTAGCACTACAAATATGAAATGAGCTAAATAAGCAACGAAACGAGCGCCGGAAGAAAGGATGAAGCTGTGCTAACCCTTGGATAGATGGGGCGCCGTCAATCTTGACAAATGATGAACAAAATGGGGACGAACTCGACCTCGAGAGGGAAATGGAGAGAAAATGGAGATGAAACTCGAGCTGGAAAAATGAAGCTGGCTGGCTCGGGGTGGAAGATGATATAGGAAGAACTTTAGTCCCGGTTCCAGCCAAGAACCGAGACTAAAGGTCCACCTTTGGTCCCGGTTCTAGCCTAGAACCGGGACTAAAGGTTCTCGCGCGGGCCCCGGGCTCTGTGGCTGCATGTGGTGGACCTTTAGTCCCAGTTCTTGTCTGGAACCGGGACTAAAGGTCCCTCTCGAACCGGGACGACCGTTCTAGCCGCTGGAAAAGGGAAAATCGAACCCACTAGGAACCGGTACTAAAGGTCGAAACCTTTTGCCCTTTTTCCACTAGTGTCAATAGTGTCTGCCACAGTCCTAAAGTTAGTCACTTTACAGACAAATAGTGTCTTTTATAGTGGTCACCAAGCCGAAACGCTGCCCCTGGCCAACAGTTTAGTCACTATACATGCATGTGTTGATCTGCTGCTCTGTTTAGAGTACTAATTTTCTTGCTAAATTCACCCCTAAACCCTATTCTAAGACACCGCGACTTGGGGCGACTAATCAAACCAAGTCGTTGACTCAAGCCAGCAAGTCACTAGCCGCAGCCATGGCGACTTGGCTTGGCTCGGCGACTCAAAAACCTTGCGGTGCAGATGCTCTTAGACAGTTATTGCGACTATCGCTTCTTTGTGGCTCCGAGCCGCACAAGTGCATTCCCGACCTAGCGTTTTCCACTCCCAACCCTCTCCTCCTCCCCCTCATCGCCGTTAGAGGGCGCTTCCGAGCAAATCCTAGGCGGCGTCAGCGGTGGCGGGGTTCTTTTTTGGTGTGACGCATAGGAATCAGTCGTGGCGGCATTGAATCTCGAGTTGTGGTCTATGGGAATTGCAGGGTGTTTTGGTGGTGCGCTGGTGCTGCTCCGGGAACCATCGTGGTATGGTGGTCAAGTGATGATATTTTTTTAGATAAAGAGTGTATATAAATATCGCGGAGATACAAATTACACCCAGCCTCTGCAACAACGCAATAACCAAAGCTATTACGGATGCACACAGCCGAAAGACAATAAGAAGAAGAAATAAAAAGAAAAGTCCCGCTACAGAGTTACAGTCCTTGCAGCAGCCGCACAACCACCACCAACACAACACCTGATATCCAATTCTTCAAAAGCAACGCCTTCAAGAAGAACAGTGCCAGGCACAACCAATTAAGGCCAGACCTTGGTTTTCACCCTGAAGATAGTCCTCGCTCTCAAAACAATGTCTTCAGCAAGACCACTGTCAGGCACAACCAATTAAGGCCAGACCTTGGATTTTCATCCTGAAAAGTAGGACTCTGGACTTCACGTATGTTGTCGCCCCCCACTTACATGCCGCTGCTCCAAGTCATGAAACACCAAGCCAATTCCTCATCAGCACAAGGAATCAAACCACCATTGTCAGTCCTCAGATCTCGCCTTTGATACGTCCATTTTGCATCACTATTTTATATCATAATTTACTGCTATTCATCGATATATTTCATATTTAGAAGTGTTACTTATGTTATTTTACCTATTTTGCATGTTTGATGAATAATGGAGAATTGGACACCGGAGTCAGGATTCTGCTGGAAAAAGCACCGTCGAGATGCACTATTTCTGAAGATCAATAAATCGAAGGAGACATATGGAAGTTCCTATTTTACCAGAAGATGGAGGAGGCCAAAAGGGGAGCTGAGATGGGCCATGGTGGGCCCTCCTCACCCTTGGCGCGGTGGGCCCCCTGCCGCGCCGACAGGTGGTTTGGGGGCCCTGGCCCACCTCAGCCGTTCCCCCTTCGCGTACTTGACCCCCTCGAACCCTAACACACGGAGGAGGCCATCGAAATATTCCGCCGCCTCCACGAGGCGGAAAACACCAGAGAGCGAAAAGCTCCCCTGCAGGAAGAAATCTGCCGGGGGAAATTCCCTCCCGGAGGGGGAAATCGTCGCCATCATCACCGTCATCGAGCTGGACTTCATCGGGATCATCATCATCATCATCTCCACCGCCAACACCATCATCACCGCCGCTGCACCCCGTCTCCGCTATAACATCTAGGGCTGAATCTTGTCTATTTCATAGGGGAAACTCTCCCGGTGTTGATTACTCTTGTTATTGATGCTATTGGGTGAAACCATTGGACTAAGGTTTATGTTCAGATTGTTATTCATCATCATATCACCTCTGATCATGTTCCGTATGATGTCTTGTGAGTAGTTCGTTTAGTTCTTGAGGACATGGGAGAAGTCTTGATGTTAGTAGTGAACTATGTTGAGTAATATTTAATGGTTTGATGCTTAAGTTGTGGTGTTATTCTTCTAGTGGTGTCATGTGAACGTCGACTACATGATACTTCACCTTTATGGGCCTAGGGGAATGCATTGTGTATTCGTTTGCCAATTGTGGGGTTGCCGGAGTGACAGAAACCTGAACACCCGTTGGTATATCGATGCATGAGGGATAGCAGGATCTCAAAGTTTAAGGCTGTGGTTAGTTTATCTTAATTACTTTCTTGTATTTGCGGATGCTTGCAAGGGGTATAATCACAAGTATGTATTAGTCCTAGGAAGGGCGGTGCATTAGCATAGGTTCACCCACACAACACTTATCAAAACAATGAAGATTAATCAACTATATGAAGCGAAAGCACTTGACAATATTCCCGTGTGTCCTCAAGAACGTTTGGTCATTATAAGTACAACAACCGGCTTGTCCTTTGCTGTAGAAAGGATTGGGCCACTCGCTGCAACTATTATACTGCATTTTATTTACTTGTACTTTATTTATCTGTCATATCAAAAACTCCTAAAAACTTGTCTGAGAGCATTTACAGTGAATCCTTCATCAAAACCGCTTGTCAACACCTTCTGCTCCTCGTTGGGTTCGACACTCTTATTTATCGAAAGTACTACGATACACCCCCTATACTTGTGGGTTCAAGACTATTTTCTGGCGCCGTTGCCGGGGAGTGTAGCGCTATTGGTAAGTGGAATTGGTAAGGGAAACATTTATTGTACGTGCTGTTTTTATTTTTGCCTGCTGCTATATCTCATTATGGAGGGGTCTTCTCTTGAATTCCTATTTGGGAAAACAACTACCACTGCTAAGGTAGTAGAGGAGGCGCCAGATGAGCAGGTAATACCGTTCAAAATTCCTATGAAAATTGTTGAACGTGTCACAAATAACCGCTATGCAGGAGATGGAACTGTCCATCCTGGAGATCATTTGTTATTTCTGCATGAATTGTGCGAGTTATTTAAGTGTGCAGGTATCTCGATGGGAGAAGTTAAGAAGAAATTATTCTCTCTATCACTGTCTGGTAAAGCTGCACATTGGTATAAACTGCTGAAGAATGGGTATTCTCTTGGATGGGAGGAAATTGTACCTCTCTTTTACTCCAAATTCTATCCTCCAAGTGAGATTCATAAGGATCGGAACCTCATATATAACTTCTGGCCCTATGATGGAGAGAGTATCGCTCAAGCGTGGGGGAGATTGAAGGCATTAATGCTCAAATGTCCCATTCATGAGCTTCCTGGTAATATTGTTATTGATAACTTTTATGCAAGACTCTCCTTTCAAGATAAAACTCTATTGGATACCACTTGTGCTGGATCGTTCACTCGTAATAAAGAAGAGTTTAAGTGGGACCTTCTTGATCGGATTCAGGAGAACACTGAAGGATGGGAGAATGACAAAGGTAGGGAGTCAGGTATAAACTATGACTTTGAGTGTGTTAAAAATTTATGGATACTGATGATTATCGCAAAATTAGCACTACTTATGGTCTTGACTCTCAAATTGTTGCAAACTTTTATAAAGCCTTTGCTTCCTATTTCGGTTTGCCGAAGGAGGGTTTTAAAAATTATCATGAACCATATAAAGATGAATCTGTTTCTCATATATCTAAAGGTGTTGAGGTTAATGTTGCTGATCGCATTATTCCAGAACCTTATATTGAAAAAGTTCCTTTTCCTAATAAGATTAAGGAACATACTATCATAACTGGTGTTGTTAGTAAAAGTAATAAGAAAACTACCAAACCTGATGAGCAAATAACTGTTGAACCTGTTGTAGCATTGGTTAAAGATCTTGTCACTGAAAATTTAGAAGATAGACACATTATCTTTTGTGAGGATGCTTCTAATATTGTCTCACATCCTAAAAGTTCTAGGAAGTCTAGTGTTCCTGTGCTTTCTGTTGGATAGGTGATCATTGCTATTATGGTTTATGTGATATTGGTGCAAGTTCTAGTGCTATTCCTTATGAGCTTTACAGGGAAATTATGCACGAAATTGCTCCTTGTAAACTTGAAGAGATTGATGTGGTTATTCAGCTTGCTAATAGGGAAACTATCTCTCCAATTGGTATCATTAGAGATGTCGAAGTCCTTTGTGGTAAGACTAAATACCCTGCTGATTTTCTTGTACTTGGGTCGGCTGCCAATGATAGTTGTCCTATTATTTTTGGTAGACCTTTTCTGAATACTTGTGGTGCTGTTATAGATGTAAGAAAGAGAAAATCTTTACTAAATTTGCTGGTGAATCTTATGAATTCAATTTCTCTAAATTTGCTAAAGCACCTTATGAAACTGAATTGCCTAGTGAGGATTTTGAAATTGCTCAACTTGCATCTATTGTTCTTGCTCCTAACAATGCTTTGCAGCAACATATGGAGAATCATGAAAGTGAGAACTTCAGGGAAGAAAGGAATGAGCTTGATGAAGTATTCCTTCGTCAACCTATGCTCAAACACAATTTACCTGTGGAAGATTTGGGTACCACAATGCCACCCAAGGAGGATCCTGTTTTTGATTTGAAACCTCTGCCTGATAATCTTAAATATGCTTATATTGATGATAAGAAAATATATCCTGTTATTATCAGCTCTAAACTTTCAGGTACAGAGGAGGAAAGGTTATTGGGAGTGTTGAGGAAACACCGCGGAGCTATGGGATATACTCTTGATGACCTGAAGGGAATTTCTCCTACTATATGTCAGCACGCCATCAACATGGAACCTGATGCAAAGCCTGTTGTTGAGCATCAGCGTCGTTTAATACCCAAGATGAAAGAAGTGGTAAGAAATGAGGTATTAAAACTTCTTGAAGCTGGTATTATTTATCCTATTGCTGATAGTAGATGGGTAAGTCCTGTGCATTGTGTTCCTAAGAAAGGAGGAATTACCGTTGTTCCTAATGAAAATGATGAACTAATTCCTCAAAGAGTAGTAGTTGGTTATAGATGTGCATTGATTTTAGAAAGGTTAACAAAGTAACTAAGAAAGATCATTATCCTTTGCCTTTTATTGATCAAATGCTTGAGAGGTTGTCCAAGAAAACTCACTTTTGTTTCCTTGATGGGTATTCTGGGTTTTCTCAAATTGCTGTGAGAGCGCAAGATCAAGAGAAAACTACTTTTACTTGTCCTTATGGAACTTATGCTTATAGACGTATGCCTTTTGGTTTATGTAATGCTCCTGCTACTTTTCAAAGATGCATGTCTGCTATTTTTCATGGCTTTTGTGAGGAAATTGTGGAAGTCTTCATGGACGATTTCTCCGTCTATGGAACTTCCTTTGATAATTGTTTGCACAACCTTGACAAAGTTTTGCAGAGATGTGAAGAAACTAGCCTTGTTCTTAATTGGGAGAAATGCCACTTTATGGTTAATGAAGGAATTGTTCTTGGACATAAAATTTCTGAAAGAGGTATTGAAGTTGATCGAGCTAAAGTGGAGGCAATTGAAAAGATGCCTTGTCCCAAAGATGTTAAAGGTATTCGTAGTATTCTTGGTCATGCTGGTTTTTATAGGAGGTTTATTAAAGATTTCTCTAAAATTTCCAAGCCTCTTACTAATCTTCTTCAAAAAGATGTACCCTTTGTTTTTGATGATGATTGTAAGGAAGCTTTTGAAACTTTGAAAAAGGCTTTAATCACCGCTCCTGTAGTTGAACCACCTGATTGGAATTTACCTTTTGAAATTATGTGTGATGCTAGTGATTATGCTGTAGGCGCTGTTCTTGGGCAGCGAGTAGATAAAAAGTTAAATGTTATTCATTATGCTAGTAAAACTCTTGATTCTGCTCAAAAGAATTATGCCACTACTGAAAAAGAATTTCTAGCTGTAGTTTTTGCTTGTGACAAATTTCGACCCTACATAGTTGATTCGAAAGTCACTATTCATACTGATCATGCTGCAATTAGATACCTTATGGAAAAGAAAGATGCTAAGCCAAGGCTTATTAGATGGGTACTTCTTTTGCAAGAATTTGATTTGCATATCATAGATAGAAAAGGTGCTGAAAATCCTGTTGCTGATAATTTGTCTAGATTGGAAAGCATTCCTTATGATCCTATTCCTGTTAATGATAGCTTTCCAAATGAACAATTGGCTGCAATAAGTGTAAGTTCGCGAGATAGTCCTTGGTATGCTGATTATGCTAACTTTATTGTTTCCAAGTACTTGCCTCCAACCTTTTCAGCTCAGCAAAGAAGGAAATTCTTTTATGACTTGCGGCATTACTTTTGGGATGACCCACACTTATATAAAGAAGGAGTCGATGGTATTATGCGAAGATGTGTTCCTGAATATGAACAACAGGAAATACTGAGGAAATGCCATGGAAGTGCTTATGGAGGGCATCACGCTGGAGATAGAACTGCGCAGAAAGTTCTACAATCAGGTTTTTATTGGCCTACCCTCTTTAAGGATGCAAGAAAGTTTATTTTATCTTGTGATGAATGTCAAAGGGTTGGTAATATCTCTAGACGCAATGAAATGCCTATGAGTTATTCTCTTGTTATTGAACCATTTGATTGTTGGGGATTCGACTTCATGGGTCCTTTTCCTTCTTCACAAGGTAATACTCATATACTTGTTGCTGTTGATTATGTCACTAAATGGGTAGAAGCTATACCTACTAAAAGTGCTGATGGTGAGACCTCTTTAAAAATGCTTCAAGATGTCATTTTTCCTAGGTTTGGTGTACCTAGATATCTTATGACTGATGGAGGTTCTCATTTTATCCATGGTGGTTTTAGAAAGACTCTTGCTAAATATGGTGTTAATCATAGAATTGCTTCAGCCTATCATCCTCAAACTAGTGGACAAGTAGAATTGTCAAATAGGGAGATTAAATCTATCTTGCAAAAGACTGTTAATAAATCTAGAAAAAATTGGGCTAGTAAGTTAAATGATGCTTTATGGGCTTATAGAACTGCTTATAAGAACCCCATGGGCATGTCTCCTTATAAAATGGTTTATGGTAAAGCTTGTCACTTGCCTTTAGAATTAGAACACAAAGCTTATTGGGCAGTGAGAGAACTTAATAGAGATTTTAAACTTGCCGGTGAGAAAAGGTTGTTGCATTAAGTTCTTTAGATGAATGGAGAAGTGAGGCTTATGAAAATGCTAGACTCTTTAAAGAAAAAGTTAAGAGATGGCATGATAGGAGAATTCTTAAAAGAGAATTTAATGTTGGTGAGAAAGTTCTATTGTATAGGTCTCGTCTCAGATTTTTTGCAGGAAAGTTACTCTCAAAATGGGAAGGACCATTTGTTATTGTGGAGGTGTATCGTTCAGGTGCAATAAAAATTGCTTCATTGAAAGATAACTCTACACAAGTGGTAAATGGTCAAAGACTCAAGCATTATATTTCTGGAGATTCTATTAATGAAGAGGTTGATACAATTAAAGTGGTGACTCCGGAAACTTTCATTGAAGAACATTTTTCTGGGACTGCAGAATTCGATTCGAATAGGTAACAGTTTCGGTAAGAAAAGTTTCGCGAATAACTTTCTAGAAGATATTTTCGTCGTTTTTATTAAATATGGAAAAATAAGAGACCGAACCGGATGGGAGACGGCACCCGTGGTGCCCAAACCATAGGTCGGCGCGGTGGGCCCCCAGCCGCGCCGCCTGGTGGTTTGAGCACCCCGGAGCTCGTCTCCGATCAGGTTTCCTCCTGTACCTTCCTTATGTTGTAAAACTTTTTGCTATATAACTCACCCGAACCCCCGAGGTTCGTATCTCGCCTTTTCATCGTGTTTCGTTTCGAGCTGTTTCTGTCCAGATATTGTTTTCAGATCTAGAGCTGCCATGTCTTCATCGAAGCCTCCAAAGGACAGTTTCTTTGTGAACGTCGTCACCCCATACATGGATGAGCTGAAGATGCATCCCAAGGAGTCGCAGATGGTTGATGGAAAGCTGCAGACGGAAGACGTGCGAGGACCCAAAGGAGAAGGGAGCCTGGAAGCCAGGATGGAGAAGCTGGAGCAAGAGGTCTTCACATACAAAAAGCTGGCGGAACGTGAAGTGGGAGTCTTCCACTCAATGGTGTCCGCGCTGGTCGCTGAACATAAGAAGGAGACTGCACAACTCTGGGAAGACATATTTCACCTCATCAACACCACCAACAAACTGCAGGCGCAACTCTATGATGTCCAGAATCAAAACTGTGAGTATGAAACTCGGTTTAAAAACATAAGCGCTGCTGCTAGTTTCAGGATAATCGAATCCAAGTCGTCCTTTGTTGATGGGAAACCCCTTCCCTGGAAGTCTGATGATGAGGACAATTCACCACCACCACCGAAGGAGTAATTCATCATAAGTATTGGCATCCCCTTGGTTTGTTCCAAGCTTGGGGGAGTGCCGCGGTATCACATCATTATCTTTACCTTTTACTTTTCCATAAAGTCATATCGTGAGTAGGGAAGTTATCTTATATGATGGTTTGCAATGTGGAAGTATCTCTCTTTTAGTTGGTTATCTATGTATCCCTTGGTGTGAGTTGCCGTTATGAAATATTAATGAGAAGTTTTATCATTTACTTTCTGCATACTTTATTTTAGCTTGCAATTCTCTTTCATATTGATAACCTTGTTGTTAGTATAGGGATCACTTTTTAGAGCACCAAGTTAATCTTTTTGGTTTTGGCAAACTTAGCATTGGTCAGTAGTAGACAATACTTTGAGACTTAAGTAGAGAGAGGGAGTGCATGCAAATATATTATTCCATGATCTTTCTTTCTTTGTAGCTCATAAGCTTAGTATTCTTAAGTTAAACTATTTGTGCTTCTAAGGAAGATTGCATGATTATTCTTATCACTTGTATAATTGTTTGTATCCCTCAACTCTTATGCTTGCTACATAACCTTGCTAGCCAAAGACCTGTATCGAGAGGGAATGCTTCTCATACATCCAAACCTTGAGCCAAACCATTGCCATTCGAGTCCACCATAACTTCCTACTATATGGTATTTTGCGCCATTCCAAGTAAATACTTCATGTGCTACCTTTAAATTATTCAAAACTTATTACTCCTAGTTTTGTGTCACTGTTTATTAGCTCATGAGGGTTCTGTAGAGTTTCTCTAGCACTTTTGTCAAACAGACTTTCACCAATGGACTAGTGGCATATACACCGCTTATCCAACAATTTGCAAAAAGAGCTGGCAAATGGGGTGCCCAGTCCCAATTAACTACAACTTTCATTAATAATTCTCTTCACATGTTTTGCCCTGATTTATCAGTAAGCAACTTAATTTGCAAATAGACACTCCTCCATGGTATGTGAATGTTGGAAGGCACCCGAGGATTCGGTTAGCCATGGCTTGTGTAAGCAAAAGGTTGGGAGGAGTGTCAACTATAAAGAAACTAAAATACATGTGTAAACAAAAGAGAAGAGGGATGATCTACCTTGCTGGTAGAGATAACGTCCTTCATGGGAGCCGCTCTTGAAAGTCTGGTTGACAAGGGGTTAGTGTTCACTTTACTACGATTCGTTGACAACGACATACATAGCTCAAACAACTATTTTCATACTCTCTATATGCTTTGCAAAACTTAAAAGCTCTAGCACATGATTTAATCCCTGCTTCCCTCTGCGAAGGGCCTATCTTTTACATTATTGTTGAGTCAGTAAACCCATTCCTCTCTATCTCAAGCAAGCATTTGAGTTGTTGAGATCCAATTAGTTATATGTGTTGATACTTCTAATCATATCTCTCATTTCCTTGTTTCGCACAATAGCTTTTATCCGAATGAATATAACTTTGAAAGTTATCAATGACTGTAAGGAGACTGTTATGATTAAGGCATGTAAGTTCTGCTATATAAGCTCTGATATAAAGACTCTTCTCGAAAGATAAGTATGATCTGTTAATTGTTCTCTGACCAAGAGTTTAAGTTTGCCTTCACCAATCATGGTTCTCTTTATGCACTTCATCGTGGTTCCCTTTACTTATTTCAAGTTAGATTATATGAAGGGAAGTTGCTGTCTAGAATGACTTGTGTATCAATGAATGTGATGCTTCTTGTCCGTATTTTATTTATCGACACTTTGCTCCATAAACTTGTGGTCATGTTTACTGAGCTCAGTTTTCGCTTGGGGACAAGCGAGGTCTAAGCTTGGGGGGGTTGATACGTCCATTTTGCATCACTATTTTATATCATAATTTACTGCTATTCATCGATATATTTCATATTTAGAAGTGTTACTTATGTTATTTTACCTATTTTGCATGTTTGATGAATAATGGAGAATTGGACACCGGAGTCAGGATTCTGCTGGAAAAAGCACCGTCGAGATGCACTATTTCTGAAGATCAATAAATCGAAGGAGACATATGGAAGTTCCTATTTTACCAGAAGATGGAGGAGGCCAAAAGGGGAGCTGAGATGGGCCATGGTGGGCCCTCCTCACCCTTGGCGCGGTGGGCCCCCTGCCGCGCCGACAGGTGGTTTGGGGGCCCTGGCCCACCTCAGCCGTTCCCCCTTCGCGTACTTGACCCCCTCGAACCCTAACACACGGAGGAGGCCATCGAAATATTCCGCCGCCTCCACGAGGCGGAAAACACCAGAGAGCGAAAAGCTCCCCTGCAGGAAGAAATCTGCCGGGGGAAATTCCCTCCCGGAGGGGGAAATCGTCGCCATCATCACCGTCATCGAGCTGGACTTCATCGGGATCATCATCATCATCATCTCCACCGCCAACACCATCATCACCGCCGCTGCACCCCGTCTCCGCTATAACATCTAGGGCTGAATCTTGTCTATTTCATAGGGGAAACTCTCCCGGTGTTGATTACTCTTGTTATTGATGCTATTGGGTGAAACCATTGGACTAAGGTTTATGTTCAGATTGTTATTCATCATCATATCACCTCTGATCATGTTCCGTATGATGTCTTGTGAGTAGTTCGTTTAGTTCTTGAGGACATGGGAGAAGTCTTGATGTTAGTAGTGAACTATGTTGAGTAATATTTAATGGTTTGATGCTTAAGTTGTGGTGTTATTCTTCTAGTGGTGTCATGTGAACGTCGACTACATGATACTTCACCTTTATGGGCCTAGGGGAATGCATTGTGTATTCGTTTGCCAATTGTGGGGTTGCCGGAGTGACAGAAACCTGAACACCCGTTGGTATATCGATGCATGAGGGATAGCAGGATCTCAAAGTTTAAGGCTGTGGTTAGTTTATCTTAATTACTTTCTTGTATTTGCGGATGCTTGCAAGGGGTATAATCACAAGTATGTATTAGTCCTAGGAAGGGCGGTGCATTAGCATAGGTTCACCCACACAACACTTATCAAAACAATGAAGATTAATCAACTATATGAAGCGAAAGCACTTGACAATATTCCCGTGTGTCCTCAAGAACGTTTGGTCATTATAAGTACAACAACCGGCTTGTCCTTTGCTGTAGAAAGGATTGGGCCACTCGCTGCAACTATTACTACTGCATTTTATTTACTTGTACTTTATTTATCTGTCATATCAAAAACTCCTAAAAACTTGTCTGAGCATTTACAGTGAATCCTTCATCAAAACCGCTTGTCAACACCTTCTGCTCCTCGTTGGGTTCGACACTCTTATTTATCGAAAGTACTACGATACACCCCCTATACTTGTGGGTTATCAGCCTTCCATGTCATTCTCCGCCAGCACCATGGAACGAGAAAGCGTGCTCCATGATTAACAGCCAGCAGAGTTTCGAAGCGCTCCCTCTGAAACCAAACGGTCAGAGAAAAAACACGGGTGCGCACGATCGAATACCATTGATACGTCTCAAACGTAATTATAATTTTTGATGTTCCATGCTGATATTATATCAATTGCTACATGTTTTGGTTATACTTTATATCATTTTTATGCATTTTCTGGGACTAACCTATTAACAAGATGCCACAGTGCCAGTTCCCTGTTTTCTGCTGTTTTTGGTTTCAGAAAATCTATTAAGGAAATATTCTCGGAATTGGACGAAACAAAAGACATCGTCAATAATATCACGAGGAGATCACGGAGTCCAAAGGGGAGTCGGAGCAGACTCACCAGGGGGCCACGTCACACTAGGGCGCGGCCTAGGGTGGGCCCGCGCCCCCCTATGGCGTGGTGGCCCCCCTCGCCACCGACGCCGCCTCTTCGCCTATATATTCTCCGCGACGCGAAAACCCTATTACGGTCGATCATATTCCACGAAAAGTTCCGTCGCGGCCGTCATCGTCAATCTCAGATCGAGGAGTTCTGAAGCTCTTTCCGGCACCCTGCCGGAGGGGAGATCATCACCAAGGGCTCTACATCACCATGCCTGCCTCCGGAGTGATGCGTGAGTAGTCCACCCCTGGACTACGGGTCCATAGCAGTAGCTAGATGGTTGTCTCTCTACCTTGTGCCTCCATGTTTAGATCTTGTGAGCTGCCTAACATGATCAAGATCATCTTATTGTAATGCTAGATGTTGTGTTTGCTGGATCCGATGAATATTGATACCATGTTTATTCAAGTTGTTTATCTATGTGCTCTTGATCTTGCATGCTCTCCGTTGCTAGTAGATGCTTTGGCAAAGTAGATGCTTGTGACTCCAAGAGGGGTTATTTACGCTCGATAGTGGGTTCAGTCTCTAGATATCTGGATCAGTGACAGAAAGGTCTAAGATGGTAGATGTGCTGTTGCTACTAGGGATAAAACATTGGTGCAGTGTCCAAGGGCACTTGTATTGATTACATTACACACTTTACTTCATGCAATAATCTGTTGTTAGCAACTTAATACTGAACAGGATGCGGATGCTGCCTTGAAGGTGGATTATTTAGGCATAGAAGTTGTTGGAATAACGGTCTATGTACTTTGTTGTAATGCCCAACTAGATTTCATAGTAGACATCTTGGCATGTATTGCATTGTTATGCCCTCTCTCTATTTGTCAATTGCCCAGCTGTAATTTGTTTACCCAACATGCTAGTTATCTGTTCTGAGAGAGACACCACTAGTGAACTGTGGACCCTGGTCCAATTTCCTCATATTGTTTACACAACCTGCTGCAATCATCTGTTTCCTGTTACTTGCTGTGTTTCCTGCTGTTTTCCACACCATACGTTTAACTCTTTGTTTCTGCAAGACCGGAGAGATTGACAACCTCTCTGTTTCGTGTTGGGCAAAGTTCTGGTTTGTGTCTGTGCAGATTCCACGTTGGTGCAAGCTCCCTAGCGCCAGGGGGAGTCAACATCAACAACCTTCCGATAGATCGTCAAGTCCTACTGGATTGATAACCTTGGGTAGATTATTCAAGGGAAAACTTCTGCTGTCTACATCATAACCTTCCTCTTGGGGTTCACCAACACGTAGCCATCAAGCTGTTTTCTGGCGCCGTTGCCGGGAAGTACTCATCATCACCATCATCATCATCCTCAAATACTCTCCCGTCAACCAGGCACCACCTATTTTCTGGCGCCGTTGCCGGGGAGTGAAGCGCTATTGGTAAGGAAATTGGTAAGGAAATTATTTACTGTAATGACTGTTATGGAGTCAAATCCATTTGGTTCGCTGTTTGGGAGGACTACTACCACTGCTACGGTAGTAGATGATCCTCCATCTGCTGAGATTGTTCCAATTAAAATACATACGAAAATTGTTGGACGTATTATGGATAACCGCTATGATGGAACTGTTCATCCTGGTAATCATTTGCTTTATATACATGAACTATGCGGTTTGTTCAAGTGTGCAGGTATTTCGATGGACATTATTAAAAGGAAATTATTTACTCTGTCGCTGGATGGCAGAGCTGCTGAATGGTATAGTCTGCTGAAGAATGGTCCTTCATTGAGCTGGGCTGAAATTGTCCCCTCTTTTATTACAAGTTTTTATCCTCCAAGTGAGATTCATAAGGATCGGAATTCTATATTCACTTTTTGGCCTTATGAGGGAGAAAGTATTGCCCAAGCTCGGGGGAGATTGAAATTATTAATGCTCAAATGCCCTGTTCATGGGATTCCAAGTAATATTGTCATCAATAACATTTATGCAAGACTTTCCTATCATGATAAAGATTTATTGGACACTTCTTGTTCTTGGTCATTCACTCGTATGAAGGATGAAGATAAATGGGATCTTCTTGATCGTATCCAGGAAAATACTGAAGGATGGGAGAACGACAAAGGTAGGGAGTCAGGTATAAATTATGATTTCGAATGCATTAAATCCTTTATGAAGACTGATAGTTTTCGTAATTTTAATGCTACTTATGGTCTTGATTCTCAAGTTGTTGTTAATTACTTTAAGGCCTTTGCCTCGTATCTCGATATTCCCAGACAAGGTGGGGAAAAGTATCATGAACCTTATGAAGATAATGCTAATTTTGCTCTTGCTAAAAATGTTGAAGTTCAAACTGTTGATCGCATTATACCAGAACCCTATATTGAAAAAATACCTATTCCTGTTAAAGTAAAAGAACACTCTATTTTGGCTAGTGTGGTTAGCAAAAGTGAACGTAAACCTAGGGAACCTGATGAGCAAATTAGTGTAGAACATGAAGTAGCTATGGTTAAGGAACTTGTAACTGAAAATGTAGAAGGAGGTCATATTGTGTTTTGTGAAGAAGCTTCTAACATGGTTACACATCCTAAAAGAGCTCGAAAGCCTAGTGTTCCTGTGCTTTCTGTTAAAATAGGCGAGCATTGTTATTATGGTCTCTGTGATATTGGTGCTAGTTCCAGCGTTATCCCTTATGCTCTCTACAAGGAAATCAGGAAGGAAATTGATCCTTGCGAATTGGAAAATATTGATGTGGTTATTCAGCTTGCTAATAGGGAAACTATCTGTCCAGTTGGCATTGTCAGAGATGTTGAAGTTTTATGTGGTAAGACTAAATACCCTGCTGATTTCTTAGTTCTCGGTTCTGCTGCTAGTGACTCTTGTCCTATTATTTTTGGTAGACCTTTCCTGAATACTTGTGGTGCTATTATTGACTGTCAAAAAGAGATTTTTTTACTAGATTCGATGGAGAGTCTTATGAGTTTAATTTTTCAAAATTTGCTAAGAATCATTATGAACCTGAAATGCCTAATGAGAACTTTCAAGTTGAACAGCTTGCTTCTATTGCTGTTGGTCCTAACAATGCTTTGCAGCAATTTTTGGAAGACCACGAAAGTGAAGTTTTTGCAGAAGAAAGAAGGGAGATTGACGACATCTTTCTGCGTCAACCTCAAATGCTTAGGCATGATTTACCTGTGGAGGACCTGGGAATTGCGCCCCCTCCTAAAGAAGACCCTGTTTTTGATCTTAAGCCTTTACCTGATAATCTTAAGTATGTTCATATTGATGATAAGAAAATATATCCTGTTATTATTAGTTCTAAACTTTCAGGAGATGAAGAAGCAAAATTATTGCAAGTTCTGAAGAAACATAGAGGCGCAATGGGCTATACTCTTGATGATTTAAAAGGGATTTCTCCTGCTATATGTCAGCATGCTATTAATATTGAGCCTGATGCCAAGCCTGTTGTTGAGCATCAACGTCGTTTAATTCCTAAGATGAAGGAAGTAGTAAGAAATGAGGTATTAAAACTTCTTGAAGCAGGTATAATTTATCCTATTGCTGATAGTAGATGGGTTAGTCCTGTTCATTGTGTTCCTAAGAAAGGAGGAATAACTGTTGTGCCTAATGAAAATGATGAGCTTATTCCTCAGAGAGTTGTAGTTGGTTATAGAATGTGCATTGATTTTCGTAAGGTCAATAAGGTTACTAAGAAAGATCATTATCCTTTGCCTTTTATTGATCAGATGTTAGAAAGGTTGTCTAAGAAAACTCATTTTTGTTTCCTTGATGGTTATTCTGGTTTTTCCCAAATAGCTGTTAGAAAGGAAGATCAGGAGAAAACCACTTTTACCTGTCCTTATGGTACTTATGCTTATAGACGTATGCCTTTTGGTTTATGTAATGCTCCTGCTACTTTTCAGAGATGCATGTCTGCTATTTTTCACGGTTTTTGTGAAGAAATTGTGGAAGTCTTCATGGACGATTTCTCCGTCTATGGAACTTCTTTTGATAACTGTTTGCACAATCTTGACAAAGTTTTGCAGAGATGTGAAGAAACCAATCTTGTTCTTAATTGGGAGAAATGCCATTTTATGGTTAATGAAGGCATTGTTCTTGGGCATAAAATTTCTGAAAGAGGTATTGAAGTTGATAGAGCTAAAGTGGAAGCAATTGAGAAAATGCCATGCCCCCGAGATGTGAAAGGTATTCGTAGTGTTCTTGGTCATGCTGGTTTTTATAGAAGGTTTATTAAAGATTTCTCTAAAATTTCAAAGCCACTTACCAATCTTCTTCAAAAGGATGTTCCATTTGTTTTTGATGACGAGTGTAAAGAGGCATTCGAAATTTTGAAGAAGGCTTTAATAACTGCTCCTATTGTTCAACCACCAGACTGGACTTTACCATTTGAAATTATGTGTGATGCTAGTGATTTTGCTGTAGGTGCTGTTTTAGGACAGCGAGTAGATAAAAAGTTAAATGTTATTCATTATGCTAGTAAGACTCTTGATGCAGCTCAAAAGAATTATGCTACTACTGAGAAGGAATTTTTAGCAGTAGTGTTTGCTTGTGATAAGTTTAGACCTTATATTGTTGATTCTAAGGTAACTATTCATACTGATCATGCTGCTATTAAATACCTTATGGATAAGAAGGATGCTAAGCCTAGACTTATTAGATGGGTTCTCCTGTTACAAGAGTTCGATTTGCATATTGTTGATAGAAAAGGTGCTGAAAATCCTGTTGCTGATAATCTGTCTAGATTAGAAAATATAATGCATGATCCTATTCCTGTTGATGACAATTTTCGAAATGAGCAGTTGGCTTCTATAAAGGTAAATTCGAATGATTGTCCCTGGTATGCTGATTATGCTAACTTTATTGTTGCCAAGTATTTGCCTCCAACTTTTACTTATCAGCAAAGGAGGAAATTCTTCTGTGACTTGAGGCATTATTTTTGGGATGACCCACATTTATATAGAGAAGGAGTTGATGGTATTATGAGAAGATGTGTTCCAGAGCATGAGCAGAAGGAAATATTGGATAAATGCCATGGTAGTGCTTATGGAGGACATCACGCCGGAGACAGAACTGCACAAAAGGTTCTACAATCAGGTTTTTATTGGCCTACTCTTTTTAAAGATGCAAGAAAATTTGTTTTGACCTGTGATCAATGTCAGAGAGTTGGGAATATTAGTAGACGTAATGAGATGCCTATGAATTATTCTCTTGTTATTGAACCTTTTGATTGTTGGGGATTTGACTTTATGGGTCCTTTTCCCGCTTCAGATGGTTATACTCATATTCTAGTTGCTGTTGATTATGTTACTAAGTGGGTAGAGGCTATACCAACCTCTAGTGCTGATGGTAAGACTTCCTTAAAAATGCTTAAGGATGTTATTTTCTCGAGGTTTGGTGTGCCTAGATATCTCATGACTGATGGTGGTTCACACTTTATTCATGGTGGTTTTAGAAAAACTCTTGCTAAATATGGTGTCAATCACAGAATTGCTTCACCGTATCATCCTCAAACTAGTGGTCAAGTAGAGTTATCAAATAGAGAAATTAAGTTGATTTTGCAAAAGACTGTCAATAGGTCTAGAAAGAATTGGGCTAGAAAGCTTAATGATGCTTTGTGGGCTTATAGAACAGCATATAAAAATCCTATGGGCATGTCTCCTTATAAAATGGTTTATGGAAAAGCTTGTCATTTACCTCTAGAATTAGAACACAAGGCCTATTGGGCAATCAAAGAGCTTAATAGAGATTTCAAATTAGCTGGTGAGAAAAGGTTGCTAGAGTTAAGCTCTCTAGATGAATGGAGAAGTGAAGCATATGAAAATGCTAAACTTTTCAAAGAGAAAGTTAAGAGATGGCATGACAAGAGAATTTTAAAAAGAGAATTTTGCATAGGTGATAAAGTTTTATTGTATAGGTCTCGTCTCAGATTTTTTGCAGGAAAATTACTCTCAAAATGGGAAGGACCTTACATTGTGGAAGAAGTTTATCGTTCTGGTGCAATAAAAATTAATTCACTTGACGGTGACAAACCTCAAGTTGTTAATGGGCAGAGACTTAAACATTATATTTCTGGAGAATCTTATAATGAAAATGTTGATATTATTCAAATGGTATCTCCGGAGGAATTTATTAAAACTCAGAAACAGGAAACTGCAGAGTCTGATTTGAAGTAGGTATGAGTTTCGGTAAGAAAAAGTCCGCGTTTTACTTCGAAACTTTTATATTAGTTATTTTTATACAATTTTGGAAATATCAAGACGAATAAGTGCCGGAGGAGGTGCCCGAGGGCACCACGCCACAGCAGGGCGCGGGCCCCACCTGGGCCGCGCCCAGCTATGGCGTGGTCGCCTCGGAGACCCCCTCCGACTCCGCTTCGCCCTGTGCTTTCCTTTTCACGCGTTATTTTCTGCTATATATTTACCCGGATCTCCCGAGGTCCGTATCTCGTGTTTTCGTCGCGTTTGTTTTCGAGCTGTTTCTGCCAGGGTTGTAGAAGTCTAGAGCACCATGGTCGCCTCCAACAACCCTGACAAGGAGGGCCTGAAGAAAGATCTGAAAGACCAAGATGCTGAGGAGGAGAAGGAGAAGACTGAAGCTGTCGGTGAAGAAGGGAAGATCCAAGTCCTATTCCCACCGCTACCGTTGCAAGCATCGGAGTGGTGCAGAACAAGCCCAGGGCCAGGCAGGGCGCGAGGATGAGCACTGGTGGGAGAGTTCCTCGTCGCTTCCTAGCTCCAAGAACACTTCCTTCAGATACCAAAAGGCCTTTTCACACTCTCATCCATAAGTATCCCTTTGAAAAAGTTCCAGAATCAGAATTGCCCAGTAGCTGGGATATGGATCGTTCTGACCATGCAGGAAAAGGGAGCTCCAAAGCTGAAGAGAAGTGGGGTAACAACTCCAAAAGCTGGGATTCACCCTCTGACAGGATGATGAACCGCATTGAGCAGAATTCAGAGCTTGTCCGCACCCTCATTGGTAGAGTTGATGAGTTAATGGAGCTTGCCGAGAAGCTCATTAGAGGGGCGCCACCACCATCACCGCCAAGGGAGTAATTCACCATGGGTAACAACACACTCCCAGCTTGTTTCAAGCTTGGGGGGGTGTTTTCAGTATCACCATCTTTATCTTTATCTTTATATTTTTGCTTAGTACCATGAGTAGAGAAGTTATCATATGAGATAGTTTGCAATGTGGAGTATCACTCCTTAGTTGGTTATCGTTGTATCCGTTGGTGTGAGGTTTATTGTGATGGAATATTAATGAGAAGCTTTATCTTTACTTTCTGCACACTTTATTTTAGCCAGCAAGTCCTTTGTCATATGCTGATCTTGTTACATTAGTATTGGCATCACTTTGGGTGCAGCAAGTAAATTTAGTTGGTTGTGGCAAACTTAGACTGGTCAGTAGTATCAATACTTTTTACACTTAAGTAGAAAAGAGGGAACTGGTTGCAATAACATTATCCCTATTGTTTTCCTCTTTGTTGGCCAATGAGTTTATTATTCTTGAATTAAAGTGTTTTGTGCCCACAAAGTAGATAGCATGGTTGTTCTATTAGATCTATAAGTGTTTGTCTCTCTCAATTCTTGTGCTTGCTACTAAACCTTGCTAGCCTAAAACCTTGTACTGAGAGGAGATACTTCTCGTGCATCCAAAACCCTGAACCAAAGCACTCCATTCGTGTCCACCATAACTACCTATCATGTAGTGTTCGCACTACTCCAAGTACATTTTCTCGTGTGCTACCTTTAACTATTCAAAACTATTATTATATCCCTTTTTGTGTCACTGTTCACCAAGCTCATAAGGACGTGGTAGCAGATGTGTCATCTTCCATGCTAACTGATTTACAAGGATTGGCAGCTTCATCTGCTTCTCCACCTTTTATTTTGCATTAAAAGAGCTGGTTAGTCCACCCTATAAATAAATAAATAAATAAATAGACACTCCTCCACGGTGATTGTTGGTCGGCAACCGAGGATTCGGTCAAGCCATGGTTTGTGGAAAGAAATGGTTGGGAGGAGTGTCATCAATAAGTGCTTGTTACAAGTGCAGTTCTATAAACTCTCGGAACCGCTCTAAAAGTTAATTAGTATGGAAGATGACAAGGATTCTACCACTGATTTGTTGACCAATAGCATACACCTCTCAAAGCAATATTTTTACACTCTCTATGCCTTCGGGAACTAAAAAGCTCTAGCACACGTTTTAATCCCTGCTTCCCTCTGCGAAGGGCCTATCATTTATTTATTGTTGAGTCAGTAAACCTATTCCCTCTATCCCGAGCAAGCACTCGAATTGTTATAGATACAATCATTTATAGTTCATAATATTTCCTATCATGTTTTGTCTACTTTGCTTGAGCACATGAAGTTTTATCTTTGAGAATATGACTTTGACAGTTTTCTTTGGAATGTGAAAGGAACAGTGATGATTGAGCAACTCTATTTCTGCAATATAGCTCTAGTATAAAGACTCTTCTTGAAAGATAAGTTAGAATGTTGATTGTTCTCTGACCAAGAACACAGTTTGCCACATCCAATTGGTTTGCTTAATGTACCTTTATTTGTGGTTGTTCCATTACTTGTTCCAAGTTAAGTAGAATGTAGAGACTGCTGTTTAAAATGACTTGTTTAGCTGAGTAAATACTGATGCTTCTTGTCCGTATTCTTTATTATCGACACTTCACTCCATAAACATGTGGACTTGTTTACTGAGCTCAGTTTTCGCTTGGGGACAAGCGAGTCTAAGCTTGGGGGGAGTTGATACGTCCATTTTGCATCACTATTTTATATCATAATTTGTCATTATCTATCCTTATATTTCATATTAATACATGATACTTATGTTATTTTGCCTTATTTTGCATGTTTGATGATTATTGGGAATTATCCTTCCGGAGTCAGGTTTCTGCTGGAAAAAGCGTCGTCAAGTCAGCATATCAGCGGAACTCCAAAAATCACGAAACCAATTCTGGGGGTCTTATAATGTCAGATGCCGGAGGCAGCCAAAAGGAGGCAGCCAGGTGGGCCAGGTGGGCCCCACGCCACACCTGGGCGCGGCTGGCCTGTGGGCCGCGCCCAGCTATGGCGTGGCCACCTGGGTCCACCCCCAGGTTGCCTCTTCGCGTATATCTGCCTCCCGAAAACCTAAGCACGGGGGGTACGTCCACGAAATATTCCGCCGCCTCCACGGGACGGAAACCACCGAGAGAGAAAGAGCTCTCTGGCAGGGAGATCCTGCCGGGGAAATTCCCTCCCGGAGAGGGGAAATCATCGCCATCGTCATCGTCATCACGCTGGACTTCATCGGGATCATCATCACCACCATCCACTGCGCCATCACCATCATCTCCACCGACTCCACATCCATCTTGCTGTAACATCTAGGGCTGTACCTTGTCTAGTTCATTGGGGAGACTCTCCCGGTGTTGATTACTCCTTGTTATTGATGCTATTGAGTTTGTTTGGTGGATTAGTGTTCATGTCCAGATTGTTATTCATTGCCATATCATCTCTGATCATGATCCATATGATGTCTTGTGAGTAGTTTGTAGTTCTTGAGGACATGGGGAAGTCATGTTGTTAGTAGTGAAATAATGCTGCGTTAATATTTAATGGTTTGATATTTAAGTTGTGGTGTCATTCTTCTAGTGGTGTCATGTGAACGTCGACTACATGACACTTCACCTTTATGGGCCTAGGGGAATGCATCGTGTACCTAGCTTGCTAGTTGAGGGGTTGCCGGAGTGACAGAAACCTGAACCCCCGTTAGTAAGATAGTGCACGAGGGAGCGTAGGGTCTCAGAGTTTAAAGCTGTGGTTAGATTTATCTTAATTACTTTTCTGCATTCGCGGATGCTTGCAGGGGGTATAATCACAAGTGCGTATTAGTCCTAGGAAGGGCGGTGCGTTAGCATAGATTCACCCACACAACACTTATCAAAACAATGAAGATTAACCAGTTGCACGAAGCGAAAGCACTTGACGAAATTCCCATGTGTCCTCAGGAACATTTGTCTCTTATAAGTAACACACTCGGCTTGTCCTTTGCACTCAAAAGGATTGGGCCACTCGCTGCATTTGTTGCCGCGCTCGTTTATTTACTTGCACTGTTTTTACCTGCTGTTTCGAATACTACTGAAAACCTGTCTGCTAGCTTTTACAGTGAATTCTTGATCAAAACTACTTGCCAGCACCTTCTGCTCCTCGTTGGGTTCGACACTCTTATTTATCGAAAGTACTGCGATACACCCCCTATACTTGTGGGTCATCAAGACTATTTTCTGGCGCCGTTGCCGGGGAAGTACTCATCATCACCATCATCATCATCCTCAAATACTCTCCCGTCAACCAGGCACCAACCATCCAATCCAACAATCTCCAGGCATGAGTCGCCCAGTGGAGTTCGCCGGCGGAGCCTTCCGAAACACGACCGTCCAGCCAGATCGATGGGATAGTCATCCGGCCGATTGAAACCTTGAAGCGAGAAGAACCCTAGGACCGCCGCCGTTATTCAAGCACACCGGCAGGCTCCCACGCCGCCGGTCGGAGCCGTGAAGGAGGCGGCCGCAGAGCCACCCGAAATCCAACCCAGGCAGCCGGATTAACTAGATCGGACCGAGGTCCGGAGCCTTGGTCTGCCGTCGCGCCGTCGGGTGAGACCTCATGGAGAGTCTCGCTTCCGCTGCCAAGTCGCCGCCCCGGCTAGAACCACGACCACCCGCCGCCCATCCGGAACCGCTGCCTGCCGCTGACGGAACTGGCCGAGATGCCAGTTCCACGGCCGCCGCCGCTGCCCATCTGGAGCCGCCGAAGGTCGCCACAACGACCAGGAGGCCGCCCTGGCCGCCGTGCGCAGCGCCTAGCCCGAGACGCCCCAGTCGCATCCGGGAGCCGCCGTCACGTCCTCCTGCCCTAATCGCCCTTGGCGCTGGGCGCCGCCGCCGCCGCGGCCAAGGCCGGCGGCAAGCTTCGCCGGTCGAGAGGTGGGTGTGGGCGGGGCTGGGATGGGTTCCGCCTGGCGGCGCCCTGGGGTGGCGGCGCGAGGAGGTCGAGAGGTTTCGCGAGGAGGTCAAGTGATGATTTGGTCACTTGGGTGGTAGAACCGTCGACTTGGCTAGTGAGCGGCCTTGGGACCGGTCTGGAAGTCGGAGCGTCGGCTCTGGAAGCTTGTTGTGTAGGGGTGTCTGCTCATCGTCGTTTCGGTAAGTGCGCGGTCTTTGGAGTGGTGGCTCTATACTTGGGTGGCAGAGTCATCCCTCTTTCTCAAAAAAAGACTTGCTTGAGGATATAATTAAGTAGCAAGAAAGATGGAGGAGAATACCTTCACACATCGTATGTTTGGTGAATACATTGAATGTCAACCCTCTTACTGTTCAGATTAACATTTTCAAGTTGTTGTCGTGCTCCTGTTTAGACACGCATACTTAGACAGATAGACATGCACCTCTAAGAGGGTTGACATTCCACTACGTATCAGAGTTGGCAAATTCAGTCGTGCTAGCAAGTAGCAACAGCAATTGTTAGTCAACCATCCAGCAGGCCAGTACCAAATTCGTACACCACCTATATAAACAGATCTCAGATCTCAGAGTTTCCTCTTTTCAATCAAATTCAATCGGGAGACCTTCTTGCCTCTATCTGAAATTTTCAGGGGAGGGCTGCAGAGAAGCTAGGCAGGGGATGGACTCCTCGGAGAGGTCCAAGAAGAGGGCTTTGCCATGGAGCAAGGGCAAAGCGTTCATCATCCAGCTCGCCGTCTGTTTCGTCGGTGGGGCCATCGCGCCACTGGCCACAACCGGCGGCCTGTCGGTCGACGGTATCCGCGCATCGTTTCTTCTGGGTCGCCATGTTCAGCGAGTGGCGCCGCCGCCCGCTGCCCCCGACCTCGGCCCCTGCTGATCGTCACCGTCACACGGCAGGACGATGATGGGTCGCAGGCGGCATAGCTGACACGGCTCGGGCATACGTTGCGGCACGTCGCCCCGCCGCTGCTATGGATCGTGGTTGGAGCAGAGAACAGGACGGCGGCGGCGGTCCAGGTGCTGCGCGGCACCGGCGTCATGTTCCGGCATCTCACGTATGCCGCCGAGAACGCCACCACCGGGGACGCCGACGCAGAGGCGGACCGGCAGAGAAACGTGGCGCTGAGCCACATCGAACGGCACCGGCTGGCCGGAGTCGTCCACTTCGCCGGCGCTTCCAGCGTGTACGACCTCCGGTTCTTTCAAGAGCTCAGGCAGACACGGTGCGTCCTGCTTCTCCCTTCTCTTGCACTTTGCACCGTCTTTCATTTTCTCTGCCGTTTTTGTCATCCCAGCACAAGTTCAGAATACAGAGTGTTCTTGGTCGATTCCAAGTGCATCAGCAATCAAAATGCAGGCAGCATATTAACATCGCTTGTCCAATCTTGATTCAGAGGCTTTGCAGCGTGGCCAACAGCAACTGTGTCGTCAGCAGACCAGAGAATAACTGTACAAGGACCAACCTGTAACTCATCAAAGATCACAGGCTGGTACTCCAAGGACTCGCGCACCAACGCAACAGATACACCACCTGTGACTGCACAAGATACAGGTGCAATCCACAATAGCTCTAGTTTGTCTCCTGAAATCAACATCTCTGGGCTCGGGTTCAGGAGCTCAATACTTTGGGATTCAGAAAGGTTCATCAGCAGGAACAACTCATTAGGAGGGGAGACTCAGGTTCGTCAGTCGACTCTTCTCAACACTGACGTGTCCACAACAGCAAGATTAATCCATAGCTAATAAGTTATATCTGGCCATAATGATTTCTCAGGACTTCATCCAGCTTGTACGACAAGTGGCGGTCGGCGATGGAGACGAGCGGAAGGGCATCCCTACTGACTGCTCCGAGTCGTCGATAATATTGTGGTAACTTGGCATACCAATGTACACTTCAGAAGTTGAAGTACAGGAGACTCGACGGACGCAAATTCTATTGAAGAAGGATGAAGAGGACTATATGACATGAGATAGAAACCTAGAGAAGAATCATGTTACGGTGTAGTTATTACAATAGGATAGACGGATGAACAATATCAACTGAGCACGCCAAAACTTATTTTTGCAAGTAGGCCAAATATTCAGAACTACGTGGACACCAAACTAGCAAATGGGCCCATCCTGAGCATGTAACACGGTAATTACAATAGGATAGACGTCGCCGTCCGCGACATGCTCAGGATGGGCCCATGGGCCATGGCGGCTGGCCGGGATCGGACACGCGGCCGAGCAGCTCCTGGACCACGACAACCTCAATATTGGGAACGAGTTCATGCTCTTCGGGGCGATTCCGCCGCAAGGGTTCCCGCTCTGGGACGCCTGGGGACACGCGGCCGAGCAGCCCCTGCGCCGCGCGGCCGAGGACCTGGCCATGGCGCGGGCCGCGCTGGAGCAGATGCGCCGGCCCGTCGTCGCCGAGTTCTTCGACGCGTGCTGGATGCTTCTGTGCCGCGCGGCAGACTGAAGCAGCGCCAACTCGATCGGCCCGATCACCAATCTCTCTTCTGTTTCTTGTTCATCGCCTGCAGGAATCGACTTCTTCCCTGCCGGCTTCCTCCGTCGATCAAGGTTTAACCAAGTTCAAATGCTACGTCGATCTGTGACTGCGATATATACCCCTGTGATGTCAGTTTGTAGATGAACTCAAAGGATTCGATGCAGTCGATCATCGATCTGTAATGTTCAGTCCGTGGAACAAGTTTACTCGGTTTGATCACTACTCTGCAAGTCTTGATCAGTTTGTAGTGCAACTCAATTGTTTCTGGAAACTCCTTTACCCCGGTGGGTTCGATTTCTTATTTGATTTCCATGATAGATCGATGTGACATCAACTATATGCAGGGAGCTTGAAAACTGATTGATCACACGGACAGACTTGTTGCATCATGCACAACTGAGTTCAGCGTAGTTGATATGACGAAGCATTCTGGACATGCTTGTTTAGCATCTATCTGTCTATTCTATACTAGGGATTATTAGCGCGGCAATGCCGCGCGTCCGTCTGATGATTTTCGAATTTGTTTTTTAGAAATTATGCATATGAATATTATTTGAATTCGGAGAAGTTTACGATTAGGAGATTTTTCGAGGTTGGTAAAATTTGTCGCATTGAAATGTATTCAAATTTGTATTCTTTGAAAGTTTGTAAAAATGATTAGATTTCGGAGGTATTTGAAATTATTAAATATGTGGGTTTGAAATTTGAGTTGGAATGGTCAAATAAGGGTGTTTTTCCCATAAAATTGTCCGAATGTAGGTCAATTTGAATTTTTAAAACTTATTTGGTTTGTGTGAAAATAGTAGACAATTTTTTCCCCTAGCATTTTGATATATTTTTTATATTTTGTCGATGGGTATGTATAGAATTTTTCCCGGTTTTTGTTTTGCTGCGCAATTTAAATTTGGTAACATGTTCATTTAAAAATTGTGTAGGGTAAAAATGAGTGAAATCGAAAGAAGTTTGCGTTTAAAAATTGTTTACATTTTGAATATTGTTCAAGTTGGGGTGTTTTGTAGATTCAAATCATTTTATATTTGTAAAATAATTAGATTTCGCAGGTATAAAAGATTTTGGAATATCGAAATCTGAAATTTGATCGTACCGAATTTAAAAACAACATTTTTTCTCTGAGGGTATATATAGAAATAATTCCATGTTGTACAAATTGTTCTAAGGAGAAAGTTTTTTTTTCAAATATTTACCAATCTGAAGCGTTTGAACATATTTGTTTTTTGACGTAAATAATTAGTATTTGTTTTGTTGGAGCATTTTGTTGTATCTTTTGTTTTTCCACGGGTGGGAATTTTTAGAGGTTAATCTATTTAGTCGATATTTAATAAAATTAAATGTGTAAAATTAGAGGAAGGCAATTTGGATTTTGTGTAGGTATTAATCGTGTCCGTTGTAATTTGAAATATTGATTTTCTTCCCTAAACTTGTCTAAATATAGGCTAAATTGAAGTATTCGAACTTATTTGTTTATTTAGCAGAAATAGGTACCCTTTTTTTTTACTTACCACAGTTTGACAAATTTCATGAATCTCATTTTTTTTTTGCAAGGAATTTTTTGAAATGTGAATATTATTTGAATTGGGGAAAGTTTGCCAAATATAGGCTAAATTTATAATAGATTAGAAGATTTTTTCCCCTCGAAATTCATTTTCTTTTTCTTCTTATTTGTGAAATATGTGACATTCGGGACCCACATGTTAACGTTTTAATAATTATATTTTTTGTGCATAATGTAATTGTGGTTTTTTTATTGTGAGAATTTGAAAATTTGGTAATTTTATTTTTTGTTTGGACAAATTATTTGCATTATTTTGAATTATGGGGAATTTGGAATTTTGATAATTTTATATATTTTCTTGATACAATATTTGCATTATTTTGTGGAAAGTTTGAAAATTTCTAGAAAAAGTTTGGCATTTTGTAAATGTTGGGAAATTTTGATATATGTATATAAACTTGCATTTTTTTTGTGCATAATGTAATTGTGGTTTTTTTTGTGGAAAATTTTAAAATTTGGTAAATTTACTTTTTCTTTGGTAATTTTACTTTTTGTGTGGACAAATTATTTGCATTGTTTTGAATTACGGGGAATTTGGAATTTGATAAATTTCTATAATTTCTTGACACAATATTTGCATTATTTTGTGGAAAGTTTGAACATTTCTAGAAAAAGGTTGGCATTTTTTGAAATTTTGGGAAATTTTGATATATATATATTACTTGAATTTTTTTTGTGCGTAATGTAATTTTTTTACTTACCACGGTTTGACAAATTTCATGAATCTTTTTTTTTTTTGTTGCAAGGAATTTTTTGAAATGTGAATATTATTTGAATCGGGGAAAGTTTGCCAAATATAGGCTAAATTTATAATAGATTAGAAGATTTTTTTCCCCTCGAAATTCATTTTCTTTTTCTTCTTATTTGTGAAATATGTGACATTCAGGACCCATATGTTAACGTTTTAATAATTATATTTTTTGTGTATAATGTAATTGTGGTTTTTTTTGTGAGAGTTTGAAAATTTGGTAATTTTATTTTTGTTTGGACAAATTATTTGCATTATTTTGAATTATGGGGAATTTGGAATTTCGATAATTTTATATATTTTCTTGACACAATATTTGCATTATTTTGTGGAAAGTTTGAAAATTTGTAGAAAAAGTTTGGCGTTTTGTAAATGTTGGGAAATTTTGATATATGTATATATAACTTGCATTTTTGTTTGTGCATAATGTAATTGTGGTTTTTTTTGTGGAAAATTTTAAAATTTGGTAAATTTACTTTTTCTTTGGTAATTTTACTTTTTGTGTGGACAAATTATTTGAATTACGGGGAATTTGGAATTTTGATAAATTTATATAATTTCTTCACACAATATTTGCATTATTTTGTGGAAAGTTTGAACATTTCTAGAAAAAGGTTGGCATTTTTTGAAATTTTGGGAAATTTTGATATATATATATTACTTGATTTTTTTTGTGCGTAATGTAATTTTTTTACTTACCACAGTTTGACAAATTTCATGAATCTTATTTTTTTTTTGTTGCAAGGAATTTTTTGAAATGTGAATATTATTTGAATTTGGAAAAGTTTGCCAAATATAGGCTAAATTTATAATAGATTAGAAGATTGTTTCCCCTCGAAATTCATTTCTTTTTCTTCTTATTTGTGAAATATGTGACATTTGGGACCCATATGTTAACGTTTTAATAATTATATTTTTTGTGTATAATGTAATTGTCGTTTTGTTTTGTGAGAATTTGAAAATTTGGTAATTTTATTTTTTGTTTGGACAAATTATTTGCATTATTTTGAATTATGGGGAATTTGGAATTTTGATAATTTTATATATTTTCTTGACACAATATTTGCATTATTTTGTGGAAAGTTTGAAAATTTGTAGAAAAAGTTTGGTGTTTTGTAAATGTTGGGAAATTTTGATATATATATATATATAACTTGCATTTTTTTTGTGCATAATGTAATTGTGATTTTTTTGTGGAAAAATTTAAAATTTGGTAAATTTACTTTTTCTTTGGTAATTTTATTTTTTGTGTGGACAAATTATTTGCATTGTTTTGAATTACGGGGAATTTAGAATTTTGATAAATTTATATAATTTCTTCGCACAATATTTGCATTATTTTGTGGAAAGTTTGAAAATTTCTAGAAAAAGTTTGGCATGTTTGAAATTTTGGGAAATTTTTATATATATGTATATATTACTTGAATTTTTGTGTGCATAATTTAATTTTAGTGTTTTTTTTGTGTGCATAATGTAATTTTAGTGGAATTTTGAATTACTGATTTTTTCATCATTTAGCAATTTTCTTAAAAGGAATTAAATCAGGAACCAAAAAAAAACGCTGACATGTGGGCCACTGTGGCGTATTGGTGACGTCACAGTGGCTGAGGACGGATCTGCCGCTGACCGATCTGCCGCGGCGGCGACAGCGACGCCGCCGACGCGCCCGTGCGCTCCGGGACGCGCGCGTCTGCTCTCCGGGTGCGCCTCGACACGGCGCATCTGCACGTGGCGGCGCCGCCGCTTATTGGTCGCCGGAGCGGCGACGCGCGGAGGCGGCGGCGGTCCCGGATCTTGGCGACGTCGATTCCGGCGGCCTCGAGTCGTTCCGGCCCGCGATCTTGGGCGAGAAGGGAGACGGCGCGGCGGCGCACCTCCCCGTTTGCTCAGATTTGAGCGGGGAGGCCCGTAGCGGCGGCGGAGCACGCCGGCAGCGGCGGCGAAACGCGGCGTCGCGGGAGAGAGGAAGGGAGAGGGGGAGCTCGCGGGGTACTTTTCACGGAGGCCCCTGAGTTCCTGGGAAATTGTAGGAAAGTCCTTTGCGGGGTGTTTTTTGCAAAGTGGAGGGGTTTTTTTGTAAAGCTGCGCGCCAGAAATCGTGCGGGGCGACGTGGCGTCCTCTGATTGGTAAAAACTCCAGTGCTACAGTAGCGGAGATGTGGGGGCGACGTGGAGAGATCTGCTCCGTCCGTGGGCTCGATCGGACGGCTCTGGATTAGGAGCGACATGGATGGTTTAACACAGAGCGATTCCATCCTACTTTTATATATAGTAGGATATTTAAGCATGAAAAATAAATAAAATTTAGATGAAACTGTTGCGATCTATCAAAACATCATCAGATCTAGTACAAGCTAGTGCCACACCAACCCACGAATTACAAATTTTATTATCGCAGCCTTCCTTAGCTAATACATGCGCCACTTCATTAGCCGACGTCCCACCACACGAACCGAATAATCGCCCAATTTCCGGAGAAGGGACTTTATTTTCTCCACCAACAGACCACATGAAAAATATGAAATAGGTTTAAGCCACCTCATCAAACATGGACGAGTAGTATTTGCAAATAGTTTAACATGATCCACCAGGATGCATTACAAGAGCTAACAAAGCTCGCCCATAAAAGAAATGAATACTATGTTCATAAGGTCGTCCATATAAATGAATACTATATTCATAAGATTATCCAAACAACAAAAGCACACACAAACTTCGTACTTGCCGATCATTTCATGTAAGGCAAATAGACTATGTTATTATTATAGGGAAACAAAAAATTAACATGGGACAAATCATCAGCTGGAAGACAACAATGAATCAGGGCTGGTTCATGGGCTAGACTATAAACTAGTGGAGTTATTATCATTTGCCATACATTAGTCTCAGATTGCAGGTTCACAAAATGGTACACTTGATTAGACACACAAGTAGAAACACACTAATGCTGCACAGTTCAGTATTTTTATAATTCTTTCTTTGCATTGCCATTTATATTAATATACATAGGATAATATGTTTCACATGTTAGCTTGAAGATAAGAAGTTGTATCTATATGAGCTACATGTTCGATTTAAGGAATTTCATTACAAAGATTCTAAATATTTTTCATAAGCATCGTTTAAATTAGTAAGCATTAACAGTAAACATAATATGAAACTGAGGCATCTCCGATAGCATGGCATAATGATCGGATGCCACAAAACACAACTGTTGGTCTACCAGAGGGGTCAAAAGACAACCGTACAATAAAGCCTAAAATACAAGAGAAATCCGTTTTGCCTCGTAGGTGCAGATGCACCCAACATTTAAAAATCAAATTTCAAAATGTCAAAAAAATTCAAACAAAAATTTTCTGTGTACATACAGACATTTTATTTAGATAGAACAAATGCAGCAGGAATAGTGCCAATTCAAACTTGCGAATAAGTTGGCTATTATTTTGATAGCCACACCTCACTTTTTCGGCCCCATCTTATCATCATTTATACCAATAGCAAATGTCGAGCTCTCAAAAGCACAACCAACACATAGTCCTCACTTTGGACTTGTCCACTTGTTCAAACAAGTTATCGGTCTCCACCTGACCAATAAACATACCACATACAAGTCCAATATAGGTCGATGTGGCTCTAATTGTGACAACCAATTTTCCGTTTGTGCACCATCGCCGACTTCCGAGTGTCTGCATGTATAGAAGTAGCAAGATGGTTCACAATCAGTACGGATGGAGGCGGGTACCAAGATGTTGCTCAACCCACTAGATTGCCGAGGTTGCAAGAAAATTTGGGAAACATACAATTTATACTAAACTTTTATACTTATTTCAGATCTAATTTTTACAATGTTATAGTATTATAATTATAATGTTTTGTTTCTTCGCATAACTGGCAATATTACTAAATATTGTCCGGTGTGTTATTTTTTATCGTAGAAAGATATGAAACTGTATTTTGTAACAAAAATTATGTTTTAGAACTATTTTTTCTACAATGCATAATCTATATAATTTATAGGTATTTTTAGTAAAAGTCTCTAAAGAGTATGACCTATCAAATATCTCAACAGTGGTTTATAATGTATGATTGAGTAAGCAGGTTTATAAAAACTTGTAGAGGATAAGGTAAACTGATGACGGTGCTTTTTTGTGGTATAAATTATCTAGCAAGTAAAAATTTAAGAAAGTATGCATGCTTCGTACTTGGTGTTGAAACAAAATATTAGAGTAATCACCAATGAAAATAAAACAGTGGTCAAACTTTAGAGTAAGCAACTTAGGGCATCTCCAGCCGTCCCCCTAGGAGGCCTTTTTAGCGCCGTTTTCTACCAGTCGCCCCCCCAGAACCTCATTTAGCGCCGCTTTGCGCCGTTTTTAGCGCCATTTTGCGCCGGCGCACCCAAGCCAAACCCAGCGCGTCGGGGCTCGCTTGGGGGGGGGGGGGGGGGGGGCAAAAGGCGTCCGTGGGCCAGACCTGTCGGCGAGCAACGGCGGTTTTCCCTCCATATTTTGCCCTTCCCTCCATAATTTTGCTCTTTCCCTCCATTTTCGCCCCCACAAACACCCTCCCCCGCCGGCCGATCCCGCCATTTCCCTCAGATCTGCCCGCCATGGCTCCCAGCAAATTCACCGGCCCCCGCGTCGCCGCCGTCGTCGCGCCCTCCGCCACCTTGGAGGTGAAGACGTCGAGGAAGCCAAGGGCGCCGAGGGAGAGGCGCCAGGCTGGACCAACGCCAGGTGGATCGCCGACGAAGCGCGCCGGAAGTCCGACAACGCCCAGCGCCGGGCGAGGGAGAAAAGGTAGCGTGAAAAGCTATTGGCCGAGGGCCTGGCCGAGGCTGCCGCCGAAGAAGAAGAGGAAGAGGAGGCGGCGATGGCAGTGGAGGAACCGACTGCTGCTGCGGCTCCGGCGCCGCCGGCCAAGCTGAGGATCGGCCTCCCTCCTCATCCCCAGTTTTCCGGATGGGCCAGCCAAGCCAGCGTCGCGTCGCCGACCGGCTACTCTCCATCCCCGTCGCCGCGCTGGAGCGCGTCCCCACACCGCTACTCCTCCCCTGGGTACACCGATGCAGACCCCCATGGTGGCTTCAACCCCAACGTCGCCTTTCCCTACCCTCCTCCGGCAATGTACGCTTAGCCGGGCTACTCGACCTCGCCGTCGCTTTGCCGCGTGCTCCCTTTCGCCCCTCAGCAGGACCCCCGCCTCCTGTTCGGCGGAATGCACACCGACTCCTTCATGGAGGAGATCATCACCACCGGCTCGATGGCAACGGCGGCATGCCCGGGCTTTCTCTCGCAAGGTGGGGATTTTTTCTCACAAAGCGGCGGGAGTCCGGCGGCTCCGGCGGCGGCGAGGCGGCTGAGGAAGGCGCGGCGGCCGATCCGGCGGTCGTGGACGAAGGAGGGGCACCAGCCAAGGGGGACGAAGCCGTCGGCCGTCGGCCCAAGAAGGTGCCGAAGCCTCCCGTCGAGCTGCTCATCAAGTGGACGGCGAAGGAAGATGTTCTCCTCGCCGGAACATGGAAGACGGTCAGCCTCGTCGCGATCATCGGCGCCAACCAGAACATGGACGACTACTGGAAGAGGGTCAAGTCGGCATACGATGAGCGCCGGATGATCGACCCCGAGTACTCCTTGTGCGTCACTCTGCGCGGCGAGAAGGCCATGGCCAACCATTGGTCGAACATCCAGCACGCTTGTAACAAATGGCATGGCATTCAAGAGGAGGTCGCCAATCGGCCGAAGAGCGGCAACAACTACGAGATGGAGGTGAGCTCTTTCCCGCCGTCATTTCCCTTTTGACTTCGCCGGTTTGCTCATTCCAGCCGGTTTCACATGTAGATGGTCCGGATGTTCGACATGTACCGCAACGACGAGAAGGTGGACTTCAAGTTCCTTCACGTCTTCATCGTCATCGAGGGGTGCGATAAGTGGGCGCAAGTGCGTCATTCTCTCGGCAAGGGCAAGGCGTATGTCCCGGACGCGCCGGCAGCCGGTGCGGCAGATGGGCGCCCTGATGGCCACAAGAAAGCCAAGGCAGCGAGAGACGCGGCGCCAGCAGCCGCGAAGCTCCAAGCGTCCATCGACACCTGCATCGCCGACGCTCAAACCCACGCCGCGGCGAGAGAGGATAAGAACGAGGCGAGGTGGAAGGCGCTCATGGCCAACCAAGGCATCAAGCTCGACCTCCTCAAGACCAACACCGCGGCGAAGAAGAGGAACAACGACCTCGCCTTCCTCATGGGAGGCAACCCGCAGACGATGGACCTCGAGATCAGGGCGTGGTTCATGGCGCAGCGGCGCGTGATTCTCAGCCAGATCACCCCCGCCCTGACCCCGACTGCAACAGCGACTGCGACGGCGGACGACACGAGCTCGGCCACTCCAGGCGACACGAGCTCGGCCACGATCACGCCGCCGCCTACCGCCGAGCCTACCGCCACTCCGACCTCTGCCCCTGCTCCGACGACCACGCCCATCGATCTCGACGAGGATGTCGAGGTTGCCGAGGTGTCACCGGCGACCATCTGATCTGAAATGCGCAGCAGCATGCCGAATGTGGCCATTTCACCAGATCGCCGAACTGTGGCTTGATCCATTCGCCGAACTATATGGCTTTTTTGTATGATCGCCCAACTGTGGCTGTTTCGATCGCCGAACTCGGGCCGTTTTTGGGGCGGGAATGAGAACTTTGAAATTATGTTGATTTGTGTTTTCTGGGGGCCGAAACGAGTGGAAACTTCGCCCCCCCAGGTCCTAAATAGCGCCGGCGCAAATGCAAAAAGGCGCCGCACCAAAACCTGGGGGGGCCGAACGGTGGAGATGCCCTTAGGCCCGCCAATTGTCCTTTCAGGTCATTAAAGTCAAATGACATCAATGCCAAGGCATGAGATGCATCCCTTCCGACGTGCACCCTCTTCCTTTGCATGGTACATCCTCTCACCTTGGATCTCGACGAGGACCACAACATATAGGCGCCGCGCCGGGCGCACGCTCAAGGGCCGAACCTCTGTCGCGTCTACAACGCGATGTGGAAGAAGACTGGCTTGGGGCGTGTTTGATTACGTGCAACAGTTTTGGGCCTTTTGCATCCGTGGCTCCCGGGGGCCTGGGCCCTGAAAAAAAACATGGTCTGAACCACATTGTGCAGCCCATTTGGTTGACCACAAAGTGGCAGCCAGGCCCATTTCTCTGGGACCAAGTTCAAACTAGTCATGCGTTTGGTCTCCAGTTTTTGCGTTTAAGGGCTAATCCCCAGTGTTTGGTTGCACGTTTTTGGGTCGTTGTGGTTACCTTGTATCCACTAGTGGTGAGCCTACCAGTACGTGGTTCACATATGATCATACACACACTTAGGCGAAGAACAAATGCACAATAAAGACGAATTGCACGATGATGATCAAGTCTTTCAGGCGGCCCGACCGATCTGTGCTTCACATTTGCTCACCCCATTTGTGATCACAACTGATTTGGGTTCTCCAGCACTGCCGCTCTCAGGAAGGATTGGGATCTTCAAGCAGCATGTTCATGGCTTAAGCCTTCTCTGCCTGCTCTTTAGTTGCAAACCTTTTGCAGCACTGGTGAGGGAAACCTTCCACTTGGGCAGAGCAAGTGTCCCAGTAATCGTAGACTCCTAGAACCCTGCCTCTATACATCACATACCACTACAACACCGAAGAGCAAGTTTAGAACATGCATGATAAACACGTTCATGGTGGAGCACAATTTAGAAAACAACATAAGAAAGCCATCATATACCCTAAACCCCAAAGCAGGACAAGAGTTTGCTGCACACTATGGCATCAACCTAGCACCACATCAAAAGAGGGTGTAATACTACCACCGCAAGTTCATCGAGTGATGGGTTATCATATGTACCACCTCAAGTACCCAAACCTTGAGCCTTTTTATCAGAAGGTGACTAAGAGCCACCATCTTGGTCTCGGGACTGAACCCATCAGTGTCCATGACAAAATTGTAGAGGCCACGGTGCACGTCGACTGGCGTGCTCTATCTGATGGCGGCAGCCACCTCCTTCATGGCCTCGGTCATGCTGGTGAAGACCAGGACCTTTTCATCCACCAGTGCGCCTCTCTTCCTCTTCCTCTCCCTCTCAGGTTGCTTGCCTGCAGGGCCATCGTTCTTGTCTCCACCATCGACGTGGATGGCCTCGGACTCCTGGCTACCAATGTCAACGTACTCAAGAACACGTGTGCCAAGAGGCTCACTGGATCCCATGGCGAATTTGCCAGTCGTCAGACCGAAGGAGAAGATGGTCTGCATCTGGTACTAGTTCTGGATGGGCTTGTCAGGTACTCGACGTTTTTTGGGTGATCCTACGGACAAGAAAACAATATTAGACAGTCAGGCTAAGCCAAAGGGGATGAATGTGAAGTATGTTAGATAGGTGGTCAACCTTGATATGCCCTTTTAGGTGCTTCACCTCCAGGATAATGGTCTGGTTTTCCTCATCCCACTGTGCACCACTAAGGTCTTTCAGCTTGTAATATGTATCCACCTGACCTTTCACTTCCTGAGGTGGTTGTACACCTGAGTCGAGGTGACCTCTTGACCACATAACTCGAACACCAGCTTGGCAGCGGTGTTCAGGTGCACCTCCTTGAAGCCCTTTGTCCGTCCTCATTCCGGAGGGGATGATGTCGACCATCTTGTTGAGCACGAAGGTGGACAAGAAAGGAGCCCACTTCATGGTCATCTCCATCTTGTTCTTCTCGCTCCTCTCCTTGCGACGCTGGAGAGCCAGCTAACCACCTAGCCTGCCTTGTCACCACCATTCATCTCGTCACGCCTCTCCACGCTGCTAATATTTTCTAAGTATGTGAACGTGCCATGTGTGATCTTGAATACTGATGCAAGAAGTATCAGCCAAGGGAAATTTTGACAAAAAGGACCACTTCAGCGAATGAATTGTCAAAAAAGACCACCTCCCAAACGAATTGTCAAAAAGGACCGCCCGGCAGGTGACACGTGTCACCTGCCGCCACCGTGGGAGGCGGCATGCCCTGCCGCCAGGGCTACGACGGCATGGCGGCAAGAACGGCATGCATGCATGCATCTGTTTCCGGCGCATGAACAGTCCACGTATACCGTTTTGATTTTTTTCAAAACTTCTCCAAAAATGTCGAAAAAATACCTAAATGTAGCTAACTCTATGCACTATGATCGTGCAAAAATTCACTGCAAAATACCTTATATTTTGGGCTCAGCAAAAAAGACAAATTCAACAAATTTTAGGAGCTAGACTCGAAACGTGCACTGTTCATTTGATCGGTCCTGTTCCTCAGGGCTCATGCACGGAGAGCGACGGGGGCCTGTCGCCACCGGGCTAGTGGTCCTTTTTGACAATTTGTTTGGGAGTTGGTCTTTTTCGACAATTCACTCATCGAAGTGGTCCTTTTTGTCAGAAATTCCAGCCAAGGTAGGCAGAAAACGAAAAAAGAAGAAACTTGACCCATGATACTTTGATGGATTATCTTTCTGTTAGGTGATTTAGAAATCATATAACAACGATAACAGGTCGTGTTGGGTATCCATAAAATCGGAAGTAAGCAAAGATGAAACACAGCTATCCGCTAGGGGAAGACTTGTATAGGATCTCTCTTTTAGGTGAGATCATATGATCAAGTCATAAAAAACATATTTAGAAATTGTTAAAAAATCTAAGAAAAATAGATAACATACCTACAGGCTGTTTCTACAACTCCAATAAATTTCAGCTCAAAATTCGATCCACAATTAGAGAAACAAAAAAGTTAAATTGTACTGTGAATAGTGTCAGATTTGGGTGAATAGTGTTTCACACTATTTGCACCGAATTTCTCTTTTTTGGCTAGGTAGAATTTGAAGCAGCAAATTTTTTGGGTTGCATATATAACATAGATGCGTGTTGTCCATTTTTTTGAAAATATTTGAAAACGTTTTGTGTATTAGAAAAAATTGATCCCGTAGATCCTACCAATGTTATCATTAGATTCATCCTATACCCTGCCTGCCGATGAATTGACAAATCTATCGGTTACCGACGACCAAAGGAACGGACAAAGTAAACAACAGACTAAAGGAACGCACAAAAGAGAAACCGTTGCTCCCTTCGTCTGATTAACCTGAATAAAAAAAGTACCTAACATGCAAACAACGAACAACTAAAAGATGGTTCGTTTTAATAGATGAAGTAAACCATCTATTAGATTAGATTAGGAAACAATATACTATTACAAGCATTTGCTGTGCACTTGCACTTATCGCAACCGACATGATAAAAATAGACGTCGGTCAAGTGCTTGACAAACCCGCTCAGTGAGGAAACCAAATCTGAAGTACTGAAGTAACTGTACTACTGAGATTAAAACAATAGTAGGCCATATCGCTGATTAACTTGGCTCTGAGAGACTACATTTTTCCTGACTTGGCTTGGATAAACTTCGTGTTGCTGACCTCATCCACACTCAGTTCGACAACATCTTCTAACTTGCCCAGTAGTTCCTCCAGGCCATGGACTCCAAAGCTCTGGTAGTCAAGAGTCTTCTTGTACCGTTGCTCGTACATGGACTCGAAATCACAGAGTGGAAGAGGGTAGTGCAAGTAACAAACAAGAAGAGCCTGAATTTCCTTGCTGCAATTGTCTAGATGGCTATCAAACACATATGCTCCAATGACATCAGGGTTAATGTTCTGTTCATCCTCTGAGAAATCATCTGATGAGCTGCTCACCTGCTGACATGTTCTAGTAGTACCTTCCTCGAGAGTAGCAATCCCTCTCTTTTCATTTTTCAAAATTATTGGTGTACTCGAATATTTCTTCAGGTTCCTATCACCAGAATTGCGGAGGCAAATCATCTTTCTCTGACCCTTCCCTATGACAACAAAAGACTCAGCTAGCTTTTCGAAAAGATGAACAAGTTTAACAACTCCATATTCTGCTACATACAGGTGCCTTCCGAAGAGCTTTAAGTACTCAGAAGGAACACGGACAAGTGAAACAGATCCACCAGACAGCTCCAATAACCTTATAAGTTGACCCTTCAAGCCTTGAAGATCACCAGGACGAACCCACCATGACTCATCACGTGTAAAACCTTGGTCTACCGCTGGGACTTCATTCAAACCACATGATACATTATGTGACCTCAATGACGTGCTGGTGCCACAATTCTCATCTGCCACAGTATAGAAAGCTTTGCATGATTCCCCAGTCATCTGCGAAGAGTTATAGCAATATGTCTGGTTGCTTGTTCTGCCACCATACTCGTTGCTCGAAGTTCCCATATAAACAATGGCTTCCTCTTCAGTCTGTATTTCAGGAAATTTCCCCATCGTTACACTGTTGGGACAGAATGAAGGATCAGGAGCACGATGTCCTAAGGATCTAGGGGGCACACTGCCTGCACCACGGGCAAGACTAGGCCAGTCCCACACAAAACTCCCAGCACTGCTCAAAGCTGATGAGACATTAACTGAAGATGGAATGGCAAGGACAATAGTGTATCCACGCTGACCAAGTATATGGAGTGCAGGAGCGAAATCTACGTCACCAGATATAAGCATAATGGATGACGGTGGCCGATTGTCCAGAGCAAAGAGAAACATATCTACCAGTATGGCCTTATCAGCTGCGTCTTTCCGTCCATTTGGAACATCAACAAGTTTAACTCCGGTTCTCTGACAACCCTCCCTGAGTCTTCTAGGGAAAGCATTGAAATCTCCATAAGCAGAGAGCATTGTAACTGCGCCCTTAACAACAGGATGCAGCCGTACTGCCGTCCGTATATACCCAGCAACATCATCTGGCCGTACATCACTTGGAACAGGGCAGTTCTCGATGTCCCAAAATATAGCCACTGGACCAAGGACTGCATTTGCCTGGCTGTTTGCTTGAGAATAATCCAAATTTGATGCAGCATTTATTACCCGAATATCTGATTCTGATACCGCAGCTTTCGGTGAGGGTGAGGTTAGACGGCTAGCCATTGCTTTATCTTCAAAAGACATTATGATTCCTGCATAATAAAATTGCAAACGAACGAAAAGATTAAACAAAAAATCCACATTGATATGTTCAACAATAATAAAAGCATTTAAGTGAGCAACACCAATTGTGCAAGTTTGTAGCGCCATCAACTCACAATACTAAGGAACACAGAAGTAATCGCAATTTCCACATAATAATTAAGTATCGTGGTATCACAAATATGTAACCAATGACATATCATGGTGATCTGAGCAGTTATCATGGTGATCATCCTACAGTTTCTGTAATACAACCAAAGCAACAGGTTGCCACATCCATTAAACAAAATACCACCAACCATGTCAGCTGAAGTTATTTTTTCTTTTCTTTGCAAGACCCCAGCTAGCCAAATTTAGATATGTATAAGGGATGATAAGCTATGATATAATAATAGGAAGAGACTGATTTGGTGAGTGCACCCAAATGGAGGCCACCTGACTTAGCAGCATTTGTATTTCTAGCAAATTCCTGAGCACCCAGTTGTTGCAATCCCACCACATGCACCAGGTGATGTCATCACCAGATACAATGGATTTCCCTTTTTATGCCTTGATAAAAGTGGATTAAGCCACAAGTTTCTTGGCTAGTGGCACTTAATCCCAGGTTTTATGGTAATACAGTTCAACGCACCCTAACAATTACTTCCCTCTAATCATATTTAAAGCCTCCGGTGATCTCTGACAATGTTTCCATAATAGAGATCCCCTCTGCTGTGAATTTGCTCTGCCCCTGGGACGATTTGGTTACGGCAGAGAGTTGTCCAAACATAGGACCACACAACCTGGGATCTAAGTGCCACCGGCATAGAAGCATGGGACTTTCTGCAACTGTAACCATACACCTATGGTGATAGATATGAGATACTGTTTTTTTGCAGGATATATGAGATCTATTCAAAAAAATAATCAACAGTTTCTGATACAGAAGAGGGATGCCCCTGATCTGGTATGGTTGAACAAAGCTCACTTGGGGCATAAAATAGTACACAAAATGTTGATCCACTAGTTCTACTGTTCTATATGACTGGAACGAGCTTCAAATCATTCAATAGAAGTATAATGTTGACATCCCAAGCATACCATGGATATTGATGCTGGACATTCAAATAGGAACACGCAAATGAGTATATCGATGATTTTGTGGCACTTTACTAGATAAAAATCAAAATAATAATGATAAATCCCTATCCAAGAAAAACTGGAGTTGTAGTCAGATGAGATTCTGATGATCTACAAAAGTCAGAACATTTGCACACAATAATTAAAAAATATGACAAGCATAAACACATAATGAGATTAACTCTGTACACTATAGTCAAATAACCTCATGTTTAGTCAAAAACATACAGATTTGGAAGCAAAGCCTATTCATTATGACGTTTGAAAAAACTTATTTCAGTCATCTACAACATTTTTTTTGATATTTAAGGAAGATATCATGAGCCGCGAGGTAAACATAAATGACATGAAATAAGTATGCAAAGCATTTTTTTCATTCATAGAAAGCAACTCGCCAAACACAAATGATATTTTATCCTCAGGCAAGTTTTCTTGAAAGGAGTTCATTGCATGTATTAATGTTTACATTAATTGTAGGTTCAAAATGAAAAATTAATGAAGTTTAAAATATACTATTCTTGCCTAACTATTCCAAGTTTCTGTTTCCAAGTTACTGATGTTGTAGATGCAGACATGATTTGATTCGATCTCTCATGGCAAAATAAAGAGCAAAACAAAGTGGATCGAAGCAAGCTAGGGTTTCCTTACCAAGGAAACAAATCACGTCCACCAGCCTGGTAGAGGCGGGGAAACGAAGCCTGAGCCCCTTCGCTTGGAGGTAGCGGGCCTGCTTCGGCAAGAGAGCGGCTCCGGCTATGCCGGTAAGGTGATGACGGCTTTGGGTGGACAAATAGGGGGGATTCACCTATGGTGAGGTGAATCTGGGACAAGGCGGAGGCGGCTCATGATATCTTCCTTAAATATCAAACGAGTTGTCCTAGAAAACTGTGAAATAATTTTTTCATTCCATGATTGACACTTGTCTATAAAAAAATTGGTGTCACTTCCATAGCAAAATTTTGCAGAGTAATTCTACATGCAAATTCTACTACTCTCGTACCAAAATTTTGTACATAGCACTTTCGACTAACCAATCGTGTACATAGCAATTTTGATGCAAATAGACACAGCAAATTTTATATACAATAGAATAGCAGTTTAACGAGTGCAGCAGCAGCACATGCCCTGTTGGGTTTCTGCCCAAGCTCACCTCGATGCGGGTCGACCAGCGGGAGGTCAAGGTCGGGGCAGAGGCGTCCGGAGCTGGTGCTTGAGGAGGAGGTCGGGGACGCGGAGACCGGAGCAGCTTCTGGAGGAGGAAGACGGGGACGGAGGATGTCCGGGACGATCTCGGGTGGGGACACGGCGGGACGATCTCTGGTGGAGACGCCGCGGGACGAAGGAGGCGGCCTCCTGGGCGCCGCGAGGAGGAGCAAAATGACGGCGGGGTGGCGTCGGCGGCGGCGGATATGGAGATCGTGGCCCGGCGGCGATAGGGTTCGTCGGGTGAGGAACAAAAGGGCGTCGGGGCCGTATGCGTTGTTCGACCTGTGCCTGGGCAGAAGAGCAAAAAACGAAACGCTATGCCTCACTTTGGCGGTGGCATTTTGGCCGTAAAATCACCACCTCGGCGTTTTTCGGTTCTTTTCCTGGAATTTGCCAAACCCCACCTGCACCTGCGCCCGCCGTCGTTTTCTTCTGCTCCTCGCGGCTTCCCCGAGGCCGCCCGCCCCCACCCCCGAGCTCGCGTCCTTCAGAACCTGCTCCGGCCGCCGCGTCCCCTCCCTCCTCCTCCAGAAGCTGCTCCGGCCGCCGAGTCCTCGACCTCCCCTGACCTTGACCCCCCGCTGGTCGACCCGCATCGGCGGCTCAAGGTGAGCTTTGGCAGAAACCGAACAGGGCATGTTGCTGCTATCCTGCTGCTACCACTGTTAAACTGCCATGGCAAATTGCTATTTCTATGAGTTCGCAATTTTTTTTTTGCTATTTCTATTCTTATGTATATTTGCATGTAAAATTGCTATGTACACGATTGGTTACTCGAAATTGCAATGTACAAAATTTTGGTATGAGAGTAGTAGAATTTGGAGACTCTAGAATTTGCATGTAAAATTGCTCTGTGCAAAATATATGCTGTAGAAGCGACACCAATTTTTTAAAGACAAGTGTCGAGCATGGCAGGCAGCCACCGATGGGCATTTCTTCCCCGTCTAACCTGTGTTCCATGGGAGGCGTTTCTCCCCTAGCTTTCCCCTCAGGCCCCGATTGGTTGGTCGTTTATTAGCCACTAGTTGACGTGCACGTGCAACGCACGTAACCAATCATTGCAAACAATAAGCATAAATGGAAAAAAACATATAGACCATAATACATAGTTATGGGTTTACATACAAGGCTAGCCCAAATACAGTACCAATTCTTGGACACATAAGATTCTCATATATTTCGTTCCTCCTCCATGTGTTCTAGGTAGTCTATAAATAATATGCCAACTTTACCATTGGGAGTGAATGGAAGTTGAATCTCGCATCATGAAACATTCATTAGTCGTGAGGGAACAAACCTATTGGTCCAGCTATAGCCAATGTTGAGAATAAATAAATCTAACATCTTAAATCATGAATTGCTTATGTACAACTGAATGATGCTCAGCTGCTGACTTAAAACTGACATAAATCCACTCTTTCTTGATGTTCCTCCCATGATTTGGTAACCAATCCGATTTGCATATACAATACAACGACCTACACCAAAGTAAAATATAGTTAGAATATATATACATGATTGTACACCTCGGATGGTCCCTACACCCTTCTCCTTGAGCTCACATGTCTGGTGCAATCGCAGCAAGAACCCTGCTAGATTACGCGAAAAACCATTCAACTGGAATTTGCATAGTACACCTTGAAGGCTTGAACCGAATCATCTGGAATGCATACTTCCTGGGAACGCAAATGGGTGCATCCTTATTTGAACAATCTGATTCATTTGCGACAAGAGCATATATTGAAGTATCATCCATGTCTCTCATACATCGAACATTTATGCTTCTTCTCACCGTTTTACCTAATATTTGTAGCTTTTCAGTGGTCTACTAAATCAGACTATCACATGGCCTTGACAAGAAACTTTACCACATAGTGAATTACGTGTATGTTGATCTAAAATAAATTGAATTCTATACCTGAAACCTCAAGAAACCCTATTAATTGGATGCCATCTGACTAAAACCCGCATGACAAACCCGGAAAATAGATGAGAACTTTAGAAACCGATAAGCAAAATCCACATTGCATGCATTGCATTGCTCATAGCTTGACTGTAGCTTGTAAGTTTTGCTCTGAATTCATGTCATATAGGAAACTATAAAATAAAGAAGTGGAACTTAGAAACTATACAGAGCTAGAACAATAGAACATATCAACTTGATATGTACGGAGTGTACAACGGCTGCGAATTGATTCTGCAATGGTGTTAGAGAAAATAACTACTTGTGGAATTGATTCTGCGATGCTCATTCCCTGGTTTCTGGATGTTCTGAATCGGTTATTCAGAATTGATTCCTCAAAAAAAAAAAAAAGGAGCTGAGATGTGTACGGCATGGATGAGAAGGTGCGGCGATTGGAAGGATGAGTGAGTACCGGCTGAGCAGGACTTTGAGCACTGAGGTTGTAGCATCGGATGAGCCAGTCAACTGTCATGCTGGTGTGGCTTGAGTGCTGAGGTCGGCCGTGATTCGAAGGTCTGCAGAGCCGCAGAGGATAAACGGGGAAGTTGGGATTACCTGGCTGACGAAGACTCCGCTGTACCACCTCTACTCCGCCACCCGCCGCCGTGTATCCGCTGCTCTCCGCCGCTTCCTCTATTTCCATCAGGCCGGGGCAAACTTCAGGGCGCCGGTGGAGTTGGTGGAGGCAACCGAGGCCCGCTCAATCCGGTCCGGCGAGCTCGCGGGGAAGAACTCCGAGAATCCCGCGTCCAAGCACCTGGGGATTCACCGACGGATGGGACTGGGAAATCATCCTGCTCCTGTTGCTACAGATCGGCGGGCATGGAGAGTAGTCGGACATGAAGTAGAGCCCATGGTGGTGCTGCCATCGAGCAGCGCGCCACCGCGGCTGGCGGCGGCGTCCGCGGCGGTGGAGTCTGTGGCGGCGGCCGGGAAGTTCCGGAAAGCGTACCGGGGCCAGCTTCTGGTTGTCCCGCTGGATTCGCTTCCTCAGACCCTTCGCGGAGAGCTCCTCTGCGAGCGCCGGCGTGCCCCCGCGCGGTTGGTCGAGGAGGAGGAGCGGGTGCTGCCGCCGCTCGCCGGCGAGTTCCGGAACGCGTACCCGCGCCAGCTTCTTGCGCTGTCCCGCCGGATTCGGCTCTTCGTGAGAGCCGCCGTGCCCCCACGCGCTGGTGGATGGAACCGGTGACGGGGAAGTAAACGGAGCCGCTTACAACATTGAAGGCGCAGATGCCAGAAGGTGTACCAGAGCTTCGTGGTTGGGTTGATCAAGTGGAGAGGAGAACAAAAAGAAACGATACGGTGGCAATTTGGTCGTATTATGTGATTTGGTGGGAGGGTAAAACGGTCCAAAACGGACAGTGTTGAGTTGTCAAACATTGGGACGATCTGGGCTGTTTGATCGGATATTGAACGGCACAGATTTAATGTATCCCAACAAGTTTGCTCTTTTAATAGTAGTATAGATATACGGAGGTATATTTTACGGACCTGCTGACCCCCTCCTAAAATTCCGGCAGCGCGGTGGAAAGTTTTCCGGCTCTAATATTTAAACTACAATCCAAGCGGGGCCTCAGCTGTGAATAATCAACGCCGCAATGATAACGAACTTGTTCCGTTTCTCCTCTTCTCGCAGAGGGTTCTTCTTCGCTCCGGCTGCGCTTACAGCAACCAAGACCCCAGGGAGACCAGCGGCTGCGATGATGAGTATCGAAGGCGACGTCCACAGCCAAGGCTCCGACGGTGAGGAGGTCTTCATCGATGATGAGGACATCATCAATGAGATACCCCTCGACGACGAAGGTCAGTACTACCTATACAAGTGCCCCCATCCTTTTTAATTTTTCTTGCTCCATGCTTACTGCTGGCCTTGCTCAGATCTCCCTGACCAAGACGATGATGACGAGCAGGAAGAAGACATGATGGGTATGTGGCTATTTGTTACTAATCAACTTGCCTGGCTAGCCTAGCGATATCGTTATACGCTGATGCTCCATAAAAAATGATGCTTAGTTAAATGCTACTTTTCTGTCTAGCAGAATTATACACTGTGCCACAACTCTTTTCACCATAGGATGTCCTTCAGGATTCCTCTGTTTTAGTATAGTGGTACTGTTTAGAAGGTAAACATATTACATTTGCGTCTGTTCTTATTTGAGAGTGATGATATTACCGGAATAAGGTACCGTCTTTTAGTGGTGATGACTGAATATTGCCTCTTACACTGAATCTTCTTATAATGAGCTCAGGCATGGCTCTTCTTCTAGGGGTACCTTTTAATTTTATTTCTGATGAACCTTGGGACCATGCTACCAGTTATTTGGTTGTTCGTATTACATGTAGTACACTCTAGACAACCTGAAGTTCTTTACTTCGTCATATTATAATGTGCTAGTAATTAAAGTTTCCTTTAATTTCTGTTGTTTCAGATGAGGTTGATGATTCATCATATGCATTCCATGGGCATACAGGCAAGATCTTTGTTGAACAAATTAACTTGCTACGTCTTGTGACTATGATTGATTGCTTACCAGTTGTCAGTTACTACAGTCTCAGAGTAGCTTTGCATTGAAAATTAATAATTGTGATATCTGGTCGTGATATCTTGGGTACAGATGAGGTCTTTGCTGCTGCGTGCAGTCCTGTAGACGCATCGCTTGTTGTTTCTGGAGGTAAAGATGACAGAGGGTTTCTTTGGAGGATTGGATCAGCAGAGGATGTTCAGGAGCTGTCTGGTATGGTTGACTCATCTTCTGTAGTCTAATTAGGATTACCGTACTTGATTCTTGTATGTAAATGTTTCTCGAGACTTTCTCTATTCTATCACCTTTACAAGATTACTTCTGAAATGTGCTGTTTCTGTTTCTTCTATCTATAACTCATAAAAGTATTATTTTTTATATATTGCAGCAAGTCTCTTTCATTGGTTTTTCTTTTTGGCAATTCTGTATATTTCTGTTCCTGTTGTATCGACTTATGTACCATAATTTGTTGATACATTCCTAGAATTGTCTACACGGCTTAAATAATATCTGTGGCCGATACAGGACATAAAGATACTGTATGCACTGTGGCTTTCAGCTCAGATGGGAAATTGGTGGCTTGTGGAAGTATGGATGGACAGATAAATGTGTGGAATGCAGCTACACGAACACTTCAGGGAACTCTTGAGGGCTCTGAATCAGGCTTTGAGGTGATATGATGCTGGTCGCTTCCATTCGTTTAGCTGAACATATTCCATTGCTAAATCCTTGTTTCTCGGTCTTAAACTGTATATAGCTTCTCGATGATTAATTATAGTTTTTTGTTTTTGTAGTGGCTTAAATGGCATCCACGAGATCACTTGATAATTGCAGGATCAGAAGACTGTAATGTATGGATGTGGAATGCCGACCACAATGCCTTTCCGAATACATTTGCTGGCCACAGTAGCACAGTGACATGTGGTGACTTTACCCCTGATGGTACTGAGCAATTTTTTCTAGTGTTATTTAATTTTATATATGTTAACGTCATTAAGCTGCCTTGTAATATGGTATAAAATATATTACCCCAGTCTACTTTGTTGAGTCCTGTTTTTTTTTGGAATGCCTCGCATGAAATTTTTCATCTTTATGTGACAATCTGTTTTTAGTTATCAACACAGAGCTTCTTCGTATCAGTTCAGATTTCAGAGAAACTTATGGATCATGGTGTATTTAATATTTCTGCTACTAACTTGTGTTCTAAGTTAATCCTTCTATGATGCTTTAACATCTTAGATCCTTTTTCACCTGCTTACTTTAGAAGTTTAGATCCCTGATGTTGCATACCCATTTTTAGCTAATTCTCATGTTTCCTTATGAAGGTAAGCTTATTTGTAGCGGATCAGATGATGCAACATTGAGGATATGGGACCATAAAAGTGCACAACGCAGACATGTTGTTCGGGGTAAATAAAAATTATTTTCTAGCTGTAATTACCATACATTCATATGGTTGTTTTTGTGTGTTCTCTGTCAACCCTGAACTTTAATGTCCGATCTTTTTACCTCAATCTAGGTCATGGCTATCATACTGAAGGCTTGACATGTTTAGCTATTACTTGGGACTCACAATCCATTGTTAGTGGCTCTCAGGATAGTTCCGTGCACATCGTGAATATAAACTCAGGCCAGGTGGGTGTATTTGCATTTTTTTTCTTAACAAAAAGGTTGACGAATCACTCCCATTCATGCTGAATGAGCTTTGAATCTTCTCATCCAAGATGGCTTGCAATGAAAAATTTGATGCAGTTTGTGGTTCTAACTTTTGTTTGCATGGTAGATCATGTAAAAAATTAATTATTGTTTACGTTTTTTTTGGCTTGTAGTGATTTCTGCAGTTGTGTTCCTCAGATATACTATAGGATTTTGTTTTCTTAGCAAAGTCACATGTATAAGATATGATTTGTGTGTAACACGTGTTGGTTGTTTTTGCAGGTTGTCGGTTCATTAGTTGGCCACACTAATTCCGTCGAGTGCATTGGCATCTCACCAAGGTACTTTTTGGTTATACGTTCTTTGATCCTTGGAGTCTGTATGGTAAATCGGCTGCACCATGCACATTGCTCCTATTGACTTAGCTGTTTTCTGCAGGTACAACTGGGTGGCTACTGGGAGCATTGACCAGACTCTCATTATCTGGGACCTCGCGCATCAAGCAATTCGATCCACTTGCGAGCATGATGTGGGTGTACAACCAATCGACCTTTTTGGCCCTCTTGTCTTTTCATGTCGCTTTGAACTAACTGTTATTGGTGGTGTTTGCTATGCAGGAGGGTGTGACATGCCTGGCGTGGCTGGGTTCATCGAGATATGTAGCGTCAGGATGCATCGATGGCATGGTGCGCATCTGGGACAGCCTCTCTGGGGAGTTGGCTCGCACGTTCAGCGGGCACAGGGACGCGGTGCAGTCACTGGCCGTCTCCGCCGACGGCAACTCCATCGTCTCGGTCTCCTCGGATAAGTCTGCTCGCGCCTTTGACATCTCCATGTTCACGTGAAGATATAATATACGTAGCAGCAAGCCAAGCTTGGCTTCCTCGGCTTGCATGGCCAGGAAATGTACTTGTCGGGCATTATGGGGATATATCTGAACTTGGCACTGGGTTTCGAGATGTAGTCTGTCAGATCCGAGCTGCGCAAGGGCCTCCTAAATTAAGGGACCTGATATCTATGTTTGAAATGGCTTTGGTATTCTGCTCCATTCAATGTAGCTCTGCGATACAGTATATACTGTAGTATTTTCTCTGGTGGAAGCAACTTCTGGTTTATCAATGTTGTGCCTGTTGACACGGAACAGCGCTAAATGCCATCCGGACCTCTGAACTTGGCACTGGTTTTTGTTGACCTCTGAACGTTTTCCATGAGAAATTTGGCCACCCGTTGGGTTCGCATGCGCGTCCATTTCCACAAACCATGACAGGCCTCGGGCCCCTCCATTCTCACGTCGCATGGGCTCAACCGATAATCGATCGTCCCCTCCGCCCACACGTACTTCTCCGCGCCGGCGTCCCCACTCCGGCGAGGCTGTGGCGGCACGGGCAAGACGGCACGGGGAAGTGGGAGGTCGGCAAAACCGGCAGCATGCACGGCGGCAGAAGTCCGCTGGTTTCCATCCGACAAGACAGGCCAGGGCACCACGGCAGCGAAGCGGCTGCGCCGACCGCGGACTACTCAGTCTCGCCTGACCTCTGCACCTTGTCGAGTTCGTGATCACGCCCTGCCCCAAGAAGCTTCGCAATCTTCCCTAAGTATCCAACCCTGACGTCGTACCACTCCTACGCCTACGCGAACCGGAGGAAATCATCCTTATGATCATTTACTCTGTTGTTTTTGGATCTGCCGCTGAGATCCAGAGGCCGGGGACCAGACATGTAATGCTCCAATTCTCAAGTACTCTAGTTCTAGCCTCCACCCACCCACTGCAACTAGGTCAATGGCTAAACCCTGTCAAGCTATTCTTCTTCTTAAGAGTAGTGCATGTCTCACTGTATTTCACCCCAAGTCCGCAGTAACTATTCTGGGAATTGAACTTGAATTTTTTTTCTTAAAATCTTTTGATCCGTTTCAAAAAAAAAACTTGAAAATGTCGAAGTTCTAATCCCCGCAGAAAAGAAAACCCAAACCACACAGAAAACTCCAAATTCAGACGAATATAACAGCAAGCTAAAACAGGATAGAAGCTAATGTCATATGATATTATCATATCCCATATAATATGTACACGACTTACACCAACAACAGTCATGGTATACCACCCGATTATTCAAGTTTTTTCGACTAAATTAAGGAAACTAAATAGACCCTGCCAATCTTTGTTTCTTGACAGCCAACTAATTAAAAGACACTATAACACTTTTCTTCTTTCTTTCTGGACACCTATGTTACATCAGTCAATCTTTCTTCGGAGTGCTTGTGAAGAAAGTGACCGAGGCCAGCAACAAATTTGCTGCTGCAATATACCACCATCTGTCTTCATCAGTGAAGGCTCCAAAAATCCACCTTCAGTCCTACTCCCCCGCCTTCTAAAGTTCAGTCTTGGGATCCTGTTCTGGAGCAGCAGCAGCAGCAGAGACCGGCACCTGACGAGGCTCCTCTCCAATGGGATAGATCACTATCTTTCTGACCATCTGGCAGAACTCGCTGCAGGTGTCAAAAGAATGTATGTCAGCCATAAGCCCATAACTCATTGTCAGATGAACAGTCAACAATACTTTGGTCTTAAAAAAATATGCAAGCTTACATCCAGGGATCATCTCCAACTTCCATAGTGTCGCCTTCGTCGTCGGTGAAAGCCACTTTGAAGTTCTGTTTGAGGCCCTTTATATCGAACATCTGTTCCAGCTCACGAGTCAGTTGCTCATACCCATCCAGATTTGCCAGATCCACAGCTCTACCCACAGCATTTCCATGCATTTGAACCTAGTGCAAACCAGATAAATATCGACATAAGGTTAGACTACAGTTAACAAGCAGGGCCGAGGACTTGGAAAGAGATAAAGACAAACTGTACCTTCACACGGTTTCTTGCAATGTAACTTGATTGCTTTGGATTTCTCGGGGGCTCTCGTTCACAACTTTTGTTACTTTTGAGAATGCGGACAGCTGACCAGACTCTTCATAAGAACCAGCAACTCTGGCTGAAGTTTCCCCTGCTCTGGCACTTGCATTGTCAGGAGTAGCAGCGATGTTGGTATGTTTCATCAGATTCACACCAAACAGACGAACCACGCCAGGTTCCTTGCTCTTTTCAGTAACTTTTGACACATTTGGTGCAGCCTCTTCAGGTAGGTAACCACACAGAGAAGTGTTGCAGGGCAGCTTAAGAGTGGGATCCTCAGCCTGGTATGCTGAAAGTGCTGGCCAAGGAGCAGCTCTGGTATCATTGCTGTTAACCTGGAACAGCTTCTGAGAAATCTCTGACAAGGTAGGGGAGAGCCCCTTGCTTGATGGGTTGAATTCCTTGAGCCAATTGTCAAAGACCAATGGATTCTGGCAAACAAACTGCTGCTCATGGCACCATAACCTGCACGTTCGCCTGGCCAAACAACCTGATGCCCAGAGATACAGCTGGGATCACTGGAACCAACAAATGTTCTCTCATGCTGCTGTGGCATTCCAGACAGCCAAAACTCTCGAGCCGGTTCTGCAAATTAATACAAACAAAACGATTAAGAATGTACTGAAATAAATGATTTCACTATTTGTCGATAACGCACGCAGTGACAAGATTGCGACTTCATACATACCCTGTGATGGAAGATCCAAGTTTTCAGTTGTCTCCCTAGGCCTCTTGTTTTTGGCTGATGATTGCAGGGGTACATTGATGGTAGGTGCAGAGCCATCAGATGGCTCAATTTCCCAAGGAGAAACCCTCTCAGGGCCATTGCAGTTTGTGGTTTCATCCCATTGGACCTAAACCACGAATAAAATCTGAGTTTATAAAATGGAAAATATAAGGCAAACAAGAGAAAATAGAATGAACTGGATCATATTCATACCTTCAGTGACTTCCATTCAGAACCTGACCATTGTGGAGAAAGATCCCCATCACCAACTATAGTTCCAGAAAACCTGCAGGTTTAACATACATATACATGGAACCGTGTGAAACCGAGATGATGGCAGAAGATGATCAACAGACTGAAAGAGGAATACAGTATATGAGAGACCATGTGTTCAATCCTTACTTCTTCACAGGGACATCTTCACCTTCGAAGTTCATCCTAAACCTCTTCCCCACAGTAAATCCAACCTTAGTAGCTTCAAGGTACTTGTTCACACTGACAATGTACTGGCTTTGGCTTAACCTAGATAAATAAATAAGAAATAACTTGCATTAGCAGAGAATAATCACAGTTTTACCAAACAGTTGGCAGTAGAAAAGGTCCAACCTTGGCCTATAGTACACCAAGAAGATGGAATTGGTCTTGATAGCATGTGACGCGCTTGCAAGCACCCCGAGATGCATGCTTTGGCTGGATATAACGGATGCCGGCATCGTGCTCTGCTTCTGCACGAGGCGCCTCACTCCGACACGCTGCTCTCCTGTTTCACTCCTGTGAAAAGAAAACACGGCGTCTTTGTTGTGATCCATACTTCCTATGAAACATCTGTGCAAACCTGACAATTACGCATGACTGGTTTACAGAATTATACGTTCAGTAGATATCCAACCAACCTTAGGTAGACAAAAGCATCGCCGGCGATCAGCTTCTTCGATGTGACAAATGTGCTCCATCCAGTCGTCAGAAGGTGCCTACGGGGTTGGCCTAGACAAACAAGAAATTGCATGAATTCAGAAGCAGAAGGCACACATAGCAAGTGCAATTATGGTCCTGATCTGTTGTCAGATGACCACAGAAGAATTCAGTCGCTAGGGAATAACTCGAAAGGAAAAACACTGATTTTCATACCTCTGTAGATGTGCTTAAACCTCCACTCAAATCCATGAAGGTCCTTTGAGATAAGCTCTTGAGTCGGTGTCGGCATCGACATGTCCTGATCGACAGCAAAACAGAGAGGAATTTAACTTTCCAGTACCATATCCGTATGCAATTATTGATTACCAAGGACATGAGAATTGGACGCACCAGAGGCGGGAGACACTCGTTGGCATGGGTGCTGGTGTCGGACGGCGTCAGGATCTTGCAGAAGGAGTGGACGACTGGCCTCGGCGTCTCCGGCAGAGGTGGGTCGGGTAATGTGGGCAGATTCTCTTGCTGCAAACAACAGAAACTTTTAAACACGAATCCACATGGGGGACACTACCTGAATTTGAGTAATGCTCACTGAATTACTTCTGTCTGTAAAAAGAACAGATGATCGAAAAAATCGAATTTTGCGGCACTTGGAATTCAGAAACCGAAATTCAGTGAGCCCAGGAAATTACCAACAATTACGGCCGCGCTCAGGTCTTTTCAAAACCACGGAAGAACAGAAAAGAAAGATATATAGAGAACAAAACCGTGGGGTGGTGGCGAGGAAACACTCACGTCAGGGTCCGGCTGCAGGGTGATCTGCGCGAACACCTCATCCGTCTCCGTCTCAGCCTGCGCCGCCGTGAATAAAACAAGAGTAAAGAGTTACGACGACGAGCTCGCGCCAAAACCGCAAGGGAGGGACTCGGGTGGAGAGGAGAAAACACGCCGGCGCCGGCGCGGCTGCGGTTACATACCTTGAGCTCGACGTTGACGACCTTGCAGAGGATCTTGTAGGGCACCTGGAACATCTTGATTTGCTCCGCCAGCAGCGCCGGGTCCGTCGGCTCTTGCAGCTGAACGCGCAAACCCACCATCAGCCCGGTGGAAAATGGATGAATGGAACAGAAGAGAGAAACACGCAGAGAAGAAACCAGGGAGAATTCAACACGCACCTGCTCCAGGTGTCCCTGGAGGAAGTAGAAGACCCTCTCGTCCCGCTGCGGCACCTCCACGAGCGGCCCCGCGCAGGCGCGCCACAGCTCCGCGAACAGCTCCGGGTCCCGTCCTCGTCCTGCAAACAGCAACAACAGACCATGAGCGAGTGAACCCGGCCGGCCGTGACCTCCAGAAAACAAGATGGACTCACCTGGTTGCGCCATGGCGACACGGGTGGCGGTGGGTTTGGTGGTGGCCGGGTTCTTGGCTTGGCCTCCTCGGGAGGGAAGAAGTGGTAGGGGAGAGAAGGAGAAGGGAGTTGGTCTGGTGACCGGGTGGTGTTCTCCTTGTGTCAGAGTGTTTGTTGTTGGGCTGCCCCCATTAAAGAACGCCGCGGTGGGGAGGGAGTGGAGAGAGGCGAAGCGGCAGCCGATCGAGAGCGAAGCACACAACGGCGGCGTTACAGAGCTTGTGCCTTTATGGCTTTAACACTCCTGCACACCCTCTCAGACGACCTTTTGCACATCAACACCCTGCGTATTTCTAAAATTAGAAATTCCTTCCTCCGGCCTCTGCATGCATGCACTTTGCCAAATAGCATTTTGGGACGAACACGTTTTGCACACAAGCCCCTAGAAATTCATCTTGTCAAAATGATAATTTGTTGTTACAAGTGAAGGAGGAGGTTGTTTTATGTCCTTAATTAATAATTTATTCATAGTATGCATCAGCCTTATGATCGACAATGACACCTCCAAGGTTATCCTAATCATGGATCTTGAATAAGATTCAAACCTTATAGTAAGATTATAAATCTATAAGATTATAAATCGTAGAATTATAGATATTAAAATCGAATCACAGATTATACAGACTACAATTGTAAAATATTTAGATCGTAAAGTGGTAGGATCACACAAGAGAATCACAATTCAACTTGGAGATAGCAAAATAATGCATTGTTTTTATAAAATATTGTATTTCATTTGTGATCGACATTAGCACTGATCAACAAAAATAGGGGGATATGATCGAACACATGCTTTGGACTCTGACGGGTGGCTCGAACACAACAATGAGGGCGGCCGGACAATTTTTTACATATTGTGCAAGTTTATTAACACATCAAGAGCAATTAAATATCATATGCAGGAGCAAGATTTTGATGCATTAGTGAATTTCTTGATCATAATGTTAAAGGTGCCTAGAGGAATGTAGTCAGCCTTTTAGTGGTCATCAACAAATCCTCGTTCACCTAGTGGCATTGGCTCTGAGGTACCACATCACTTGGTGGTACAAGACACTAACATCATGCATGACGTTTCCTCGACCACTCATGTGGTACCAACCGGAGTCATCACACTGGTACCAAATAATAAGAGTGTGTTAGGTTTTTAGCATAATTTTTGGCATATGACAACCTACCACATATGAACCGGATAACCGAGAGAATTTTACAAATGTGTTGATGGGATTTTCTTTCAGGACATAGGATGAATGACACGTTTCTTGCTTTCATCGAGCTTCCCTGTCATATTATGGCATACCTATCACTCAATAAGATCCAATATCACCAAAAGAGCTAAGAAAACATCCTTAATGTCCTAGAGTCCAAGTGATCTTTTTCGGTCTCTTCCAACTCTTTTTATGAAAAGAATAATTATTCGCTTTATCATTTGTTCATTGATCATAAAAACTAATCATTCTCTAAAAGTAAGTTTAAAAATGGCATATTTGGATCATCTAAGAATTGAAAAGATATCCGACTAAAGGGATGTCAACACATATATGTCATATTTGGTCCCATGAGTTAGACATTGACATACATGCATGTGAAGATAGAATTCTTCTATACTAAATCCAGCTCATCAGGACATAACCCTATGTATGGAGGAAATTCATTAGTATGACAAGAGCCACTACATATGACAAATAGGAGATTTTGACACGTTGATGGATTTTTTATCACCTATGTCAAAGATTGATGGGCTTATTTTGACGACACCCCATCTAATATATTGATCTCTAGAAGCTAATTAACAACTTTTGTGCTATTTGTGGATCTTGGGCAATCATAGTTCCATTTATGCAAGATTATGATATAGCAATCGAGCTATCGATGAAACACCGACGTGGATATATATAGAATGTAAAAATTATACGCTTGTTGGTATAGAGATGGCTACATATCAATAGCTTAACCACTTCATTTCCCATGAAATGAATTTTTTATTGATGGCTTAGTTAACGTGTATGACATATATAAGTTAAAACATACGTTCAAACCCAACACATACACATACTTGAATCGTGTTGCCATGAAAACAACCATTAGTTCTTTGAGACATGACTGAGATGCTCTTTCATCATATGTGTTAGTTCATGTGATCCTGAATTTGTTTTTTGTAACTAATCACTTATATTAGGACTGTGAGAATCTTCAAACAAAACCGACCCTCTGGACAAAATCGAACATATGGGATAAGTGTAAAGATTTCAGTGCATTACTATTTTTGTGCTGATGTATGCTGGAATTTGATTGACAACTTTGTGTGACAAAATACGTCTTATGATAAATCGAGGCCTTTACTATTTTCCAAATGAAATATCCTTCTTTCAGCCTCTATGTACCTGCAACTGTATGCCATCCTCTCTTTTATTTTTCTAACAACACTTATTAATCATAGTTACATTGTTGAGTCAAATTACTATTATCCTTGGAACCGGCTCATCCGTTCAATATCAACATTCATAAAAAATTGGCATTCACATGGGAAATGTAATGTATGTAACATGAGATAGATGGAGTGTGGTGAGTTAGAGATTCTAATGATCAAAAGTCTAGTTTCTACAACACAGTCTCGCATATATAAACTAGACGGATAGCTCGTGTGTTGCATTGACAATCTCTATAAGAACTTTGTTGTGTGCATGAAACATGAAGTTGTCTACATGAATAAAATTGTCAACATTTGTCGAAATACTGGATTTAATCGACGTGAAAAGTTGTGCATTTGACAATTTAAAGGTCGATGTTCACGTTGCCTCATAAACCTGCTTGAAAAGTTGTGTGCATTTGACAATAAAATAGCTTGCACGAAGCTGCGTCATTCACGTTGCCTCATAAACCTTTTGAAAATGTCTTGATCGAGCGTATACATACAGAAGAACACATAAATTCGAAGAACAATCACATGATTTTCATTATTTAAAAAATCAAAAGAAATTATATTGGTGGACCACAATGATTAAGGGTGAAATTAATTGTGGTGCTCCAACACATGATTTAATTGTGTAATACGTTTGTGTGGTCTCGTGAATAAGATGGCTTAAAAAGGATCCCATGTCTTGGACCTCTGATTCACATGATTCGGTTATGATAATGATGTTCCACTATCAAAATCGAGGCACCAATCAGAAATTCAGAATGCGATGACATACAACAGAATGTCATTAATAGAAAAAGAACAATTAACGACTGGAGAGAGGGGTGATATTTGAAGCATCAATAAATATTATAAACCTGACTGTGGGATTTTCATCGAAATACCTTGCTTGACTAAAAGCATCTTCCACATGATCTTATTATGACTTTATGTTTTTATTATTGTTTGTTCCAACAAAAACTTCTAGATTCATGTGGTAGTGGATGTTACATTTATCTACTATTCTTTCCTGTTGTAATTTTTGTGTTGGTGGCAGTCTGTTCACTTTCTCACACCTTACGGATGCTAGAGCAAGGTTCATGTCGTTTAGGGGCACATACCTCGCACGCACACAATATTAGATAGTAGAAAATGGGTAATTTCATATGCACCTAACTAGCTCGGTTTCCTAATTACCTTCATCTTTTTTTATCATAATGAACGCTCCCTATTATTGGTTCAAAAAATGACCAAAACCCAATATGTTCAAGTTAGTAGTTTCTCCAGAAAGCGATTGATTTCACCTAGGACAAGCTCGGATGAGGGACTGGACGTTGATGCTCATGAACCATGGAGCACAACAACAATTCTTTGACGTAATGAGATTGTCTAACTGATGATTCTTAGCTAAGCACGGGTATTCAGATAGCATCATGTAAAAATTAAGATAGTCAAAGAAAGTATAAAATGAATCTATATGATACTAATTATACAACTTTTTATGTAGAGAGTGGGAGATGTCAACACACTAATGCATTTCTTTCGATTCTTCATATTTTTTATTATCGACTATCACATGATTATGAATATAAGATAAGTTATGACACCCTCATACCAATGTGATAATTGTACGGTAACAAATTGGAGTGGTTTCTAAGACTAAGTACACGTGTTTGCATGGTAGGCCTAGAACTATGGCTAGTAGGGCTCTAGTCATGGTCTAGTCAAGTGCCAAATATGAAAACTTGGATGAAGACAACATGGCGTAATTAGATCAGCCCAACCCAATAGAACTATCATGCCGACAAACAAACAACATGGTCTGCCCCCTCCCCGCTTCGTGCAATGTGGGCCATAAATTGCTAAATCCCACCTGTCCCTAGCTGGCCAGGTTGAACTGGGCTTGGGCTTATCAACTACTATAGAAAACTAAATGCACCATTTGTGATCAAATGTGTACCCAAATAGTATGTGTTCATTATAGTTTGAGGCGATATATGTATATGGTTCATATTATTGGAGTGTTATTACATCACGATGGTGGAATGAGAAAGAAACTATCAAATGTGTGATTTATTTCTATATGATTCAAATTTCCAGATATATAGAGGCGAACCCATTAATGCACAAAGGGAGTTGCGCTAAGCCTAGGGGGCCTAGGGGCGGACATGGGCCTAAGGGTGATTGATTCCGTATTACGTTAAGTTGGCCTATTGTGCACTTTACCGGACCAAGACTAGAGCCCTCCTAGACATTGAGCTAGACCCTCCCACGCAAATACTTCTCGTACTAACTCTGTTAAACATATCTAATTTTGTCATTAGATTTGTATAGCGGTTGGTGTTTGAATCAGGTGAGTTTCCTGGTCAACATAATTATTGTGATCTGGTTGGGGTTCACCAGATGTCGTCTGTGGAGGGGTGCTTTTGTGGGGTAGTGGCCTAGTTGTAGGTGGCAGTGCCAATGCCATTGACATAACCAAGGAAGACAGTAGATGGTGGTGTTTGAGAAGTTTGAATGGAGAAACATACGATGTCAAGTACGAATTGACAAATGCCACAAGTGGTGATTCAAATATGTTGAGGTATAAGGGCAACAATATTCAGACAACGGTTACATGATGGACAATGAAGTGATGGGGATAAGAGGAAGGGGCAATACCTCGATGACCACACATACATGGGGAGGCTGCCAGGAATCCCTGCCAGGGAAGGTCCATGCAAGTGGTAGTGTTGGGGCTAGAGGGAGGAAGACATGGGTTAGGGTTTGGACGACTAGTTATGATTTAAATAGTAAGTCACATGATGGTGATGCCACATTTGTACTAGTCGGATACAAAACGTGAGTAGTTTCATGTGAAAATGTTTGAATGATATTTTTATGTTTTGCATAAAGATAATTAAGGTTTGGAAGATCTCGATTATGCCGAGATATGTTTGAGAGCTGATTCGAGTGGAGGAGGGACTTTCTCACAATTAATGAAGACGACATTGGTGGCGAGTTAGTAACTGAGGTGCATCAATAGACCATAAGGGATTGATAATACACGTGAGCCGCTTGAGATGTGAAATCAAGATGATGAATTCTTCAAGGTCGAAGTTGTGAAGGGTCGCAAGTGGATGAGGCATGTGGTGCCCTCGACATCATGGATGACCACATTGAGAGGGAATGGCAACAAGTCGATCTAGCCAGGTTGTGGGGAGGAATGGAGCGGCGGAAAGAGGGTGTGGACGTGTGTGTTATGTGTAGGGGTAGGCCAGATTGGGCAAACATTTATAGTAAATATGATTACATAACAAGGATTTTTTGTATCTAGATCTAAGGATTAAGGGAAAAGATAGATTTCGAGGAAAATATGTCAATATTGTGACACACTACCATTACAAAATGTTGGTAGACATGCATTAATATATATAGGTTAAAATAGAAAGACACTTGATGCTAAAGTCAAGACCGTTTGCACTCGATAAATAAATATGAAGGGAGTATACCAAGAACACCATCTTCCTCTTCTCCTAAATGCCGCCTTCTGACTTTTGTCCCATTTCAGTTGATGTTAGTCCAAACATCAGTGGTATTCATATGCAACTCAGAAGAATCGCCGCAATATCCATAATCCCACTATACTTTTTTTTGAAACTTTTCTACTGCAGGGGAGCCCCCCACAGCAATCCCACTATACTCATAATCATGTGCTCGTTATCTCCCACTCTATTGTGGGTGCCATCGATGACAACGAATTCTCTGCTTCTCCCTTCTCGCCAGGTATGTATGTTCCTCCTCCTCCATCATACCATCCCTTCGGTATAATTCACAAAGGGGAAGGAGATGAGGAGGCATGTGGCTCCCTCCACATCATGGATTACCACACTGAGATGGAATTGCGGCAATTCGGCTTATCGATTTGTGGGAAGGGATGGGACAAAAATAGAAGGCAGGTGTGTGGGGCTTTGTTTAGGGGTAATCCAGGTTGGGCATTCATTATAAGAAGAATGATCAGAGAGTGTGAATTTTCGGTTATTAGATCCAAGGGTTAAGAAAAAAATATCGTTTCGAGGAAAAAATATGTCATTACTATTGCACGCAACCACTAAAAATGTAGACACAAAACGATAGGCTAAAATAGAGAGTCACGTGACTGAATTCTAGATCGGTCACACTCCATAAATACAGATGCAGAGAGTATATCGCAACAACACCAGGTCCCTCTTCCCCTCTCTTCTCCCAAGTCCCACCATCTGACATTTATCCCCTTTCAGTCGCTGGCGGTCCAAACATCAGCGGTCACCATGCACAACTCCGTAGAACCATTGCGGTCTCTGAATCCCAGTACACTCATAATCAAGCGCTCGTTATGTTCCACTCGACTATAGGCGCGACCGATGACAACCAATCCTCTGCTTCCTCTTCCTTCTCACCAGGTATGAAGTGATTTTTTTCGGGATTGATGGGGGGGGGGGGGGGGGGGGGCGTCCCTGTCACAAATGATTTGCCATCATATGTATCTTCCTCCTCCGTGGTACCATCCCTTACTTATACCATTTTATTTTGATTTCGCTGTAATCAAATAGTTTTACACTAGATTTCTATAGAAATTAGACGAGATTGTAGGTCACTCAAGATCTAGGTTTAAAAGTACGGGCTAAGCTGCGTTGATCTGTCCTAAATTTCTCATGGTAAATTTAACAATATTTTAGGGTTTTTTTTTAATAAATGGGAGGATAGCCCTAGTGTAAAATAAATAAATGCTCTGTACAATGAATTATGCCAAAGTGTAGGGTGGATTCTAGAAATTCGCCAAACCAGCCTACTACACCTTATTAGAGTAAAAAGTGTGGATGGATTTGTAAAATGCACCCTGCTTTTTGGGATAGAAACGCACTAATTAATGTGTTAGAGCGAAAACATGGAAGAAAGTTATTTCAGTTATTTGCTTCCATTCATAGAGATAAGTACCATGACGGTAAAAGTTTGGATCAGTTTCCCTTGTTCTCGGTGTCCGGTTCTTGTATTTTTGGAGGAAAGGGGCTATTGCGCTCACGCCATTTTCATTTGGTTGGTCTAACCTGTGATCACGCGCTCCACGCCAATACACCATGAGAGTCTTGTGCATGCGCTTGCAAACAATACGTGGCTGTGCCGTATGTCTCGTCTAGCTATAACGCCGGGCGCTTTATCGCAGAAACTGGGGTTGGATACTTGTACAACCAAACAATAAACCAGCGCGCTCTTGGATTTACTGATCAGGTAATCACTTTTCTTTTTGCTAATGCGGACGATCACAAGATAAATATTTTTTGATTCTTGAAAAAAGATAAACATTTTTGCTTTGTGACCACCTTTTATCAAATACAGATGTGGACTACCATAAGTTAAGTCCATAACTATGACACGCCACATTTTACAAACTATTATTATGACATGTTTCCTTACTGTACACATTGGTACCTGCTAAAACGCTCTTCCGCTCACTAATACGGAGTACATCTCTAAAAATTGTTGGCTCGCATGATGCAAATTAAAATTTAGCATGTGTTATATTAAATTCGGTTTTATATAGGTCGTAATTAAGGTTCTTCTAGTCGAAACATGCATGTCGATCGATCCTGGCTCGGGAGTCCATGCAGGTGTATGTTTGTATAGTCAAGCGATGTCGTCATATATCACGGGCGCAGATTGGCTGACTTTAGAAGGCTCAAAGTCAGGTGACTTTGGGTCACCGACATGTGGGGTCGTTGTAGGTGGGACCCACGTGTCAATGACCCGCTAATGAAGTAATGATCGACAGGTTGTCTGGCCATTATTAGCAAATTAAAGGGGTCTCATCTCATACGCAGGAGTATTGAATCGACGTAAAGAGCCAAGTTCAAATACTCCTGTACATGTCGTGTAAGCATTCATTACTAGGAAGCGTCGTGTGTTTTTTTACTCTCCAAATCGGCCAGTCCAGCTCCATTTCAAATGCCTAAGTTACTATTTAGCCATTTCATGGCGAACACAATTGTAAAAATTCTATCTCATCTTGAAAATCTGATACTCGCTCGTGACCTCGATTAGGATTAAATAATACACTTGATATATATAGTGGAGGGATCCATGCATGCATATAGGTGATAAGACCACACGAATGTTGTTTTGTAACTTAAGATATCGATGAAAAAGTATGTCGAATTTATCTTTTGAACAGCATAAAAGCACATCGAACAAGGCAAAGTACTACTAGTAAACAAGCCGAACTTCTGATCATCAACGAAAATTGTTTAATATTTAGGCAAGATTCCAAACAAACAAAATGGTCGGAATCTGGAATCCTCAAGCCTTGGCACCTTTCCTACACTTACAGTATGAAAGGAACAACGAATTATGGTTAACCTCGAGAAAGTCATTTCTACCAAAGGCTAGCCGGATCGTGCAAATGTGACGAGAAATACCTGCCTGAAAGGCTGGTCTACTGAATTCGGAATGTGAACTGATCCGGTCAATTCACCAAAGTTTGGAGTTTTGAACAAGAGACACAAACCAAGGCCCCGCGACACTCTCGCCGGGGCGACACGGGAGGTGATTCCCTCGCCATGACCACCGGAACTCCCCCGCTCTCCCCAGCAGCGTTGGTGGCCCGCGCATGCACCGGTTCATTGCTGGCGGCCTGGTACGGAGTGGTGGTAACAGAGAGGAGGTGTGTCTGCGGCCCGATCTGGGCCGTGTGGGCTGCAGTAGGGGTGTGCCATGTGGCAGCGGTGCACATCCATCTTCCGGTGGTGGTGTTGGTCCTCGGTTCAAGCAGTCTTCATTGGTGTTGTGGTGGTGTATTCCTCTCCAGTTTGTTTAGTATGGTTCGTCGTTGTTCATGTGGTCGTTTCTTCGGTTTGTTCTCGTTGTGGACAGCGGTGGGGCTCCCTCCTGATGACAACAAGTGCACATGGTTGTTGTAACTGTTTTAAAGTAACAGTATCGACCACACAGAGCTGAGAAAATGATCTCTTTCTTCATGTTGTGAGTTTATCACATCATACCTGCAAGTTGATCCCAAACAAGAGAGTGTCAAAAGTGTTTGTAATGATTGCGTTTGAGAGCAAAACAATATTGAAAGAAAGCGGTAGAGAGATGAATAGAGAGTAAGCGATGTAAATGAAGGAAAATACAATAGGGTTAAAGAGGTTCTCAGCGAGTATTGGATTCACCAACTAGCATTTAGTAGAATTGTATTATAAGTATGTGCGTGCACGCGGAGTCCAACATAAAGATGTGCCAAAATCTTGGTCACACACCCCGCACAACCTCCACCAGCACTCCTATGGCAACCGCCGGAGTACGCTACTAATTAAGGATCTCCCCGTGGATGTGGAGTAAGAATTGGACCCCAATATCCCTCATTGATGATCGACAAAGAAAGGGGCAGTTTATGTAGGGTTGCGTGTATAAAAACAAAAAAAATCCCTACACAAACCACCAAGAATTAGCTATGAAGGTATAAACGAGAGGTTAGATTATATTGTTACTAACACCGTGTAGAGAAAGTAGATATTGATGAAGTTTGTGGTAGATTCACAACTAAGCCTAATGAAGGTACAAACGGTTAGATTATATTGTTACTAACACCGTGTAGAGGAAGTAGATATTGATGAAGTCTGTGGTAGATCCTCACAACTAAGCCTAGCTATGAGGATGTTGCCGTATCCCCGCTACAAGAAGTCAGCGTCCCGCCGTCCAGATCGTCGGGTGGCCGATGACAGAACAACAACGTGGATGTTGACTCCCTGGTAGGATCAAACGTATGACCCCTCCGCGGATTCACACACGTACGTCTCCTCCAGTCAAGCAGCACTCCACCTCCAGAGTGTGTGAGGAGCCGTAGACGTATGGTGGAGATTCCAACACATGGGAGAGATAGTGATATAGATTTTTTTGGATAGGACACGTAAAAACCAAACGATCTAACCGAGAGGAAGGGGCAGCCTCCACAACTCAATATATGGGGAGAGGGGCTACCCCTCCTCTCCTTTATATAGGAGGAGGGGGAGGCTAGGGCGGCCACCCCCATGCCTTGCCCCCCAAGAAAGGAGGAGGCGCACCCCTAATGGGCCTTTGGGCCCCAACCGGCTTCCGCTTACTTGCCCCTCAAGGCAAGCAGGGCTCCCCACGAATGAGCTCCGGAGGCCCATGTAGCTGTCCAAACGTGGCCTAGCCAAGTGGGAAGCCCCATGGCGTCCCCCGGAAGAACCTTCCAGATCATTCCTGGACCTTCCAGTGCACATTAGGGTTCACAGAACCTTCCTGGGACTCAGGAACTCTTCAGGCTTTCTCTCCAAACTCTTTCGATTACTCTGGAACACTTCCGGTGACTCTCTCTCGCATATTTCCAACCATCAACGTACTTAACTAACTGAAGAAGACTTAAGTGCGTGACCTTAAGGTTCAATAAGAGTGGACATGACTCGGAACTCCTTCAGGTCAATAATCAATAGCGGAGCCGTGGACACCCATATTGATTCCCACTGTTATATGAATGTATTCGAGTGAACATGTTAGTTCATGTGTGTGGTTTACTGTAAGGACCCGTTGTTCTAGGACTTCCGAGGGGTAAAAATTAGATATCTGCATCTTTGCATTCATGCATTGGGATTTTGGGATAAAGTTTGCGCTTTTGTAAAAAAGTGGTGTCGAAGAGGTCAACACTCGACTAGGGTTAGTCGAGAGGGGTTGCAACCAACTTAGACATCATATTTTGGGTTCAAACTCTTTTTAAACAGGAATTCTCTAATGAATTCAACTAAGATACATTATATTCTATACTCACCTCATTTCTCAACAAATGACTCAAAGTGTAAACTCATAATTCAAATTTAAACATTTGAATTCAAATTCTTGGCAAGTGTCATACATTTGCAATTATTTGAAACTCAAATAATAATTCACAAGTATAAGACAAATACAAATCTTTATTCCTTATCTCAACATTCTGTACAAAAGATTATTACAAAGGAACTTTACAAACAATAATTCCAGGAACCTATTATAAGAAGTTCTGAAAAGAAAACATAATACAAGGAAAATACCCTAAGTCTAAAACCTATCTAAATCTTGATCTTCTTATCATCTAATCTTATGTACCTGCACACAAACAAAGACCAAACGAGATTTTAGGTCAGGATAAAAATGTTGCCATCACCATTTGGTGATGGTTAATTTAGAAGTTGGCAATGGCCTGATCAACATTTGGAGTTGATCAAGCACTTGTGGTAGAGGGCAGAAACCAGCAAGAAATCCAAATGGAACAAGGGTCTGACCATTTGGGGTCCAGCTCATGCTCAACATGGAGCAGTCAGGGACTAAGGCAACAAAGGCATCAGGAACAAGATCAAACAGAGCCAATTTGGCATTTGAGCCAAGGCAACATGAGCATCCATCATGACCAAATAATTCAAGAAGGCAACAAAGCTAGCAGCAGCCCTCTAGCCTGCCAAATTCAAACCAAAATCCCACAGATTTAAATCCTAAAAGCCCACTTGTATCACATTTGACACTTATAGTCAAATGGACCCAAAAACATGAAGCCCACTAGGAATTCATTTGAATTCGAACAAGCCAACCCAAATCCATCAAGGAAACCTCATCAGCAAGCAAATGACAGTAGGACAAGATATTTCCATGCTCACGTGGGCACACATGGATCCCATGTGGAGAACACATGGACAGGATTGCCTGATACAAACCAAACCCACCAAAAGTAGCTAAGGACAGAGATGAAACCGACATAAGGTGAAATTTGAACCAAACCGAGTCCAAATTAGTGGAACTTGAACCACATGGCCCAATTGCAAGTAGCATACTCACCACATGCAATTATCGGGTGCCAAAGCCTCAGATCACAAGCAAACTGCCACAAAACCTTATAAATACATGATCAAAGCCTTGCACCATAAATTTACACACACACACACACTTGTTCTTCACTGCACATTGCACGACACCCGCACACACCATAGCACTTCTATTTCTTAGAACCACTAGGAACTAGGTCGAGCTGCGAGGAGGAGCAGGCTAGCCACAAGAAGCAGGTTTATCATAATCTAGAAGAACAAGCTACACTACATAGGTTATAGCTAGATCATGAGAGCATGTATCACTGTTCTGGAGGTTGCTATACTTGGTTAGCATCCAAACGATCATGTAATCTTGCAATCAAGGAGGGGAGAGGCCGAGAGAATTGGCATCAGTTCCTGACAATGCATAGCACGGTTGTGGATCATCATTTGCACAAGGGACATGGACACTTGTAATTGTTCTTATCAGGTTTTATCAAGCAAAAGCTACCAGAAATACTTGCCACAGCTAGAGTTTGATGTATTTTTGCACTGAGCACAGGAAAGCATAAAAAGGATACTACAACTCATCTGTACACTCCTAGGAGGTTTCACATGTTCTGTACACCCTTTTCCACACTAAATGCACCACAGAGTTAAATTAATAAAGCTACAGCAAGCCAGCAAACTTTTTTTTTACTGAAATAGCTTCAGAGCTAAACTCATCACAAGCTGATTACAAGGATTTCAGCAAAGTCATGCTCTTACACAGCTTCAAAGAAGCTACAGTGGGAAAATTTTCATAGTAGGTGAGGGATTGAACCCATGGATCAGTCTATACGACTGTGAAGGTCATGAATGAGTAGATCTACACCATTCACTAGACGACACAATTGTTAAACTGAAGCTAAGCTTCAGTAGACAGTGCAGATAAAGGAAAAGGTCATCTAGGTATTTTATTGGCACTAAAGCAGTAACTCCAATCCATTTAATTAGCTCAGTGAAGTAAGCCTAACAGAGAGAATTCTAGAATTAATTCATCTAAATCAAACCCTAGCTACTTAGTTGAGCTCGATTTCGAGTAAGGCAGAGAAAGGGCGAGGAGTGAAAATAGCTCACATCCCTGATCGTAGCTCCAAGGCGGGGGCAGTGTCTGCGCTACCTCTGGAGGGGATCGGGAAAAAGACGAGCACAACACCCCCGAGACCATGGCGGCATGAGCAGAGGGAGCTCAGACCCATGCCGGCCACGGAGGGCATAAAGGAGGTCACCAACAACTTCCAAGAGGCGAGGAGCTCAGAGTTCAGCAGCAGAGCACGGCGGAGCCAGCGTCGGCGCCATTCCAGAAACCATAGGTGGAGAAGGGGGTTGCGTGCGGCGAAGCTAGGGACGGAAACCAAGATCGAACTGGATACGGAGGTGGAGCGGACCGCGGCACATCGATTGCGTCCAACGACAGCGTCCGAGGTGGCCGGAGCCGGCGGAGGAGCAAGGCAACGGCGGCGGCGATTTTGGTCGTGGGGGCGAGGTAGAGAGGTGAGAGAGTGAGCGGGATGGTCGGTTTGACCGACCGAGCCAGGTCTTAGACCTAAGGTTAATGGGTTGGGTTCAACCCATTAGACTCGGGGGAAATTTGGTAATTTACCAAATAAAAAATTCTCAAACTTAAATGAATTTTCACACCAAATCAAAGGTCACAAAAATCAACTAAAAATATGCAACAAACTCTACACGGAGGGCGTAGCGGAGGTCACTAGCAGCCTCCAGGAGGCGAGGAGCTTGGAGTTGAGCAGCAGAGCACGGCGGAGCCAGCGCCGGCGCCATTCCAGAAACCCTAGATGGAGAAGGGGGTTGCGTGCGGACAAGCTGGGAAGGAAACCAAGATCAAACTGGATAGGAAGGTGGAGCAGACCGCGGCACGTCGATTGCGTCCAAAGGCAGCGTCCGAGGTGGCCGGAGCCGGCGGAGGAGCAAGGCGATGGCGGTGGCGATTTTGGTCGCGGGGATGAGGCAGAGAGGTGAGAGAGTGAGTGGGCTGGTCGGTTTGACCGACCGAGCCAGGTCTTAGACCTAAGGTTAATGGGTTGGGTTCAACCCATTAGAGTCGGGGAAATTTGGTAATTTACCAAATAAAAAATTCTCAAACTTAAATGAATTTTCACACCAAATCAAAGGTCACAAAAATCAACTAAAAATATGCAACAAACTCTACATGGTGGGCGTAGTGGAGGTCACTAGCAGCCTCCAGGAGGCGAGGAGCTTGGAGTTGAGCAGCAGAGCACGGCGGAGCCAGCGCCAACGCCATTCCAGAAACCCTAGGTGGAGAAGGGGGTTGCGTGCGGCCAAGCTGGGGAAGGAAACCAAGATCGAACTGGATAGGAAGGTGGAGCGTACCGCGGGGCGTCGATTGCGTCCAAAGGCAGCGTCCGAGGTGGCCAGAGCCGACCGGAGGAGCAAGGCGATGGCAGCGGCGATTTTGGTCGCGGGGATGAGGCAGAGAGGCGAGAGAGTGAGTGGGCTGGTCGGTTTGACCGACCAAGCCAGTTCTTAGACCTAAGGTTAATGGGTTGGGTTCAACCCATTAGACTCAGGGGCAGAATTTTCACACCAAATCAAAGGTCGCAAAAATCAACTAAAATATGCAACAAACTCTACAAAATATGAGGAATTTTTCGGTAAGTTTTATTTGAATTTTTGAAAAATATTTCTTGGATGAAAAATTCAAGGATCCTTAAGTGGAAATGACTTGAAATTCTTTTTCGTAAACTATTTTCTTAAATAAAATAAGATGGGAAAATAAAGTCCTAAAAGTTCAAATAATACTATGAACTATTTGAATTCAATCACTTTGAATCAATTTATTCCTCATGAAAATTGTTGTCAAACTTCTAAATTATTGAAAACTCTATGAATAACAACCATTTTTTATGAACTATTTAAATTCAATCACGTTTAGCTGAACTGAACATCGCGGTTGCCTTGACGTTTCTAGTTTCACAGAAACCGTCGCAGAATCGTCTATGACACTCGATCCCTGACCCTTTTTTTACGTCGCGTAAAGCGTCGCGGATGGCTGCCAAAAACGTTTTGGAGCCAACGCTCGACGCTATTGAAACGTCCCTGGTCGTCGGATATTTAGTAGTGCAATACATCCTTTCATTAAATTCAAGGTAGTGATAGGATTTCACCATCTCCCCAAGAACTAAGGGAACTACTTAGACTATGAGACATGTGGGCACATGACATTATCATAATAATTATATGAATGGCGGATGCATGATTAAAAAATTACACGTACAAACACTAGGGTTTGGATTCAAAATGAGATTAATGGTGGAATCGTTGATGAAGGGGTAGACGATAGTGGTGATGATGGAGATCGATGGTGTTACCTTCAAGATCACAACTATGGCGGAGACGAATGCGTGCCCTCCCTTTTGATTTATGACCCACAAGTATAGGGGATCTATCGTAAACCTTTTGATAAATAAGAGTGTCGAACCCAATGAGGAGCAGAAGGAATTGGTCAATAAATTTCAGCAAGATTTCACTGTAAATACTACAAGACAAAATAATATAAAAACTTGAACTTCTCTCAAGTTCTCATGATTACTAGTAACAAGGCTTCTCCCATATAAGAGAACTAAATGGACTACCCAGAAGACATCATATGGATTATAATCGGTGGGTATGAGTATATGATTAACTATCTAAACATAACAATCTTTCACCAAAAAAACTTCTAAGCATCAACTACAAGAGGTAATCAACATCAAAAGGTGACCCCAATGACATATCTCAGGTTACAGTTCATAGACTGAACAATCAAACATAATAGATATGGTTGTGGAGATGGTGCTGATGAAGGTGTTGATGGTGATGATGATGATACCGGTGATACAAGGTGTGATGGCAATGACGGTGCATACAATAATATATTATTCATTGTTCAAAAAGCTAGGCATCGATGTTGAAGAAATCAACAAAAAAAGCTAAGGACGAATGCATGTGGTGGTAACTCGACCAACCTATCAAAAACCTTATAACACATAAGCGATATGAAGAAAAAGTCGACGACTCCTAGGGTAAGTCTTCAAGAAGGAGTCATCGCACTACTTCGATATGATCTTAGGATTTCATCCTAATATTCGAGCTTCAACCCACCATCTTCAACAAGGGTAGGACGCAGATTCGTGTCATGGATCTTGCGCTTCCACTTGAAGCCACCACTTCCATCACCCTGATACTCGCTTACGACATCTTGCTAGCCGGATACCGTTGGAGGAGATATTGGAGATATGAGACGTCCCATACTGCCTCGCTCCGAGTCACAGTCACGCCACCTTTCAAACACTTCGTGTGGCGACAAAGGGACACCAGCAACATGCATGATTTGTCACCTCTGTAAGAGACTCTATGTAGTACCTACCAATACAAATCGAATTTGATCTCGAGGTTCAAGAGCGTCCCATACACCCACCGGCCTCGGAATCTCCATGATCCAAGGTAGCACATCCCATACCGCCATCAACCTTGAAAGCAACACTAGGCTGAAAGCCATCACCATCTCAAGCTCCACGCGCCGCGTCGTCCACTCGACCGTGGTTGTCACTGCTGAAGAATCAGGCCCGCTTCCCATATTCCAATTCTCATGCACCACCACCAAATTAGGGCACCTGCTGCCACGACACGCCGCTCATACAACATGACTGACACGCATCCGCCTTCTCTGAGACACCACATCGAGCTAGTCGATGCCCACGATTGATGCGGTAGACCAGGCCAGTCACACGCAGAATGACCCCATCGCCTAGCCGCTAGTAACGCGCCTCCATTGTCGCCGGACACGCTAAAGCACCACCGCGGCGTCGAGCCGCTGCAGCGCCCTGCCATGCCCATCGAGAGAGCGCAACACGAGTACATTCCACCGCCGCTAGCAGCTTTTCCTAGCGCTATAAGCCAGTGACGGCTAGAAGAGAGGGGGTGGAGGGGGCGAAGAAACATGGCGGCTAGGGTTCCCGTGTCACCCAAGAGCAATGTGGTGGTCGTGATACCGGCTGATAGTTGTCTCCGCAGCCACTCTGTTAGGTTCACTAGCGTTTTATTTTTATTTTTTCGATGATTATCATGTGTTATGCACATAGTGTACAGTTTTATAAAATCACATCTTCCCACTAAAAAGTGTCTGATTAGAGCATTTCTAAAGTATTAATTTAAGGTTTAAATATCAATGTCAAAATCACTTTCATATGGTGATTATAAGTTTAATGGTCACGTGGCTTAGGTAGGATTATGCATTGGTACAAGTGTACACTCAATTTTGGAGTACAGATATTGTCAGAAATAAGAATGGGTTAGCAACTTAGCACCAGCCACACGGAATTGAAGTGCTCAAAAGGTTACACCATTACACCACCATCATATCAGAACATATACATCAGTACAAGAAAATCCTTCTGTTTACACACGTACAGAATCCTGATTGAGCGACAAATTAAACGCAAAAATAAGAAAATCACTGCCAGCGCTGCCCTCTACCATGTACAACAGGAATTCAATCATTCGTGGCCTCCTCGTACTTTACTTAATTAATTAACTAACTAACCAAATCTTCCATGCATGTATTATTGCTAACATATCCTGCTTTTCTTATCCTGCAATCACATGTTGGATGGGGAATATTCGTGTGGTGACTCTAGTGAGAGGCTTCATCCATGCATTATATATGTATGCATCCATCCATGCTTTGCAAGGCTGTAAAAGGTGCATCGATAGTTTAGCATTTTCGAGTCGATAAATGTTACCCGGGCGCACGCCTCCATGTGGGAGCCAAAAGCTATGTCGGGAAATTATATATGCAAGACTATTTGATGCAAAATCCACACCCAATGGATGTTGATATGTATGCATGCCATACTTGTATCTAAAATATAACGAGACAAAAATTTGACATGGAAGAAAAATCAAGGTCGTGTACAATAGTTTTATCTTTTTTTATTTGCGAATATACAACAGTTTTCTCTTAAGGATGCCAAGTAAGATAATTATTTACTTGGAAGAGAGAGAAATTGAAAAAGGATGTTTGTCTTCTCTTAACTATGAGATAATCTTTTAGAGACAAGACATTTTCATCATTGTACAAGACGATTTATGTTATTCACATGTTTTATTGCTTAATTTTAACATCCCATAACTTTAGAACCTCTCTTCTTCAGAACTAGATTATTTTCCAAATCTGTTCATTTTCGGCCAAAAATTTCTGTGAGGGTCAAATTTGTCAATTTCACATCAAACCTAGGGTAGGTTTGATGTCTAGTGTGCCCTATTAATGCAGGTTACGATTGAGGGATTCGGCCTCATCCAGCTGAGAAAAAATTATCTCCAGATTCACACTCTCAAAAATGTGTATTGCTTTTTTTGTGGGAGGCGAATTCCTGTCAATAGCGATGTGTCTATGTTAATTTCGTCAACATGAAGCTCCACGAATCTTGTATGAGCGCGCTACTGATGTCGTGTGCTTATATGTACATCTAGATTTTGTTTAAAATAAAATAGTAAGGCAAAACACAAACAACCGACCCACATGTATGCGTCTTGTTGATGGGACAACTTTGAAAGGATACCAAACTTTGTTAATGGAGTTACACTTTGACAGTGATTTGTGAAACACCAATCACAAAACCTGGGTTACATCGGTCAAAGCAAAGAAACTTATGGGCCAAAAAACAATGTGACATATTTACTACTCCCTTTGTTCCGAATATCCGTATCTAGATAAATCTGCGTCAACTAATTCGGGAGGAAGAGAGTACTAAACTATATTGCTAATTTGTCTTTCTTTTTGCGAGGTGCTAATATGCTTTTTCACACTGCTAGCTAGCTGAGTTAACAACACGCTGAGCACAATTTGCGCCCGCCAAACAGAGGGACAGCCTATGATTGCCTCAATCCATGTGCACCATCTCATTTTATATAGCCCAACCGCACGTACGTAGCTAGCGTATCCTTTTCTGCAAGAAATCGATATGGTGACCCCAGCGTGTGGGAGTCATCGATCAATTTCCAAACATTCGACGGTGAGACTGACGACTCACGGAGCACAAATCAATAAAATTAATTAAGTTTGGTTACTAGAGGTGTATAACCGGTTGTGAGTTCTAAAAATTAGTGATGTGTATGACACACAAATAAGCAAAAAAATGGATACTAAGATAGTATTTATTCGTGCTGTAATTTTTTTGGGACAGCCGCATGATTTGGCCTCTCGTGATGCAAATTTGGGGCATTCGTGTGACTGCCGCAAAACAAAAAGCGCAGCTCGTGAAGCCCGATTATCGAGCTGAAGTTTCACCACCGCATGCTCCTCTTGATCGCCTCTCTGCCGTTGACGTTGCCGACCAAATCCGTCCAGCCTCAGCGCCTCCCCGCGCTGTCGTTCGCCGGTCATCCCCGTCGCCTAGCGAGCTCTTGCACACTTCCTGCATGTGGCGCATGAGCATTTGGGGCTCAATCCTGTCAGCTCCGTCCGCTCACCCCAACGCCCTGCTGGAACAGGCGCTCCTCGTCCCTTTCACTGATCCACTGTAACGAGCAAATCGAACACCATCCAAAGGACTCGTCGGAAGCAGAAGAGCAGGTCAGACTCCGTCTGGAATGTTAAGCCTCAGCGTGCCGCTGGCGCCTACTCATGTTTGTGTTGAATTGGCGTTATAGTACAATTGGATATGTTGTTGATATGTGTGTGTTGATCTTGCAAAGTTTAAATTGTATCGATAGCTCATGTTTTACTTTAATATGTATGCAATTGGGAGATGAAAAACATATATAGTTGGTCGGAAATCCACTTTGCCTCCCAGGTGCATATGCTCATGTTATATTTTTCAAAACTAAACAGTACGAAAATACTTCAAAAAAATCTGAAAAAAATTGGACACAAACATACACAAGGTTTTAACATTCCTGCAAAATTTCGGAAGGAAATGACACTTTTTGTGGTCTGTGAAAAAAAACTGTGTTTGAAATGAGATTTAAAAATACATTTTTCAAAACCCAGATTTTGTCTTTTTGCGTAGACCACAGAAAGTGTTATTTCTTTCCAAAATTTTCCTCAATGTTTAAAACTTGTATATGTTTGTTCCCAATTTTTTCAGAATTTTTCGAAATGTTTTCATATTTTTTAATTTATAAAAACATAACAGTAGCATATGCACATTGGTCGGTGTCCTATTTTACCATCTGCAGAATTTTTTTTTTTTTTTTTTTTTTTTTTTTGCGAAACACAGTACAAACACAGACGCTCACATACACGCGCACACACTCACCCCTATGAACGCACGCACGCACACCCTACCCCTATGAGCACCTCCGAAATACTGAGCCGGCGGGTCGAGTCTTGAGATTGACGAAGTCACCACAGGCGCCTCGCTGTCGACGGGAACGTCGCCTCCCACTGAAGAATATTCCGCCTAAATGAGAAACACCAGTGTCAAACCTGGGGTTTGAACTCTGGTGGGCTCTATTTTGCATCATCTGCTATGGTAGGAAAAATCGGTGCCCTAAAAACAACTCCCTTATTTTTGGACGGAGGGGGTACTTTTTAGATCTTTTTTGGGCGCCTATATCTCATCTGGATATGCAACCTCAACGCCATTAACCAAGGCGCTGAAAGACTCCCCCGCAACCATATTTTCTAGTATTTTTTTAGTACATACCTCATGGCAACTTTCTGTATAATCTTTTTTTAATCTCGCTCCAGATACGTGCAGGCTATCTGCTGCTATAGCAACAAGCCAACAAGGACCTGTACATCACAGGATCAGTTGGGGCGGCTGTCTGACACTGTAAGATTTTGTAAGGGGCAGCCCTTTCGTAAATTTTTTTGCGAAAGGGGTAAAATTAAGATTAAGCGAGAGTACAATCTGCCTGGCAAAAAGAAAAGAGCCACCGACAGCGTTTCCTTTCCCCTCTCTCCTGCGACTCGCGAGGCGAAAGGGAGAAAGCTTCTTCCCCTCGGTCCGCCGCCGGTGAGGCCGGCAGTTCCCCTCCCCTCCGTCTGCTGTTCCGGCGGCGGGAGGGTAGGGGAACTCCGGTCCTCTCCGTGCGGTGTGTACATAGTAGGGTTTGGTGTTCTGCTGGCGGCGCTGTGGAGGTGGAGGCGGCGCCGGCGAGAATAATGGTGCTGGAGCGTCGTCCTCTCTACACCGGCGTTCTTCGGGGCTTTGGCGTGGCGCTCGCAGCTCTTGGTGCTCCTAGATCCTCGGATCTGGGCAGATCTTGCTGCCTTCGAGCGGACGGCGGGGCGACGCTGTCGTCTGTTCTTCGTTGGGCTTTTGTCCCTCCTCTCCGTCGTCGTCGGGTCGTCGTCTTCTGCGGCGGCTCTGGGAGTGTGAGGTGCTGCATCTGGGTGAGTTCCTCTGTCTTTTCTCTGTCCGGCCGTGGTGGCAAGGGGAGAACGAGGTGGTTGGGCTCGATCCATTTTTGGTTACCGTGGTGGTGGTTCTCTGCGGCGACTTTGCTCCGACCGGCCGTGGCGGCGAGGGGACGGGTCGTCTGGAGAGCGGGTGATCTTGGTGGCTGGCCTGGCCGATGCGGAGACGGCGGGAAGCTGGGTGGTTTGTGGAAGAAAGCGACATGGCTGTGTGCGTTCATCGAGCTGGGTGTTCGTCGCGTTGCGGCGGCCGGTTCTGCAGTCTACTACTTCATGTGGAGGTGCTTGTCTTTCCGGGAATGGAGGTACGGCGGCTCCGGCGGAGGTTAGGTGTTTGGGGAGCTGGGGTGGATCCGTCCGTGAGTTCTTCTGGTGGCTTGGGGTGTTTAGTGCAGTTTTCTGGGTTGAGTTGTAATTTCTGGTTACTTCTGGACCTATTTGTAAGTTGTACTGAGCTTCCTAATATATGCGTCGGATCCTGTTCAAAAAAAAAAAAACAATCTGCCTGGCAAATTGCCAGGACTTCCGGAGGTCCAGAAAGAGGCCAGGTTAGGGAATCTCCATAGGATGATAACAGAGGCTAGCAAGAGTCTGGGTGTAGAAAATCCCACTCCCAATGAACTGAAGCAGGAAACAAAGATGACGAGCAGATGATGAATGAACGGCAGCATGGGGCCCCGAGGGGTTCAGATTCGCTGACGTTGTGAACCAACGTCATTGGCTGACTTTGGCCTCTCATCCACCGTGCATTTTCCATCCAAAGGCTGCTGCTCATCTCAGCTCTCTCAGTGCAAAAGACTAGCACGATGCAAGCAGAGGCCCAGCACACCAGCCCAGTTCCGGATCGTTGCTCTGTTCTACACTTCAGTTCAGATTTTCTCTTCAATTAGCACTAGATTTAAGCAAGAACGCTTTTTGTTCAATGATACTGTTTAAAGCTGGGCGTTTTTGCCCATGGAATCTGTACTAAACAGAACACCCAGTTTGAAGCTTTAGCAAACAAAAAGATTAGTAAACAGTGTATATCCATGGAACTAACTAGTGCATATCAGTATATCATAGTGCCCAGCTTCATCAAACAAAAGAGCACCAAACATTCAGTTTTGGCACCGCAAATCAGTGTGCATGGTTACAGTACATACATTCCAGAAACAAAAGAGCACCAAACATTCAGTTTTGGCAGCGCAAATCAGTGTGCATGGTTGCACAACATACATTCCAGAAACAAAAGAGCACAATAGCACTAGTCTTTTGACTACTAAAGAGAGGCTTAAAGAAGATCTTGGAGTAATAAATCAGCAGCTTGACTATTACCCTGCAATCACAAACGAACAAGTGAGCCACAAAAATATAATTTTGCATATTTTTTTATTTAAATACATGGCTGCATTACCATCAGAAGTTCAGTGTAGGTAGTGATGCTACCCATGTCACTGGCTAGTTCAGACTCATCCATTGCTACTTGAGTTGCACCATGTCCTTCTTGTTGCTGCAATAACATTCCAACTTGATATTTTGACCTTTGTGTCATGAATAAGAATAAAAGAATGGAAGCTTTTTTAAGGAACATACACTAGATTTCTTTGGCACTTTTTTTCTGAACTTGCGGAATTTGTCGACCCTGTTTCCTTTGCGTTTTTTACTTCTTGGTTGAACCTCCTTTTTCTTGAGGCGTGCAGCACTAAGCAAATCTTCTTCTTGTCGAACATCTTCAGCATTGTGTGAATCATTTAATGTATTTGAAGAGGCATTCATTTTTTCCTCAAGCTGCTTACCAAGGCAATCAAGTGCATCATTCACTAACAAGCGACAATCTGGAGAACTGGCTACTGGATATACCAAGCTAAGATATTTACGAGAGAGAAATCTATAGCCGAGCATAGCATCCAAGTTCGGATTTTCAACAATGGTTCTTCCTTGATTGTTTGGCAACAACTTAATATTCATCAAGTCAAGAACTTTCAAAGCATGGCAACACAATATTCCATTTCTTGTAAACAATCCACAACTACATAAAGTTGTCTTCTCCAAAGAATTAACAACAACTATGCGCTCCTTCTCCACGAAGGCTAAACCATCATCCCCACTCCCAATTGCAATAGCATATGTGTTATTTCCATCTAGTAGTCTTGTGTAAGCAGCCATGGATCTTTCGTACTGAACTTGAAATGCTTCGAATATAATGGGTGTGTACAGCTTGCTTGTTTGCACCAACATAGGTGCCTTCATTCTTACTCTAGGTATTTTCTTCCTTGCTTCAAATTCTGCATCTAGTTCCTTGTCTCTTTTTCCTTGCACGGCCCTTTCAAAATGCTTTAAGAACCGGAGGATATCAAAGTCTGATTTTAGATGTCTTTTCAAGTCACTATTGAAACTTTCACTTAATTGAGTACTTCTCATACCCAATGAGAAAACATCCCTCATATAGCATTCAGCCCATTCAAATGAAAGGTTTGTGGCAAATAAAGGTTGTGATTGTGTTCAAGAACCAATTCAGTCACTTCATAATCTCCTACCACTCGATTTAGTGAAAGACAAATATGAGCATCACAACCTGTTCTTGTTTCAGCTCGAGGATTTGTTATCACACGATTCCGGCTATCGCGTGTTCGATAACCCTCCTTTGCACAAACATATCGAACTGAAGTGACCATGCCATCAGACTTGTTTTTGTTTTTGTACCTTCTTCTTGCCTCAAAGCCTACTTGACCTCCATAATTAACCCAAAACGACCAAGCGTGATCCAGATTCCTAAATCTAGCACCAACTTGAGGTACAGAAGTAGGATTCACACCCTCCCTACATGCAAAATAAACAATCACTTCCGTTGGACATATCTACTTCCAGAAAAACATAGAACTAAATTTCAAGAGGAAAGTGTCACTTACTTAGTGGATTGTGCCATAGAGGTTTGATTAAATACAATACTCAAGGCATGCTGCAACCAAAGAAAAATCAAAGAATTTTTTTAGCTCAACAACGAACAGGAAACTTTGAGGAAGGAGTAGGGTTAGAAGTTGTTGCGAACTTGCGATGCTAACCTGCTACGCGAGCAGATCGCTATTCAGAGCAGACGACGCGAGAAGATCGCTACCGGATCGGACGATTCGCCTGGTCGCCCGCGGAGATCGGCGTGGGTCTGGTGCCGTCGTCCTCTCAGCTCCCCGCCAAAAGCAGAGCTTTTCCCCGCCAAAACTAGCCACAGGATCCTTCGCTTCCCGGTTTGGGCCTTATGGGCTGATGCATCGTGCTAGTCTTTTGCACTGAGAGAGCTGAGATGAGCAGCAGCCTTTGGATGGAAAATGCACGGTGGATGAGAGGCCAAAGTCAGCCAATGACGTTGGTTCACAACGTCAGCGAATCTGAACCCGGCCCCGAGGCCTTTCCAGGGCAACCCATGTCTCCGTCGCTCAGGACACGGATTTAAATCGCGGTTTGATATGTTTTTTTGTGTGAACAGTGAGCAGTGACGATAGCATGGCACACGTACGGGAGGAGTGATTTTCTAATCTGCCCCGGCCCTCGTCCTTTTAAACATGCTTTAAAAAAAATCTATGGGCGAATACTGTGGCCAATGTATGAATCGAGGCACGGGGTTATTCTTTTTTAAGTTATATAATCCATGGTATTAGAAATCACATAACTCAAAGAGTGGGTACAAAGAACAACCAACGAAATAGAGAAAACACGTAGCTCCTATGCATCATAAATTGTATTGCCATCCACACCGGTTGAATATATCGCATGCGACCGTCTTCATACCATCCCACCAAGAATCCATACTCCGCAGGGCAAATATAGGACCACACATATGGATACAATGGAAAGCCTTGTTGATAACGAAATGAAAAACTCTAGTCTCATTAACAACAATATGGGCTCATTTGATTCATAGGATAAAAAGTATAGGAATAGGAAATCTATAAAATTGGGATGACATGTCTAATTCAATCCTATGGAAAAAGCAATTATCTTTGAGGTTGGACCTCATGTTATTTTCATATGAAGTTTACACTAAGATTCTTATGGGATTATTTCCTATAGGATTCAATCCAACAAATCAAACGACCAACGTAGGAAAAAATCCTAAGGATTCATATTCTACAAAAATCTTATGAAATTCCTTTTAGTTAAAGGAGCCCTATCATTGCGACATTCTTGTTAAAATCTTATTTAGAAACTTTTCAACTTGGTTTCCATCTAAGTTTAGGTAGAATTTTGTTTGCATCATATACCTTCTCTTTTGCACTGAAGAATATCCTGAGTACAAACCATATTAGGGTGGAAACCAATGAAAACATTAGAAAAATGTATTTTTGAGTATGTTCTAAAGGTACTATTTATATAGACATGTAAAATTTTAACTTTAAAGTCAGATTCATGTGGATTGTATAAAAAACAATGAATAGTGATGAACAACGTGCATTATTATTCGCGAAACTTGATTTTGCATACCTCCCAGATAAATAGGAATTTGAGCTTGAAGTTTCACATGTTTATAGAACCTAACCCTTAGTTTGCATGATTTTGCACGTAAGTGACGCTAGCAATGACAATCTTTTACTCCTATGTTTTCTGTAAGTGCTTCCAGTCTAAGATTCTATCTAAAAAACTCGTCGAGAAAATTCAAGAGTGTATTTACTACCATATATTCATCTTCACTTAGGTGCTTCGAACGATATTACTGTGGATATATTAGTAATGTACGATATTAGTGACATTCATTTAGGATTTGTGGCGCATGTTTTCATCGTATATGTGGGCAAAATAAAGGGAAAATAGTCCCCCCCCCCCCCCCCCCCCCCCACTCCCTAAACTTCTCTTTTTTGTGTGGCCCAAAGTAAAAAGTTTCTTGTGTACGAAACTTCTAGCGTACGTACGTAATGTGCATATGTAGCTGAATGCCAAATATCAGAATTATTTAGACCCGTATGGTTTTTAAAAAAATCGAGCTCTCTCTCGTTGCATGGAGTAGTTAGTAATTTATGATAATAGAGAATGACAAATTTAACCGCACCTGCACTCTAAAGAATCATAGACCATGCAAATAAATATCGCTCATCTTGAATATTAAACTTATTTTGTCAATGTAAGCCACCTGTACGGATAATGATAACTTGGTCAACATATAGGAATTAAATAGAATACGAACAATTGAAAATGGGTATTAGCTGGTTATTCATGAAAACTAAAACGGTATATAACAAAATTTTAAGTAAAACCCAAATTAGCACTTTAAGACAGATCTTTTTATATTTAAATACTAATTTACTCAATCAAAGGATATAATATAATTAATTTAGACATAAGGCTGCATTTGTCAGCTAAGTATTTTAGAGTTTTTATGGAATACAGTGGTTTTTCTAAAAAAACATAGTCTCAATAATTTTGTTGTGTTTGGTGTCGAGGAATACCACCGTTTTATAAACCATGGTACCTGTAGTACTTTGTTTTTGCAGTCTATTAGAAAAAGGTCTTGGCCTTTTTCGAACTTAGAAAACTTTGGTTTTTAAAAACTAGAGTATTCATTTTCTAGGCATTGGAATGCTGAGGTTTTACGTTACCACGGTTTTTAAAATATTGTAATGCCAAACTAGGCTTCAGAATTTTTAGAGTTTTTGTAGACAATACCCATTTTGCCTTGGCAGGTGTCCTCAAGTTTATATTGAGAGAACATACACTATTGATAATAACAATTATCATTACGTTCATATTATTCTTATTTACTAAGGGAAGAAAACTTGATGGTTTCTAAAATGTACGTATATCTTTGAAGAAATTAAAAGATAAAAATAAAAATGATTAAGATGTTGCAAACCAAGTTTCCGGGGCTCTGTGCTACTATATAATAACAATGAATTTTGTTTTTGCGGGTCAATAACAATGAATTTGAGTCCAAATGTTGGCAACTGTACCGAAGATTAAACGGTCCATTCTTATTTATCCATTTACATTTGGTATGTTTCATCTTGATTAGAATATCCCACCTGCTTCCCGGATGTTTACCGAGAGCTATGTAGACACACGGGACAAGCGAAACGTGTTTTGTGGACGTGTTGCGCAGCGCTAGTCTGGTCTCTGTGGACGACTAGGAACAAATTCACCATTGAGGGGGTCTTCCCCGGTCAACCTGCTGACGGCCTCTATAAACTTTCTATGTATCTACAGGTGTGGAAGCCAGTGGCTAGGAGACAGGATCGCGAGACGGTGGAGCTGACGATTAGCAGGATCCGTCAGCTCTACTCACAGGTGCGGGAGGCTCCTACACCCTGACTCCCGCCATCCCTGCTTGTATCCCCTCTGTGTTGCCTTTCGTGGGTTCTTTCCAGTCTTGTGGGGCTGGGTCCTCCCCTAGGAGTTGTAGCTATGTGAACCTCCATGTGCTACGCTTGCGCCTGTTGCGCTGCTATTTCCGAGTCTGCGTGCTCGTGCTGCCAGTTCACGGCTTGTAAGAACTATGTGGATACTGTGGCTTCATTAATTTAAAGCCGGGCTCGCTAGCATTCGCACCTTGGAGCGTCTCTCTCCCCCGTCTACAGTGTAGGAGAGCGACTTTTGGGATCCGGAGCTCGCACCACCGCCTCGCCGTCGATCCGGTCGATTCCCCGCCCTCCGGCGCCGCTCCGGCGGCGGGAGGACGGGGAATCGCCGGATCCGTGTACATAGGTAGTGTAGGACTGGGTTTCGTCGCTGCTGGCGTCGCCATGGAGGAGGAGGTGGCGTCGGTGGTTCTTTTGCAGGTGGAGGTCTTCCTCTGCGGCGACGGCGTTCCTCGGAGCCCTGGCGCTGCTCCTCTGCCGCTCCCGCGCTCGCAGCTCTGCGGAGCCGCCGTGCGCGGTCTCCCATTCGCCGGATGCCGCGGGACGGCGGATCTGGCGTCGACGATCTTCGTGCAGGTGGCTGGTGTTTTCCGGTTCGACGACGGCGACGTCCGCTGGCGTAGGTCCTCTGCGGCCGGCGATCGGCGACTTCCCGTCCGCTCGGGGGTGCTCTCGTTCCAAGGCGTCTTGGAGAGCAAGAGCGGCGGCGCGCCACCGACGGCGTCAAGGACGAAGACGGAGTCGATTTGCAGCAGGGATGCGACTGTAATTTCTATCTTTCTGAGGACCTTGTTGTAATTGCTGGTTTGCATCCAGCCCCTTGTACTCGCAAAAAAAAAAAAAATAAAGCCGGGCTCATCTTGAGCCTAGGGTCTAAAAAGTGGCTTATGAGACCACACCCATATAGGTCTACAGTAAATCGAGGGAGGTTTATTATTTAGTCTGATTAGCAAAGCAGATCATGGAGCGCACTTCCATTTCAGAAAGTACAGTTGAAAAAACCTGAACGGCAGTGTCGGACCAACTAACGGTATCAAACAACCGTGCTTGCTTTTGCCTCAAGCGAGCTTACAAATTAATAATGTATTTTCCTCATCATATGCCCTCAACACTACTAATGAAGAGATAATGTTGACATAACATATAGTGCAATTCACCTGCCAGGCTATACGTAGAACATTTATAATCACCCTGCCACCAGATGATCATAGTTTTGGTTTTCTGTATTTATGGATTCAAAATCATGTGAATTGAAGAGGCCCTTCTCGTTTTCGGTATCGCTTTAGTACGTTATGATAGGATGAATTGGCTCATGGGTGGTGCCAACTTTTGTACATTATGGTGCATAGGCAAGATATGAGAGGACAAAAAAGTTCGAGGGTTTGACCTGCTTGTGAAAAAATTGTAACAAGTAATCTGTAGATCAATATGCTTGTAAAACCGATGAAGGGAACAACACTTCACTAGGAAACAAACATTAGCACATATTAACTCCCCCGTGTCGCGGAAGCATCGCCGTCACAAGAAAATACTACATAAGAGCTATATAAATACACCTCATGCATACATATTGAATAGAACATGACAATTCGCCAAAATTAAACAAGAATTGGTCCGAGATGCCCTAGGGATCTTTGTCGCTCACATGTAGCGGACCAGAGGGACTAAGTAATCAACTGAAGAAGTTTATCTGCAATTCCATCATGATTAGCTGTTGCCAAAGCCAAATCATCCATGTGGTAGCCAAACCAGGGGACTGTAGAGAGCCAATTCAAGGTCTACACAAGCAGCAATTGCATCACAACAATCCCAAGAAATAAACACTCCCACTTGGTGATTAACAAATAGTAACAAGTGCTGTTATGCTGCTTGGATTGTCTTTTGCCATGGGTTTGTACGGGAATTTTCCTGCCCTGTATCCGGCAATGTCTTGGCCCCCCCATCTTAAATCTAATCTGGATGATGGTAGTTTGTAACCACCATAATGGTTGTTTAATTAAAGTGCTGTGTACTATGCTCACTGACGCATGACACAGACCTTAGCTGAACTAAATGGAACAGTTCAGTTGCCACCTATATATGGCATTTGTGCACATCAATGCATCGGCAGATGGGGAACAATATTGGCTTCTATTTAATGTGTTCTTATGATAAGGAAAATGTGTCGAGATTGACTAACAAAAACACAAAAAAGTGTCAGAAACAAGGATAGCACTCATTGCTTAGGAGTGGTTCAAAGTTGTACCCCGCAATGCCATTGGTATTTCCAAAGTAGAACAAAATTGTAGTAGAATATAAAGAACTTCACTGTGGGTCCCTTCGTATCTGAATATATGGGTGAAATGGACATTTCAGAGAAGCAACACAATATATTCGGTAGAGTTATGCAATTCTGATGTAATTTCTCACCAACTGTCCAAGTATCATTCAGACAAGACTACTATGTACAGGAAAGCTTGTACAGCTAAATTACTAGTTTAGTGACTATTTTGGCATCTATGATTTAGATTGACTTCAAGTCTTGGAAGAAAGGATGTCAGTGTTATCTACTTTTTTAAGCTTTGAGGTAAAGCATGCATTCTTTAGACAGCCTAATGGCTTCTCCTAAGCCATGAATTGACAGGCAATAAAATTAATAAATGAGCCTAAGGGTGAAGGGACCTCCTATAGGATTGGCAAAAGAATATGCCCTGCAACTTGTTCTACCAATCTTGACCGTATTTCCTGTGCCAATCAAGCTCCACTTGGCAAAACAGAAAATAGTTTGCACCTCGCTCCAATCCACCGTGAATTTTCCATGCTGCCTCCTAGTTCCTCCTAATCTGTTCCCTCCCTACATCTTAGACTGTATATTTCATACGACTATCATAACAGAGATCACATTCTTGATTCAAAGCAGCAAGCACTTACTCTCAACTGCCACTAAACTAATCTCTTCTCGCAATTCCGACAGAATAAAATGCCAAGCGTTCATACTGTCGATCGATTCTCCAATCCAGTGAGCTCTGATCTGGGGATGCTTCTTCATCAGTGATGCATACTACATGCGAGCATTAGGCAAAGTGTTTGGCGTGGTACAAGATAATTATATGGCCAAAAGGGCTGGCTAGTGGCGAGGGCTTGAAAAATATAAACTAAGGAGGAGAAAAGAAGCATGAAATAAGCTTTGGTTAGGCTCTAGTAATACAGGGCATTTGCATCTATGACCACTAAAGGATGGCTTAAGGCTTTTGACATCGTTCCACTTGTCGGCACACAGTGGGTTCCTCCTTTCCTATATATTTTCATTCTAGAACAGCAGTTTTTTTTTTGGCACGCTCGAATAAAGCGGGTTACGCCTTTTGTTCGCGCCTTTCACGCTGTTTCTTCCAACCTATATTTTATGTTTTGGTTCCTAATGGGTATGTTTTGAGCTCAAGTTTATCAGCAGTAGACCCCCTGCAGTGGATGCTGATAAGCATAGAGGAACCCATTGGACACTGCGACGCCAAATTGAAGCCCTACCATCTTGTTAATTGCCAGGAATCTGAATGTTGGATCCAACACTGTCTGCACACTCACACATTGCACTTGGGCCCAGTTCTCAAGTCCTAACCTATGCTTGCTAGGGATATGCAAACAAACAAACGGAAATAGTTAACCGTGAGGAGATCTTTCTTGGCAACCAGCTTCTGCCCCTGCGACTGCACCGGAGATCATCGACGGCGACGGTACATGAGGCGGGCTACCTTGCTGAATCCAGTCCCTACCGCAGCCGATCTTATCGACCGACTGACCGACGCAGAGACCACTGTTGCTGCATGTGCACGAGCAATTGAGCATGAGTACACACAGGTGCAGCAGATAAGGGAGTAAAGCCTCCTCCATGTAGTAGGATCTAGAACTGAATTCAAGCCTGGGATGGAAATGTGCCTGCAGCATGTGCAGCACCCCCAGCATTAGGTGTGAGAGCTGACCTGATGGGAAACCAAGCAGAGAAACGACGCCGATTTTCCCTCCCTGGATTCTGATTTGAAGGATCCGGTTACCTGTTGGAGACATGGGCAATGTGCGCTTGCCGAGCTCGTTCTGGACATCTGAAATGACAGTGCCAACTGACCGGTGTAAAGCGGGCACCCGGCGTTGCCGTTTCTATCTCCCTGGCCTTGGAAGGACCAAGCATGCATTCATTCTTGGCCTTACCAGCAGGGTGCCATGCCGTGGACTCGTCATTGGCACTCGTGCCATCACTGCAATAGATTGGTCTGCAAAGAGATGTGAAGTGGTTCAGCTGAATATCACGGTGGATGCCGACAGAGTTGATCTTGTCAGAGATCCGATAAAATTGGGACGATGCAGATACAGAGAATACTAGCACGACCACGGCTCACCGATGATACAGGCAGATTGAGAACATGATTGTTCTCCATGGACCAAGTTGTTAAAACACAATGTTATAACTCTGGAAGTTGAAAGAATGGTATTTTTGTGATACAAGGTAGTACATCTCAAATAACCAGGTGCAAGAAAGTTCAAAAAGAGGGTATTTGGATGTAAGAATAGCCTCTCCGGATCACCAACAGTTACAAGCCAATGCACAAAACCCATATACTAATAAGATGGTTGCAGAGTATTGCATTCTCGTTTACTATCAGTACTTGTACTGGTGAAGGGAATTGGCGTTCAACAATTATGTACAGTTCCCATCAATGTTCAATGCGATACACTGTTCTTGAAATCGAGGAGAGGTTGAACAACCAGGCCAAGATGGAAGCAACTACATGACCAGAGCACTTGCAACAAAGCAGAGCAAAACAAAGAAAACATGGGCACTGTCAGAGGTAATGACTGTAGGATTCAGATGTATCAGTCTGTCCTTGCCAGACCAGCGAAAACAAGACCCCAGTGGCAAAAAAAAAAAACATTTGCTTTGTATAGAAAAATGAACAAACAAATTACGCTAGGTGTACAGATGTCCTCAACAACCAAACCAACAAATTCAAACTTAAGAAGTCTATCAAGATCATTCAGCTTCGTTTTTCAAAGATGTTCCATACAACCAGGGAGGTGTAACTGTGGGTGTTGAGTGCCTTCCCTTTGCTTTGGAAATCTTGCTGGATTTTGTCTACGCTATGATGAGATCACCATCAGTTTCGATTAATCATGCACCAGGAGAAACAACTCTGTAAATAACCTCCATATTTTCACTTGAAATTTGGGCAGCCTACAGAGTAAAAAAAGAAGATAAGAAATAAGGTACAATGGTAAGAAAATTCAATTCAAACAAGGTTCCTTTCTGAACTCTTAACATCTTTCATTCAAATATTTTTTAATCCAAAAGTATTGCATTATATTGTCACTTCCTTAAAGAACCAAATTAATCATGACAACTTCGTGTCATCTCCTCAGTCAAAATTCTGGCAGCACTGGCATATGGTACAAAACAGATTAAATGTGTATGGTGGAACCCTGGATGTGTTCGGTTTTGGCAGTAAAAAAATTATAATTAATGAAGCATCAGGAGAAATAACAAACAAGAACAGTACGCAATAAATACTTCATAAATTTTGCATACTCACGATCGCGAGCATTGTTAAGGGAGATGTGTACACAAATACAAATAAGGACAAAATTTAAAGAATCAATCAAGCACAAACTGTTGCTATTTTAGTTCCAAATATCTGCATGTACATGCAAACTGCTATGTAAGAATACAGACTCCTTATCTACACCACATATCAAATCTAGTCTTAATTAAATTAACGCAACCCAATAAGAACTGTTGATCGGTTCGTGCATAAAGATGGTTAACAGTTTTACACAATGAGACGATTCTTTTAAATTAGCTAGCTAATCCAATCTTCAGTTGCACCGACACTGCACAAAATCTCTGTTCCCGATATTGGACATGGCTCTGACATACGGCTGATACATGTCTCTATGTATCAAATTTCCGATGCACGGTGATGCAAACTATCAAACTAAAAGCAACACCTAACCTCAACCCAATAAGGCAAGCATCAAACAGCCAATAATATACTGCTATAATATTTGACATAAACAGCTAACTATTTTCTGCTTTGCTTATTTCCTATTGCGCATAGGTATAGTTGTAAAGATATGATATGCATAATTAACAGCCATGTCTAGTTTAGATGTGTTCAAGTACCATACACCATATATATGTGGTATTAACATTAGTTGATGAATCATAAAACATGAATTCCAAGGAGAGTACTGAACCCTGTCATGCCACAAGATGAGCTATGGCTTGCTTACTTTTAGAAGCCGCAAACCAATAATTATGAAATGTTTGTTAGAGGGAAGATGTTTCCGCCTCTGGACGTGATCATATATCCTATATGCAACACATGGACCAGGTCTAAAAGCATCATATGTTACGCAGGATATAAATAAGTAGAAAAGGCAGCATGAGTAATATGAGAAGTGGACGCAGATACACAAAGATGTCTTCAAGGGTGCACACCCCTAATCCTCTGAAGTGCTGGCCCAGAAATTGGTGAACCTAAGTGGTTGTAGGAACTAGGTTTATCTTTCTCAAGCATGTGCATAGCACAAGGTAAAAGTGTGTCAGTTACAATTGTTTCGGCGACAACTGAGGCTGTGGGGGTCTGTTGAGTGGCTATGCTTGTCCGTTAGTATAGTAGGCAGTAGTCAAATGAGCATTATAGACACACTACGACGAGTGCAGCATATGCTAGAACAAATCTACTCCCTCTTTTCATTTTGATGAATTAGCTTGTCAAAACGTCTTATAAAAATAAACAGAGGGAGTACTAGTTTGTGTCACATTGTTAGCTAGATATATGTAGTACAGCACAAACCACGGCAAGCCATGATTTATTATGGTGCAAATAAAGTTTACTTGCATAGTGTACGTGAGATGTTCAATAAAATTATTAGGTAATAGTACAGACATTATAGTTTTTTATTTCCGGGCTTTCCGATTTGAAGTGCTAATACTAAATCATGAATAGCTAAGTTTGCACAAATCACTCCTTCATTATGTTCCTCCTAACTGGACACCTAGAAACCTCCGTCAAGAAATGATATATCTGCATATTTTATACGCAAACTAGATTAAAATAAAGTTGAGATTAGAATAAATAGGAACCAGAAGATTCCATGTGATTCTAATTAAGAAAACTCTCAAAGAAAAAGTGAGGTCATCAAAACAAATATAACCCTGCAGCTAAATGGCGACTACAAAGGAGTACCAACCAAATTACAATGGTGATTCTAAAACATTAGGACTGATTAAGCATCTTTTTCTAAAAAAACTTTAGATTAAGCATCTTATGCTCTCTTTGGGAGACTTTCGACCTTGGGAATTATCACTGATCCAGTTGAAGTCAGGATGGACTGCTTTGTATCTCTGTTGATTGCATTTGTTGGCTTACATTTTCTTTCATTTCTCCGCAAAAGAAGTTATAATGTATCACCAGAAGAGTTCACCCTTTAGTCGCAAAGAAGCAAATTATAACCTACATGTACACACATATTACCAGATTACTAGATATACCAGCGGTGCAAGGGTGTGTTTAGTTGATAGCCAATGTTTAACACACCTTTTCTGCTAAACTGTGCAGCCATGAAAAGTAGTCACATCTTTTGGAAGTGTGGCTGTAGGTTTCAACCTCCTTTTCAGAAAAAAAAAACTGATGATAAGAGGATGATTTTAACGTGCATCTTAATTGTAGCTCTTACAGCAGATTCAGTGTAGCAATCACATTTCATGTGCTCTGCTAGCTCTCACCCCATCACACAACTCCTTTGCCAGGTTCACCTTAGCACTAAAATCAACCAGTGCCACCTCACCAACGTTCCTTTTGCTCCAGTTTGGAAGCGGTCTAGAAGCTGCAAACATTACCAGGCCATCCTACCCTGCACTAACGTTTAAAGTTTGGCTTGCCACATTGCAAGAGGTAAGCCTGCAAAACAGAACAGGGAAGGAGACCCACCTTGCACTCATGTGTGCTGTTTGACCACGCCCTATTCAGTTGGCATCGGTCTCATCATGTCCAGAAACTAGGAAGGTGCTATCAGAAGCTGGGATCTAGGCAGGTGTAAAAAAGCTTGTGAATGGACAACTTCTCCATCACAATACCCAGATAACTGACGGTGGATGTTCAGACTTGAGAAAAGAGCCTATATCTACACAAGCCAGCATCAGTTTTGCTGCTGATCGCGACAGAATAGCTGCAAGACATACTCACTTAACCTTCCGTGTTCTAGTCCACCTAAAGCTCTTGGCAAGACATGTAGCAGAAACATTCACCAGGATCACTATACTGAGTGTAGGGTGACAGTCCAACAAGGCTACACAATCTGGATCAAGATTTTATAGAATCTTTATACAATTATCATAGGATCCTTCAGGATCATGATCCTCCCCAGCTCCCAGTCTACCATATAATGATTGAATAGTAAAATTACTAGTAATAATAATCCAAACTGGTACTTTGTTAGCTCTATACCTTCCTCTTCTGTTCTCATCACATGTTATAAGCAAATATTATCGATGTTTCATTAGTTGCATAAAATGGGTAACATAATTACATAAACTAACTAAGTTTGATACCACACTGAACTAAGCAAAGATCGTATAAAAAGTTTCAACGAAATTAATTTAGAAAAGTAAAAAAGTCTCACTATATACTTGACTTAAATCTAGAAGCCCAACCCTGGCAACTTTGAGCAATGCCTCCTCAGCTACTTTTTTTTGCGGGGTATGCCTCCTCAGCTACTTGATGTAAAAAGAAAACAGCATGATGTTCTCGGGAAATACAAACTGCCCAAGCAAGAGATGCAACGAATTTGTATATCTATGTGCAACAAGAGATAAAAGAAGGATCCGCGATTTGCACACATTGCGTTTGCCATCTTAGCATTTCAGGACCATCCTTGCAGGTTGCAACCATCCCACAATCTCCTCAACTGTGCCCTGACTCTGACACCCTCAACGGCTCAACACACACTCTGGACTCTCCCTCTCGTAGAACAGATTCAGGCCACGGTTTTGTTCAGCCTTTACTAATTCAATTCACAACTATGTACTTTTTATTCATACTAACTCACTATATACTTGACGAAATTAATCTTAGCATTTCAGGACCATCCTTGCAGGTTGCAGCCATTCCACAATCTCTTCAACTGCGCCCTGACTCTCACACCCTCAACGACTCAACACACACTCTGGATACTCCCTTTAGTAGAACAGATTCAGGCCACAGTTTTGCTCAGGCTTTACTAATTTAATCCACAACTATGTACTTTTTATTCATACTAACTCACTGTACTTCTGTTAGACTCTACCCTCCCATCCAAACCATGGCTCTTGCTCTACAGTCTATACTCTCCACACTGGAACCAATAAAGGTAGATATAGATGGCGTGGCACTAGAGGTGTCAGTCCGTACCTTTTTTGCCTATTTACCGGCCAATGCAGCTGAAACCCCTGCACACAACGAGCCATGCCGCCAAGAGTATACCGAGGATCACGAGATCCGCGAGTATGATCAGCCAGAGCTGGCGCCTCCACGCCCGCCCGGCGCCGCCGCGAGCTCCACGGTCCCTCTTGGGCGTCCCCCGCGCGAGCTCAGCCTCCCTCCGCGTGGCCTCCTCCGCCTCGGCCTCAGCGGCGGCGACATCGGCGGCCTCGCGCGCGAGCGCCCCCTCGTCGGGGAACGGCAGGCGAAGCGCGAGGCGCGCCATCTCGTCCCGCATCCTGAACTCGGGGAGGCATCGCAGGCGGCGGAGGAAGAGCAGGAGGTGGGACGCCGGGAGCTGCGGCGCGAGCGAGATGGCCGCGAGCGCGAGCGGCGGGGCGAGGAGGAGCGCGTGCGCGCGCCCCGCCGCGGAGTGGGTGACGTACTGGTGGTGCGGAGGCGCGGAGGCAGCGAGCGCGGCGGCGAGCGCCGGCAGGTCGTGGGTGCCGGTGCCCCCGGCGTCCGGGTCGTGAGTGAGCTCGGTGACGACGGTGCTGTCGCGGAAGGTGCACGCGTACAGCAGCGGGTGCGAGGCCGGGAGCATTCGAGGCAGCTCGGCGGCGCGAGAGATAGCTCAAGGGTTTGGATTCGCAGGGAGGTTGGGAGAAGGGGGAACTGCAGGAGGTGATGGTGGTGGTAGAGCAGAATGGAGATGGAGGAGGAAGACAGACTGGACTTGTTTGATCTGAGTTTTCTGGGAAATGATATAAAGTGGGTTTCTTTTGAAATAAAGTATGCCTTTCTTTTGAATCTTCTTCTTTCTGGATGTTTATCATCGAAGTGATGGTTTTGTATCTGTCAGCAAATCCCAGGTTCTTATCTAATCAGTTGCAACCAGCCCAAATAACTGATTTAGAGACTAATACGTATCTGACATGTGGGGCTGAATTTTTTACCGTATACCAAAAAATTATACCGTATACCAAAAAAATAGGACAATCTTTTGAGAATTAAAAATTAAAAAATGGGCAGCATAAATATACAAAATATGTAGATTATACACGTCAAAATTGGCAGCATAACTGTACAAAAATTATAGAGAGCATCAACTAGTTCCAATATAACAGCATGTATATCATAAGAGTTTACAAGTTCAGTTAAGCCTCGCGGCACTTCACAAATTCCAATCAAAGTGTCTCGTGGCTGGCTGCAAAGTTTTATACAGAAAATTGGGGTTTGCTGAAACAAGTGTTTTGTTTCTGTGTTTTGTGCAACTTTTGCACCAACCCTTGGTGTTATGTGCAATTTTGTCATATGTCGTATTAAAAAGGGAACGTTCATCTGACGTGCACCTGATTTATCTGTGTGTGCCATTAGATGTGAGGAGCAGTGAGTATATTTTGTAACCGGTTGCACCCCCATTGTCGGATGTAGTCGATCATACTCTAAACTTCTAACCTTACCACCCTCTCGTCTTTCTCTCCTCTCTTTTATAATCTTCTTAAAATAAACTAAGAGATATGTCTCTTCTCCCTTTCTTGCTCCATCTCCTTCGACGAGCCCTAGATGACTGGATTCCTCCTCCATTGCCCGACCGCTTCCTTGTCCACTATTCATGGTCAGCAACTCTCCTCTTCACATGGCACACAAGCTCTTTATCTCTAGGGTCATTCAACTTGTCGCGGATTATAAAAGAGTTGCTTAACCAACAGTTGCTACCTTTCTCCTCGAGTCGCCTCTACTGCCATTTTATATAGTAATGATCCAATAGCATTGTAACTAAGTGTTGAGTTTGTTGACAGTAATAAAAGCTATATGGGTGATAGAGCAATACATACCAATAATCCAAATAGTATGGTAATTGAGTGTTGAGTTTCTAGAAACAAAAGGAAGGGAAATCATAAAATGCATTCCACATACCTCCCTTAGTACATGCAACTAGCCATATTTTTTCATTAATAATTCACCTAATACAACTATATAGTTACCTTTGTTATATTTAGTAAGTGGGATACAATGTCGTAAACATTTAATTGTGTTAAATTTTCAGATTGACCTCTTGGCCCGATAAAGCAAAAAAATGTGACCAATCAGTTACTACCTCCGATCCAGTAAAAGTGTCGTGGGGATTGTACTACCATAGTATAAAATACATATACAGGTCCCGACAGTTATTGTGGATCGGAGGGAATACATTTTTCTATTTTTCCATATTATTCGAATTACTTGGGATTTTCCTGAAGATTTTTTTGGTAATTTGTCATTTTCTGATACTTTCGAGATTATTTGTAAATTTTAGTAATTTTTATTTTGAATTATTTATGGTTGTTTCAAAATACTGGCTTTTACAACAATAAAAAATTGCCTTTATGTGTGCTTGGATTAATTTGTTGTCGAGATGATCTACCCGTGGATATTTATTGTTCTTCTGAAAATTTTCCCTTAATCGTATTTGAGTTTGTGGCTTTGTGCGAACTGTTGAGATGGTGAAATTTGAAGCTCAGTCGTGCCATCAGTTTACACCAGATGTGGTTAGGTTGGACTTTGACACTAGATGCGGCATGTCGGCTGCAATAAATCCAATAAAATTTGGGTTCGTTTTAAATTTCATCTGGGCATGTGGGAGCCGTTGGAGCTTGGATCTCAACGCTCACCACCACTTGCCAGCTTGTCCAAGAATTATTTTTAGCTGAGCTTGTCCGAGATTAGATTGACTTAACATCTGTATTTGTTTCCGCCATCACAGCCATGCACGCTCGCATTGGACTCTGGAGAGGGCGCGGGGCCATGGTTATTCATCACGAACATATTTTCTTTTTGTTTTCATTTGCCCTCTATGTGCGCCCTACGTTCATATAGTTAGTTACATTCATCTTTCGTTGTGATTATTCAGTGGCAAGCATCAAGGCTCGCTACACGCATCTTAAACAGTTTTTTTTTTTTTTTGCTGTAGTCTCGAAGCTCCCGGGCCGGTGGGGATTCTCTGACTTAGCCCAGCCTGACTTTGGGGCATTGACAGGTGGGCTCCACGTCTGGTGGGCCCCACTCACCAGTGACTCAAAGTCACAGAAAAGTTAGAGGGACAAAGTCAGAGAATCCGCGCTGCTCCCGGGCTAGTATAGATAAAGTTAAGTGTTTTCATTACGGGTTCTTGGACATTATTTGATTGATTGCACAACGGTCTTATGTGACTTTTGTGAATCTGCTGATCAGGTTAGTGTCGATTGTCCTATTCATTTGGCCCCAAAACCTGTCATGTCGGTTTTTGTGTATGCTCATGAGGAGTTGGTGTTTATCGAGGTACCTCACTCGATGTCCTAAGCCAGATAGGCAGGATTACGGTGTCTGGAGGAACACTCTCAGGTGATGATACTGTGGGTGTGCTTCGTTGGGTGGTCCTGGATTAACAATTTAAGTGGGACAACCACAGAGGGTTATTGTGTATAATGCAACCAAATGCGGTATTCTTGATGTGGCTCGGATGGGGCTGCGCTCAAGTGACCATATTCGAGTGCAACCAAATGCGGATGATACTGAAATGGATAGGGCGATACGAGTTGTGCAATTTTGTGATTCTCCATCAACTTCAAGTACTAAACTTCAATCTAATTACAGAGGATGAAATAGTGCATAGAGCTAATAGGATAGGTGTTTCGTCCTCTGTAATTAAGGATGTGGACTGGCCTAGCCGATTTTTTCTGTTAAAAATATTAAGGATGTGGAACTACAACTCTTACTATGTTGCAGAATTTAAAAAAATGAGATCCATGAGCACTAGCACCAAGGATTTTTATAGTAGAAGCCCACCCGTGTGAGGCACCAAAAATTCGCTCCCGATGGGAGTCGAACCCTGGGCGCAGGGTATGCCACTGCAACCCTTGCCACTAAGCCACTGCCTAATTCATCTATGTGTATGTTGCAGAATAATAAGAAACAATGTGAAAGATGACCCACAGAGCTTGTTTGTCATCAAGATTTCGAGTCTTTGTGAGGACTTAACTGAGAAAGAAAATAAGGGCTTGGGAGATCATACAGATCATCCTCTTCCAAGTGAGAAAGTCACACATTCCCCCAAAAATAAAGATTATTATTACTCTAAGGTTAGAATGAGTTCTAGATTTAAAATTGAAAAACATACACGTAGATGAATTGTGGTTTGGAAGAGTGAGTGGTTGCAGGACCATCCCCGTAAGATCTGTTTATTCAAGAAACAATTCGTGGACATAAATTGGAATTTATTGTTTTACTAGAGACATGAAGGTCTAATTTTGCCATTCATTTCTTAAAACATTCTTCAGACGGAAATTGATTATTTGTGATTCTGTGTACCACCTGATGGGACGTGGGGAGGCGTTCTAATTGGCATAAGTTTGATGTCTCTTGTTGTCAAAAAAAAGTTGAAATAAGATTTTGTTTATGTCTCGAACTAAAAGGGATGGTTTCGAGTGGGTATTTGTGGCGGTATCGTGCTGCCCAAGATAGTAAGAAACCTAGGTTCCTCGCTGAACTGGTTCGTATGTGTGAAACTCAATCTCTTCCTATGATGCTAGGGGCAAACTTTAATATTATACGACGACTACAAAAGGATAATAACAACTTTAATGCAAGATGGTCCTTTGTGTTAGTGATATTAGAAGTCTTGGCTTAAAAGAAATTGTTCTCTCAGCCAGGCAATTCACATGGGCCAATCACATAACTATCCTGAAAGCTAAATAGAGTCCTAGATAGTGTCGAATGAGAGCAAAAAAATCACTACAAACGGTTCATGCTCTAACGAGGTTGGGGTCGGACCATACACCATGGTTGATCGACTCAGGTGAACATGCTCACTTGGGTAACAAGGCTCAGTTTTCATTCGAACTATCTTGGTTACGACAAGAGGGGTTTTATGATTTAATTGAGACGCCAAATGGTATTCTGTATCTAAAGGTGCGACTCCAATTGATAGATGGCCGAATAAGACTAGACATCTTAGATGCATTCTTAGGAGCTCAAGAGTTCATCTTTAATACCCTTCTCTGGATCGCTTGAAGGCATGTTTCAAACAGTAGTTGCAGTTTCATTGGTTTAGAGTTCAAACCTCTTTGGTTCAGCCCCTTATAGACTCGATCTCTAGTCTACCTTTCTAGATTTTCTCTTTACTGGGTGATCCTGTTTTGACCATTTTCTTTTCTTATTTTGTTTGTCATGTGACTTTGAACACTCTTTTTCCTCTTATTATATGAAAAGTACACCCCTACGGTAGCATGGTCAAAAAAAGAAGAAATAGAAAGAACATTTGAGCCGAACTATTGATGAGCTCGATATTAAGGCTGAACTCGTCCCTTTAACTGCATCTGAAAGGGAGGCGCTGAGGAATGCGAATGAAAAACAACGTAAATTGGACATGATGAAGAGGCTAATGGGCTCAATGCGCCAAAGTCAAGGTTCTGCAGGAAGGCGGAAATAATACGGAATATTTCCACCTTATAGCGAATGGTAAGCAAGAAAAGAATTTTTTTTCAAATTGAACTAGATGACGAGACAAGTGCAGGAGAAGAAAAATCTAAAAGTTTATTATAAGGAGTTGTCTGGGGAACCTTCTCTAAACAATTTCTCTTTGGACGATGGTCATATCAATGACAATCCGTAATATTGTCATGGGAGAATAGTATTTTATCTGCTGACTTAAGAGAGAAGGAAGTACATGAAGCCGTATCTCATATGGAACATAATAAAATTTGTGGGACTGGACGGGTTTCATGTGGACTTTTATCAAGAATTTTAGAAAAATATGAAAAATGATTTAATGGCCATGTTTGTATAATTGCAAGCCGGAGAGCTACCTCTCTATAAGCTTAACTTTGGTGTGATCACATTGTTACCCAAAAAACACCGTCCAAATACAGCAATACAGACCAAATTCTCTTTGGAATGTGAGTTTGAAAATCTTATGAAGGTTAGGTTTACCGGGGTTGCCTCAAAGGTAATTAAGCCTACCCAAACTATGTTTAGACCTAGGAGGCATATTCTAGAGGGGTTAGTCGTCTTGCATGAAATCATTCAAACCGTGTTTAGCTTCTCTTAACAAGAAATATCGATTGACTAATTGTAATATGATTTACCGTCCCAAAGACCAGAGGGTTTGGAGTCAAGGTAATTGAGTTAAAAAATATGTTTACCAAGCAAATGACTTTATAAACTTTTGAATCAGAAAGGTATGTGTGAAAAGTTACTCCAGAATAAATATCTTCACAATGAAACTCTATCTCAAGTCACTAGCTCTCCCTTTCGGACGTGACTCATGGGTGTGAGGGATGAGTTTTGTAGGTGAATGTATTTTATACTAGGTGATGGTACGAAGAACTAATTTTGCGAGGATACTTGGTTAGGGAGTACGTCTCTAGCTCAACAATATTTCTCTCTTTATAACACTGTGCACCAGAAAAGTGTTTTGGTTGCCATAGTGTAAGCTCAGGTTTCTTTAAATATTGGATTTATACGTTCTTTAACCGGAAACAAGTAGAATAGTTTGTAAACTTAGTTTAACGGTTGATGAATGTTCATCTATCACAAGAACAACTCATTTGTGTGGAACCTCACAACTTCAGGTTCTTTCACGGTGAACTAATGTATGCGGACTTGCTGAATGGTCATATTATGTATTTCTGTAAGTACTTATGGATAATAAAGGTGCCACTAAAGAGAAAAATCTTTATTTGGTTTCAATATAGAAGGGTGTTATTGATTAAGGATAACCTTGCTAATAGATTCTGAAGAATCTATTCACCATCTATTTATTACTTGTCCCTTATACTCGTCTTATTTGAAGGATAGTAGAGTTTACTTTCAGTCTTGCACCACCGACCAATATCACGAATATGTTTAAAAATTGGTTAACCGAGTTGATCAAAAGAACAAAACGCAGATTCGTTTCGCGTTGTTATGGCCTATTTGAAATTCTCGAATGGTCTGGTTTTTAACACGAATGGAAATGTTACATCTTTGTAGGTTATCCATAGGGTCTTGTAATTGGATCCATATGTGGTTCATGCTTCTTCCAGTGGGGCAGCGGGAGCTTTTGGATATGGATGCAGCCGTCTGGGGCAGTCGCACAAGCTATCTTCAACCAGACTGGTTTGCGGCATTTTAATAGATTACGCAAGTGTCTGGTTTTTTTTTCGTGGCTCATTTTTGTGGCCATCTTGAGTGATACATGAACTGTACCCTTTGATATTTTAAACTCCAGAAAAAATGGCCGTGTGCATAGCTCGACGCAGAAGCTGGATCTATTCTCTTTTTCACTAGTAGACGTGCACGTGCAACGCACGTTTCAACTAAAATTGCATCGTAAACATTAATAAACTTGAATTCGTAAATAATTATTATAATGAGAATTGCATGTTCTTGAAAAAACAAAGTCGTAAATAATAGAATTATACAAAACATAGTGATTTTCATGCATTAAAATTATAAAGAAGAGGCCTGTAGTTAAATAGCACCGTTAAGCTAACAAGTAGTGAACTATATGTGTTTTTCGTGCATTATGCTACTCCCTCCCATCCGTCAAAATTGACGGGACAAATCGACGTGCCATGGGCACGGGCTACCCACCAGACATCGACGGAGCCAGCACCAACAGCACATAGCACAATGGGAGCAAAACTTGTAGAATGAAGTTGAACTAAATTTTACCTCTGTAGCCTCCTTAGTACCGCTGCTAATGCCCTGTTTCGCTGCTTGCTGCCAAGCAAAACTTGATGCCATGCTAGAATTACTTGGCTACGCCCCTGCTACCTGACGCACTGCCACAAACCAGAGAATTGAGAAGCCACTGTACAAAAAATTTCCTTAGCAAATGTGATCAGCACTGGGTATTGCAGATAAAACCTTCCAAGATTTGACCATTGAACATACCAGAAGGAAATTATTTGGCCTGCTCCAAGCTCACACTTTGAGGAATGCAGAACAGGTACCAAGTTTGCAAGCGATTAGCAAGTTGCTGAATCCGTTGCCTTACCAGTATTACCAGTATGAGGAATGCAATCTTTCAGGTAACCATTCAAAGCACAACACTTCAGACTCTGTAAAATTTTGCACAAGGTTTTGTAAAGCAGTGCTTTGTTGTGCTCATCCATGTTTTGATGCCTAGCCCACCGCTCTGTCTGCTCTGAACCACCGGATCCCAAGCAACAAGACACCGGCCATTAGTTGGGTCTCTTGGGTCTCCTCGAACTGTGCTGCCCGCGGCGCCCACGCGAAGCTGCTCCTTCCAGCTGTCCACAACCGTCGCGGCGTGGCACATTGGCTCGGCCTACTCCGCCGTCTCGACGTTGTCGTCATGGCGAGCCGATTGATTCGCCGCTAATCCCGCATCAAATCGAGGTTTAATTCCGTCGGCCCAGTATTGACGACGATGGCGACCATCCGAGGAAAGAACGGGCTGTACATAGCTGGCTCGATTTGCTCATCTTCCCTTGTATTGCCGTAGCAAGATCCTAGCAATACCTGCTTAGGCTGATCGATTATGCTAATGAATTTGTGCCCGCTTTATGTGCTAGCTCGCCGATTGATCAGATCGACTGATCCCAGAGCGCAGGTACCTTCATGCGGCTCCGTACCAAGGCGAGGGCGAGTCAGGCGTCGGCCGGTCATGGAGGGGAAAGGGAGTGACCGGATGGGGTTGATTCGCGGCCAGCCCCCTCCGGAGGTGCCGGCGAGTCCGCCGGAATAGGCCGGCGGCGGAGAGGCATGCTGTCGGGGCTTTCTACTCCGGACCGTGCGTCGGGGGATGGCTCAACCTTCACGCCGGCGAGCATCACCACAAGACGCACATGACATACGCTCCGCCTCCGGATGCAATTCTTGGACGACGACTGCGGCGGCGAGCACCACCATGAGATGCACACGCCGACGCGAGCCGGATGTTCTCCATGCGGAGGGCGTCACCGGCGGCGACGATGTCGAAGTGTTTATTTGTGTGGTGGCAAATCCTTGTAATTATTATCAAAACGAAAAGGTATGTTGAGTTGTCAAACATTGGAGCGATCTGAAGCATTGATCAAATATTGAACGACACATATTTAATGTATCCCGAACATGTTTACTCTTTTCTCTACTATATATAATATGCCTAGAGGTGGTGATGGTCATGGTCATGGTACGTTTTTCTGTTTCCCAATTTACCCCCGTGAGTTAGGAGATATTACCCACCACTGCCACCGGTAAGTGGAAAAAACGTTTCGTTTTTTTTTTTCCTTTGCTTCGCTTCTTCCCGAAACAACGGCCGGCGTTGGGTCGATCCGATCAGCCGGTGGGCGGCGACTGGGTCAGTAGGAGTAGGCGGTCCTGTGCACGGAGAGGTCCCGGAGCATGCCGCGGTACAGCGCCTCCCGGTTCGCCGGCATCCGGTGGTCCGTCCCCGTGGCCGTCGTCGCGTTTCCCTTGATGAGCATGAACGGGGGCAGGGAACCCAGCTCGTAGATAATTTGGTCGGCGCCGCCCCGCGAAGACCCGCGCGGCGAGCTCCGGGTCGGACCAGAAGGCCGGCCTGAAGTAGCGGGAGAAGTCGGCGTGGCAGTACTGCAGTACTCGGGGGCCGCGATGACGGCGGTGGCGGGCAGGCGCGTCTCCCAGAGGCGGCACACGTCGTCGGCGGCGAGCACATCGGCGTCGAGGTAGATGGTGATTCCGCGCGACGGTGGACGGCGACGGAGCAGCTATGGCCGAGCGACGATGGGGCACGCGCGCCGTCGACTCCGGGCACCTCGCGATGCGGGGCACACACGCCGTTGACCTCGTGGCTCCGCTCATGCGTGGAGGCCGATGCTGGCGCACGGGTCGAGGGCTCGAGGCTGGGGGCTGCGCGCGCTGGTCGAGGCCGGAGCGGCTCCGCGCGGGTGGAGGACGCACACACGCGCCAGCAGGACGCGTGGCTAGCGGACCGACAAAATCCATCGCCGCTGGGTCACAGGACCAGCGCCTGAGACGGATGTGGGCAGCAGCAGCAACGGCTGGTCCAGATCGAGAGAGCTCCATGGGATTACGGGAAAAGCTATGGCCGGTAGTGGTGGCTGTGGCCAGTGCTTGCCTATTCCGACATCCGCCGGCCGCCGCTGAGCTCGCCTGGTCCCCTGGATCGTTTCTCCAGTTCTCCTGTCTGCTCGCTGGAGTTTTGATATCTGCCTCGACGCTCAAGACTGAAGAAGCCGAAGCCACTACTGTTCTGGGACTCAAATTCTGCTCCAACTCTTCCAGGAACACCTGATCCTAGAGACGGACAGCTTCGTGGTCCTCTTAGCTTTATCCACAACACAGCAAAATAGATTGAAATGGTGTGCTCTTAATGCTGAAGCAAAGAACATTATAATTTTTTTTCATCTGCAACGTTCAAAAGATCAGAAGAGAGATCAATTTTGTGGCCCATGAGCTAGCTTCCCATGATAGAACATATGGAGACCTCTTGTTAGTTCATGACTTTCCTGCCGCGATCAGGAGATCTGTTTCTAACCTGCTGTCCTCCTGCTCCTAATGAAGGTGAAGAACCAATAAGCGTCCGCCACTTCAACTCGGCTTACTCGACGATGCAGCTATTCAGTGCCTACTCGGCCAGCCATTGAGTTCTATTTGGTCGAATCATTTAAGTTCTTGTACTTCTCATGGCACAGTATACTTTAATCATTAGTATTCTACCCGCAAAAAAGTCATCAGTATTCTATCTATTATATAAATCGTGGCTTAAGTTTCTATATAACTTGCAGTATGTGAATCATAAAACCTTGGAACCGGAAAAATACATCAGGGTTGGAAATAGTTCATGCCTTTGAGAAGGCTTATGGGAAGGTACACATAACAAACAAAGTAGTACATAACGGGACGAGTGAACAAACAGGGAGAAACACACCTTGTCATGATACAAGCTGGGTTTGGTGCAAAAATGTACGGCATAGATAAAAGGACTCAAACGAAAAAACTTGAAGAAAAACATTTTGGTTAATAGTTTTGATTTCGTATATTGATTTGTTGTTCCGTGCAACAGATAGGTATTTAACACAAGAATATACTGTGATAGACAAAATATTAAGATGAAAGGGCAGATTGAGGCCAGGTTAACGCCACTCATTAGATTTTGGGGCAAAATTTTGGTTGTTCTGAATTTTTCTGCTAAAAGTTAGTTTTTCTTCCCGTTGCAACGCACGGGCATTTTGCTAGTAATAGTAGTATAGAATAAAATAACCATACACGTGAAATGATACTACTAGCAGTACCGTGGTGCGTGTGCTTGTCCACGGCAATAACGGGCGACACACATCGGAAATCACAAATCTACCATACTGCTTGGCACGCAGCAATCGCGACGTTAGAACCAGCCGACAGAATCGTTTTCCATAGAAAAAAGGCACATATATTCTCTCACTCTAACTTCTATTTCATCCTACGAGTAGAGATGTAAGTGGGTCATCATTAGGGTATATTATACCCTCTTTAGTTAAAAACTAAAAAGGTGAACTAATTTTGTCAACATAATGATCATTGAAAAGAGTTAGTTCATTTTTAACTAAAAAGGTTAGAGGGTACCTTAATATTGAACCACTTGCATCTCTACTAACGAAAACGAAGGAGGGGGGGGGGGGGGGGGGGGGTCACAAATACGACCATGCAGTGTTGCTACACTATCATGGACGAAAGCAGCGACACACAATTCTTGAGCTGAAACGAAGGGAAATTATCGTGTGTTGCCCTGCTGTAGACGTGGTGGAAGCGGTAAAGCAAAGAAACAAGGTAAATGTGGGTAAAGGAATCCTCAATGTTAACCAGGTAGGTCGTGATTATAACAAGCATGTGTGCTCTAGAGTGGAATATGAACATGATGTGGTCTCTGGTAAATGGAAGTTCTGCTCCATCTACAAAGGGGAACGAAGGGAAATTATCGCGTGTTGGCCTGCTGTAGGCGTGGTGGAAGCAGCGAAGCAAACCAGGTAAATGTGAGTAAAGGAATCCTCAATGTTAACCAGGTAGGTCGTGATTATAACAAGCAGGTGTGCTCTGGAGTGGAGTATGAACATGATGTGCTCTCTGGTTAATGGAAGCTCTGCTCCATCTACAAAAGGAGAGTGGATTTTTGGAACCCGGACTACATGGAGCCCGTTTAATTGAAAAAAAATCGAAAATGATATTTTGAGTTTCCAAAAATCACGAAACAAATCACAGATGTAGATAGTGTCGAGACCTACAAGCGTGCAAAATTTTACCTTAAACTTCGTCATAGTTTGGGCTTTACAGAAAGACAAATCGGGAAAATTTCAAATTTTCGAAACTGTGTATTGTTCACCACCCAGATCCATCCATTTGTCTTTTTTGTGTAGCCCAAAACACAATGAATTTGGAGTTGAAAATTTTCACGGTTGTAGATCTCTACAATATCTACATCCGGTAATTTTTTCTTGATTTTCGGAAACTTAAGAATGTCGACTTCGATTTTTTGAAAAAAGGGCACATGGTGCCCGGGCTCCATTTTAGGTTTTCGACTTGCAGGCTGTTATGTAGCTGACACATTCACGGACAAACAAGAAATAGCGAAGCGCTCATTCCCTTCCATTAGTTGATGTATCATAACCATCATTGCAGTCCAGCTACTCGCTTAATGCAGCATGGTTACATCACGAATTGCAAAACCAGACTGGCTAGTAATTTTAGGTAGACCACGGAATACGTTGTAGGCTACTTAGGGTTTATTTAGGGTTTAGGCTGACTTCTTCACGGCACGCAGGTAGGCCAGGTAGATGTTGGTCTGGTTGTTCCAGTTGGGCAGCTTGCTTATCTGCACCGTGGACTCCTCTCTCGACACTGGAGCACCAGAAGGATCCTGCATACACCAATAAGAGTTCCCCACATTTTTCACTATCGTCAATGATTTCTCTAGCTTAATTAATGGAATTTTTATTCATATCATTAACAACTTTCGAATTACCAAGACAGGATATGGTGATTGACAAGAGACATTGCCAGGAGAAATAGGTAACAGAGAACAATTGGGTGAAAACACGAAATAGAAAGAGCTGAATGACGCACCCCGAGGAGGAAACTGAATGGGTGCTGCTGCTTCTTGTTGCTGGCTTCTTCGAAGTGAGCCTCTATGAGCTTCCTCAGGTCAGAAAGGCAAACTGTCCGCAGAAGTTTCCGTCCCTTGATAAGATTGCCAGACTCCAGTTTGATGTACACTTCCAGCAAGCCCTCTCGCTCCTTCTGCTTGCTCTGGTCGTTTACATCAGGTGTGGTGCATGATTTCAGCTCCACCGACGGCCCTGTCAAGTTTGCGTCGCGCACGACTTGGCAAACGATTGGTGAGAGCTGCGGCGATACTGGGCTATCAGACACTTTGACGTCGCTCATGGGGGTTTCTATGGATGCCCATGCTGATGGGTCCTTGTTCTCATCAGTCATCACCGAACAGCTTTACCGGCTGATTGTTCTCATCTTCCAACGATTGCTGTCCCAGCTGCTTGTTGTAGCTCTCCTCTTCCACAACTTCCTTGCACACTTCCTCTTCAGTACCTTCACTTATCTTGCCCTGCTGGAGAGTATCCTCCTTTATCACCTTCACATCTAACACTGTCGGCTGATCTCCTCCTGCAGACATCTCTGATAATCGTGCCAACAATATACCCCCGATGACATCCTGCTGTACAGGCTGACGAGAGTCCACCTTTTCACTCTCAACCTCTTGTAGCCTTTGCTTCAAAGCAAGGACCTCTTGCTGCTGCCGAAGCATTTTCTCTTCCATCATCTGTAGCTCACTCTTCAGAATCTTGGTTTTCTCAATGACCTTCAAGTTTATCTGTTCCTCCTTTGCAGCTGCACCCTGCCCTTCTATCAGCCTGAGCTTTGCCCTTACTTGTGCTAGCTCCTCCTCCTTTAGCCGGAGAACAGTCTGGGTCTCATCGCGCTCTTTCTCTCTTTGCTCATTCTCCTTTTTGAGCTTGCATATGAACTGGTTCATGGCAGCAATCATTGAATTGAGCATTGAAGATGACTCTTCATGGTTCATTTTGTACCTTGGTGTTGATGCATGAGCAGCACGGATAAAGCATTTTGCTTTAGCACCGTATTCCAAGGTAGAAACTGTCTTGTGCAATTCCTTTGGATCAGGACTCGCGCACAGAATCATCAGAATGTTTGATTTGTCGCCCTCAAATGAATCCTGAAATTCACGAAAAAAAACCAAGTTTTAAATATCCAGAAGAAATAGAGAGAAAAGTGACATCAGGGAACGTGACTCTGCAGTGTTTTCTACCTGTAACAGCATCGTGAGCTTGCTATCCCGAAATGGAACATGTGAATCACCATTGGCTATAGACTCAACCACTCGTTTCAAAGCTGCGTTTCCTTGGTTGATCTTTGCCGTCTATGAAACAGTAACCAATGTTATAGACCAGATGTGCAAAACCAAGAGACTAGTTAACATACACTTCTGTACATCGTGTTCCAGAAAATAAATAGGGGTGAAAGTGCAAGTCATTGTTAATTATCATGCTGCAGTTCATATAGCAATATCAGAATAGAAAAGATCACGGTATGACGAGAAAATTCTAATATAGTTGCTGCGTTGCAATTTGCAGATCATTGACTGTTAGAAGTATCATGTGAAGTGATTAAACAGGCATCATTTCCCAACGGGCAACTGAAATACATTGGTTGCTACTGAAATTATAAGGATTGTTAATATCACACACCTGCATTTTGGCTTCAAATCCTGTTTGGCCTGCAGCTTCTATGTTCTCAGAACCAGCCATATCCACAAGCATCAGGCTTCCTCCCACCGACGGGACATCCAAGATTATCTAGAGAAGTGACACAAAGCAATGTTAAAAAACAGCTGGATCTTTCAAAGAACATTAAGGTTACAGATGCTAACTGCTTATTGCAACCAACCATGCAGTGACTTCTCGAACTTCTCTCATTACAAAGTGTGCTCTTGACAGTACGCCGCTTCTCTACTTTAGCAACTTCCATTGATATCTTACCAGCTTCATTTCCATAAATGTAAGTTGCATTTCTGGCTTTTGATCCCACTACTTCTAGCTTCACCTGTACATAGTGTATTGAAAAACTTCAACAAGTCTGCTGGCACATTGCATCTCATTATAAATTCCACATATTTTGTTACCACACAGCAAACAAGTGTCAACATATTTTTTCATTATAATCTCCATGACTCGATCAATTCAGTACCACATAGTAAACAAACGTCAACATAATCTCAGACTCCATGACTCGATTAATTCAGATATTAACACATAGCAAACAAGTGTCAACATATTTTCTTAGCTTAAGTTGTGCGTTTTAAACCTCATGTAATAACTTACGACCAATCCAAATGTACGTCAATCCTTGGGGCGTTTCAGCTATCAGCCTGAAATGATATTAGCAGTATATCCCTATTCCCTAGATAACCTGATAACTTAAGTAGTACCGAATACGACTTGTTTTAACTATGTTGATTGTCCTACTACACAGAGAATTCGTAAAAAAGTACCCCAAAAAATAGCACGCACTTAAATTCCCCTGTTGTTAATGATCCAAATAGTCACACTGGATGATCTGAAAGGGGAAAATACCCACGCATCCTAATTCGCATCCACCTTACTGTATTTTGATGCAGAGACAAGAAGGAACTGCTGTTCAACTATCTAAAAAACCCATTATACTCATTTGATCTAAAATAATCACAGTAACTTACAAACAAAACCATAATGAATCATATCATCATATGACAGACAAACTCGCCGAGGCTTCCTAGCACAAGAACATACATCCGCAACTGCAAGGCTGCAAACAGGTGCTAGAATGGCATAAACCAAGTAGAAGTGTCAAGTGTGAGTGTATCACCTTGGGCTTGAGGGCGTTTCCTGTGGCACTCGCTCCTTCGCTCCCCGCGAGCAGATCGTATACCTTCTCGCTGAAAATCTCCACCACGGACACCTGCACGGATTCGCCGGCATCATCCTCGCCGCCGCCACCACCACCATGTCCGCGCTCAAGTATGTCCCTGAGCGCCAGATACACGACGCCGGGCTGCTCGGCGGAGCCGAACATGGTGTGGCTCTTCCCAGACCCCGTCGGCCCGTAGACCATCACCGTGCACTTCGCGCCCGAACACACCCCCTCCTGGACCCTCGACCGCACGAACCGGCGATAGAACCCCTCCAGGCCCTCCTCCCCGACACCGACACGCCGTCCAGGGTGAAGTCGCGGCACGAGCCGCCGCGCCCCGCGCCGTGGCGCACGCGCACGGACGTCCCCCGCGGCCGACCTCGCGGGCAGACGCGCCGCCGACCGCCGTCCGCGGCGAGGTTCCGGATGCGACCGATCACCTCGACCGGGCGCTCCACCTCGGCGCCCGCGCCGGCGCGGCGGCGCTTCCTCTTGGATGTGGTGGTGTGCGGGGAGTCGAGGCGGCGCTTGGAAGGCATCCCGCGGTGGCACGAGCCTCCCGCGTCGTCCTCGCCGGTCTCGCCGCGGACGAGTTTCGCCTCTAGCTGCTCCGTGGCGGCGACGACGCCCGGGTGGCGCTCGCTCAATGGCGGGAGAGTGGTGGCCGGCAGGAAATCGAGCCGTCGCTTGGAGACCGGCGTGCCGGGACTGGGAGCCATTGTCAGGCGCCGCGGCCGCGGCCGCGGCGGGCGGCGAGGTAGGGACGGCGGCGACATCGGTTGGATTGAAGCCTGTGTGAGGAAGAAGGGGAAGCTGGGGAAGATTTGAAATGTACGCAGCCAAGGCCAAGCTCGAGCTATGGTGAGTAGGTGTAGTAGCCTATAGGCTATAGCCATGCATGGGGAAAGAAAGAAAGAGCTTTTATCACCGGGACAGGCTACAGGCTAAGGCCGAACGAATCTCATCAAAAGATTTGGCCGCCGCTAGGCGTCGGCTCATAAAAACGTTCGTCTATGACAACATACTTTTATCTTATATGTTACATTTTAATTACTATTTCAAGTTGCAACATCATCGCATCATTTTATCAGCGAGATGTCAAAGCCGTGCAAAAATAACCGCAACATTTCAAAAACATCAATGCAACTAAAATTGTGGGTATGTGGCAAATCCCTACTGTTTGCAGCAATACCCCATTTGCGCAGCAGATTCCCGAGAAAAAACGTCACGACACATATGTGGCATGGGATGGGACGCCAGCGTTAGGATGACTCCAACGGGGCGACCCAAACGGACGCGCATTTGGTTCGCCTTTTGTCTGTTTGGGTCGGCAAACGGACGCGCGTCCGGCCTAGATCCGTCCATTTCCGGCCACTGCGCCCAACAGGGCGACGGATCGAGTCCGCCCGGACATTTTTTGGGAAACATATTTTTTATTAATAATAGGGACTATTACATATTAGAAAATGGAAATACATATTAAAAGACCTAAATCTAGGGTTCTGGTCCTTTTCACTCGTCGGATCTAATTTAAAAGACCTAAAACTAGGTTACAAATGCATAGAAATTAATAACCGACCACCGGAGCTTGGTGGCCGGCAAGAGGAAAAATCAAGGAGGGGCCGCGGCCTTGAGGAACTTCAAGGTGCAAGTCCGTTCGGCCACGGACTTGCTGGCTCTTCCTTCGCCATGGCCGGGGCCATCAGCGGACTAGCTGGCTCCTCCTCCTTGCTTCTTTCGTAGCTACGACATACGTAGCGGCGCCGACATCAAGTGGAGCTGCCTGCTCCTTTGGCGGCCGCGGCGGCCGCCACGGCCTCCCGATGCCGTTTGCGCCTCGCCGCGCGCTTTGCGGTCTCTTTGGCGCGGCGGATTTGCCTCATCTCGTCCTCCTGTGCAGCGTCGGCAACGGCTCGAGCGGCGGACATGAACGCGGCCGCCCTCTGCACGTTCAGCTGCATGTGGGCTGCCTCCGCCGCCTCCTCCTCGGTGCTGTGGCGGACAGGCTCCGGCGGCGCGCTGCCCGCCGCTACACCGGCGGCGTACTCTTCTTCGTCGTTGTCGACGCAGTCGGAGAACGCGGCCTCCACCGCCCTCAATTCGTCGTCCGTCAGGCGCGGACGCGGCGGCTGCGGAATCATGCCGGCCCATGCCGGGCTGCTCGCCATCCGGCGCGAGAAGCTGCCGCGATAGCGCCCGCGCGCGCTCATACGCGCTCGCTCGACCTCGTCCTCCAGATGCTGCGGCGGCAGCGGATCCATTCCGGCGCGTGGATCTGTGCTTGGAGGTGGTGGCCGCCGTGGCTGGGGGAGGAGAGCTAGGTTTGTGTTTGCCCTAGGGTTTGGCCGGCCGACGCGATTTATACAGCTCCACCGCCCACAGTTATTGCGGGTAGGTGGCCGCTCTAGCCATTGTAGTCGATGACACGCGGAGCCAGGGCGGACACAGAGAGGACGCAGGAGCGGTCCGCGAGCGTCCGGGCCCGACGCATCGGTGGACCAAATTTGGGCCAAGAATGCGTCGGGGAGGACAGAAAAACGGAGCTCAGTCCGTTTACGTCGTCCCATTGGGCCGTGTTTTTGGCTCCAGCGGACAGGGACGGACGCGCGCGGACTCGATGCGTCGGCCCGTTGGAGTCATCCTTACATTTGAAGCAGACACCTAACTTCGTCGCATTATCTCTCTCGTGCATTTACAGCAAAACACATACGATTTTGTAGCATCTGAATACACCCGTTAAATATTAAAAATACGTGAAAATCTAACCTTGTGCGGAGTAGTGACCTCGCTGGATCGGGCTAATCGGCAAAAGTACGGCTTAATTGGTTCCAAAAATGAAGAAGAATATGTGTGTGAGAGAGAGAGGTAAAATGATAACAAACAGACATCAGGGAGGTGCGACGTTCCGGATGCGACCGATCACCTCAATCGGGCGCTCCGCGCTTTCTTTTGGACGTGGTCATTTTCGGGGAGTCGAGGCGGCACTTGCTGGGCGTCCCGCGGAGGCACGAGCCCGCCATGTTGTCCCAGCCAGTCTCCGCGGATGAGTTTCGCATCTAGCTGCTCCGTGGCGACGCCGCGGCTGAGGTGGCGCCTGCTTAATGGCAGGGGAGTGGTGGCCGGCAGAAAATCGAGTCGGCGCTTGGAGAACGGCGTGCCGGGACTGGGAGCCATGGTCAGGCGCCTTGGCCGCGGCTGCGGTGGGCGGCGAGGTAGGGACGGCGACGACATCGTTTGGCGCTAGCTAGATAAAGCTTGTGTGAGGAAGAACATGAAGGATTTGAAATGAACTCCTCCCCTCCTCGCTCATGCTCGCCCCCGCGGCAACAGGGGCAAAACCCTAGTCGCCGCCTCCCGGTCCCACCTCCTCGCCTCCTCCTTCGCCGCCGCCGGCGGGAGCCACCGGGCAAAGCCCGTGCGCAGGGCCGGCTCTAGAATTTCAAGGGCCCAGGACGCATTCGACCAATAATACCGGGCCGGTTGTGCAATAGACCAAAGATGGGCCTTTTATTTTGTTTTTTCCTCTGCCCTATTGGAAATGTGTACAATATATGGCCCCCTATTTCAGTTGGGCCCCAGGCGGTCGCACCTCTCGCCCTGGGTCAGAGTCGGGCCTGCCCGTGCGGTGCCGCGCGCCAAAGCGTCCTCGCGGGGCTGTCGCGGCTGGCAGCGGTGCGATCAGGGCAGTCGTTGGCGTCGCTCGTCGGTGACTCCAGTGGCGCGGTGGTCTTCGGTGGCGAGGGCCGCTCCTGACGCTCTTGTGGCTGGGGGTGGACGGTCCAATCTGGCGCGTAGCTCGACCGGCGCGGTAGGCAGGCAGCGGCACCCCTTCATCTTCCTGCGCGACGGCTTCTGGGCGGGGCGGGCTGGTGACGTGGTGTGGAACACGGCATATGCCACGGGGTGGCTAAGATCGGGATGGGGGCAGCGTTCTGCAACAGCGGCACCCGCAGGGATTGCGCCGGAGCACGGACACGGGAAGTACCCAGGTTCGGAGCCCTCCCGGAGGAGGTAACACTCCTACTCCTGCTCGATCTCTCTATCAATGGTGGACACAGTACAGAGTTGCTCCTTGAGCTGTTCGGGGAGTGTTCCATGGTTCGGGTGTGGGGAGGAAGAAGTATGAGGCGACCCTTTCTACTTGGGCACCGGACAGCCTTACATAGGCCTGGCTGTCCGGCTTACAGGCGGGGCCGGCTGGTCCGCGCCAGCCGACCGGTGTCGACTAGAGGGATGTTTCTCCGTGACGCCGTATGTCTGCGGCACAGTGTGCTAAACTTCGCATAGTCGAACTCCATAGCCGCGTAGGAGGTGTCGGGGTAGGCCTGTCGTCGTGGAGGGCTGACCGGCTGCGGTGCCGGACCCCGCCGACCGGGCAGGCGGCGCCTAGGATCTTGTCGGGCGCGGGGCAGCGCTCCGTGTCTCCCGCCTGTCGAGGCTGCTGGGCACTGTGGGAGACGTAGGGCTAGGCCTCGCCTTAGCCCATGCCTGGGCGACGTGGAGGGCTTAGCCGGCCATGGCCCAGGCGCCGCCCAACACGGGCCCTTGTCTCCCGCTCGTCGTGGGAGTGCGGCAGCCGGTCATCCGGCTGGCGAGCAACCGAATCCGGCTGCCACCGTTGACCTTGGTCGCATAAGGCGGGCGATGCTTGTCGTTATCTGTTTGTCTGATGATGATGAGTCCACAGTTCTTCTTGCCCGCGCCGCTCGGTTGTGCCTCGACTGGCTAGGCGGAGTCCGGCTGCGCTCGGGGCAGATGGGCTCGGCTTAGCCGGACAGCTAGAGGCGGCCGGGCACCTGAATTTGCGTTTCACTCGGGATCTTCTGTGGGCCTTTGGGTACCCGGGTTTTATCCCCATGTCACTAGCCCCCGAACACGTTGGAGCGATGCAGCCGGTTACGGCGAGGAGGGCTTCTGCGTGTTCAACAAACCGAACAAGTTCATCCGGTCGAGGAGGCGAAACGTCGGGCGCTCCGCCGGCCGGGTGCTGGTGATGACACAAGGGATGACGCTGGCACGTCCCATCCGCCTGCCAGGCGGTCGCCCGGCAGTCGAGACGACTCCTCGATTTCTGTTGCAGGATCTTCTATGGCGATGCAGTAGGAGTGGGATCTTTTGCGGCGTAACTGCCGCCCACGATCTCGCCTTTGATCGTGCGGTTGCGCGCCACGCGGCGCGATCTGCGGGGGCGGTTTCCGGATGCGAGAGGGCTATAAAAGGGGGGCGACGTCCACGGTGGGAGGAGTTCCCCACACTTCGCCCCATCGCCTCCACGCTCCCGAGCCCTCCGCCGCAACCTCCGCGCTTCTCTTCTCCTTCTTCATTTCCGGCGGAGCGGCTGCTCCACCGGCGCGGCACCTCTCCCTCGGCGCGCGGCAGCAGCGAACGCGGCGACCACGGGCCACCATCACTCGACGCCGGTGACGACTCCTGCTCCCCCCGGCACGCTGGAGCCCGAGATGGAAGAGGGAAACGACGGCGGCGGCGACTGGCGCGGCTCGCACATCACCGCGGAGGACATCGAGGGCCTCCGCGCGCGCGGACTCCTGTCGACGGAGGAGCGGGTGGGGGTGCGCCTCGCCGCCGAGGACGAGGTGATCCCCGTCGCGCACGCCGGCGAATCGGTGGTCTTCATGGATCACTTCAACCGCGGGCTCGCATTGCCGGCGAGCCCGTTCCTCCAGGGCTTCCTCCAGTTCTTCGGCCTGCAGCCGCACCACCTCGGAGCCAACTCCGTGGCGACGTTGACCTACTTCGCCACCGTTTGCGAAGGGTGGCTCGGCGTCTGGCCATCTCTTTCTCTCTTCTGCCGGCTCTTCTACCTCCGCGGCCGATAGCTCGGCGACAAGGAGAAGCTCGGCTTCGTCGACTGCGGAGCCGCGATCGTCTACCGCCGGTCGCGGACGGAGCTGCCGGGTTACAAGAAATCGGCTACGGTGAAGGACTGGCAGCAGACGTACTTCTACGTCCGCAACCTGAAGGTGGGTGAAGATCACATCCGCCTGCCAGCCTTCCATCCGGTCGCCCCAGTTAGGGACAACTGGGGCGTGAAGAAGTACGGCGACCAGTCGGACGTCGACAAGATGCTCGAGCGGCTCGAGGCCCTCTTCACGAAGGAGGGGCTGACCACCCGGGACGTGACCCACTGCTGGCTATACAACCGGATCGCGCCGCTGCAGGCCCGGCTCCACAAGATCTACTTCCTGAACGGGCGCCTCGACCCCACCCGGCTGACCTGGAAGAGGTGGAAGCTGGGGTCGCTGAACGGCTGGCTCCGGCACGTCGCCAAGGAGCAGAGGGTGGCGGAGAACTGGAAGTACAGCAGGGGGCCGTATACTCGCCGGAAGCGGGCGCCCAAGGTACGTTGTCTTGCATGTGCTTTTTCTTTCATGTCTTGGCCGGCTGCTCATCCGGTCGGCTGCGCAGCTGTTCAAGATCCAGCTTGAGGAGGACGGGCCCAACGGCCCCCAGTTCGGCCGAACATCCGGCTGGAGATGAATGCGCCTGGGGAGCCCCAGCCGGAGGGCGAGGAGGAGGCGGCCGAGGGCGGCGGCAACGGCGAGGGCGACGACGACGAGGCCGCCCAGGGAGACGGTGGTCGCGCCGGAGGCGACCAGGCGGATGACGCGCCGGTTGACCAGGCGCCGCTTGGAGGTGGCGGGGTGGGCAACGCTCCGCCGGCTGATCGGGGTAAGCCGGCTGTCTCTAGCTCTGATCTCTCGGACACTGAGAGCGTTGAGAGTGCAGAGACCGCGGGGTCGAACTCGGCCCCCCGCCCGAAGAGAGCGAAGCCGGCTACTCCAACCGGTGTGGAGGGAGACGAGGACGACGACGAGTTGCTGCTGAGGAAGCGGCCGAAAAGGGTCCCGGTCAACATGCGCGGGTAAGTGCTTCTCATTGCTTAAAATCTCTGTTGTCTTGGCGGATGAATCAACGTGTTTTCTTCAGGGCGCCGAGGCCCTTGGCTGTTGGTGGGGCTGCGGAGACGGCTGCTGCGCCGGCTGCGCCCGCGGACGCGGCCGCCCGGGCATCGGGGGAGCAGGAGGGCGGGCTAGGGGAGCAGCGCGAGCAGCCCCCTGCGCCGGGTGCGGGAGGCCAGCCGGTGGGACCCAGGTCGAGGTGGTCCCGCCTTCCGGCGGAGGCGATGTCGAGAAGGCCGGTGATGCCCCGGTGGCAGCCGGTGTCGGAGCGGTGGGCGCTCCGAAGACGAGGGCCGGCGCGGCACCCTCTATGAAGAGGGCCGAGTCGGCAGCGAAGAAGAAGGCGGGGATGCAGCCGGCGCCGGCAGTCGGGGAGAAAGCCAAGGGCGCCGCTGCTTCTTCGCAGCGGCAGCTGGTGCCGGCTGACCCCTCCATCGCTGCCAACGTCGGGGGGACGCGGAGGCTGACCAACCCGCTGGACTTCGCCTTGGAGATCCGGAAGGAGCTGGTGGTCCAGCTCTAGGACTTCGACCGCTTCCTGGGGCTGCTTAAGGTATGTTCTCGTGCTTAGTTTCTTTGCTTTATCTTGGGCCGGCTGCGGCAGCCGGCTCGAGTCTTGGGCCTCATCTTTTCTTAACTTCAGGAGGAGTCCAACCAGAAGGTCCTGCAGCTGGAGAAGGACCTCGAGGCCGCCAAGAGTAAGTGTTTTGTCCGGCTGCGATTTTTCCATACGGAGCCGGGTGCGGGATCTGATGCTTTTCTTTGCAGGGAGCGACGAGGAGTTGAGCGCCAAACTGGCTAGCTACCAGTTCAGCGACCTGGCGCAGGAGGTGGAGAGCCTCAAGAAGCGCGACGAGGAGCGGCAGGCGGAGCTGGACAAACTGGCCAAGGCCAAGGAGACGGTGGAGAAGGCGGCGGTGGAGGCGCGGGAGAAGTTCGAGAAGCTGGAACAGGGCTACAACAAGCAGTGCCAGGACGACCAGACGGAGATCACGAGGCTGAAGGATGAGGTCACCCGCATGACGGCGGAGGAGGGGTCGTCGCGCAAAGAGCTGGCTCGAATCGACCTCGCTGTTCGAGGTAATCTTCGTGACGATGTCCTTGTCTTGCTGAAGGTTTTCTTGTCGTGACGTTTTTTGTCCGGCTGCAGGCTACTATCCGTCTGCGGGCATGGAAGCGGCTAGAGCTCAGCTGGAAGCCCTTGGGGTGGAGCCGACTGATGCCGCCGTTGCTGGCTGCTCGACCTCCGTGGCAGACCGGATGGATCGGCTTGGGGTCGATGCTTGCACGCTGGCCTTCGCGACCGGGAGGCTCTGCAGGTACGTCTGGCCCGGCCAGGGAATTCCCATTGTCCTGGCCGAGCTGGCACGTCGTCTTGCTCTTGCGCCGGCTGCGGTGCAGGAGCTGCAGGAGTCAGCCGCGCGTGGCGGAGCCTTGTGGGCCGTGTCGCTGCTCAAGTCCTGGTACCCGGCTGCTGACCTCGAGTTGCTCATGGTGGGCTTCCGGGATGACGACACGTACGCGAAGCTCAAGCAGCGCCCGGACATTCGTGATGCCGCCTGCACCATCGCTGACTTCGTCGACTTTGCGGACTTCATCCCCGATAGGAAACCGGCCCAGTCGGCCAATGACTCGGAGGCTGAGTACGCCGAGGAGGATGATGGCGACGAAGTCGAGCAGCTGGCGAAGGACTCCAAGGGGAAGGCCGTCGAAGAAACCGACTGCTCTAAAACTGGTGACGTGGCCAGCTCCTCGAAAGCCGCCGAATGAAGACCTCGGGATGCCGGGTTGCCGCTTGTATTCTCGTACTCTTTTGTGAACTTGTCTTATTTGCCCCCGGGATGCCGGGCGTACTTGTTTAGAACTTCTGCTACTCGTGTCGTGACTTGTGTGGAGCTTCGTCTCCTTTACTTTGTTTCTGTTCGAAGTTTCTTGCAATTGCTTTTGCCTCTTTGCCCTCACTAGCTCCCGAGATTCGGCTCGGCTGGCGCAGCGAGTCGAGTTGAATCTGAAGTGTCTGTGATAGTCCGTCCGACTGCCCGTGGCAGCCGTGTTTCCGCGCACTAGCCCCTGAGATTCGACCCGACTGGGGTAGCCAGTTGAGTCGAATCTGGGCTAGGTAACTTCGAGAATTTGCCCGGCTGGTCGTGACAGTCGGGTTTTCGCGCACTAGCCCCCGAGATTCGGCCCGACTGGCGTAGCCAGTTGAGTCGAATCTGGACTAGGGATCTTCGAGAGTTTGCCCGGCTGGTCGTGACAGTCGGGTTTTCGCGCACTAGCCCCCGAGATTCGGCCCGACTGGCGTAGTCAGTTGAGTCGAATCTGGACTAGGAATCTTCGAGAGTTTGCCGGCTGGTCGTGACAGCCGGGTTTTCGCGCACTAGCCCCCGAGATTCGGCCCGACTGGCGTAGCCAGTTGAGTCAAATCTGGACTAGGAATCTTCGAGAGTTTGCCCGGCTGGTCATGACAGCCGGGTTTTCGCGCACTAGCCCCGAGATTCGGCCCGACTGGCGTAGCCAGTTGAGTCGAATCTGGACTAGGAATCTTCGAGAGCTTGTGAGGCCGACAAAAATCGACACATAGAACCTTCGTTAGATCGTTAGTCCTCAAAATCGAAAAGGTTGGCATTTTTTAGCTTCGGTTTTTATTCGATTAGGGGCCGGCTCGCCCTTGTTTTGCCTCCTGTGCCCCTTCCCGTGTCTCGGCGCTGCGACCCCTGCTCTTGCCGGCTGAACTCTGCAGCCGGATCCGAAGAGAGGGCCGGCTGGCTGGGCGCACGGTACTGAGATCTTTGAGAGACTGGACGCAGGCGAACGAGAGCGCGGTTTTTTCTGTCGCGAGCCGGAGACTTTTTATTTCTTACGAGTTTTTCGCGTGTGCCCCCTAGCCGGTTTCTGCCCAACGTGTCAGCCGGGCTGCGGTCTGCAGCCGGATGCGAGAGTTGGCGTCGGGGTCGAGCACGGTACTAAGCTAGCGCAAGCGAGAATCGGTAGTCGGCTAGCCACAGCGAAGGACAAAGAAACAACACTGAAACAACGGCAGCCCCCGAGTGTGCGTTCGGAAGTGCTAACTTTTACTCAAAAGAAACAACAGGGTGTTACACTTGTTCTAGGAGTAGAACAGCCTGAGGAGGCTGGCATTCCACGGGCGTTCCCCCTCCTCGTAAGGGGTAAATGGCTTGTTCTTTTTATCCTCGCGTACGTCTGTGAGATAATACGCGTTGTTGCGCAGCGCTCTGCTGATGATGAACGGGCCCTCCCAAGGGGAGGACAGCTTGTGGAGTCCCTTGGTGTCTTGGATCCACCGGAGCACTAGGTCTCCTTCGCGGAACGTGACCGGGTGCACTTTCCGGCTGTGGTACCGGCGCAGATTCTGCTGGTATATGGCCGATCTGGACAAGGCCAGTTCTCGCGCCTCCTCGAGGAGGTCCACGCCGTCTTCGTTTGCTCGCTTAGCTTCTTTCTCGGTGTAGAGGATGGCTCGAGGGGAGTCAAACTCAATGTCAGATGGCAGGACTGCTTCCGCGCCGTAGACGAGGAAGAAGGTGTGTAGTTCATCGAGTGGTTGGGGGTGGTCCTGAGGCTCCAGAATACATGCGGGAGCTCTTCGATCCAGCATCCGGGTGCTCGCTCGAGTGGGTCGACCAGCGGGGCCGGATTCCGGCTAGGACTATGCCGTTTGCTTTCTCCACTTGGCCGTTTGACTGGGGATGAGATACGGAGACGAGGTCCAGCCGGATTCGCTTCTCGCGGCAGAAATGCTTGACGACGCCCTTGGCGAAGTTCGTGATGTTGTCGGTGATGATGCTGAAAGGACAAAATCCGTTAATCTTGTTTTGATGTTTGATCACAACACTTGGAAGAATTTAACACACCGCTAAGTGTCTACAGGAAATATGACCTTATATATCAAAAGATATTAGTGGATCTCTCTCTATGCAAAAAGGGAAGAAAGATGGTGTGTCAAAATGTCCAGACCGGGCCAGAGGCCGGCCGTCTCGGCCGCATGCCCGGACTCCAGGCCGGTTTTGGCCGGCCCAGAGGCCGGTTGCCTCAGGTGGGGGTCCGGTCCCCTGGCCGGTTTTGGCCGGCCCCCTGGCCGGTTCCCTCGGGTGGAGGTCCGGTCCCCAGGCCGGTTTTGGCCGGCCCCAGGCCGGTTGCCTCGGGTGGGGGTCCGGCCCTCAGGCCGGTTTTGGCCGGCCTCAAGACCGGATCTTCTCCTGCACTGCAACAACTTACCTCTTCAACGGCCATTTTTCGAAGAGGAGTATAAATACCCCTTCACCTACCTCTGGACAACTAGCTTGACCACATTGAAGAACACCATTAATTGCAAGCTCAAGATTTGATAGATCTCCCAATCCCTCCACCCAAACTCGTTGATACTTGGAGGATTGAAGGAGAAGCCCCGGATCTACATCTTCACCAAGCCGTTCTTCATTTCCCCCTCATTCACTTGAGGGACCCTTTGCTAGGATTTCCATTGGGAAAACCTAGCTCTTATTGTACTCACTTGTTGTCTTTGTGACAGATTTGTAGCTGTTCGGGAGCCCCCAATCCTCTTGTGGGTTGTGCCCCGGATCGTTGTTGTAAGGGCTCCGGATTCCGCCTTGAAGGATTCCGATAGTGGAAGGTGAACCAAACCTTTGTGGTGCGGTTCATCGGAGAAGAAGGTGCGTCCGCCTTTGTGGCGGTTGAGTTTTGACCTTCGTGGTAGCTCACACCTCTCCAACGAGACGTACTCCCCTAAAAAGGAGGAACTCGGGATTACATCCGTGTCTCCGCGTGCTTTCACTTCGGTTACTTCTATCCTTGTTTAGTCTTTACTTAGTGTATCTTGTTTAGTTGCTAGCTTGTCATATAGGTAAATTCACCATAGTTGCATATCTAGAGAATTTACCTTTTGTGTCAAGCCTAATTTAAAAAGTACTAAAATTGAAGTAGCACCTATTCACCCCCCCCCCTCTAGGTGTCATACGATCCTTTCAATTGGTATCAGAGCCTCGGCTCTCTTGTTGGGCTTAACCGCCTAAGAGAAGTATGACACGAAGTGATGGTGATCCCGTGGATGACCAAGCCACTACGGCATCCATGGCCGATCTCAAATTGATGGAGACATCTTTGATATCGTCCATGGATACCAAATTTGCCGAGATGCGTGAGTTGATCACACAACTCGCAAGTGGCAAGGTTCCTAAGGAGACCACCCCACTAGATGACTCCGCTACCTCCCATGACGGTGATACCGAGGAGGGAAAAGGGAAAAGAAAGGGGTTGAAGATAAAGAAACCGACCCTAAGAAATCTTCCACATCTACCACCACTCCCGAAGGTGGGAAGCCGGAGTACCATGGGGTTCCCTTTGTGTACTCTCCCGACCCACCTATCCATCATACTCGCATAAACCCTTTGGGTCCACCTCCTAAACTTAATGCATTGGCTTTTGCTACTTGGCAACACTTAATGAAATCTCATATCAACAGTTCCTCTATCGAGCTTTGGAGGATCATTCAAGAGGGATACAAGGCCGTGAATCCTAACAACTTGACAAGAAGAGAGGTGGCCGAGAAACAACTCAATGCTTCCGCTCTCCACATGATTGAACTTGCCGTTGGAGAAAGTGGTCTTCATCACATTCAAAACGTCTCCACCGCCAAAGAAGCTTGGAGTGCCTTGAGGTGGCATTTCTTGGAAATGAAAGCATGAAGAGGAATAGATTGATGCTTGACAATGAGCCGAAGGTTTCTACATGCTTGATATGAAACTCATGAGAGATGTATGAAGACTCAACATTCTTGCCAAAGCCTTTCATAATGTTGGGGCAACCTATGTGGATGATGCTTGGATCAAGAGGAAGTATGTGAATGCTCTCATGCCCTTCGAGCCCGTTGACTTGAAGGCCTTCAAGGAAAATTCAACTACCTTGAGATGACATCCAATGAAGTTATGCAAGAGATGCAAGCCTCCAAGGTTGCCACCAAGAATGCTCTAGACAACCGTGCTAGGGCCATGGGAATGAAGCAAGGTCCCTCTCTTGCTTTGAAGGCCAAGGTTGTGTGCCTTGATGAACATGATGAAGTTGAAGCATGCCCGAACAACCTTCCTCCCGATGAACTTGAACCAGCCCTCCATGGTCACATAGCTCTTGCAACAAGGACATTTTGGAATGACCCGGCCAAGGCAAAGGCTCAACTTGATCGAACAAACAATCCAAGTGGGAAGAAGGAGTTTGCTAATAGGATAAAGACTTGCTACAATTGTCATAACAAGCATCACTTCATCAAGATTGTCCATATGAGAATAGAGAGCAAAACGGTGGAAGGCTTGTCCTCAAGGGCGAATCAAACATGATACAAAAGAAGCCTTTTGTCAAGAGGAAGCCATTCTTCAAGAAAGCACCAAGAATTGTGTTGATGACTCAAGAAGAGTATCCTTCCGAGGATTCCGAAGAAGAAGAAGAACCCACTCGTGAGGTGGCCGCTTTGGCCATTGTATCAACTCCACCTCCTTCTCTCTTCGAATCCCCCAATGAGAACCTCTCCATCAACACCGCTCGTTGCCTCATGGCTCACGTCACCGAGGTATCATCTTCTACTCCCAAGACTATGCATGAAATAGATGATAAAACTAGTCTTGTGATTAAGAAAGAACTTGTTGCTTCCGATACTATTGTGGCTAACTTGCAAGGTGAAACTAAGGCATATGTTGAGTCTCTCTTGAGACAACTTGATGCGGCCGAAGAAATCCTTGATGACAAGGGAAAAATTGAGAGAGAGGATTCTCTCACCATAGCATCCTTGAATGCTTCCATAGAATCCTTGAATGCTTCTCTTGAAGAAGAGAGTGAATATAGAACCTCTCTTGAGGAAAGAATTGAGTCTCTTGATGATAAAAATGATGAAATAATTGCTAAAATCATTAAGGATAGAGATCATGTCTTTGCTAAATATAAAGTGATTAAAAAGGAGAAAGCCGAGTTTGTGGTTGCTAATGCTAGACTCCTTGAGGATGTGGAGAAACTTAACAAGGCTCACAAGGCCTTGGAAAGTACCCACTCTCTTCTAGTCAAGTCTCATGAGCAACTTCAAACTCAACTTTCTAAATCTAACTCACCTAGCACCTCTACTCCCTCTTGTGATCATGCAAATGTTATTGAGGAAAATGCTAGGTTGAAGGTTGAGCTTGCCAAGGCCACTAGTGCCAAGACCTCTATTCCTAAAGGTAAAGAAAAGGTTGTTGCTCAAATTTTTGAGCAAAAGCCACACAAAGGGAAGGAGGGTCTTGGTTATGTGGCCAAGGCAAAGAAGAAGAAGAGCAACACCAATGCCAAGCCCGCACAAGCCAAGACTCCATTGCGGTGGTAATGCCACTAGGGGCAAGACCACTCGTAGTGACTTTGCGGGGCATAACAATCCCAACTACATTCTTTATGTTGATTATTATGGGGATGTTTATGCAAAATATGTTGGTCCTTATGATGGTTACATTGCTTATTCTATTTGGGTTCCTAAGACCCTTGTTGCTAACAAAAGAGGACCCATTGAGAAATGGGTACCTAAAACCAAGCAATGATTTCTTGTAGGACTATGCTTCCGGTGGGTCTAAATGGGTGGTTGATAGTGGATGCACTAGTCATATGACCGGAAGCAAGAGATCATGACGGAGTTGGGACCAAATATAAATCAAGCATCCGTCTCCTATGGTGATAAATCAAAAGCGGAGGTAACGGGTCTCGGCAAGGTGGTAGTTGCAAAGGATATCACCCTTGTAAATGTCATGCTTGTCGAGTCCCTCGGTTACAATCTTATGTCCGTTCGTGCACTTAATAAGATGAATTTTGATGTCCATTTTACTATTGATATGGTGGTACTCTTGAGGAGCAAGACTCTAAAGGTCATGTTCGTTGGGTATGTTGAAAATGAGTTGTTCGTGGTGGACTTTTCGGGGTCTACCAACACTCAAGCAATATGCCTATTCGGAAAGGCCGACGTGGGATGGTTGTGGCATCGCCGCTTGTCCCATGTCAACATGAGAACTTTGCAAAGTCTTCACAAGGGTGGCCACATTCTTGGACTAAAAGACAATGTTTCTTTTTCTAGAGATCGTCTTTGTAGGGCTTGTGTTGAAGGAAAGATGCATGATTCTCCCCATCCAAGCAAGACCATCATTTCATCAAAGAGGATATTGGAACTTCTTCATGTTGATCTCTTTGGTGCCGTGCCTCAACCTAGTCTTGGTGGGAAGAAATATTGTTTGGTGATTGTTGATGACTATTCAAGATTTACTTGGGTTTATTTCTTCAAGACGAAGGATGAGACCCAACAAGCCGTCATCGACTTTTCCAATGAAGTTCAACGCCAACACAATGTCCCTATATTGGTCATTAGGAGTGATAATGGCTCCGAGTTCAAGAACTACACCTTAAATGAGTTTCTTAGTGAAGAGGGGATTCGTCATCAATATTCCGCTGCATATACCCCTCAACAAAATGGTGTAGCCGAAAGGAAGAACCGGACTCTCATGGATATGGCAAGGTCTATGTTGGCGGAGTTTAAGTCTCCGCTATTCTTATGGGCCGAGGCTATCTCCACGGCGTGTCATTCATCTAACCGGCTATTCTTTCGCGTTGGCAAGAAGTTTACATCTTATGAGATGCTCACCGGCAACAAGCCCAATGTCTCCTACTACCGAGTATTTGGTTGTAAGTGTTTCTATAAGAACAAAAGTGTTCGTTTGTCTAAATTTGAATCTAAAGCTTTAGAGGGTGTTTTTGTTGGGTACGGTGCCGAATCTCACACCTATAGAGTCTATGACAAAACCGTTGGGAAAGTCATAGAATCTTGTGATGTGAGGTTCGATGAGAATGACGGCTCCCAAGTGGCGCAATTTCATGTTTGTGATGTAGATAATGAAGAGCCTCAAGATGCTATAAGAAGAATGGGCATTGGTTTCCATCGTCCCGTTGAGATTCATTACGAGTCTCCTCAAGCAAGTCCAAGCTCCATTCAAGTGGAGGCCTCTTCATCACAAGTTGAAACGGCGCCTATCATGGAAGCAAATGATGCACCACCCAAGAACAAGTTCAAGACCCTCCTCATGTTGACCAAGTTGCTATGCAAGAACCAAGTTCTCCTATTGTTGATGCTAGCCAAGGTCATGACCAAGATCAACCCTCTCCTTCATTGTTGAAGATGTGCTTCAAGATGATCAAGGTCAACATTCCGGTCAAGACGGGGACTCAAATGATCAAGATGATCAAGAGATACCTCCAAGATGCAATAGAGATATCGAAGCCCGTCGTAAAGCAAGAGTTAAAAGACTTTAAATAAAGAGTCACCGTCTAGAAAACATCCTTGGTGACCACAAGAGGGTGTTACCACAAGAAGGCAATTGGCAACTTTAGTGAACATCAAGCTCATATTTCCATGGTGGAACCAAAGAAAGTGTTTGAAGCTCTTGAAGATCCGGATTGGTTAGAAGCTATGCATGATGAACTCAATAACTTCAAGCGCAACAAAGTGTGGAATCTAGTTGAGAAGCCAAAAGATTGCCGCAATGTTATAGGCACAAAGTGGATATTCAAGAACAAGCAAGATGAGCATGGAATGGTTGTGAGGAACAAGGCAAGATTGGTTGCACAAGGGTACTCTCAAGTTGAAGGCATTGATTTTGGAGAGACTTATGCACCCGTGGCTCGCCTTGAGTCCATCCGTATCCTTCTTGCATATGCATCACATCATAACTTTAAATTGCAACAAATGGATGTGAAAAGTGCCTTTCTTAATGGTCCTTTAAAGGAGTTGGTATATGTTAAGCAACCACCGGGTTTCGAGGACCCTAAATTCCCTAACCATGTCTACAAGCTTGATAAGGCGCTCTATGGTCTCAAACAAGCACCTCGTGCTTGGTATGAGCACCTAAGAGAGCTATTGCTAGACCGTGGATTTGAATTGGGGCAAATCGATCCCACCTCTTTACCAAGAGGGTTAAAGGGGAGCTTTTCATATGCCAACTTTATGTTGATGATATTATATTTGGCTCATCTAACAAAGCTTTCAATGATGAATTTTCAAAGCTTATGACCGATAGGTTCGAGATGTCTATGATGGGCGAATTGAAGTTCTTTCTCGGTTTTGAGATCAAGCAATTGAATGAAGGGACTTTCATCTCTCAAACCAAATATACCCAAGACATGCTCAAGAGGTTCAATATGCACAATGCTAAGGGAAGCGGTTTCCCATGGACACCAAATGCCATCTTGAACTTAACCCGACGGTATCGATGTTGATCAAAAACTTTATCGCTCTATGATTGGTTCTTTGCTTTATCTTTGTGCATCTAGACCCGATATTGTGTTGAGTGTAGGGGTGTGTGCAAGGTATCAAGCCGCTCCTAAAGAAAGCCACATGGTGGCGGTCAATAGAATCCTTCGATATTTGGTTGATACCCCAAGGTTTGGTTTGTGGTACCCAAAGGGCACTAATTTCTCTCTTGCCGGGTACACGGATTCGGATTGGGCCGGTTGCAAGGATGATAGGAAATCAACTTCCGGGGCATGCCAATTTCTTGGTAGGTCCTTGGTGAGTTGGTCTTCTAAGAAGCAAAATTGTATATCTCTATCCTCCGCCGAAGCCGAGTATGTGGCGGCCGCAAGTGCATGCACTCAATTGTTATGGATGAGGCAAACTTTAAAGGAATACGGTGTCAATTGTGACAAAGTGCCTCTTTTGTGTGACAATGAAAGTGCTATCAAGATTGGCCACAATCCGGTGCAACACTCAAGAACGAAGCATATTGAGATTCGTCATCATTTTATTCGGGATCATATTGCTCGTGGTGATATTGAGCTTGGCTATATTCCAACCAAAGATCAACTTGCCGACATTTTCACGAAGCCACTTGATGAAGCAAGATTCACCTTCTTGAGGCATGAGCTAAATATCGTGGATTCTAGGAGCTTGACTTGACCATCTTGCATACACACCTATTTTTGACTATCTATTTGGTTTAGGTGTAGGCATGGACATAGGGGGAGTGCGGTCCTAATCCATTGGACTATCCCTCCCCCCATTATGCCGACATTAAGAAATCATTTGCTTATCTTATTCGTTTCTATGAATTGTGAGCTTCAATGATGAGTAGTGGCCGTGAACCCAAGATATATCTTCGCGGTGTCACACCACACACTCATATATGGTGGCCTAGGCCACCGCCCTCTTCTCCTTGAAGAGTTGGTTCTTCCGTGAGTGTTGATGCATATTCGTTGTTTAGCATCTTTTGAATCATCCAATGTTGCTTATTTGGAGTTTTTATTTTTCCCATTGGATGTGTGAAGTTTTTCTTCATGTTTCGCATCTCCCCGGATTACTCAAAGTTGCTCATGGATATTCTTGAAGACGGATTTCTCAGCAGTGGTATTCTTGAAGATACAAAGTGTTCGGAAGCTCAAGCTCGTAAAAAATCTGAAGAGAAAGTGGTTCGGAGTCGGTTGGAGCTCAAGATCATCAACGTCAAGAAATTGGTCAGATATCGGAGAAGCCAGTGCCTGCTCAGCGTGTGGCCCGGTCGCCTGCCCGGCCAGAACCGGCCCCAGGTCCGGTTGGCTCGGGCCCCTGCCCGGTCACCTGCCCGGCCTCAGCCGGCCTCAGGTCCGGTTGGCTCGGCCGTCCGCCCGGTTGCCAGCCCGGTTGGAACCGGATCCACGACCGGCCCGGCGCCACTTCATATCACGCAGGGACACGGGGCTGCCCCAACAGTTTTCTTCTTCCCCACCCCGTGCCCCTCCTCCATGGCTCTCCTCTCCCTCTGCTCGAGCTTTTCCATCTCCCCCACACATTGAGCCTATCCCTACTCCTTCCTCCCCACGGATCTAAGGCAACTCTCCCCGATCTTCCACCCCATCCATATAGTTTCTCCTTTGGTGGTTGATTTGGGGTGTTCTCCTCCATTGTTGGTGCTTTTCGGAGCTCCTCTCAAGCTTGAAGATGAAGGAGTGGGATGATGATTTTGAGGAGCTGCCTCAGTCCAGCAGGGCTGGCAAGAGCAAGAGCAGGACCTTCGATGGGCTGGAAGACATTGTTGGTGATGATGATTTCCTAGCTGATTCCTCCTCCATGCCCAAGGCCAAGAAACTCAAGAAGGTTGCTGCAGTCAAGAAGACCACGGCCAGGCATGCTCCCAAGGTTGTGCAGTCCAAGCCAAAGAAAGGTAAACAGCCTTGTGAGAATCCCAATGAACCAGTTCGTGAAACTTGGATAGGTGTGAAACCTAGGGATTTCAAGAAAGATCGCTTGCAGTTCAATCCTTATGTGTTTGGTGAGTTCACTTGCCTAGATGATGATAGATTTTATTGCAAGATGCATCAGCAAATCTTTCATGAACGCTTAGCTAGCAGTCCATAAGAATAGTCATGTTGCTGTGGATTATTTCAACCTTTCTCAAGCTAGAGAAGTTTGGCCGGTTGTGATGGATATTATGGATTTTCATCAGATTTCTAAGCTCATGACAGTTAGCACTCCATATTCTCCTGAGTTAATTCAGCAATTTTATGCTACTGTTGTATTCACCACAGTGCGTGTTAAGAGGTTTATGACCAGGATGACTGCAGATACTCAGTGTTCCTCTTCCTTGGCTGATTTTGGAGCTCTGTTTGGTCTTGAGGATCCGCCCTTCTGCCCATTGTATGTTCGTCTCCATCTTCAGAAACTTATTCCAGCTGAGGTCGGGATCCGTCATTGCTACCCTCCCGGGACAGGGCTTCGTGAAAAAATTCCAGTGTTATTCATATGTATCATTTTTGGAGAATTGTTTTCACCATTCTGAGGAACTGCCTTGCCTGCAAGTTTGGAGAGAAGACTCTTGTTCGTGAACGGATGAGTAATTGCCTTCATCACATCTATGATCTTTATCTTAGGAAGAAGCGGATTGATGTGCTTGATTATCTTTGGGAAGAGATGCAGATTGTGGTTGCCAAGTGCAGGGTTCCCATTTATTGTCCACTCCTGCAGACTCTCATCAACACCAAGCTGCCTGAAGAAGTTGTCAATCAGTATGAGCTGGTTGAACCTCCACATGTTGCTTTCAGTGCTATACCTGAGGGTGCTCCTGTTTTTCCGCCTCCTAGTGATGCTCCTTCAGTTGGTGATGATTCTCAGCACAAGGGTGGTCTTGTTGAAGCACTCAAGAGGATGAACTGCTTCTTTTCTCACAAGAAGAAATCTGAATACAAGTCTTACAAGAAGCAGAAAGCATCCAGCCGCCATCAGCGTGCCATCATGGATAAACTTGGTGTTACCTATTCATCTAGCTCCGCTGAAGTTTCTGAGAACACCTACATGGCCCAGAACAAGTACACTTATTGGTTTGGTGATGATGCCTCCTCTCTTGCACCATATTGGCAAGGCGACCCTGGTCAGTCTAGCTCCGGTCCCGCTGCTCATGATGATGATGAGGATGATGATGAGGAGGACGAGGAGTATGATGAAGATGAGTGATCATGGACCTTCACTTCACTTTCTCCCTTTTTGCTGTCTTGATGCCAAAGGGGGAGAGAGATCTCCGGGGATTTGCATTGCATTGCATCCATTTGCGCTTTCATATTTCCCGTTTTCCATTTGCATCGAACTTGTTTAAGCTTTTAAGTGAACTCTATTTGTGGTGTACTATGAAACTTATGTCATGGTTATTGTAAGGATATTATGGACCTCCTTTATGTTATTGTAAGGACTTCCCCGGTTTATCTTTGATGATTTTGGAGTCCATTACAAGGTGATTGTATTCCAAGACTATATCTTTTGAAGCCTATGGTGAGAAATTTGCTCTTCTATATGATGTCTATGGTGAGAATTATCGCTTATCCCTTACTCACATAGTCTATATATTGTGCTTGCTTCGTGTTGTCATTTGAGCTTCTATCTCTTGTATACCTTGTTGGCTTATAAGTTTAAGGGGGAGCTTCCCTCAAAAACTTTGCCATGCTTAAATGAGATACCTTTTTGCAAATCCTTGTGTTGTCATCAAACATCAAAAAGGGGGAGATTGATAGGACAAAATCCGTTAATCTTGTTTTGATGTTTGATCACAACACTTGGAAGAATTTAACACACCGCTAAGTGTCTATAGGAAATATGACCTTATATATCAAAAGATATTAGTGGATCTCTCTCTATGCAAAAAGGGAAGAAAGATGGTGTGTCAAATGTTGAGGTGAAGGGAGGAAGATCTCAGCGAGGAGGCCGACATTCCAGCCGGTCCAGACCGGGCCAGAGGCCGGCCGTCTCGGCCGCATGCCCGGACTCCAGGCCGGTTTTGGCCGGCCCAGAGGCCGGTTGCCTCGGGTGGGGGTCCGGTCCCCTGGCCGGTTTTGGCCGGCCCCCTGGCCGGTCCCTAGGCCGGTTTTGGCCGGCCCCCAGGCCAGTTGCCTTGGGTGGGGGTCCGGCCCTCAGGCCGGTTTTGGCCGGCCTCAAGATCGGATCTTCTCCTGCGCTGCAACAACTTACCTCTTCAACGGCCATTTTTCAAAGAGGAGTATAAATTTGTAGCTGTTCGGGAGCCCCAATCCTCTTGTGGGTTGTGCCCCGAATCGTTGTTGTAAGGGCTCCGGATTCCGCCTTGAAGGATTCCGATAGTGGAAGGTGAACCAAACCTTTGTGGTGCGGTTCATCGGAGAAGAAGGTGCGGCCGCCTTTGTGGCGGTTGAGTTTTGACCTTCGTGGTAGCTCACACCTCTCCAACGAGACGTACTCCCCTAAAAAGTAGGAACTCCGGATTACATCCGTGTCTCCGCGTGCTTTCACTTCGGTTACTTCTATCCTTGTTTACCGTCTTTACTTAGTGTACCTTGCTTAGTTGCTAGCTTGTCATATAGGTAAATTCACCATAGTTGCATATCTAGAGAATTTACCTTTTGTGTCAAGCCTAAAATTTAAAAAGTACTAAAATTGAAGTAGCACCTATTCACCCCCCTCTAGGTATCATACGATCCTTTCATATGCTGTGCGGGTAGCCGTAGCGGTAGATGATGTCTTGGAAAAAGGTGATGACCGTCTGGCCGTCCCACTTCTTGACTGGCTTGGCCTCGATCCACTTGGTGAACTTGTCCACCGCTACGAGGAGGTGAGTCATTCCGCTTCGCGCCGTCTTGAAGGGACCGACCATGTCGAGCCCCAGACGGCAAATGGCCAGGTGATGGGGATGGTTTGCAGAGCTGCAGCCGGCGTGTGTTTCTGCTGGCTGAAGCGCTGGCAGCCGGTGCATGCACGGACCATCTGCTCAGCGTCAGCTAGAGCAGACGGCCAGTAGAACCCGTAGCGCAAAGCATTCGCTGCGATTGACCTGGACGCGGCGTGGTGCCCGCATTCGCCCTTGTGGATGTCCTCCAGCAGGCGACGCCCCTCTGCCGACTCGACGCACCGCTGAAAAACGCATGTCGCGCTGCGCTTGTAGGGCTCGCTGTTGATGATGGTGTACGCCTTGGAGCGTCGCAGAACTTGTCGTGCTTGCACCTCCTCCTCCGGGAGCGTGCCGTGTGCGAGGAATGGTTGCGCCCATGAGGGAACTTCGTGGATGGTGAAGACGCCGGCTAGCGCCAGCTGAGCGGCTTTTGGATCCAGTTGCGCAGCCCCCGGGTGTGTCGGAGCAGCCCCCGGGTTTGCGCTGGTCTTGTCGATGAGCTCGGGGACGGGTGCGGCTGGCGCCTCGTAGCCGGGTGGGTCCAAATGACGTGGTGGGGGGGGACAGCCCCCGAGTTTGCTTGTCCGGATGGCGGGCTTGCAGCCCCTCGGTTTTCCTGTCCGGCTGGTGGGCCTGCAGCCCCCGGGATGACGATGGATTCCGAGTCGGGTGACGGTGTGATGGATGGCTTGTAGACGTGCTCGAGGGACGCCGGGTGGAATGGCTCGCCGGGTGCCGCCGAGCTTGGCGAGCATGTCAGCTGTCTCGTTGTTGGCTCTGGGCACGTGGTGGAATTCGCACCCCTCGAAACATGCGCAGAGCTGCTGCACAAAGAACCGGTAGGAGGCCATGTTGGCGTCCCAGTTTCCTGAAGTTTGCTGGATCACGAGGTCCGAATCGCCGAAGCACAGGATGCGCTTGATGCTCATTGCCTTGGCGAGCTTGAGGCCGTGGATGAGGGCCTCGTACTCGGCGACGTTGTTGGAGGCTTTGAAGTGGATCTGCACGGCGTACTCCAGCCGGTTGCCCTTGGGCGCGGTGAGGACGATTCCGGCTCCAGGCCTTCGTACATCTTGGAGCCGTCGAAGTGCATCCGCCAGTGCGCGGAGTCGGGCACAGGCGGCAGGTACTGTGTTTCCGCCCAGTCGACGATGAAATCAGCGATGAGCTGGGACTTGATGGATACTCTTGGCTGGTACAGGACCGTGTGCGGGGCCAAGTCGACTGCCCACTTGGCGACTCGGCCGGTTGCGTCTTTGTTGCCGATGATGTCTCCAAGTGGAGCCGTGCTCACCACGGTGATGACGTGCTCTTGGAAGTAGTGGCGCAGCTTCTTCGCCGCCATGTGCACGCCGTACACGAGCTTCTGGTAGTGGGGGTAGTTCTGCTTCGACTGCGAGAGGACCTCGCTCACGTAGTAGACCGGCCGCTGGACCGGGTGCTCCTTGCCTTCCTCTTGGCGCTCCACCACTAGGACAATGCTGACGCACCGGTTGCTGGCGGCGATGTACATGAGCATGGGCTCCTTTGGGGCAGGCGGCGCCAGGACCGGTGCCTCGGACAGTGCCCTCTTGAGCTCGGCGAAGGCCGCGTCTGCTTCGTCCGTCCAGACGAACTTGCGGTTTTCTTCAACTGGTGGTACAGGGGCAGGGCCTTTTCGCCCAGCCGGCTGACGAACGGCTCAGCGAGGCCAGGCAGCCGGCGAACTTCTGGATGTCTTTTAGGCCGGTTGGCCGCTCCATGCCCTAGATGGCGGCGATCTTGTCTGGGTTGGCCTCGATCCCTCACGCGGAGACGAGGAAACCGAGTAGCTGGCCAGCCGGTACTCCGAAGACGCACTTGGCTGGGTTCAGCTTCATCTGGAACCGGCGCAAGTTGGCGAAGGTTTCTCTCGGGTCGTTGATGAGGGTGCGGCGCTCTTTGGTCTTGATGACGATGTCGTCGACATAGGCGTGGGCGTTGCGCCCGATCTGGTCGCCCAGACACTTCTGCATGCACCTCTGGTAAGTGGCGCCGGCGTTTTTCAGGCCAAACGACATGACCGTGTAGCAGAATGCTCCGAAGGGCGTGATGAATGCGGTCTTCAGGTGGTCATCCGGGTGGAGCTTGATCTGCTTGTAGCCGGAATACGCGTCCAGGAAGGACAGGTAGTCGCAGCCGGCGGTGGAGTCTATGACTTGGTCGATGCGTGGCAAGGCGAATGGATCCTTGGGGCACACTTTGTTGAGGCTGGTGTAGTCGATGCACATGATCGTTATTTCGAACTAGGCAAAATGGCGCGGCGTGCATGAGCGTATTTTGTGTTTTTAATAGTGTTAAGTAGTTGGTCTTTTTGTTCATAGCGTAAAATGGATCTACTGAAGCGAAAGATTGTATGTAGTAAGAAAAGTATTTGTAGTAAGTATTAGTTCAATTTGTATTGGCAGGTACTGTGGGTTTATTCCTTGTTCGAGAGGTACATGTATGTATCTAAATGTGGTTGGTAAGTTATACACAAAAAGAAAGGCAAAAAATTACTATCGAAAAGTTCACAAAAAGGTTTAAAAAACTGTAAAAGGTTGAAGAAAAATACCATCAAAAAATTTGAACTCATTTAGGTCGAAAAGTTTAAAGTTGGTCGAGAGGTATATGCATATATGTAAATGCGGGTGGTAATTTTCCAAAAAAAATAAAAAAGAAGAAAGAAAGCAAAAAAAAATCTGTCGAGAAGTCCGAAAAAGGTTTAAAATGAAAAAAGAACGAAAGAAAAGGTTTAAAAACTGAAAAAGCAAAAAAAATATACCGTCAGATAGTCTAAACTCATGTAGGTCGGAAAATCTAAACTTGTTCGAGAGGTATATGTGTGTAAACTCGGTTTGTATTTTTTAGACAAAAAAACCAAAAATTACAATCAGAAAGTCCGAAAAAGGTTTTAAAAACTGTAAAAATGCTAAAGAAAAATATCGGCATAAAGTCTAAACTCGTCTACAAGGTAGACTTATGTAAATACGCTTGGAAATTTTTTAGACAGGAAATATACGCTGCCAAAAAGAAAAGTCTATGTTTAAAAAGAAACTAAAAAGATAAAGCTTAAAAAGTTGACCGGCTGTTCACCGGATGATACACCGGTCATTGCACAGCTATTCACCGGTGTAACCGGCTTGTTTACCGGGCGGAGCACTATTCATCTGGAATAGCTACGCTTTCCTTTCAGTGTAGGGTTAGTAAACATGGATGAGCCGATGGATTTAGATGACTCTTTGAGTTGAATTTGAAGATTTGAGAGAAATACGTATATGTCCGTCAGAATATATTATATAAAAATGTTAAAACATGAAACTGATATCCATCTACTCGTAAAAGGAAAATTTAAACGGATGACCGAGTGCGACGAATTTGACAAAATTCATCAAATGTTCTTGCGAATCTGGTTGTAAAATTAAGGAGTTAGAGTCGACCAAACTCGAAACCGATCACGGGAATGAAACCTACTCGTCGGCGCGCATATATTTCATGTACATATTATCGCGGAATGGGAAAAAAAATACAGTTGTTCGGAAGGAACGGATGACTGAGTGCGACGAATTTGACAAAATTCAAAACAAAAAAGTTAAAACATGAAAGTTGTTAGGAAGGATGATATTCATCTATTCGTGAAAGGAAAATTTAAACGGATGACTGAGTGCGACGAATTTGACAAAATTCGTCAAATATTTTTGCGAATTTGGATCCAAAATTACGGAGTTAGAGTCGACTGAACTCGAAACCGATCACGGGAATGGAATCTATTCGTCGGCGCGCATATATTTCATATACATATTATCGCGGGAAGGGAAAAAAAAAAATCCATATCAGCTACAGTACATGTTCACGCGGTATGCTGTTTTGCGACCGGTACTGTTCACGTGGACCGGTACTGTTCGTGCGGGGGTACTGTTCATGCGCAGGTGACCTGGATTGTGTATCGTGGTACTGTTCATTGATCAGAACACTGTTCGCTGGATGCGGGAGGATCGTGGGCCGTCGATTCGTGATCGAACGGCAGGCGCGCTGAGAGGCCGGGGATCGTTCCATCCTTTTTATATATATAGTATCTACTATTGTACGATCGACCCATGTAAATCCTGGATCGAATTGTAAAGAAAGCGATATAACTGTTTGATACAGAATGAATTGGAGAGCAACTGCCTTCTTTTCACATTTTGGATTGATCTGTTTAACTGGGAGAAATTAATCGATCCATCGTGTTCATATGCACCATACGTTTTCAAGTGTGAAATTGGGTAATCCTGAATTGCGCGAAGTACAAAACAGTGACAAAAAATGACATAAAAATTCAGGTTTTATCAGCAGGATTTCTGCACTATCAGGTGAACATCATCTGACAGCAAATGCAATATAAGAACATAACAGTATTCCGAGAGCAATTCGACAGCATTTCGACAGAATTTTGACAGCATCCGACAGAATTTCGACAGCAAACAGGACATACAGAATATCAAGTGAACAAACTGCCATAGTTTACACAGACACCACAAGACCACAAGTCAGAGTGTCACACAATGGGACAAGAGGTAGCAGCAGTGCATCACACACATACACACGAGGAAGTATCTAGTGCTCCTAGCCTTAAGGGTGCTACCCGTCCTACCGCAAGAAAAATTAATTTTAAATGTTTCAAAAAATTATACGAATTTTTTTGGATATTCATAAGGTATGTTTGTACAACCTCTCAAAATTTCAGCTCCAAATTCGAAGAAATAATGAGAAACAAAAAAGACAAATTTGGCATGAATAGTGTCATTTTTTTGGTTTTTGTCTTTTTTTGACACCCATGACACTATTCATGTCTGATTTGTCTTTTTTGTTTCTCAATGTTCATTTCGAATTTGGAGCTGAAATTTTTGGAGGTTGTACAAACATACATAGTGAATCCACAATTTTTCGTAGAATTTTTTGAAACATTTAAAATTGATTTCTTTTGCGGTGGGACGGGTAGCACACTAAGGGGTGGGAGCACTAGATATCTCCTCCAACACACGAGGAAGTTTATCACAAAGTCGCAAACAGCCACACATCAGGTGGACAATCAGTCAAGCACCAGCTGCACCATGCAATGTCCCGCAACTGCTGCATCACGCAATGTCCAGCACCAGCAGCTACACAAGCAGTTGTCCATCAGCTGGTACATGTCCAAGTCCAACCATCCAAGCGACCAGCCATCCACGGCTCCAGCAAGCACTAGTCCACCACTCCACCTTATGGCTTCAATCTCAACTCCAAGCTGCACAAGTCCACTGATCACTATTGTATATCAAAATGCATGTTAAAAATGTCATATGCTTGTACCTTTAAGAAGATGTTCCATTACCATGTTCCTGTCTCACTGTGCCGAAGTAGCAATTGCATCTCTGTACAGCTTATATCAAGTATATCCAAGTTTGTAAACCAAATATATTCGTAATTATCTTCATCGATTTTAGAAGTACTTAAAATCCATAATAGGAGTACCGAAAATAGGTTGTTTACACATAATAGTAAGCTTAGTAAGAGGTACAAAGTATTGTCAGTATACCTAGAACTAGAAGTGAGGCACGAAAGGTATTTTAATAACAATTGCACATTTAGCCAAAGGAGCGCAGTTACAGAGTACACTTGCTAGGCTAGCAGGTGATCTACAGTCAAAAACTCATTCATACACTATGCCATTTCTTTAGATTAAGCTCTAGTAACCATTCTGGAGTCTTCACATGATCCAGTGAGTGTCAAATTTGGAGATCTTCCATGGAATGGGCTGATGCACCTTTTAATTAACATGTAACGAACTAGCAGGCCCTGATAAATGGCAACAGAGAAGAGAATTAAAGCATCAGAGAAGAGACTGTATATGGTGACCCCGACCTATCTTGTTTGGAGCAGCTCTTTCAATCCATACATCTCTGACGCAAAAGGTAGCAATAAACAATTGGAAACAACGCTTTATGTCTATAGATGGATCTTTCTTTTCCCAATTCATCTATCCACTTTTCTGATATTAGTCCCTAAGCTCCCAGAAAAAATGAAGTGCTCCTCACTTTGTCATGTGATTTAAGAGAAGCAATATCCAACATTGGAAGATACAATGGTCTTATTGACATATATATGAGCATACCTTCAGAAAATAAGTCAATATTGAAAGAAAAAACTTTGCTAACCATGTATTTCAGTAAAACGTCACAAATTAATGTCAGTTCTTTAGGGCCTAACAGAAATAGAAGAATTGAAAACTAAGTGTCCTGGAAAATAAAAATCCACATACCTAGTAATAACTATTTCAATGCATATTATAAGGAAACTCCAGATTATGTCACTCATTCTCTACAACTAAACAGTCTACGAGTAAAAGAATACATCATGGATGGACTATAAAAACTTACATATCATGTAACATCATATACCTTTTCATTTGACTACACTCTCAGGAGTTTGTCCAACAATCCAAGTAAGGTTGATGAGGAAAGCGTATGATAGCCGCCAAAAAGGAAAAGAGGATAGTGAAGTTGTAAGAGTAAATCTCCCTCTACATAAGACACCGGAGAATCTGGTGGTAGGAACCAAGTTAATCCATAAAAATACGTTCAGCTGCACAGAAGAGCCCATCAAATGTATTTTTTAAAGAAAGTAGTAAATAATCTCCTTCCATGTACAGTTTGTCTAGACTGGCCTGGAAGTGAATAATATTAGTAAAATGACTCGAACATGGACTTTGACTTTAGTACCAAGCAAACAATACTTCAAACTGCAGGCTGACAAGAATTAATTTTGTGATACAGAGCAGCTACTATGCTATCGGGTTTAAAGGCAGTACAAATATATGGCTTCAAAATACATGTCTGATTTCGTTAAGAGGGGTGGAGGTGGTAATTTCACTCCTACTTGTTAAAGGTATTTTTATAAAGCCCCTCTCATCAATGAGGAAACTACCTTTGAAGAGAACTACCATTGAGAGGGATCAGTAGTCTAGGATTCCTTTTACAATCTATGGAGAAGGAAATAGGACAACTAAGGTACACAATACATCTTAATACTTCATCCATAATCTGTCATCTTTAGCAAGTATCGTGTACCTAAAAAACCTAAAAGACCTTGAAATCGAATGTAAAAAAAAGATATTCAGTATGGAATGCATCCTATACATTTGTCGGGTTCCCTGCACCCATGGCCTGCACTATAGCCTGCTCATCCTAAAGCAACTGAACAATAAATTTCTAGTTATACTATTCACAAAAATGTGATCATTTAGGTCAGCAATCTGTCGTATAACAACATTTTGTTGCAAATAGCTCAGCAATCTGTCATATACCAGCATTTTGTTGCAAAAGTATGAAACTCGTCCCATAAATCGCAAATTGACAAAGAGATAAGGATCTCATTCTGCCCGCACGTGGCCTTGGTCTCCGTTTGCACAGCGAGCGTCCTCACCAGCCGCCAGAGCACCTTGGGCAGTTCTGGTCCGCAGCAGCTCGCCACCAGCTGCGACGCATCACACATAAAAACCATTGCTAGATAATGATTATGCAGTTTCAGCTAGTATGACTACTGCGGTAGTGTTGGCATAAACAGTGCAAAGTGCCAACCTTAAGCCAAAATTAAATCATGGTTATAGAACATGACATGATTACAACTATTACTCTTGTTGTGTAAAAGAGAGTTCATTCACATCGATGCTTTCAGCTTGAAACATCACTAGTCAAGTAGTCATTTTTAACCGCATAGTTCTGATAGGTGTACTACCAACAAAAATATTTATAGACTTTTTAAGCACAAATAAACACAAGAGTTATAACTCTGGTTTAGAGTTATAACTTACTTAACAGTTATGAGACAAACATGTCACCATCCATTACCACCGCATGTAATACAGGAATTTATCTTGCTCCTATTGATGGAATACAAACTATTCATTGAATTCGTATCACTCAGTTGCTCTCTGTCCAGTGTTTGAATGTTTTTGGAACCTCAGGAAAAAAACTGGACATCAACCAAATCCTCTCGCTATATATTGAACAAGTCATGTGTCACTGGAAATTGCCGGTATAGTCTCTTCATGTTCACAAGAAGAGGACATCTTTGCCACTTGAAAGAGCAAGCCCAACATCTCATAGATTTCGTACATCCTCGGGTGCGACCTATCCTCCGCATTGAAAGAGTGCACCTCATTCTTCACCTCGATCCAGCTCCAACCAGGGACTTTGCTTAATCCTCTATTCTTCATTGCTCTCTGTACTATTGCTCTGTCACTCCACATCTCAAGACCAGAGTACATGCTGGAGAGGAGAATGTAGGTGGAGTGCTGTCTAGGTTCTGCCACTAAAAGATGGCTGGCCACTTCACTTGCTAGTTCCATATTCCCATGGATTCTGCAAGCACCCAATAGGGTCATCCACACCATGGCATCTGGTTCAAAGGGCATGGAGTCAATGAGCTCTTTTGCTTTGTCAAGCTGCCCAGCCCTCCCATACAGATCAATGCCACATGCATAATGCTCCATCCGAAGAGGAACTCCATACCTAGTTTCCATTGCATTCAGAATTTCTGAACCTTCGTCTACAAGACCAGCATGACTACATGCAGTAATTAGGCCAACAAAGGTAACATGATCCAAAGGAACCTTAAGTTCCACCATCTCATTGAAGAGGCTGTGCACAGTTTGTGCTTGTCCATGTTGCGCGTAACCAAACATCATAGAGTTCCAGGGCACAGAGCTACTCTTATCTGCCTCCTCAAAAGATTTCTTTGCATCATCAAGAATACCACTCTTAGAGTACATGAAGATCAGCGAGCTGGAAACATGACTATTGGAAGCAAAACCAGAATGGATGACTGAACCATGTATTTGTCTACCTAGTAGAAGCACAGCAAGGTCCGCACAGGAACGGAGAGCAGCAGAGAATGCATACTCATCGGCTCTAATATTTGCTGACTGCATACATGTGAAGAATCTCAAGGCATCAGCACTCATACTGTGTTGTGAGTACCCCGTTAACATAGAATTCCAGGATACTGTATCCTTGAGCAGCAAAGAGTCAAAGCATCTGTGCGCATCTTCCATCATGCAGTTCTCACTGAACGTAGCGTACATAGAAATCAGAGCATTGCAAACAGGTGTGACTCCTTCCAAACCGTTCTTGATCACCATGCCATGAATCACTCTCCCGCGCTGATCGTCATGCTCTGAACACACACTTATGATACTCGTGAAACTATACATGTCAAGCTGAACTCCACTCTGTTGCATCATCTGAACAAAGAATCGCATCGCCTCATAATCCATCCCATGGTAAGTGTAAGCTCCAAGCATCGCATTCCATGAGATCAAATCCCTACTATTACCAATTCCATCAAAGATCCTTCTACATTCTGCAAGGGCCCCACATCGCGAGTACGCTGTGATTGCTGCATTCAACACTGTCAAGCTCAACGCAGATCCATATTTCATAATCTTCCCATGCAACTGGGGCATCAAGAAATCATTCAAGCCATCGATTGCTGTGAGTAATGCGGCAAATGTAGCCTCATCTGGAACAAACCCCTCTCTCTCCATGTAAAGAAATAGCTCCAGTGCTTGCGCCACCTTCCCAGATTCCACATAACCGGCAATGAGAGCATTCCAAGAGACGGTGTTCCGTTCCAGCATTCCATCAAACACGCGACGAGCATCCGTAATGCGGCCACATTTAGCGTACATATCAAGCATTGCACTTGCTGGGAAGACGTTATCTGCAAGGCCGGATTTGAAAGCGAGCGACTGCAGCTGGGTGCCGAGAGCAGGGCAGCGCGAGGTAGCAGCAGAGCGGAGAGCTGAGCCGAGAGCGAAGGTGCTGGCAGCGACACCCTGCTCGTGCATGGCTCGAAGGAGGCACCATGCCTCGCGATGCGCGCCCGCAGAGACGTGCGCGGTGAGAAAGGAGTTCCAGGAGACAATGTCTGGGCGGGGGATTTCGTCGAACACGCGGCGCGCGGCGGCGAGGCCGTGATGTGAGAGAGAGTAAGCAGTGAGGAGCTGGTTCCAGGGCTTGGGGGAGATGACACGGGACTTAAGTAGAGTGGCATGGGATTTGGCGGCGGCGATGGTGAGGTGGTGGCGGCGGTGGCGCATGCGCGGCGGCTGAGGAGGTTGCCTCCTTTGTCTCCCTCAATGCTGTAGCTGCATCCTGGTGAGTGGTGACCTTCCTCGACGACGAGTGAGTGATACCTGCTGGTAGATAAGAAAACCCTTTGGTTAAATGTTATCAAATCCCATTAAATAATTATATGAACAAATTATATTATAACATACTCAAGCATGATTACAGATAGTCCCCATCTCAGAAAATACTATCCCGATTAAGGTACTGCACAGTGCACACTCCCAAATTCCTGTGATGGAATCATAGAAACAAGAAGCAATTTCTCTTTGGGAATCCATATACAAGAAAAAAATCGTGGAAACAATATGCATATATACAAGGGTAGTGCTAAGCGTCCCCCGGGGGATCGGGGCTTCCGATCCCCCGCCTCCCCCATTCGACACGTGTCCATCGGGACCATTTACGTACGCAAAGAAAGGCCCACGGAAAAAGCCCCTAGCTCGTGCAAAAAGAAAGTGTAATCTCCTGTATCTAGTCATCGTCTCCACTGCGCCCTGCAGCTTCGCCGGAGAAGCCGTCGGAGAAGACGCCGCAACTTCGCCGGACAAAACGCCGCCCGTCGCCGGAAAATACGCCGCAGCTTCGTCGGAGAAGAATCCTCCAGCAGCTTCGCCAGAGAAGACGCCACAGCTTCGCTAGAGAAACGCCGCCCGTCCCCGATGCCATCGCCGTCGGCCTCCCGTGGTAGCACCGCCGGACGCCGATGGCAACACCCCTGCCCCGATGCAATCCCCGTCGACTTCCCGTGGTAGCACCATGGATGCCGATGGTAGCTTTGTGGGACGCCGATGGCAGCACCGCGGGATGTCGATGGTAGCACGGCGGGCTGCCACAGGCGGAACGCTGATGGCAGCACAGCCAGCCATCCATGGGCAGCACCTTCGGCCTTCCGTGGTAGCATCGCCACGTACCTACGGTAGCACCGCAGGAAGTCGATGGCAACACCGTCGGTCTTCTGTGATAGCAACGCCGTCGGCCTTCCGTGGTAGCACCGTCACGTACCTAAGGTAGCACCACGAGACGCCGATGGTAGCACTGCGGGACGCCGATGGCAGCACGGCCAGCCATCGATGGCAGCACCGTCGGCCTTCCGTGGTAGCAACACCCCGTACCTACGGTAGCACCGCGGGCCGCCGATGGCAGCACCACTGCCGACGGTCGGTAGCACCGGCGCCCCACCGCTTGTAGCACCGCTGCCCATGGGGTTCGACCACCGCCGGCCAGTAGACCACTGCTCGTAGCAGCTCTGTACGGTGTTCGCATCAGCACCGACGCCGGGTGGCAGCACCACCGCATGCCATTGTCGCGGTGAAGTTCACGATGGACAGAAAGGAAGGGGATCCATGACGGGGAGAGACGAAGGGATCCATGGCGGAGGCTGGGAGCACCACCACCCCCACTTGCAGCAGCCCCGGCCACTGTCCTTGCAGCTCCCCGATTGCAGCTCGCTGGTGCGCCGGTCGCCGCCGGCGATTGAAGCACGGGAGGGGCACCTCCTTCACGAATTTGCTGCAGCAGGAGCGGGGGAGGGAGAAAAAGGAGCAGGGCGAGGGCAGCGCTTGGTACTGATGGAGGTAGAGGAAGGAGAACGAGTAGGTCGGAGCCCACGCGCGGCGCTGCTGGAGTGCTCGAGGTAGACGGATGGAGAAGAAACGGGATTTGGGGAAAAATCTATGGCGATGCGGAAGGATAAGACCGGGGGGCGAGGGTCCACTAGCGACACGCGTCGCGCGATGGAGGAGGAGGATGCGAGACGTTCGATCCCCCGGGGGATAACCAGCGTTTTCCTATATACAATCAGTTATAAGCCAAGATTCTTACGAATTGAGGTGGGTTTTCGGACAGTTCCCGTTAATAAACAGGTCAATTTTTTTCTACTTAATTAATGAAAAAGGTAAATTTTTTAACTGGTTTAAAAAAAAATTGGAGGTCACCTAATGCAAGCGGCCCGCGTGAAGTTCTACGGCACTACTCCTTTCGTGGTCGCCGGTCCTGCTCCTGCCTCAAGCACCTACTTCGTACAGCCAACGGCTACCATCCACCACATCCTCGCCACGTGTCGTGGGACCACATCCTCGCCACGTGTCGTGGGTGGCACCGGCTTCGTCCTCACGAACGCCGCCGCCCCTCCCATTCCCAAGCAGGAGCAGTAGTGGGCTGCTTCATCCTCATGTGCACTGGCGCCCCTATCATCACCAAGCATGAGTCGTGGACAGCTTCGACCTCGCCCTTGCTGCCGAGGCGGGGTGACATTGTCATCTAGGAGCACGCCTCGTCGCCGTGGGCCCGTCTATTCCTCGGTCACCCAAAAACGTGAAAAAATAGGAGTATCCGCCGTCGGCTATGCGCCTATGCTGAAGATAGAGCCAGCATGGCTCGTAGGTTACGACATTCCATCGCCGATGCGCCACCCCGATAACATGAGGAGTCGAGGTGGCGACCGACTTGCTAAACATGACGCAGCCGGCTCCCAACGAATGGGTGTGCCGATGGTCAGAGGCATACTACATCATCCAGACGGTCGACTAGCTCGATTGGTCCGTCGAAGACGGGCGTTAGGGTTAGGCTTAATTTAGATTTCATCCAAAATTTGCAAAATAACATAAATTTGAATGAAATATGACCGGTTTCAATCCGCTTCATTACTTTATTTTTTAAAAATAAAATCTAGTGATGGTTCCATTAGGCCAGGTAATCGGGTACGTGACCGGACACTCCCGGCCATCCGGCAAAGTTGCCGGATCGGCTATTGGGAGTGGCGGTGGAGATGCTCTAACAATTTTCCTCCTTCAAGTCTGATTCACAACCACATTTACAAAATTACTGCATCGATTAGCTAGACTGCCAAGATTTACAACACGCATAGAAGTATTCCTTTCGGTTCCACACGCACACAATGACGCAATACCTGTTCTTCTTAAACTGTACTATTACAAAGAACAGGCTTTGATCTAAGCTCGATCACGGCAACGCCAATCCAGCGTGTAGGTATCAACAGATGCCTGGGCAAAAGATTCGAGCTTATTCAATGGCAGATGGGGCACATCATGAGGCCGTTCTCATTGCACTTGCCGCACCTCTCGACCACGCCGCTGGTGACGCTGCCGTCGCCGCCGACCACCACCTTGCAGCTGCCGCCGCACTCCAGGCATGGCACGAACCGCGCGCCGCCGCACCCCTCGCAGCCGCGCCCGTCCTTGGCCGCGCACGCCTCCCCGCGGGCCCTGGCCCACCGCAGCATCTCCGCGAGCTTCCCGCTCTCCACCAGCTCCGTGCACGCCTCCGCGCCGCCCAGGTACCGCCCCATGACGAACAGCCTCGGCGGCGGCGAAACGCCGGCGCCCTGCTCCTCGCCGTCGGCCAGCAGCTCCCGGAGCTCGCGCAGGTACTCCCCGTGCAACGCCACGTCGCGCTCGTACACGGGCAGGCCTGCCGTCTCCGCGCACGTCTCCACCGCCGCGCGAGCGCGCTCGCAGTCCTCGAACGTGCGACGCACTCCGCGGAGCGTCGTCGTGTACAGCACCACCCCGCCGCCGCTCGCGCCAGGCGGGCGTCGCTCGGGGTACCCCTCGAACGGGTCCCGGCGGCGCCACTTGGGCGGCGCGGCGGTGCCGTCCGCGTTCTTGGCCTCGCGGTCCCGCAGCAGGAAGGGGTTTTCTTTCACGACGCGCCGCCCCGTGAGCTCTGGCAGTGGTTTCTTCGTGTCAGAACCAGGCACGTACGGCGTCGCTGGCGGCGGGGCCTTCTTGCCAGCCTCGCCTGTCCCCGCAACAGACGGAGTCTGTGACGACGGCTGCTCCTTCTGCGGCGGCGGCGGCGGCTGTGGTTGAGCTTGAGCAGCGGGTTGCTTCTTCGTCTTCTTCTTCTTTTTCTTCTTCTTGGGGGGAGGAGGCTTGGGGTCCGTGGTTTGCTTGGAGTCGAGCGTGGGCTTGATGTCTTCAAGCGCCTTGCTCACCTCCGACCACGACGCCGGCGCGAGCTCGTAGCCGTCGAGCTTGTCGAGGATAGGGAGAGTCACGCCGGTGGTGGGCTTCTTGGCGTCCTGCGCCTCCTCCTCATCCGACTCCTCTTCTTCATCTTCGGATTCGGATTCGTCATCGCTGTGGTCGGCCTCCACGAGATCAGCGTTGGCAGCAGAGTTCTTCTTGGCGATGAGCCACGGCTCCTCAACGGCGCTAACGTTGAACAGGGAGACGCTCGAGGCTGGAGGGCGGTAGGCTACGTCGGCCACCACCGCAACGTCCTTGGAGCTCGCGCAACCCATGGTGCGCCTAGCCGCCTAGTGCCTTGGAGCTAGCTGAGGTGAGGACTCTCTCTGCCTTTGTGGCTGTGGAGGGAGGGAAGGAGAGTTTGGAGGATATGGGATGGAAGGTGTGGAGGGAATGGGCTCCGCTCTTGGCGATAAGATGGACCCTCGGCCCGGTTAATGTCAGAACGGGTTGCAAATTTCCCCTACCGCTCTGCACCATGCAATTGCATTCCCTGTTTGCTTGACCCTCTTCTGTCTTTGAAAAACCAGTGGCCGAGCTTAAACCAGTATACAGAGGAAATTATATTTCTCAATCCTCTAGAAAATTTGTACTTCAGAATAACTCTTTGAAAATTGGATAATCTACAAAATACGAGATTACGCATGACATATTTCTACTGCATTTTTACCTAGCTGTTGATTAGCAATTGAAGGCGGAATTCAGCTCCCATACACATGAGCAAGATGTAATTTGATGTGGTAATCTAGACATCTGGTCCAAAAACAAACATTTTTTTCGGATTCTCCAAAAAACAACTACTGAGAGACTTAGGGGTGGTATTGAAGTGAAGTGTAGCAATCTCGTTTCCATAAAAGCACTTCCACATACTTTTGAGTGTTGGTCTACCCGTTTTTACTTCATACCTCTGTTTTAGTTTGTTCACTTTATCGTATGTCTACAACTCTACATGAAAGAACGGGATAGAACGATCTGCAGTGTTACTCCAGCTGCAAAACGGATTACATGGCCGATCATGTCCTGGTTGTTAGCTGTCCACGTAGACTAGGAAGAAAAAATAGGAGTGGTTCCAGGACAGTTGCTTTCATCTTTGGCTCCATCTCGTCTGTTCCATTCATGGAGTCCACGCCACTTGTTTCCTGGTTGAAACACTTTTGTCATTTCACAAGATGCGCACTACAGCTGGAAACTGGATCATCATCATCATTATAATGGCATTTCAAGGACACGACACAATATTGTCAAATAATTGTATTGCAGTTTTTGTTACGATACATTACATTTGTTACAAAGTTGCATCCATGGATATTCCGAGGTGCTTTATGATCGGTCTTTAGGGCCGTCCGCAGGAAACACACATGACATGGTTTGGCAGTAGCCAGAAAAACTCAATACCATACAGATTATATATTCTTTTATTTAGAAAAGCCACACACATAAAAAAATGCTAGTCGGCACTTCCATCATAGAGATGTCAGGAAATAATCACTAAAATTTGTAGCAGGAAGAAAATTCCCAGGTTCAGAACCCAGGGCAGCATCATGTTTCTAGCAAAATTAGCGTATTATAGGAGTAGCTAGATTCCAACCTTCAAAATTGAAGAATTCAGAACGAAGATCGCAAACAATACATCATCTGGTTTGGGGGGCTGAAAACACTAAACGGCATGATTTGGATTTGACCCCAATTGGTTTCCTAAACCAGGGTTGCAGCAACTAGTGAAAACTAAGCAGGATCCGCAAGTACTACACGAACATCGGGGTAGCGCATCGTACCAGAAACTCAATATGCCACTTAGTGAATCAGTGTTTAAAACTTAAAATCCTCATAACTGTCCACCTTTTCCTGTAACAACTAAACTAAGAGCCAGAGGTCACAATTTTAGCCAACCCATCCGTGTAAACCAAGGCATTCAGAACGATAATACATTAAAGCCAGTCTGGTATCATCTAGCAGCCTTTTACTGGTATTCTTATTCACTAAGGCTTGCCAATGGTATCCACCAAAGCAGGTTGGTGTAACATCAAAAACACATAGGGATAGGCAAAGTAAAAAAATCAAATTATCTAATTTGCCTCAAAATTTTACAGCATTGTAGACATAAAAACTTGGTTGTACATGCTATAAATGCCTCCGAAGAAAAGTAGCCAGCAGCAAAACGTGGGTGGTTAATAAGTATGTTTGACAACTAGAGCTACAGGAACTGCCATGTAATATGGGTCTACATCTATAGCTGGTAATGGAGAAATATTATGGAAAATTTGCTTTGTGAAGTGAAATTTTTTCTCTAAGCTTTAGTTTCCAAAAATGGCAACCACATGCAAATGCATGGTTATATGCAAATATCACAAGAACCAACAAAAAAGTAAGTACACTTGCAAACAAGTCGAGCAATCAAACATAACTACAGTGTTCATACCTTCTGTGCAGCCTCCAATGCTGACACGGCAGCAAAGGATAACCAAGCAGAGATGGCAACCAACTGTCTGACTACAAGGAACTAGCAGTTGACAACTCACCAAAATTGCTGACCTTTAAAGACAAGATTCATCAAGCAACCAAATGTCATTTTTGTATCATAATAGTTCAGCTAATTACAGAAAGCAATACAAGTAGGTGCGAAGAAGCAAAAGAATGGAAGAAAGTACAGACAAAACCTAATAAAAATGGCCTTCCTCGTTGATTTGACTAATCTGCAGCGTGAAAAAAGGTAAAAGCTACTTCGGGGTAATTTGTTACCTGAGGCTGGCTCGGGGGGCTACGACAGGGTGGTTGAGTAAAATAGAATGCGGGTGCAAGTGTGGATGATTATTTGGTTAGTGCATGACTGATGCATCACGAAATGAAACAAGAACTTAGATGATATCATAGCCATTGAAATGTGCTCTTTCATCGTAATAATAGTTATGCATTAATTTTTTGTATTAAACATCGATCCATGCTAATAAAGGTTAATTGACATGCTAATCACTTAACGAGGGTGGACTCTTGGACTCTTTGTATGGGCACGGGAGAAGCTCGTTTTCTCCATTCCTGGGAGCCAGCCCCAACTCTTGCTTTTTGCATCCGTCAGCCTACCAGGTGCGAGAGCTAACCAACCAAATGACCACAAGGGGATTACAAACATGCTGCATGAGCTATGCAGGTGAATGAATGAGCCAGCCAACCAACCAACAACCCTCTATGTCCCTATACTGTTTTGCTTGCAAGTCCTAAGATGCTTATCCAAGAGCCTTTTTCAGTCAAGGAATTCAGGTTTAGTAAACTAAATAGCATGTTCTATTTTTTATCAGCTAAAGCTGTGGAAATAGAGGGAGAGGTTTTGTCACTTTTTTCGAAACACGGCACAACGCAGACGCTCACATAAGGAAATTCACCTAAGTTTGAACCATTGGATGAGCTACTCAGCAAGGATAGACAATCATCCATACAGATTATAAATTAGCTTCCAAATGGTAAAGGAAAAAATGTATAGCATTAAGGAAGCTGACTCAAAAAGATAAATATTTAGCGTAAACAAGACCAAGGATGTTTGGCATGCAGCTAGCGTGTGAACAACAAACCAACAAGGCTGATACACAATGGAGTTTGCTGATATATATAAATATTCTACCCTCGAATAATATAGAAAAAGTACAAAGAACAACCAACAAGGCTGCCATATGTAAGACTTAAATGCTTGACTTGCTTAAATGAATCCAAATAAAAATCATTATCGTTAGACCAATGTAGTAAGCAGTGAGTTGTAGCAGAAAAGGTGCTACCAGCAGCTGTGGTGGCCCTTTGGTCCAACGGTGCCAAATTGCCAATACATTAAACTGCTAGTGCCCTATAGCCAATAACAGTCTACTGCCAAAACGTCATTGCAAATGCCTTGGGGGTCATTGTTCTGCCTGAACTAACTAAAAGCAATTACACTCTAGTGGATGATTTTATACGTAGAGGTACTGCCAGTATTTGATACATATTAGGGTACTGGTCCAGCGAGTTGTGGTCATGTCACTGCTTCTTAGAAATGTGATCACTGACAGGTTATTTCCCTTTATAGAAGTTCCCTACATCAAATGATGGGTTCTCATACAAAAAGGTTAGAATCTTTCCAAGTCCAAGCTACAGCTTGCACAAAGTGATAGATTTCAGCAGCTACCCATAATGCTCAAATATCTCATAAGGGAAAGTTTGCAGCATTTTCAAAGAACCTAGAAAAGTTCCACCACTGTTTTAGTCTCTGTTCAGCATAATTAACATTTCAAGCATATGCAACTCTGAAAACAGAGTCATGGAAATTTATAAATTCAAACACAGGTGAGATTACTAGCTTCATTGTCCACGCAAACAGCATCACCCGAGCATATGATCTCCCCGAAGGATCAAAATATTAAAAGGGGATGCATCACCTTCAGAGATTTGAAACATCACGGGACAGGTGGTTCACTTAGAACAAATGCTTGAATGAGACTTCGGGCTGCATGCATCTGGTCCGGTGTGCCAAATATTGTAACAGTTGTATCCATGGAATCAGCTAGAGGTTCATCAATTGTTATCTTAGCTCCTGAAAACTGCACATAGGATTAATTATGTCAACCATACACATATAGCTAACCAGATATGCTGCATAACACAACTTTTGGATACAAACCTCACGAATCTTATTCAAGCAACCTCCATCATGACCACATAGAGCAGGTATAACTAATCTTGGAACCATGATATTTCCAGTTACGTTGGGCCTAGATGAATGAACAGGACTGCAATTACATTTAATCAGTAAATACACGATGTTTTCGGATGCTGTTGATCAAAAGAGACAAGCATATGTAAAGTTGTAAACACAAGACAAGAAACAAACCCAGAAAATCCGCTCATTCCTCTATGTGCCATTCCAGGCATACCAGATATTGACATCGGATCACCAACATCCTGCATGCACTACAAAGTTAGGAGTGGGACCACAATGGTTAAAGGCTGTAACCAAAAGCAAAATGAACTTATAGGATGTACAAGCTGTTTGCCTGATTATTAATCTACAATCAACTTTTAGATTATTTCAAAAAAAATGTAGGCAACGATTCTGGCACCAAAACTGAAGCAGGCCATCTTATGCAATGCCACACTAACTGGTGAGCAAGTTTGGTCCCCAGCCATACCAAATACTATAAGCACAGTTAAACATTTCCTAATAAAAGTAGGAGGATTTGTGGTTAGGATGTAATTCTGGGAACTGAGAAAACAAAAGGCGCTGAAGGCTGTAGGTTCTTTCCATCAGAACAAAAACATTCTGGCTGGTTCAAATGTGCATAGAACATATTATCGGTTTGTGAAGGCATCATAAGCATCTAACAAGAAGGGGAAACAGAAAAAAAAAATGCAAGACATCTATAGTTCCTCTTAGCATGCTCAAGAACATATTGCAGGAAAAGAATAAAACGGGTTGACACCTTTATGGTCCAAGGAGCAGATCTCTCATCCAATGGGCGTCCCATGAAATCTTTATGAAACTGAGGAGCATTAGGATAAACCCTAGGCGATGTAGATTCATGGATTCCCGTAAATGCACCAAACTGAGGATCCAGCAAACCAAAAGGTGGCTGCATATTAGGACCCACTGAAGCCATTCTGTCACGGAAAAGATTGTTGCGTAGCCTAGCAGTTATCTGCATCAGAGCCTCCTGAATAGCTTCAGAATCCCCAGTAATCTAAAAGGGTGGAGATTCTGCAGTTAGTTAATAACCCGAAAAAGGAATAGAAGTATTGTGCAAAACAATCTACCCTGGGTAAACCAGGATGCAAAATAACAGATGGAGTACACATTCATCAATACAAAGAAGATCGGAATGCATTGTTCGTAACATTGGCAAATAGGATACAATACAACAAAGCAGACCTGAACAACTTCATCACTTTCTTGGACACCCATTGGGATCTTGTCTTTGCCCAACACTATTATATGAGCTTTTGACAGCTTCCTCATTTCAGCTATGATACTGCCACCTTTTCCAAGGAGGCAGCCAACTTGGTTAGGTGAAACAATCAGCCTAGATATTGCAGGACCCTCCTTGTTGTTTGAGGTAGGTGGCGTAATTCTACGCTGCACATGCAGAATTGCATTCTGTGCTGGGGAAATTCCATCACCCGGATGCTACAGAACCGAAAGACATATCAACACATTAGAAAGACAACGTTCCAGTCAAGGATAATAGCTATTCAGAATTGAATGCAAATAACAAGTACTGAAATAGAAACAAACTTGAATGCAAATCGCATATTGATTTTCTATTGAACTTTCTCAAAGAAAATGGATGCCACGTGTCAAAGAAAGAAACAAAGTTACAACTTACAAAAACTTATACCGGAGTATGAGGAAAGAAGTATAAAACCCAGGAAATGTAACCAAAAATACTTGCGCCATAGAACTTTCTAATGCATTTATCATGTCTATAAAACTACAATTTTACCAGACTATTATGAATATCACCAACATTTGTAACAGGCTTCCTGGCAACCACATTTCAGGTTGCTGACTGTACTCCCATGGAATGTTATCGCGTGCAAGTATACTGTGCTACCAAATGTGGCACCCATGGGCAAAAATATTTTATTTCTCCAATATCACATTCATATAATCCATATCTCTAGAAACAATGCAGGATGCGAAAATAAAAATATGATATATTCATTTAAACTCTGAATGCCTTTCAACACTGCCAATAAATAGGTCATGAATTGAGCTAAAACCTTACTGAACAGTTACTGGGTTTATTTCATGAAACTGCATTATCAACAGAATAGTAAGGTGGTTACCGCAGGTCCAGAAATAACTATGACGCGATCTTCTGTTTTTGGAACAGTCTCAACAATTTTTATTTCGCAACCAGTATCATTCTGAATAGTCTTGATATTGTTTCCACCCTTTCCTATTATACTTCCGACCTTGTCACTTGAACATAATAACCTGAAGGTGAGGGGTTCTGGAGGAACTGAAGAATGGCCATGCATTAGAGCATCAGGAAATGCAGGAAAAGGAGGAATGTTTGAGCGTTGGTCAGGAAAAGTGGGGAAAGGAGCAATATTTGGCCTTTGGTCAATGATATCAAATGGTCCCCTGGCATGGGATGGCCCTTGAAAAGGGAGATGGAAGTTAGGTTGCATTCCTGGAGGACCATCTGGCCGATTGAAGGAATGTGATGATGAACCAGAAGGATGAGCAACAGGAACCACATCACTTTCCCTAGGGGGGTGAGTAAAGAGCACTTGAGTGACCGCGTTCAGACCTTTCCTGACTGATTCAAGATCCCCAGTGATCTGCAGAAATGATATATCAAGGAATGACAGAAATGATTTTCCAAAAGCATAATCTTGGACAGATTGCAAGAGATAATGGCAGAGAGCAAGAAAGTTAAATTAAATACTGAAAAAATCTACCTGGCAAAGTTCATCTTTAAGCAAAGCACATAAAGGAAGTTTCTCCTTTGAAACTCGGATTTCACAGCCATTATCAGTGGACATCTGCTTAATGACACTACCACGATTCCCCAAAAGCCAACCCACTTGGCTATCTAGCACCAGCAATCTGAAAGAAACATGAGTTCTCTGGCCTGATACATCCCCAGTCCCATTTTCGATTTCAGTTATAAAAATCCTATCAAACACCTGCAAAATGGCATTCATTGGTGATGGTATTATCCTCTCTGACTCCAACTTTGTATCTTTTGTAACAGAGGAATCATCTTTTTCTTCCTTGCTGTCATTTCTCTCCGACTCATCCTTTTCTTCTTTGCCAATGACATTATCTGCATCATTTTGTTCCTCTTCCTTACTGTGGTCTTTCTCCTTCTCATGCTCGCCATCAGCAGAAACAGAAGCACCTCCATCATTCTCTTTACCCTGCTCGTGGCTAGCTTCTTTCTCCTTCTCAGTGGCAGTTATGACGATAACTCTCTCATCACAGCCAGGGACTGCTTCATCAACTCTGATTTTTACTCCGTTTTCTTGCCTTATCTTTGCAATGATGCCGCCACCTTTACCGATGACATTCCCACATTTTTCAGTAGGGCAGAGAATGCGGATAAGAGGAACGCCAGGCTGTATTACCAGCTGAGGCTGCTGTGAAGAAGCGTGTTTTGTCTTTTGCCACTTGGCCCGGCCATTGTGTTCTGAAGAATTCTTCTGAAATGGTCTCTTCGAAGGGGTGACATGTGAAGCCATGCCTTACCTGCGTGACAGATAAGAGGAGAACAGCAAGGGAAGTACGAACTTAGGTACTGCGCTAATAAACGACAAAGAAATACAAGTATTAATTACAGCATCAAGAATATCAGCGGCCCAATTGTCACAAGTAAATGATAGATTGATGGAAATAGAAACCAAAACAGATTACTAACACTCAGGTAACCAAAAGCCATATCAACGGCGAAATATCGAATACACTACTTCCAATTTCAGGATTGTTAAAAGGAAAACACACTAGTGACTGCTACCACAACAAGCCCTAGTTCCTAAACCTACATCCAGGGACGGACCTAATGGAGGCCATGCGGATTCAGTTGGAAACATAGACTGCTACTAGTGCTCCACGGAGTAGAAAACAGAGAGCAATACAAAAACAAAACTCTCCGAGCAACATAAGCAAGTTAGGGTTCGTCGCCGACAGAAGAAATCAAAATCAAGTGCTGGTGGATCTCCACTCCACGGCAGTACAGTAGAGGGCGAGGAGGAGAGGGGTACTACGAGAGAGAAAATACCTTCGAGATGACGCGCTCCGGCGGCGGAAGGAGGTATGCCTGGAGCTGCAGGGGTGTTCGGCGGAGAGGCTTCGCCGACGCCGTCGGGAGGGGAGGACGAAGAGGAAGCTTTGTTGCTGGACCCTTTTGTCAGATCTCTTTTGTTGGGCCTTCCTAACTTGAATGCCTAGCAGGCCAAATGATCGCTTCACACCGGCGCTCTCCGATTGTTCATTCCGACTCGATGTTGCTCTTTACAGTTTCAAACCCCTCTTGGACTCTTGGTTAACCTGTGCTAAAATCGTCGTCTAGATCCACACTTTACTCTCTGTGCCTATATTAGGCATATATCAAGAAAAATATGATGTGATATTGTGAATGAGATTCTATTATTCACGTCACAGTTTTCTTTTGCGGGTACACATTACAAATATTATTACAGCGGTGTAATGCAGTGCCATCTAAGACGATAGATGATGTGACATTGTGAGTCAGAGGATTCTATTAACATATTGTGAGAGGATTCTATTAACATATCATGATTACATCCTAGCGCATCAAACGAGAAAATGTGATACAAAAAATTGATATGAAATAGATCATTTTCACAACTTTACATTGAAATTCTATAAAAGAATGAATTATATGAGATTATCATACTATGCAATATCCATGAGAAAATATAATATGCAATGTGAATACAGTAACTAAATAAAGAATAACAATAATATAACACTATCTCGGGCGGTGGGTTATGTGGTAGGTTGGGTCTAAACAAGTAGTTATAACTAAATACACCGTAAACAAATAGATGACTCTAGATTGATGAACCAAGGGCGAATTCTTTTGTTTAGTGGTCATTTTTTAAGTAAACCAGCTTGGAGGTAGTCGCGGTCCGACTCGGCTTTGCCCTGAACGCAAAGGGACAGCTGGTGCGGGCGACCCGGACGCTGGTAGGTGCCGGTGAAGTTACTGATGAAGACCTCCTCGAAATCCAGCCAGGTGTTGATGCTGCCAGCTGGGAGGCTGTTCAGCCATGTCCTGGCTGAGCCCTGGAGCATGAGCATAGCGTAGCGCACTGCTACACGCCTGTTTCCGCCGGCAATGCTGACGGCAGTACTTTAGTCAATCAACCAATCTTCCGGCTTGGTCATGTTGTCGTACTTGGGCGTATCCTGGGGGAGCATGAAGCTCATGGGGAACGGCTCTCGCCGGATGCGCGATCCGAAATAGCTTGGACCGGTTGTTCCTTCCTCCTCGATGGCATGCGACGCGGCCAGCATGTTGATGCGGTCGCGGGCGTCGTTGCCGGCTGCGGGTCCCAGTGGCCCTAGCGGCCTACTTAGGGGACTTTGGCTCCGGTACGAGCCGGCTAAAAGAGCATGTGTTGCCCCATGCGTGGTTTTGGTAATTAATGACAATCCTTATGGACTAATGTTTGCATTGAGATATCTTTATAGATCTTGTCCATGAAGAAGATTGGAGTTCATGTGTTGAACTCTAGAAGATTATATGATGACCAAGGTTATATCCAATGGGTTTATATAAAGAATGGTCATCTAGAGTTGAGCATATTGCAAGTATGTCTTGAAGGATTCAAGACATCATCTTCATGAAGTCGGAGCTAAGCGAGGCTCTCCCATAATGGTGTATGGGGGAGTATTTGGAGAAGTCTTCATCAAGCATATGCTGGCAAGCGCAATCAAGAAAGGTGGTCCACTTGAAGAGATCAAGATCGTCATCATCTAGCTCAAGTGGAATGCGCAAGGCAAAGTATGATCTTGATAGGGTTTCTATTTTACCGGTCTCATGTTGTTAGTTTGGAGACCGGGTTATAGGATAGACGGCGTACTATCAAGAGGGGCTCTCAAGTGAGTAACTTGATCGCATCATTGTGGAGAGCTCAAACCTTTGCATACTTGGCATATCATCTTTCTTGGTTCTTATTTGGCTTTTATCCATGTGAGAATTTAGAGCTTGTGTTCATCTCCATACCAAGCTCTAGTTCATCAAAAACGGATTTCATTTGAATATCTTGTGGTGTTTTTGATGTTGGAGGTTTTACCGGTTCGTCTCTTGTAGAGAGGTCAAACTCTCCTCTTGTGTTTTCCTCCTCACATGATGGACTATGATGTGTATATGCATGATCTTGTAGTGCTTGTGATTATCTTCGGAGCAAGCCCAAGATCATTGAAAACGGAGTCCGGATGGAAAACTTGTTGTGTTTTCGTGTTGGAAATATATAGGTTTATCCAGGAGGAAAGTTCCACACCTTCCCATATGTCTAACTTTACTCTATTTATGAATCTTAATATTTCCAACAAAATTGGTTTCACCTGATTTGGAGTTCGAACGAGAAAGTTATTGCATTTCAGGTTTTCTGTCTGGCCAGGCCGGAGTTTCCGCCCTCCGGGTCCGGAGTTTCCGGGCCATCCGGAATTGCTGCGAAGAGAGCATCGCGGCGGCAGCCGCAGTTTTGGGGCCGGAGTTACCCCGGAGTTTTCGGCCGGAGTTTTCGGCCTCCCCGACCGGAAACTCCGGACTAAGTTTTCCTGCAACGGCTCTTTTTCTGGGGACCTATAAAAAGGTCCCCCCTTCTTCCCCAAAGGGTAAGCTTTTGCCCAGCACGTTTTTCTCTCTCTCCCCCACCATTGTTGACCTTGGAAAGCTTGCCCCTCTCCCAATTCCTCCCATGATTCTTGCATATCTTTGAGGGATTTGAGAGAGGAGATCTAGATCTACATTTCCACCGATCCATCTCTCCTCTAAGTGAGGGGAACCTAGTAGATCTTGATCTTGGAGTTCTTGGTGTTTCTCCTACTTTGTTCTTCCTCTCTTCTCCCCCCATAAGCATTAGTTGCTTTTGGTGGGATTTGAGAGTGAAGGATTTGAGCCTTGTGCTCTTGCCATTACTTTGTGCATCGGTTTGTGCTCTCCACGAGGATTCGTGGAAGTTGAAAGCTTGTGAACTTGTTACTCTTGGGTCTTTGGACCCTAGACGTCCGTGTGGTGGTTGAGACCCTTGTGTGGTCACTTGTAGCTGTTCGGGAGCCCCCAATCCCGTTGTGGGTTGTGCCCCGGATCGTTGTTGAAAGGCTCCGGATTTCCGCCTCGAAGGATTCCGATAGTGGAAGGTGAACCAAACCTTTGTGGTGCGGTTCATCGGAGAAGAAGGTGAAACCTTTGTGGTTGTTGAACCATTGTGTTGGTTCACACCTCTCCAACGAGACGTACTCCCCTAAAAAGGAGGAACTCGGGAATACATCCTCGTCTCCGCGTGCCTCGGTTATTTCTATACCCGAGCTCTTTACTTATGCACTTTACATTGTGATAGCCTTCGTGCTTGAAGTATTCTATATTGCTATCACCTTGTTGCTTGTCTTGCTTGGCATAAGTTGTTGGTGCACATAGGTGAACCTAGTTTATTTAGGTTGTTGGCTTGTTAATTTAAACACCTAGTTTTATTCCGCAATTATCAAGCCTAAACCGGAAAAGTTTTAATCGCCTATTCACCCCCCTCTAGGCGACATCCTTGTCCTTTCAATTGGTATCAGAGCCTGGGCACTCTTTTTGGGCTTTACCGCCTAGAGAGTAAAGATGTCGTTTAGATAATTAGTGCACAATCCCACTTTTAAATTCGATGGCACAAATTATGATGTTTGGAAAATTCGCATGCGTAACCTTCTTCGAGACATAGACCCACATGTTAAGAGAATTGTAGATATGGGTTTTCTTCTCCAAAGGAGGATGAGGAAAACTCTTATCTCGATACTCTTGTATCTAATAGTCTTATATGTGTTTTGAGCGATGTAGTTCTTGCATCAATCATGCATTTTCGGAACGCTCATGAGCTTTGGACGAAGCTTCAAGATAAATATGAAGTGTCCAATATTATTGAGGATGGTTGTTCTCCCTCCACCTCCGACCGTGACGAGTTCACAACTTCTTCCACTTCACCAACATGTGATTTGTCACAAGGTAATGATATGGTGAGTGGTGATAGAAATTGCAATGTTCTATCTTTGGACTTAAACACTTCTAGCACTCCAAATGTTTTACATGCTAGTGTTGCTAGTCCTTGCATATCATGTAATAGTTGCTTAACTAAATCTCATGATGATATGCTCTCTATGTCTTGTGGTCATGAAAATAATGCTTCCATATCCTCTAGTACTTGTTTGGCTAACAATGTAGAAGAATCCCAACATTTGTTGAGACAAGACATGGACCTCAATGGTGCTTCAAGTATCTCTTCGCCATCTTTGCCCTCTACTCATTTTTGCCTTATGGCTATGGATTCAAAGGTTTCTCCACCTTTGGAACCCTCTACATCTTGTGATGATGTGGATGAGGATTCTCATGGAGAACTTATGGATGTTGAATCCATAACAAAGAAGGGTAAGATGGTTTTCGGTGCTCTCCCCAAAGATAGCAAAGCTATCCCTCCTCTAAGTGAAATCATTGTTTATGCTATTAAGAGTAGGGAAGTCATTGAGGACTTGGAAACTCAATTTCTCGAGAAATGTCAAATTGAGAGAGAGGATGCCGATGAAAAGGCATCCTTAATGAATGCCCTTGAGGAAGGCAAGAGCTTCGAGTGTCTCTTGAAGAGAAACTTGAATCTCTTGATGAATCAAATGATCTTATTATTGCTAAAATCATTAAGGAAAGAGATCATGCTATTGCTAAATATAAAGTGCTTAAAAAGGAAAAAGTTGAATTTGGTGTTGGCAATGCTAGACTAATTGAGGATATAGAGAACTTGACAAAGCCCACAAGGCTTTAGAAAGTGAACACTCTCTCCTTATCAAGTCTCATGATCAACTCCAAACTCAACTATCTAAAAATGATGAGCTTGCCAAGTTGTCTTCTTCCATTTCTAATATTGATGATGCTTGTGCTACTAACTCCACTTCTAGTGAAGCATCTATTTTGAAGGAGAATGTTGAGCTAAGGGCTCAACTTGAGTTGCTAACTAGCAAGTATAGGAAATTGGAAGAAAGTCATGAAAAGCTATCTAGCTCTAATGATGATCTTCTAGCATCCTATGCTAAGCTAAAGTTAGCTCATGAGGCCATTATGTCAAAGGTAACATCTTGTGAGCCTCATGTGGACAATGGCACAACTTCTACTCTTAATGCTATATTGTTTTGTGCTAGTCCTAGTGATTCATCCACTCACAATGTTGCTACATCTTGTGATGAATTACTTTCTATGCCTTGTTGCTCTAACAATGAAGCATCTACTTCCTCTAGTGTTTGTGTTGATACTAACCATGTAGAGGAATTAAATGAGCTCAAGGCCCAAGTCACTTCTTTGAAGAAAGACTTGGAAAAGCGTCATGTTGGGAAGTCACACTTGACAATGTGTTGAGTGTTCAAAGACGCCCCAATGACAAGAGTGGACTTGGATTCAACTCCAACAACAAGAACAAGTCCAAGCCTTTCAAGAAGAACAAGGGCCAAGAACAAGTCAAGGATTCGGCCAAGATTGTTTGCTTCAAGTGCAAAGTTGAAGGGCACCATGTTAGATCTTGCATTTGAAGAAGAAGAAGTCTCTTAGTGAGAAGCAACAAGGAAGAGCCTCAAGCTCAAACTCAAGTTCCTCAAGTTGAAGAACGACCTCTTCCCAAGAAGAATCAAGCTACCCCTCCTCAAGTCAAGACTCCAACTAAGAAGAGAGGAGGAAGTATATGTTGCTACCTATGCCGTGAGAAGGATCACTTTGCTTCTTCATGCACAAATGGTACCTTATCCAACCCCATTATTATTGATGATGATTATTTCGTCGGAAGGATAAGGTTGGCAATGTGTTTGCCAAATATGTTGGTACTCAAAGTGGTGTCAAGAAATGAACCATTTGGGTTGCCAAGCCTATTGTGACTAACCTCTTAGGACCCAACTTGGTTGGGGACCAACAAGCTAAAACTTGATCAATAGGTGTTGTTGGAGGGCATTGGGGCATTGGAGACTTGGCTACTTCATGAAGAATTAAGGGATCTTCATCAATTATATTATCTCAAGCCAAGTCATTTGGATTATATTGTTCTATCTCATATCCAATGTTCCTCCTTGCGGTAACTTTTATTTAAATCATATATATATTTGAAAGTTGCTTGCACCCTTGCATGTGTTAGGTTTTGTACCTTGCTAGTGTTGGTATGTGTTGTGCTCTCTACTTACTTATCTTGAGTAATCAAGAATGTGTATGTTGGTTTGCACACCATGTATTTGTGTTGAGCCTTATTGCTTTTATTTGATTTCTTATCTTGTTGGCTCTTTTTGAGAGATTAATGGACTATCCTATTTTGGGGGAGTGATATGCTTCGTGCACTTCACAATCCCAAAATTGTGTATACATGAGGAATACCACTTAGTGTTGATATATTAATATTATCTACTCTCTATGTGGTATTGTTCTCATGAGAAATTCAAATTCTAATGTCCATTAATTATCTCTTGTTGGTTTGCTTGCCTCTTGTTAAGAATTTGGATTATCACATTATGGGGGAGTAATAAGCTTTGTGCATATTACAAACCTAGAAAATGTGAACATGTGAGGTATTGTCACCTAGAATTGATATTCTTCATTATCTTATTCATATGTGGCATGTTTCTCAAACAAGTTCCCATTTGCTTAAAATGCTTTTTGCCTCTTACCATTGGATCTTGTTTGTGATGGAATTTCTTGATATGGCTTTCCCTAAATATGTTCTCATATATCCTTTTGGGAAACAATTCTTCAAGCTACTCCTTGGAGTTGCTTTGCATTATCGCGTGAATTTTGAAGCTATCAAGAATTCTTATCTAAGCATGGCTTTTAATTCCTATCCTTTGTCATATGCTTATTTTATGTGAAGATTGGTCTTGTGTTTCATTCCTATATACCACCGAGAAATATCTCCATATACTCCTTGTCCGTGACAAGTGATACTCATATTTGTGGTGGAATTTGTAGACCATCTTCACTTTGGCTCTTGCTTTGAATTGCCTTATTTTATTGCCAAGGATTTGTTTTGATCCAACTCTCATTTGTCTTCCTTTTATCTTTGGATCTTTGTTGCTCTACTCAAAATTTGTTTTGTGCTTTCTTGAGTTGGGAAAAGCAATGATCCAATTCTTGTGCATTGACATTCAAAAGTCATACTTCATGATAATGCACTATTCTTGGGAAGCTATCCTACTTTGAGTAGAACTCCGTTCTTTAAATTGGTTTTGCATCTTATTGCTTTCCTTGAACATGACTAGTGTTTGAATAATATGTACGGAGAGTGATGATCCCATCTGTGTGCATTTGTATTCAAATGCAAGATCATAAATAATGCACAAATCTTGGGGGAGCAATCCTATATGCTTTTGAACATTAGTTGTCTTCAATTCGCTTTTGATCCCGATGACGTGTCTCTTTGGAAGACAAACATTTCTCGTCTTGGTACTTTGTGCCATCATGAGAAGTGTAGAGGGTTTGGTGTATTCCTTGATGATATTTTCATCAATTGGTATCTTACTTTCATTTGGCATCTTTTCAAAGTGGTATCTTCAATTATGTGTTGATTTGGGTCTTTTGATATAATTTGGACAATTCTTTTTTCTTGTCACACTTGTGAGTGCTTTCTTGATTTAATTGGTGTTTTGTCCAAATAGTATCTCTTTGGTTCTTGAAAGCCTTGTGCATGCATATTTACTTTATGTATATCTTATGGCATGCTCACTTTCGTTGATCCAATATATAGGATAAACTCCATCAAATCCTAAATGGCTAAGATGTGCATGAAATTCAATTTCATATCAATATGCACATATTTATGTGGAGTTTGTCCTATGTATTGTAGTTGCTCAACTACTTTGGACCCAATGAGTTTGGGTAGCATTTTGTACTTGAATTTGTTTTAGGTACATTGGAGATGCATTGGAAGCTTGTCTCATTTACAAGGAAGGTGTTATCACCATGTGCTTATTGGAGCCAAACTCGGATGATCGTGAACTCTTATCTTCTACATCACCAATGCTATCTCGGTAACAAGTATCTACCTCATGCATACTTTCTAGCTTTTGGCAACCTTGTGTAGGTTGTATCTTGGCATGAATTTCTTTTGTTGCAATTCATTTGGTTCTTGCAAAATAACTTTATTGCAAATGTGGGCAAGCCGGGATGATTACATATCAAGGGGAATATATATAATTATTTTAATGATTCACCAATCCCAAATATGTTAATGTAGCACTTTCTACTCTTTGTCTCACATATGCAATATTGATGATTTTTCAAAATCATTTGCCTTTTGGGTTACTTGTTATCTTTCTCGGAGCATCCCATTTATCTGTAGGGATATGCGCGACAGAAAATCAAAAAAATTCTCTCACATGCGGAAGCAACACCCAAAGATCTTATCTAAGGAGATGCAAGTAACGGGGAGGGTAATCAACATACCCTCGAAGAACACGAGCGTTGGACGTTTGTCATAACGCAGCTTGGTGTAGACCTTGATGCGGTTCACTCCGATCAGCACCACAACGAGCGGTGCCTCCGAGATTTACACGTGTACGGCTCAGCAACGTCTCCTCTTCTTGATCCAGCAAGCTTGAAGGAGAAGTAGATGGGATCCAAACCAGCAGCACGACGGTGTGGTGGTTCGGTGAGCTCTCACGCGGGCAGGGCTTCGCCAAGCCAAGACCACAAGAGAAAGGAGCAAGAGGAAGTGTACCAGCTTAGGAATCAAATCCTATTCAACCAGCCTCCAAATCTTCCCCATGAATTAACCAGCCTCCAAGGCTTCCCCAGGAAGGAACCAGCCTCCAAGGCTTCCCAGGAAGGAACCTAGCTGCCAAGACTTCTCAAGGAAGGAACTTGGCTGCCAAATATCCTAAGTGGGACGTTCGGGATAGTGGGCCCCACCATGGGACCCACCGGAACATTTCAGGAAAAACCCCGATACAATATTGGTTAATTCCTGAACCTTTCCGGAACCCAAAAACCACATTCCTATATATGAAACTTTATCTCCGGACTCTTCCGGAGCTCCTTGTGATATCCCGGATCCTATCCGGGACTCCGAACAACCTTCGGTCTCACCATTATAATTATCCCAAAGCTACTCTAGCATTACCGACCTTTAAGTGTGTGACCCTACGGGTTCGAGAACAAGTGGACATGATCGAGACTCCTCTACGATCAATAACCATTAGCGGGACCTGGATGCCCATAATGACTCCCACAATTTCAACGAAGATCGTTATCGGTGTGAACCACAATGTCAACGTATTCCATTTCCTTTGTCTCACGATATTTTACTTACCCGAGATCTGATCGGTGGTATCACCATACCTAGCTCAATCTCGTTACTAGTAAGTACTCTTTACTCGTTCCATAATACAACATTCCATGTGGCTAACTCTTTAGTCACGTGCTTGCAAGCGAATGTGCATTACCGAGTGGGTCCAGAGTATATCTCTCTGTCACACGGAGGGACAAATCCCAGTCTTGATACATGCAAATCAACAAGTACTTTCGGAGATACCTGTAAGACACCTTTATAGTCACCCAGTTATGAAGTGACGTTTGAAGTCCCCAAGACATATTCCTCAGTACCCGGGATAGACATAATCTCATGGTCAAAGAAACAGGATACTTGACAATACAAGACATGGCAATATATACTTATTGATCCGATCAATATTGCTATGCTTGGTTGGGTCTGTCCATCACGTCATTCTCCAATGACATGACCTCGTTATTAATTGACAACTCATGGCCATGGTTAGGAAACCATAACCATCATTAATCAACGAGCTAGTCTAGTAGAGGCTTACTAGGGACTCTGTGTTGTTTACATAACCACACATGTATTAGGTTTCCGGTTAATACAATTATAGCATGGAGAATAAACATTACCATGAACATGGAAATATGATAATAACTCTTTATTATTGCCTCTAGGGCATATTTCCAACATTATCACCGTATCCCTTGTGGATATGTTTGATGCTATGATGAGATTGAGTTGGAAGTTCATCTATCCCTTTAAGATAAATTTGAGCTTTGTGCTATGTGATACGTCCAAAACCGTATCTACTTTCCCGAACACTTTTGCTGTTGTTTTACCTCTAATTTGTGTGTTTTAAATGCAACTAACACGGACTAACGCTGTTTTCAGCAGAATTGCCCTGGTGTCTTATTTTTGTGCAGAAAGTCAAGTTTTGGGAAAATTCCCGAAAAATATCCTGGAGTTCCTATTTTTCCAGAAGACACACGGAGGCAGAAGACGAGACGGAGGTGGGCCACGAGGGCCCCACACCATGGGCCCGCACGGCCAGGCCTGAACCGCGCCGGGGGGTGGTGTGGCCGCCTCGGGCACCACCTCGCGTCCCCCTTTCGACTACTTAGTCCCCTTGACCTAAAAACCCGAGGGGGATCGACGCTTTTTCCTGAAACACTCCAGAGCTCCGCCGCCACCGAAAACCCTATTTCGGGGATCAGAAACTCCGTTCTGGCACCCTGCCGGGACGGGGAATTGGAGGAGATCATCGCCATCATCATCACCGATGCCTCTCCATCAACCATCCATGATTCCCCCATCCATGTGTCAGTAATCCCCACTGTAGGCTGAAGGGGATGGTAGGGATTGGATGAGATCATTCATGTAATAGATATCAGATTGTTAGGGCATGGTGCCTAGTATCCGTTGTTAGTACTTTATGTCATTGTTGCAACTTGTTATGCTTAATGCTTGACACTAGAGCCCGAGTGTCATGATTTCAGATCTGAACATGTTATTGAATCATGAGGATAATTATTGTTTTAGATCATATCTGCAAGTTGTTTACACATATAATTGTCCGGAACCCGAGGCCCCAAAGTGACAACAATTGGGATAACCGGAGGGGATGGCTGTAATGTGAGGATCACATGTGTTCACGAAGTGTTAATGCTTTGCTCCGGTGCTTTATTAAAAGGAGCACCTTAATTACCAGTAGTTTCCCTTGAGGCCCCGCTACAAACGGGCTGGTAGGACAGAAGATGTTGTGCAAGTTTCTCATTGCGAGCACGTACGACTAAATACGAAACACATGTCTATGATTGATTGTTACCTGGATACTTTATTATTATCTATCTGCAAATGCCCTACGCTTGACTATTATATGAATTATCTTATCCATGCAGCGCCCGTTCATCCATCCCTATGCCTACAGTATTTTAATCCTGCTGTCTACTACAATTATTACTGCTGCTTTTATTTTACTGCTGCTATTATTTCACTACTGCTACTGCTATAAAACTGTTGCTACTGATAAACTGTGTCGAGCAAGTCTATTTCCAGGTGCAGCTGAACTGACAATTCATCTGTTAAGGCTTATAAATATTCTTTGGCTCCCCTTGTGTCGAATCAATAAATTTGAGTTTTACTTCCCTCGAAGACTGTTGCGATCCCCTATAGTTGTGGGTCATCAAGACTATTTTCTGGCGCCGTTGCCGGGGAGCATAGTTCTATTTATAAGCTCACCTGAGAGTGATACTATTCGATGCAAATTACTCATCATGGGTAAACCTCATGATAAGAAGGTTCGCATACTGCCATCCACTACAAGGAGAGGTACAACTCTGAGTACTTCTGTTGCTCTTGATTCACCGTCTGTTATAAGTCAACTTGTCACACCACCACATACACATGCTTCACGTGCTGCTACTTCTGCTGAATCTGAAAATACTTCCGAAAATTTTGATGATGCTTCTACAATTGCTAAGTCAAAACAAACTGAAAATGCTGAAACACCTAATGAAAGTCCCATTACACCTGTTAGTTCACCTGAATTAAGAGATCATACTAGTGATGATTTCGAGGAATCTTATGTTGAACTTGATGATGAATTTATTGAAGAATGCAATGCTTCTAAAGATGCTAGTGCTATTAAAAATCTTCTTGCAAGACGTGCTGTTAATTACAAACTGTCTCCTGATGCTAAGTTTGCTACATCTCCCATTGATATAAAAGATAAAGATTATGATTTCTCTATGGACTTGTCACATATATCTATTGTTGAGAAAGAACCTTTTCGAGGAACTGAAAATGAAAGTGTTGTAGAACATATGAACACTCTTTCTACTTTAAGTAGTGTGTTTTCTGATGACATTAAGAAACGCAGTTACTTCGTTACTAAAATATTTCCTTTCTCATTAAAAGATGAAGCTAAAACTTGGTTTAATAGTTTATCTCCTGGATCCATTAAAAGTCCTATGGATTTGGTTAATGCTTTCTTCCAGAAATATTTTCCTGCTAGTGCTCAACATGCTGCTTTACAGAGAATCTTTAATTTCAAACAATTGGAAGCCGAGAAATTGCCTAAATCTTGGGCAAGGTTTTGTTCTTTACTCAGAGCTCGGCCTGGACATCAATTAGCTAAAAATGAACTTCTTGATATATTCTATAATGGACTAACTGTTGAATCTAGGACATACCTAGATAGTTGTGCTGGTTGTGTTTTCAGGAAAAGAACTCCAGATGAAGCTGAGGAATTAATGGATAAAATAAGCCAAAATCATGATGATTGGACTATACCTGAGCCGACCCCGATACCCACACCAAAGAAGAGAGGAATTCTTGAACTAAGTGATGAAGAAATGAGAGAAGCCAAGAAATCTCTTAAAGAGAAGGGTATTAAATCTGAAGATGTGAAGAATCTACCACCAATAGAAGAATTATGTAAGCCAATTCCTCACCCATCAGTAGTTGAGGTACACTCTCTCCAACATTTTGATGATAGGATATTCCTTATTCTAAAACTCCTGATCAATGCTTAGATGAATTTGATAATTATATTGTTAAGCAGGATAACTTTAATATGAGAGTGCAGAATCATCTGATGGAAAATTCTAGAGCTATGAGTAAATTGCATGATATTGTGGAAAGAACTTCTAATGATGTTAAAATGCTTATTAAACATTTCCATATGGTTCAAACTCAAATAGATCAACTCACTAAGGTACAAAAAGATCTGCTAGTTAATGCTTCTAGAGAAAATGAAAAACATGCTTATGGAGTAGGAACTAGAGGTGGTGCTTCTACTCAGGATCCCTTGTATCCTGAAGGACATCCTAAAAGAATTGAGCAAGATTCTCAACTAGCTAATGAAACTAGTACTCCTTCTAAGAAAAAGAAGAAGAAACATAAACATGTTGAAGAATCTCCTGAATCAATTAAAGAAAATGAGCATGTTAATGATCCAAATAGTATATCTATCTCTGATGCTGAAACTGAAAGTGGTAATGAACATAACAATGATAAGGATAAAAATGATGCTTCTGATAAAGAGGAGAGTGAAGATGAACCTGAAAAGCATACTAAGAATAAAAAGTATACTAAAGAAGATTTCATTGCTAAAAGCATGGTAATGAGAGAGAACCTTGGGTGCAAAAGCAAATGCCTTTTCCTAATAAGAAACATAAATCAAAGGAAGAGGAACACTATAATAAATTTTGTGAATGGATGAAACCCTTGTTTTTGCAAATTCCTTTGACTGATGCTATTAAATTGCCTCCTTATTCAAAATATATGAAAGATATTGTCTCTAACAAAAGGAAAATTCCTAATGAGGAAATTTCTACTATGCTTGCTAATTACTCTTTCAATGGTAAGGTTCCAAAGAAACTTGGAGATCCAGGTATACCAACTATCCCATGCTCTATTAAGAATAATTATGTTAGAACTGCTCTATGTGATTTAGGAGCAGGAGTTAGTGTTATGCCTTTTCTCTTTATAAGAGACTCTATTTAGAAAAATTGATACCAACTGATATATCTTTGCAAATGGCTGATAAATCTACTGCTGTTCCTGTTGGCATATGTGAGGATGTTCCTGTTCAAGTGGCTAATAATTGTTTAATATTAACTGACTTTGTTGTGTTGGAAATGCCTGAAGATGATAATATGTCTATTATTCTTGGGAGACCTTTTCTTAACACTGCAGGGGCTGTTATTGATTGCAACAAAGGAAAAGTAACCTTCAATGTTAATGACAAAGAGCATACTGTTTATTTTCCCAAAAAGCCGGACAAGATATATGGAGTAAATACAATAGCCAATCTTAGAACTATCAAAGTGGGAAGTATTGATTGCCCTATTTATGAACCTCAAGAAGGATTTCAAAGTATTATGATTGGATCTATTGCTATACAATTCAAGGTAACATGATTGTCTCATGTGGTTTAATTCTTTTATGTCATATAAAATTTATTTGGTGACAAGACTTGATCAACCTTGTTAACAAATATGTTTTAAATGCATAGAAGCACTAAACAACATTTTATTTCTCAACCTTGTTTTACCTACTGTTGTGTTACTGAACTTGCAAAGTTTTAGTTGAAATTGGTCTTTATAAAATTTATTTCTGCTCTAAGTTTATTATTTAAATACCAGAAAATGTGCAAAATGAAAGTTTTCAAAAATTTCTGAAAATTATACCATAAATCTTAGTTTTTAAAGAGGAATGTGGGAGTGCCTGGGCTGACCAGGGGGACCCACCATGCCTCCACACCACCCCACCGCGCGGCAGGGGTGTGGGCCGCGCCGTGGCATGGTGTGGGTCCCACCTGGCCCTCCACTCACCCATCTTCCTCTCATTTCTTTCTCTCTCCCGACCAAACACACCACCATTGTTCAAACCCGTGTTCTTGCTGCTCTTGCTCGAGTTTTTCGATCTCCTTGCTCAGCCCATCTTTGTTGCTGAGATTTGGACCATTTGCTCTCCGGTATGTGACTCCTCCGTTTATCCAAGTAGAATTTTGTTTAGTTGTGTATTTCTTGAGCATTTTAGTACTGTAGGTGACATGTTAGATGTGTTTGCATGCTTGTTCTATGCTTAGATTAATTAGTTTTGATGCATGTGTAGCCCTCTTGCAAGTTCTATAGTAGTTTCTTTGATTTAGTTGCTCCAAAATCATTTTTATGAGGTTTTGTTAAAAATTTCAGAAAAGAAGGATGAATGAACATCAACTTGATTACAATGAATTGGAGGTGCATGAAGTCATGGGGGTCAACCGCGAAGATGCCGTGTTCCCCTCAATCTATCCATGCTCTAACTTCATGACTGCTGCAGGAATCTTGCAAGATTTCAACACTCTAATCTCTAATGCAGGGTTGGAAGATTTTGTTGTTGATGAACCATATCAATATGCAAAACTGACTATGTCGGTAGTGCAAAACTTTAGATTCAGTTGGTCTTCACCTAACCCCATGGTTCACTATAACATCTACAATATAGCTGTGGATTTGCCCTTTGATGATTTTTGCACAGCTATTAAGGTACCGCATTGGGGATCGCGTGAGAAGATTAGAGGGCAACCTAACCTCTAATGGACCTGTATAAGGAAATCTGCCAAGGGAGAAGTTTAGAAGAGGAGAGTGGTAAAATTCGAAGCATTCAACTCCCATCTATTCGATATTTTGCCTATTACATTGGCAAGTGTGTTCTAGCTAGGAAAACTGCAAGCAAATTATCTGTTTATGATTTGGCTTTCATTTCAGCTGCTTTGAGGTGTGATAGGACTTATAATCTAGGTGCTTTGATAGCTTTCCGTCTTTCAGCTAACCGCGAGAAAGGGGGAATCTGTGGAGGTCTTATTGCTTCTCGTTTATTAGCTATGCATGGTGTAGGGCCGCATCATTTAGACATTCAGTTTCCTATAGAAAGGCTTGATATTAATTCCATGATAAGTCATAAATTTGTTTCTAACTGGGCTACCTTGAATAACTTAGTCTACGAAATAACCTTTTTCCAGAAACGCAGGTGGAGATTAATTAAGTCCGAACGATTAGTTTGTTTGCCTGCACCTCTTTTGTTTAACCTTGATGCCAGGGAAAGGTGGTCATATCTGAGGATGATCTTAGAGGAGCATGGCCCTCGCCCAGAGGATGATGGAGAGGAGCCCGATGGGGTTTCACTCAGCCTTCCGACATCGCGGGCTTCCCGTACCAGCACTTTGATTATGGGACTTCTGCCCCTTCTTCTTCACGGGAGCCTGATTACGATCATGCTGGGATGATTCACCGGGGTGGAGCGACACCCACGCCGATGATTGATCTCCACTTAGGCCAAAAGCCTAAGCTTGGGGGGAGGTACACCGACATCTCACTCACTTTATATCATATTCGGTCGGTACTTTGTATATCCATGTTTCGTTTTCTTTCTTTTTCGTTGTTGTTTCTTGTTTTGATTTTATTTTCCAAAACCCAAAAAGACCAAAAATATTTCTGTTATTTCTCTTTGTTTACCTCTTGTGTACTTTTAGTACTGGTTTGCTTTATCTTTTAGCTTCGGTTTAGTATTCAAAAATCCAAAAAGATTTTGCTTTATTTGTTTGTTCCTTTCTTTGTTCGTTTCAAATCGAAAACCCAAAAATATTTGTTGTTCTTCTTCGGTTTTGTATAGTTGTTGCAGAGTTCAACAGTCTTCCGTGACTCCATTGGAGCTTGGTTATCATTTCATATCATTCAAGCCACACAAGTGAAAAGCAATAATGACGATTTATGACAACTCGAGTTGTGGTGAGAGGCTGGTATGAACTCTATTTGTTTTCATTTTTGTACATATACTCGCTCATGTGGACATGCTTAGCTGATTCGTATGAGGGCAATGTTATTTAATGGATGCTTAGTAGTTCATGTTTTCATATGATCAGTTCCAATTCACTAATAGTATATAACATGTCATATAGATATTTGCTTGCATTGTTCTATTCATAAAAGGGTATGACATGGTGGTATCCTCCTCTGAATGATTCACTTGAATTGACTTGGCACATGCTCACGCATGCTCATGACTGAAAAACAAAAAGTCAATTAAGCCTTGATGATTTATTTTGCCTCAGAGTTCTAGTATCACTTTTATGCCTCCGTTAATTTTATTCTGTCGCAAGCATGATTATGACGGTTATTGCTCTCTTGATTGTCGCTTCCCAGTCTATTGCTAGCCTTCACTTGTACTGAGCGGGAATGCTGCTCGTGCTTCCAAATCCTTAAAAACCAAGTTATCCAAAGAGTCCACCAAAAATTCCTATGCATGGTATTTCGAACCATTCCAAGTAAATTTTCATGTGCTACCTTTAAAACCTTCAAAATACTTCTCATTTTGTGACACTGTTTTTAGCTCATGAGGACGGGGTGGATGTCTTTATGTCACTTGTCAAACAGACTTTACCACCGGACTAGCGGCATATACATCCGCTTATCCATTAATTTTGCAAAAAGAGCTGGCAAATGGGGTGCCCAGTCCCAATTAATTACAACTTTAACCGCTTAATTCTCTTCACATTTTTGCCCTGATTTATCAGACAAGCAATGATACCAGTGAAATATCTGCATGTGTAAACAAAAGAGAAAAGAGGGATGATCTGCCTTGCTGGTAGAAATAACGTCCTTCATGGGAGCCGCTCTTAAAAGTCTGGTTGGCAGGGGTCATATTGTACTTTCCATTTTCTGATTCGTTGACAGGAACAACCACCTCCCAAAACAATTTTTACCTCTGTTTTATAAATAAAAAGCTCTAGCACATGTTAAATCCCTGCTTCCCTCTGCGAAGGGCCAATCTTTTATTTTTATGTTGAGTCACCATCCTTTCTTTGAGCACCTTCTCGAGAGCATAACTGTCATTCTTAGTGTAATGTGCTTGTCCCAGAATACGGTTAACTGTGGTATAACTTTGATGCTCTTATCTTTGATATTTTTACTTCTAGTCTCACTTGAACTTCAGAGGTGCCTTGGCATTTATGTTTTGCTCTACAAATAAAGGCAAGCGAGATACCACTTTATCATATCTTATTATGAACATTGCAATCCTGCAGATAGATTTATTTCATGTTATTTATTCTTAGTGTGTTGGTATCTTTTCATAGTTCACATAGCTACTAGGTGGCATTATCTACATTCCTTTATTATGAATTGCCTAAGTACTTGATCATATAGTGAGAATATTTACATCATATGAAGCAAATGTGTTCGTAAAAGTTTCTTTTATCGCACTCAGTTGTTAACTGAATTGCTTGAGGACAAGCAATAAGCTAAGCTTGGGGGGAGTTGATACGTCCAAAACGTATCTACTTTCCCGAACACTTTTGCTGTTGTTTTACCTCTAATTTGTGTGTTTTGAATGCAACTAACACGGACTAACGCTGTTTTCAGCAGAATTGCCCTGGTGTCTTTTTTTGTGCAGAAAGTCAAGTTTCGGGAAAATTCCCGAAAAATATCCTGAGTTCCTATTTTTCCAGAAGACACACGGAGCCAGAAGACGAGACGGAGGTGGGCCACGAGGGCCCCACACCATGGGCCCGCCGGCCAGGCTGCCGCGCCGGGGGGTGGTGTGGCCGCCTCGGGCACCACCTCGCGTCCCCCTTTCGACTACTTATCCCCTTGACCTAAAAACCCGAGGGGATCGACGCTTTTTCCAGAAACACTCCAGAGCTCCGCCGCCACCGAAAACCCTATTTCGGGGATCAGAAACTCCGTTCTGGCACCCTGCCGGGACGGGGAATTGGAGGAGATCATCGCCATCATCATCACCGACGCCTCTCCATCAACCATCCATGATTCCCCCATCCATGTGTGAGTAATCCCCGCTGTAGGCTGAAGGGGATGGTAGGGATTGGATGAGATCATTCATGTAATAGATATCAGATTGTTAGGGCATGGTGCCTAGTATCCGTTGTTAGTACTTTATGTCATTGTTGCAACTTGTTATGCTTAATGCTTGACACTAGGGCCCGAGTGCCATGATTTCAGATCTGAACATGTTATTGAATCATGAGGATAATTATTGTTTTAGATCATATCTGCAAGTTGTTTACACATATAATTGTCCGGAACCCGAGGCCCCAAAGTGACAACAATTGGGATAACGGAGGGGATGGCTGTAATGTGAGGATCACATGTGTTCACGGAGTGTTAATGCTTTGCTCCGGTGCTTTATTAAAAGGAGCACCTTAATTACCAGTAGTTTCCCTTGAGGCCCCGCTGCAAACGGGCTGGTAGGACAGAAGATGTTGTGCAAGTTTCTCATTGCGAGCACGTACGACTAAATACGGAACACATGCCTATGATTGATTATTACCTGGATACTTTATTATTATCTATCTGCAAATGCCCTACGCTTGACTATTATATGAATTATCTTATCCATGCAACGCCCGTTCATCCATCCCTATGCCTACAGTATTTTAATCCTGCTGTCTACTACAATTATTACTGCTGCTTTTATTTTACTGCTGCTATTATTTCACTACTGCTACTGCTATAAAACTGTTGCTACTGATAAACTGTGTCGAGCAAGTCTATTTCCAGGTGCAGCTGAACTGACAATTCATCTGTTAAGGCTTATAAATATTCTTTGGCTCCCCTTGTGTCGAATCAATAAATTTGGGTTTTACTTCCCTCGAAGACTGTTGCGATCCCCTATACTTGTGGGTCATCACTATGCTTTTAAGCAAAGATCTTATTGGTATACATATGACTTCCACTTGGAATATCATGCTCTTCACCGTAGTATCTATTTTATGTGTGCATGTTTCTTTGTGGACCTATATCTTCATGATTGATGTCTACTTAGAAACTTATACACATGAGAGTAGCTACATCTTTACTTGGTATTCCATTTCTTTAGTAACCACCTTTATTGCTTTTGGTTCTTTGGTGGTTTCTAAAAGGCACAAGCTTTGATTTTCATTTCGTATACTTTTGCATCTTAATAAGCTTGTGGACCTAGGTGCTACATCTTCTTTGAGTTGTGTTTATTGGAAAGACATGATATGCACTATGTGCCTCTTATGTTGAAAGACTATGATAATGCTATTGCTTGTCCTTGAATTAGTCTCCTAAAAATGTCTCTCCATGTCACATCCATCTCTTTTCGGATTGAGCAAGTCTTTATTTGTCGCTTCTTTCTCTTGTTACTCAACATTGCCTTGTTGCAAGTTGTTTTGCTTATTTTCTATCTTTAAACCTTCTTGCACTTGTTTGTGTTTCAAAATGATCTAAGGGGAGTGAGGATTCCATGTTGTGCATAACATATTAAAATGAAAATCCTACTTTGTGCATGTACCTTGGGGAGTTCCCTCTTGATTTTTAGAACACTTTTTCGGATCCTTTTGTTTGCTTGCTTCTTTCGTCGAAGTATCTTTCTATTTGATACTCTTTTGCAACTTTTGGATCCTCGATGTAGTTTGATCTCCCTCCATATATTCGTCATTGGATATGTGCATTTGATTTCACTCATATTATGAGAAATGCACACATTATGGGGGAGCTTTTCCTATATTGGCCTTCTAAATTTTTCATCCCATTTCGGCAATCGATGCCAATGGGGGAGAGATTTAGAGGTTTTAAGGGAATATGGTTTTGTTCTTTGTTCTCTTGCATATTTACTTTTTGTGTTGCATGGTTGCTTAATTCATTATATAAACCCTCGTAAAAGGGATTGTCATCAATTACCAAAATGGGGGAGATTGAAAGAGCATGTGTTGCCCCATGCGTGGTTTTGGTAATTAATGACAATCCTTATGGACTAATGTTTGCATTGAGATATCTTTATAGATCTTGTCCATGAAGAAGATTGGAGTTCATGTGTTGGACTCTAGAAGATTATATGATGACCAAGGTTCTATCCAATGGGTTTATATAAAGAATGGTCATCTAGAGTTGAGCATATTGCAAGTATGTCTTGAAGGATTCAAGACATCATCTTCATGAAGTCGGAGCTAAGCGAGGCTCTCCCATAATGGTGTATGAGGGAGTATTTGGAGAAGTCTTCATCAAGCATGTGCTGGCAAGCGCAATCAAGAAAGGTGGTCCACTTGAAGAGATCAAGATCGTCATCATCTAGCTCAAGTGGAATGCGCAAGGCAAAGTATGATCTTGATAGGGTTTCTATTTTACCAATCTCATGTTGTTAGTTTGGAGACTGGGTTATAGGATAGACGGCGTACTATCAAGAGGGGCTCTCAAGTAAGTAACTTGATCGCATCTTTGTGGAGAGCTCAAACCTTTGCATACTTGGCATATCATCTTTCTTGGTTCTTATTTGGCTTTTATCCATGTGAGAATTTAGAGCTTGTGTTCATCTCCATACCAAGCTCTAGTTCATCAAAAATGGATTTCATTTGAATATCTTGTGGTGTTTTTTATGTTGGAGGTTTTACCGGTTCGTCTCTTGTAGAGAGGTCAAACTCTCCTCTTGTGTTTTCCTCCTCACATGATGGACTATGATGTGTATATGCATGATCTTGTAGTGCTTGTGATTATCTTCGGAGCAAGCCCAAGATCATTGAAAACGGAGTCCGGATGGAAAACTTGTTGTGTTTTCGTGTTGGAAATATTATCGGTTTATCCGGGAGGAAAGTTCCACAGCTTCCCATGTGTGTAACTTTACTCTATTTATGAATCTTAATATTTCCAACAAAATTGGTTTCACCTGATTTGGAGTTCGAACGAGAAAGTTATTGCATTTCAGGTTTTCTGTCTGGCCAGGCCGGAGTTTCCGGCCCATCCGGAATTGCTGCGAAGAGAGCATCGCGGCGGCATCCGCTGTTTTGGGGCCGGAGTTACCCCGGAGTTTTCGGCCGGAGTTTCCGGCCTCCCCGACCGGAAACTCCGGACTAAGTTTTCCTGCAACGGCTCTTTTTCTGGGGACCTATAAAAAGGCCCCCCTTCTTCCCCAAGGGCAAGCTTTTGCCCAGCACGTTTTTCTCTCTCTCCCCCACCATAGTTGACCTTGGAAAGCTTGCCCCTCTCCCAATTCCTCCCATGATTCTTGCATATCTTTGAGGGATTTGAGAGAGGAGATCTAGATCTACATTTCTACCAATCCATCTCTCCTCTAAGTGAGGGGAACCTAGTAGATCTTGATCTTAGAGTTCTTGGTGTTTCTCCTACTTTGTTCTTCCTCTCTTCTCCCCCCATAAGCATTAGTTGCTTTTGATGGGATTTGAGAGTGAAGGATTTGAGCCTTGTGCTCTTGCCATTGCTTTGTGCATCGGTTTGTGCTCTCCATGAGGATTCGTGGAAGTTGAAAGCTTGTGAACTTGTTACTCTTGGGTCTTTGGACCCTAGACACCCGTGTAGTGGTTGAGACCCTTGTGTGGTCACTTGTAGCTGTTCGGGAGCCCCCAATCCCGTTGTGGGTTGTGCCCCGGATCGTTGTTGAAAGGCTCCGGATTTCCGCCTCGAAGGATTCCGATAGTGGAAGGTGAACCAAACCTTTGTGGTGCGGTTCATCGGAGAAGAAGGTGAAACCTTTGTGGTTGTTGAACTATTGTGTTGGTTCACACCTCTCCAACGAGACGCACTCCCCTAAAAAGGAGGAACTCGGGAATACATCCTCGTCTCCGCGTGCCTCGGTTATTTCTATACCCGAGCTCTTTACTTATGCACTTTACATTGTGATAGCCTTCGTGCTTGAAGTATTCTATATTGCTATCACCTTGTTGCTTGTCTTGCTTAGCATAAGTTGTTGGTGCACATAGGTGAACCTAGTTTATTTAGGTTGTTGGCTTGTTAATTTAAACACCTAGTTTTATTCCGCAATTATCAAGCCTAAACCGGAAAAGTTTTAATCGCTTATTCACCCCCCCCCTCTAGGCGACATCCTTGTCCTTTCACTGGCTCGTTGTCCGCCTTATCGCCGGCTCGCGGGTCGGTGCGGTTGGTTCGGCTGCTCCCGGCGGCCGGCGCCCGTTGACGTTTGTTAGGGTTGCCATAGCTCACTTGCTTGACGATACCTTCCCGACCGGTTGTCCTGTCGGCTGCCGATCGAGGTGGATGCCTGTTGACCCTGCTTGGATCTTCTAACTGCCCGAGGGCCAGTCGGCTCTCCTCCGGAATGTGCCAAATAATGCAGGGTTTTACACACACAAAAACTCATGTTTGGGGGGGGGGGGGGGCCTGGCGTACACACACCTCTGCCCCTGTAAAAGAATAAAATGCAGAGATCCAACAATAGTTGTAACTACTTAGCGTTACGAAAATAGTTGCGAAACTTAATATGCATCTAGTGAAGGCCACCACTTCGACAAAACGTGAGTTGGTGGTCTTATTTGCTTTGTATCGTGGACTTGGTATGCCGATGGACTTCGTGCTGGACACAGTGGATGTATAATGATCTAATTGCTCTATAATTAAGCAAATCGAGTGGATTAGTTATGTTTGTGTGCAAAAAAATCAATACAATACATTCCTCGTTTTTCTAACCCGGCGAAGAGCTCCTTACAAAAATATCGAAGAAGACCTCTTCACCCGCTAACAATGTAGCTCGGGTGTTGGCTCTTCCAACAAACTGGGAGATCTATTGTTGGTTTGTGGAGTCACACTCAGCTTGTGTTATTGAGACTGTTGTTACTATGAAGTTCTAGTTTTTACTTCTATTCATATAATGCGGGAATCTTGCATGGTGCTCTATTGTAATCCAAGCACTGTATGAGTTAGCGTGAACTAAACACGGAAAAGTGCTTATACAAATAGTGGGAAACTCTCGGTGTGAACATGGTAACATGTAGGTAACACACGCACACCATTTGCATGCACTCACTGCCTCACACGTTGCTTACCAAATACTTGAATTGCAGAGTATCGGATGGAGGTCGTCACCACTAACGGATACGTTGTCACCATTAAAAGAACAATCTGTCTCGGTGAGACACACGACATATCAAATCTAGGAGGGTGCAACCACCTCCATTAACCACACAACTTTCTCAACACATATATGATTATTATCTCAGTAATCTCATACAACAACTGAGATACTAATTAATTAAACTCGTTGACAACATTGGAATACTCAAAGTCATGACAATTTCGAAATAATCGTGAGGTAGAGATGGAAGGCTTGGCAAGTAACCGAGGATGTGTGCTGAAAACATTGACCTACAACACTTATGTCATAACAAACACTCAAAACACTCGTATTTAAATATTTAAATATCGTCTTATCAGTAGCTGATGTGTACTAGAAACTAAGTTGGTCAATTTTTCTATGTCACATAACAACACACTGCTCCAAACAACACCAACACTAAGGTCAGTGGCGGCGCCACCAGGGGGGCGAGGAGGGGCGGCCGCCCCCCCTCCCCTGGGGCGGAGCATGAACCCCCTTTTCAGTGTTCATGCGGCGGCGGCGCCATAGGTTCGTGAACGAGCTCCTTTTTAACGAACATGTATCCCGGCACTTGGCTGGGCCAACATTTTGAGTCAAGGACAAGCCCATCCGATGCTTGCACAACGTCTTCTATTCCATTCTATGTGAGATACGAAAAAGGGCCTCCTTAAAAATCGAAAAAAAGCCTCCTTTGTGTCGGTTGTCTTCAGCCACGATAGAGGAAACTCCAACGTGCATGCTCATAATTTAGCTCGTAATTATATTTGATTAGATCATGGTCGCCATTTGTGGCTCCTAGATTCCCCTGATATTGCTATTGCAATATTGATTATTAAGTAATAAAAGGAGTCATGAACCCTAAAAAGTGTGTCTAGGAACCATTTTCCACATTCCCACGACTAGCGATTGAGTAAATGATGCAAGATCACCATATTTGGGATAAAGTGTCAGGGAACTCCATCTTTGATGAATGTGACAAAAACGACCGCACATTAGGGCACGTCGTTGACACATAGCGTTGCATCTGCGGCTTAGTCGATTTAAACCCTTGTCTGACGTTTCGTTCCAGGCATTTGTTGAATCCGCGTATTAGACATTCTAACTATTGCCCATTAGAACATGTTGACCCTACATTTTCTGGCGATCTGGTGCATTTGCTCCGTCTAATTTTGTCATGTAGACCCGAGAGGTGGGTTTGGAATGTCAGAAAACGGCTTAAACAGGCTAAACTTTTTGGTTCATTTGTTACTATAGTTTATAAGTTGTCTTTATGTTATTTCATATTGCTGGTAGTTGTACTTCATGAGTTATGAAAAATGAATCTTCGGACCCTTTATTTTGTTTAATATACTGATTTTCTGCCTTAAACAATTAGACCTTATGAGTTCGCCCCTCCTCGTCTCAATTTCTGGCTCCGCCACTGACTAAGGTCAGTCACCATGTAGCGAGTCATGTATGATATCGTGCATGTAGTTCCTCATGCCTATGGTGTGATGTGTTGTGTATCGAGAAAACCTCCAATGGTGTGGGATCTACTTCCCTATATCACATAACAACAAACGGTCCCCACACATCAACAGGATTTATCGATCATGTAGTGATATGGATCAAGCACATTATCATAGGATATGGTGTCCCTACCAGGAACCTTTTTTGAAAAACTCTATTCAATCTCAAAATCAAGTCTAAGATACATGTCCAGCGGCCGAACCAATTATATGGGTAAATCTCAAACCTAATTCGGTTGCGACAGGCCCCAAACCGATCTAAGACCAACTTTTGGTCGAACCAAACATAAAACAAATCCTAATTCGACTTAAAAACGGAAAAAATTACAAAAAGTCCGAGCTATGTCGTGACTATATACGGGGTACTCGAGGAGCGACACGACGTGGCCTAGATAGACGTGGCCTAGATAGTCAGTTGCTATATCCAGGGCAATGTCCGGGGTGACCGAAAGTGCTATCTCTTTGGGTTGTTCTGAAATTGAATTTCACGTCATCCTTCTTGGGTTCAAGACGAGGAACATCATCAACACAAGAAAAGGACCAAACTTAAGCACATAAGCAACTTTAATCCCAACAACCTGGTGAACGCAATGGAATGTGTATCGAAAACAACACCTGAATCCAGTCCACGTGAGTAACTCGCGTAACAACAGGCATGCAGTTCCCACACAAAACAGGTTAACATAAAGACTCACACCGATAATGTATATCAAAAGCTCTTTCATCCGGCCCACTTCTTTCGGTTCACATAAGAACAAGGAGTTGGAACCGAAGGTTATCATCTAGCCAGTGAGCCGCCACGATGTATGCGAAACGAAAGAACAGTCGGGACCCAGCCCTCATCATGTAGCGAGCAACAGATGATACATACCGAGAACCGTTGATCTGCTCTAGGCAGGCAACATACTTTAATACCAACAATTCGGTTACCATGTAGTGACGGAACGAAAATGTTTATTGGAAACAGCACTTCAATCCAGTCCATGTCAGCAGTAACAACAAGCAGCTCCCATAAAACAGGTTAACATGATGTATACTCCTTATATCGAAAGCTGTTTCATCCATCCGGTCCACTTTGTTTCAACTCAAATAAGAATTAAGAACTCAAGTTTGTAATAGTTCTAATATTCCTTAGCTAGAGATAAGAGCACGCTCCCTCCCGTCTCCCTCGCGCTCCTCTCGCCTCCTCGAGGGCGACGGGAGTGCCCCTCCCGTCTCCGGCCAAACCCTCCGCCTCCACTCCTCCTTCCCCGTCGCCGCCGCCGGCTTGGGTCGTCGGGCAGGGCCCGGGCGGCGTCGGCGGCGACGGACTGCTTTTCCCCGCGCCCCTGTGAGCGGCGTCGGCGGCGACGGACTGCTTCGGGAGGCGTGGTTCGGATCTTCTCCGGGTGAAGTTGGTGCGGCGGCGCCGGCTGTGTGCGGCGGAGCGAAGCGGATGCGGTGTGGCGTCGGCGGGCCCAGATCTAGGCCCTTCGGGGCCCATCTGGGCCTGGGCGGGCCGGCACGCCTGCGACCGCGACTCTGCCTGGGGATGACGACGGAGACGACGCTGGTATAGGAACGACGGTGCTGCGGCCTGCTTGTTGCAGCGGGGCGGGGGAAGCTTTACGGGCCTGTCTAGGTCCGACCGGGCCAGCGTGGGCCTGGTGTGCTTCTGCTGCTCTGTCCGGTCGACTACCGCTTCTCGGTGGTGGAGGTTGTTCCCCCCGCGGGCTGCGATGCTACCGTCCCTCGTCCAAGCGATGTCGTCTGCTTCGTCCTGCAGGCCCCGTGCCAGTGTTCAGGAAGAGACGACGATGTGACTGCTAGACCGTGTGGCGCGCTGGTGGGCGGTGCAGAGGGTGGTAGTGCTCCGGTTGCGTCCTGATGTTTTGGTGACTGGGTCTCGGGAGAAATCTTGGTCGGCTTGTTCGACACCGACGCGGTGGCGCCTTTGCGTGGCGCCATTCCTTGTTGGAGGGTGTCGTGGTAGCCCCATCTTACCTTACTTCGAGTGCCGGGGAAACCCTCGGACCAATGCTGGTCCGGTAGCGACGCCGTGTCGACGGTGCTCCTCTTGGAGATGCTACTTGGTACTGGACGCATCGGAGTGCTTGGACCGTGGTGGGACAAGATCGGAGGACGCAGCGGTTGCGGGTCATCATCGTTCGTCGCTTCGCCATAGCTTTCATTTTCTTTTGTGTTTTGGGCATGGTTTTTGCTGTTGGCCCCAGCATGTGTGGTGTAGTGTGTGGTGTTGCGTTTGTATGCTTGGTTGTATGTTGGTCGTTGCTTTATTTATAAAGCGGGGCGAAAGCCTGTTTCGAGGATAGTTCTAGTCATGAGTTAGATAGATTTGGGATGTTAAACCAAAGGACTCAAGTTTGGGTAGGTTCGGTTCATGATGCTCTAAGGAACTGTATCATTAAGGATTGTAACAACTCTATGATTATTTAATACTCACTCCGTCCCAAAATAAGTGTCTCAAGTTTGAACAAAAGTGGATGTATCTATACATGTTTCATGTCTACATACATTCACTTTTTGACAAAATTAAGACAATTATTGTTGGACGGAGGAAGTACAATCTTTTCTCCCACAACCAAAAAAAATTAAGAACAAGGACTCCGAACTCCAAGCAACGAGGTCATCATCTATGCAGTGAGTGAGCCGCCGTCCACGATCCATACGGATACGGAAGAGACAAGTACCCTCTTTTCTTTAATTTCTCCCACGCAAGCAACTCACGTAAAAGCAAGTGCCCAACCACGTGATCCTTTGGAGTAGGAGAAGCAAGCAAAGTGATGATGGAAAAGAGTCTTTTCAAGCTCGCGTACATTGACAACAAGAAACGGTCCCTAAAATAAAACAAGCAAGCAGGATTGCCCCGACGCAACTCGCCGGCGTCACAAAGCTTTCGATGGCCGGCCGGGGACCGGCGGGGATTAGCCACGCGCACGCCGGCCGGCCGTCGCCCACGCCTCCACGGACCACGGCGTTGCCGTCAGCGTTCACGAGCACGCACGCGGATCACGTGGACCCAATCCATCTCCCCCCGGCCGGCACGTCTTTTCCCGCTTACCGTTTAGCTAAACACGCGCTCACGTTTTCCTTAAATAGAGTTCACGTTTCCCACCACCCCATCAGGCCATCACGTCCTCGCCTCCAGCCAGCCTTTACCCGCGCGGCAAACGGTTCCTCAAGACGCGGGGCCCGGCCGGCGCGTGGGACCCACACGTCGGTGTCGTGCGGGGGATGGAGGAGAGGTGCGTGAACGCTTGCCTTCGTTGGTGCCTCGGGTGGGCGCCCGGGTCACGTGGCGTCACGAGCTCCCCCTGAATCGCCTCCCTCCCTACGTCCCATCCAAATTACCACACAGGCACGTGTCGCGCACGTGCTCACGCGGCGCGGCTGCGGCTCTCGGCTCGGGCTGGAGTCGAGCCGACGCGAGCCAGGCTGTGATGTCACGTGTAGAGTTCGTGTACAGCCGTACTGGTAGTTTTGGAAGGAACGTGGGGTCCGCCGGGCTTGTAGTGCGTCTAGTGGTCTGGATCTCGTGTACGTAGGCTGGAAAACCGCACGAACCACCAACGTATCTCACATAGCCAACGAGGGGTTTAGCAAATAAACTTGGCAAATAGCCGGAGATTCGAAAAATACATCCTACTATATATAAAAGGGCGCAGAATCTGCCCCCCTCATTCGTCCACGTCGCCTCCTATCCATGGCCGTCCGATCCGCGTGACGGACGGCCACGATTTGCCCACGTCGGCCCATTCCCCCGGTTTACTGTAGCTAGCGATTAACTACCAATCGGCATGTGACACGTGGCCCGGTCACCCTCCGGTTGCCCCGCTCCCAGCCGGTCGCCCACCCGGTCACCGCACCCTTTTGCAAAAAAAACCTCACACTTTTCGGAAATTCGCGCGCGGTCCACGCTTTTGCACTACGGGTGGACCTAAACACAATTTCTGTAAAGGCCAAGGTCTTTTCTGCAAAACCGTCCGCGGGCTCCCTCTCCCTCCCGCGCGACGCCGTGGTCGCCGCCGGCGCCGGCGCACATCGCCGCCGTTCCGCCGCTTACCGGACCCATTGGAGGCCACGCCGAGGTCCGCCGGCGCGCCCTCTAGCTCCTCGCCGCGGATCGCGTCCCGGGGAACTCTGGCCGCGCCGGAGACGCCGCCACCGTGCCCGCCGTCCTCCGCCGCGTTCGCGCGACGGCGCGGCCGCTCCGGCGACCAAACCGAGGCGGCGCCGCCACGTACGGGTCGGCCGCGAGCCGCCGCGTCGGATGCGGGCAGCCCCGCGTGCCAGAACACGCCGGCGAGGTCGCCGCCGTTCCGGGCGGCTCCGGCCAGATCTGGCCCTGTGACGTCAGCAGACGTCACAGTGGGGCCACTTTGTCAGTTTTTTTTCTTTTTCTCCTTTTTTCGTTTAAAAAAAAATGCCCACAATATTCATACAATTTTGGGGAAAAAAAACACAATAATGTAACCCAACATCTTTAAATATATGTAGAAAAAGAAATGGCAAATATGTCAGCACGGACACAAAAAAAAAAACCTACCTACAACATATTTTCAAATTCCACGTTTGAACAATTCAAAATTTCGAACGGTTTCCAAATATACGCATTTAATAAACAGGGAAAAAATCAAATACAATAAACGTGCCAACATAACCACACACAAAAAACGTTCTTACAAATGTGAAACCAACTACCTTTGCAAGAGAAAACAAACACATTTCAAAAATTCAAATTTGCTAATATTTGCAAAAAAAATTAAGAAGAAGAAAAAACAAACCCGAGCTTTCCAAATTAAATTTAAAATTTAATCCTTCCAAAAAAACTAAAATTCTTTAGAGTCCACGGGCGCGGCGAAGACCGCGCTTATTCCCCTAGTAGTACTCTACGCAGTGCGGATTTTCTTGTGCGAAAATAGGATAAAATGTGTGTCTTGTAAAGTCAAGAGGTTGTAGTGGGGGAAGCAAATTTCCTCCTTCTACTTAAGTGAGGATTTGCAGCACCGGGGCACCAATGTTGAAAAATTCTAAACTTGTACTCTTTGTTTTGAAAAATCGCAAACACAATTTCAAAGATGCCTACACATATGTTGTATCTTTCTGCGAAATTTCCGTGAAGAACGCTTTTAGTTTGGGGCTATAGAAAAAAAAACAATTTTGTGGCTAGATGTAAGACTAGAAAACTCTTATTTTTGCGAAAATTTATCTTTGTTACGTAGCACAAACTACAATGGATTTTTTTACGAAAATTGCAGTGTTCATAGAGGATGCGCATACGTGCTTGCATACTCGTGCCATGTGCATCTAATACTTTCCGCTTATACTTAGGTATTCTTTTCTCGAGAGATTGTTCTTCTCCGTGATATTTTCTTTTCTTTCCGTTATAAAAGCTTGCCGCAATATGATCGTTTTATATATATAGAAATGACAAAATTTTCAATGGTAATTTTTTCTCTTTTGCAGTTCATCTACCGATGTACACATATGTTTCGTTTATGGCCGTCTCTTCCAAGTTCCGAGTTTTGAATCATATTTATGGAGATGTCTACATGGTTGGAGCACTCGTGGAGGATTATTTTTTTCCCATATGGGTGGAAGCCTGATTTTGGGAATGGCCCTCCAGTTCCGTACGTGCTATCTATGATTCTTGGGATCCCCGTTTTATTTTTCCGATTCTTTTAGTTCTGTGCATCCTTGTTGTGTAGAGTCTGAATATATACTACTACGTATTTCCGCGATGCTATGAGCAGTAAAATGCCCTTTATCAAAAAATAAATAAAAAGTTAATATTTGCTTGAATAAAAAGGGATGGATCAGATGTTTACAATGCTATCAGATGTATACCGCATATATTTGTGTTAAGGTATGGCCATATATGTATTGCCTACAAACAAAAAAGACAACTCGGTAGAATCTAAGAGTCCCTTTAGTTCAGATGATTGTATAAGAATTTTTGTAGCATTTCGATCCACATGAATTCTCCGAGGGCCAGACCCACGCAACGCCATCGGGGTGCACAAGACACAAGTTAAATTTCCTTGTCAACTTATACATATTTATGTACACGTGTTTGACACCTCATTAGCTTAGATCGACATCGGCCAGACAGTCGTTCCTCTGCAGCCAGACGATGAAGGCCACGTAACGCTCCAGACGAGTGAGAGTCTACCTAAACTAAATCAATTTTTTTTTGAGAGCCTCTCTGGGATTACAAGTTGTAGCACCTGTTCGGACACACAGGGCGCACACCACACGCACACCACCACACGTACACCCCTACCTATGTGTCTAAACTAGACCTACACCCTATAACCCAGAACTACGTCCTGAGAGACTTAGCCGAAGACCAGTGCTTCGGTGACCGATGGGCACGTCGATCTCGCCTGTGGCACATAGACGTGAGGCAAAGCGGACTTCTTTATTGCATTGTTCCTAATGAACAGTGTTGCTGCAGTGTTCAGAACAGTGTAGCTGCGGGTACAGTGTTCTGTGAACAGTACCGTCTGGGTGAGACATCCGGAAAATCGCTCCCTAGTGGAGTCGATCCCGGGGGGTGAGCTGCACACCGGCAGGACTCACCACTGCGCTGAAGCGCAGTCCTCAAACTAAATCAATTTGTTCCAACCAATACGTGAACTTTGTTTTGTCAAATTTGGGGGTGGCGGAGTCGGCCATTTCATAAGGGCTTAGGGCATGTGCAATAGTTTAGTCAGACTCGTCTGTAATATTTGCCCACGTAATCTATCGATGGCAGGTATAGACACCTGGTACAACAGAGCCCTTTTTCAGGTGTCTACTGTATGTAAAAAAATAAACCGCCTTCCCTATTTTTATTGGGTAAGATTTATTTCCAATCCACTAGCCCACGATCGATTCCTCCAGCCCACGATAACAGGCACCATCGCTACAAATGGAAAAAAGGCCGTCGTTAACGAGCGAATTTCTCGCGAATCGACCGACTGCAGAATTACAGACGACCTTGTTCTCTCTCCTGTTTCTCTCACCTCCACCTCACCTAAAATCTTGCGTGGCACCCGTTATAGACAGCTGAGTAGACACTATTGTACATGCCCTTATAGGCTAAATGTTCATGGGATGGAGGGGGGCGGTGGCCCCCCCCTTTCCCCGCCTTACAATAAGAAGGTGTTTGTTTCAGAAAAGGAAACACGGACATAAATTGGAGCTTGCCATGTAATAATCACCAACAAATTATAATTAGTTGAAAAGACAAAACTACCTTTTTAAATTTTGGAGATGAGGGTACACCGAAGCACAACCCTATATGTATACATCCATTGCATAACACTACGTGTCTTAACATGAAAAAATATTACGACACCCTAAAGATGTCACGTCGCCCTCGTTTGTGTTAATGCTCTCTGGCTTTTACTTTGAAAGTTTGAAGTGGGATCCATGTGCAATTGCTGAATTGTGTTGAATTCACTTTGTAATTTGGTGAGAGAAGATAGCCAAAAACCGATTAGGCAAGTAAAATACTCAGCTTTGATTTTCGTTTCTCTAGAAATTTTTGATCCAGCGGTGATAATTAAATTCGATATCAATATATCGGTAGCAAAGCGGACATGTTGTTTTGGCTCAAATGTGTAGATACCTTCTTGTGGAAAACGTATGTTATATGCATTTTAAAATGTAAAGAAAAATCTAACAATTTTTTTGATGACATATGGACATTCTATGTTCGACACATAAAGTTTCACGGGAAAATGACATTTTTTGTGACCTATTTTAAAAAGACAAGAAGTTGCCCCATGAAAATTCATTTTGATACACCGAAATTTGTCTTTTTACATAGACCACAAAAAATGCATTTTTTCTCAAAACTTTGTGAGCGAATATAGAATGTCTAAATATATCTTCGAAATTTTTGTTTCATTTTTCAAAATTTTATAATGCGATTTTAAATAATGGGTGCCCTTGGGGTATGTTTGGATCATGCTTACAACAGCCCTACCAATATTGGCTAGCCAATTATTTGGCGCAGGATTCTGCCGCCGTGGGTTGGCCAAAATTTTGGCTAGAATTTGTTAAGGCAACAACAAGTGGTACATAGGCAGCTAAAAAATTGGCAACAGACCAAACAAGTGGATAGAGATGTGTCATGACCAATTTTTTGGTAGGGTGAACTGGGGGTATAAACCAAACAGGCCCTTGGATATTTATCGTGGATCGGCGAACCTTGGCTATTGCCTCGTTCCCTCCGCTCAAACAGAAAGCGCATAAACCAAGGAGCAAGTCGACGAGAGCACACACGCAAAAGTGAGCCCGGTCCATGCCGTGGCGCTCGGCTCGGCTCGGCTCGGGATCCAAGTAGAAAAGGGATCAGGCCTCGTTTTCCCTTCTCAGTTCTCACCCCCAGAATCCACAGCCACAGCTAGCAGGTCGCCTCCCCCCGAAATCCCCTCGCGCACCAGAGAATCCCTCCCTCCTGAGTCCTGCCCCTACGCGCACGCCGCGCCCCGAGACCCGCTCGGGCCCCATCCCCTCCGCCAGGAAGGAGAGAGAGGAGCCCTCCACCCCCTCGTAGCTCGGGTCCGCGCGCGGGAAGATCCGGGCTTCGCCGTCGCGGCCGGGCTCGGGGTGCCGGCCTGACCACGCTGGATTTCGCGTCCCCGCTGCCGATTCGGGCCCGGGAGCCCCCGTCCGGTGAGATTCCTGCCATCCCCTGTTTCTGAATTGTCCCGGTACAGTAGCTGCCCGTCGTGTCGTGGAATGTAATGGAGTGATTGCAATCCGCCGTGGGCTGTCGCGTCTGGCCGGTGAGCAGAGTTAGGCGGAATGGTGACGTGATTTGTCGGGCGGTTGTTTAGGCTGGATGCTAGTGGCTGCGATGGGATACCAGCATAGGACTCTGTCTTTCATTGTGCGGTTAGCCTGCCTGTAGATACAATGTCCAGAGCCTGTCGTTAACCACGGTTCAGGAGTCATGTGTCCTCCGGCAAGTAGAATAATGGGATATACATACTTAATTTGCGTGCTCTGAATGGATCATCACATGATTCGATGCTTTTCCTCATTTAGTACATGTGTATACTCTGGCATTTTCTAGTTTCCTATCATTACTGATATAGTGTGTATCCCTCACTCCCTCCCTGACAAGTTAGTAGACATTATATCTGTATATGGCTGATTAATTCTGTATACTGGTGAATCACAACTTCACAAGGATGCTGCTACTCCGTACTCCCTAGTACCAACTACTAGGCGTCTAGGCATTTTTACTTACTCTCTTGGATGCAGACCTGACCAGCGTGTGTTTAGGTGGAATGGTGGTTGAGAGTTTAGTTATGTTTTGTTGTATAAGTTCATTCCTGTATTCATAAGTGCAGTTAAATTTTATTGCTCATGTACGTCCAAACTCTAAACTGTTATTCTGAATACTTTGGTAGCCAATTGTTGCAACAAAACATTGATGCGCTGAGTTAGGCAGAATGGTGACCTGATTTGTTGTTCTGTTGTTTAGGCTGGATTCTAGTGTCTGCGATCGGGTACAAGCATACGACTCTGTCCGTTGTGCGGTTAGCCTGTGGATACAATGTCCAGAGTCTGCCGTTAACCACGGTGTAGGAGTCATGTATGTGTCCTCGGTCAGCTAAAATAATGGGATACACATATCTATTTCGTCGGCTCTGATTGTAATGGCAAACATTTTGTGTGCTCTGAACGGATCATCACATGATTCAATGCTTTTCCTCATTTAGTACATGTGTATACTCTGGCATTTTCACACTGTATTAGTAGTTTCCTATCATTACTGATAAAGTTTGTATCCCTCACTCCATCCCTGACAAGTTAGTAGACAGTATATCTGTACATGACTGGTTAATTCTCTATACTGGTGAATTACAAGGATACTGCTACTACGTAGTACCAACTACTAGGCGTCTAGGCATTTTTACTTACTGTTTTGGATGCAGACCTGACCAGTATGTGTTTTATGGAATGGTGGTTGAGAGTTTAGTTATGTTTTGTGGTATAAGTTCATTCCTGTATTCATAAGTGCAGTTAAAATTTATTGCTCATGTACGTCTAAACTGTTATTCTGAATAGTTTGGTAGCCAATTGTTGCAACAACACATTGATGCATCTAGTGCTTTTTGACCTGATCTGTACTGTTCTGAGCAGGTCCTATGGTAGTAAAGATGGAGGTTGAGGACGATGGTGCCAATGGAGTAACTGGTGGGGCATGGACTGAGGAGGACAAAGCCCTCAGCACCAAGGTGCTTGGCAGAGACGCGTTTGCATACTTGACAAAAGGAGGCGGTGCCATATCCGAGGGTCTTGTTGCTGCATCTTTGCCTGTAGATTTGCAAAATAAACTGCAGGAGCTCATCGAATCAGAGCATTCTGGTCCTAGCTGGAACTATGCTATCTTCTGGCAGCTTTCACGCACAAAGTCTGGTGACCTCGTCCTTGGATGGGGGGATGGATCGTGCCGTGAACCCCATGATGGTGAGGTGGGAGCTGCTGCTTCTGTGGGCAGTGATGATGACAAACAGAGGATGCGGAAGCGTGTGCTCCAGCGGTTGCACACAGCATTTGGTGGAGCGGATGAGGAAGATTATGCCCCAGGCATCGATCAGGTGACAGATACAGAGATGTTCTTCCTTGCATCTATGTACTTTGCATTTCCACGCCGTGCCGGTGGCCCTGGTCAAGTATACGCAGCAGGCGTCCCTCTCTGGATTCCAAATTCTGAGCGCAATGTATTCCCAGCGAATTACTGTTACCGGGGGTACCTTGCAAGCATGGCAGGATTTAAAACTATCTTGTTACTGCCATGTGAGTCTGGAGTGCTCGAGCTGGGTTCAATGCAGCAGGTGGCTGAGAGTCCTGACACACTTCAGACCATAAAGTCCGTGTTTGCGGGGACAAGGGTCAATAAGGATACACTGAGACGTGAAGGAAATGGTCATGTTGAGAGGTCACCAGGTTTGGCGAAGATTTTTGGCAAGGATTTGAACCTTGGACGGTCTTCAGCAGGGCCAGTGGTTGGGGTACAAAAGGTAGATGAAAGGTCATGGGAACAACAGAGGACTGCCGGTGGAGGGAGCTCAGTGCTTCCCAATGTTCAAAAAGGATTGCAGAGTTTCACATGGAGTCAAGTCCGGGGTCTGAATTCTCATCAGCAGAAGATTGGCAATGGTATACTTGTAGTGAGCAATGAAGCTACACACTGCAACAATGGAGCTGCGGACGGCTCCACTACAGCACAATTTCAGCTTCAGAAAGCACCTCAGCTCCAGAAACTGCCACTGCTTCAAAAACCACCACAACTGGTGAAACCTCTGCAGATGATCAGCCAACATCAGCTGCAGCCACAAGCGCCTAGACAAATAGATTTTAGTGCAGGGACTAGTTCCAAGTCCAGTGCCGTGGTTACAAGAACAACTCTTCTTGATGGTGATAGCGCAGAGTTGAATGGCTTGTGTAAAGAGGAAGGAACGACACCTATGATCGAGGACCGACGACCAAGGAAGAGGGGAAGAAAGCCTGCAAACGGGAGGGAGGAGCCGCTGAATCATGTCGAGGCTGAGCGCCAAAGGAGGGAGAAGCTCAACCAGCGGTTCTACGCGTTGAGAGCTGTTGTGCCTAACATCTCAAAAATGGACAAGGCCTCCCTGCTGGGTGATGCAATAGCATACATCACTGACCTTCAGAAGAAGGTCAAAGATATGGAGACAGAGAGGGAACAATTTGTCGAGTCCGGTATTGTGCCCCCTAGACCGGATGTAGACATCCAGGTGGTGCAAGATGAAGTTCTTGTTCGAGTAATGTCTCCATTGGAGAACCATCCTGTAAAAAGGTGTTTGAAGCGTTTGAAGAGGCAGAAGTCCGTATAGGCGAGTCGAAACTCACAGGCAACAACGGAACGGTAGTGCATTCTTTTATCATCAAGTGCCCTGGTTCCGAACAACAAACAAGAGAGAAAGTGATTGCGGCTATGTCTCGTGCTATGAGGTAAGCGTAGGAATCAGTTGAGGGGAGAGTCTGCGCGGTAGAGGTGGGTACTCTGCTGGTCGGATGGAAGCGGCAGCCCTTTGACACCTTCCGTTCTGTTGATAGAAGTTGTAGGTCGAGACAGCAAGATGAGATTTCTGACTTAGCAATGCAAGAAAAGCACAAGTAAAACTGCCATTGTTGTAACGGTAGGTTCTTGGGGCCCTTGTAGTTTTGATGTTTTATTGGGAAGATACCGTTCTCTTAGTTATTCCTTAATTAATGCGGAACCATAAAAAGCACATGTCGCATGGATGAGTTAGAAATTTATTTTCTTATAGCCTTTGTGTATTCGTTCGCTCATTGAGTGAGTCAGTGGTTTGCTCTTTGTTTATGTACTCCCTCTGTTCCAAAATACTTGACCATAGCTTTGTCTAAATATGGATGTATCTACACATTAAAACATATGTAAATACATCCGTGTTTAGATAAATGTATTTATCAAGTATTTTGAAATAGAGGGAGCACATACCTTGGGCCGTTCGGCTGTTCGGTTTTGGTGCCCTGCGTGCCAAATTTTGCTTCACTAAAGCTTTTGGCTCTTTTTGTCAGATTTAGTTACCTATTGGTTTGATTCCAAATTTGACAGAAAAGCTGGGTAACCAATCTGTCCACCTGAATTTTTCCAGGGCAAAATCTGCATGATTTTAAAATAGTAATTTGAGTTCTTTATATATTCTTACCTAAATAAAACGGCTAACCAAGGAACCATTTTCGTTTTCTGCTTCCTAGCACAATGACATGAAGATACTTTGGGTCTTAGAAACAAGCTATGGAAACTTGTTTCTGTCAACGAGTCAGCATATTTTCTTCCACCTCAGTAACACAGACAAACCGTGCAATAAGGGAATGCTCGTTTCATAGCTAGACTCCATTCCTGCTAAGTTTTTTTTTAATAACAAAGCGGCCAATTTACCTCATTTCTGTTAGAATAGTAGCAGAAAATTGACCGGTTCTGTAAAGAGGAACCGGCCTATAACCCGCTACAGATGCGTCAATGTTGTCATGGAGCATGATCACATTGGGCACCACTGGCCGACCCGACCACCCACACGAAGCACACGTGCAATGTCGAGAAGATATACCACTGTTGAGGTTGTCGTCAGGGCCGGTCCTGAGATTTTAGGTGCCCGGGGCGAACCTAGAATCCGGGGCCCTTTTAATATAAATATCAAGTAATATTAAAATATCTTAATTAAATATATTACACTGTATCAATAAACTTTTTGCATACAAAAGTAGTTTTCATAGAAATACTTTATTTTCTTATGATCATCGTGACAAAGGTATTTAGTTATTCGTGTTGTCGCGGTGGGTGTGGCGCAATCTCTAGCAGCCCGACCGACTGTGAGAGGGCGTCTCACGAAGTATGGTGCAAACTCAAATTATTTTGTAGGGAAGAGGGATTTGTCTATTTCATCCGAGCAACCGAGTTTATTAAAGAAACTTAGACAATCATAGGTCCTCACTGGTTCAAAGGAAAAATGATTTTGAAACTGTGAGCTTTTTCCTCCAAGCATGTGACAATTGTGCCGGGACCAACCTTACCAAATAAAAAGAGTGTTTTCTTCTTCTTCCTTGCAATTCCCCTCTCCTTTCTCCAAACTTAAATCTCACATCTAATTCTATGGCAAGTCATGCCTGATCTGATCGCATATCATTAAAAATGAAATCTCTGTACTAGCCGACGTCTATGTCTGAATGTCTCACATTCTCCCCTTCCGTTAAGTCTCGTGATGAACTAATTTTTGCATCTACAATTCTACATATCCCCATTTACAAAATAGTACTTCCTCCGTCCCAAAATAAGTGTCTCAAATTTGTACAAAAGTGAATGTACCTATACATGTTTCATGTCTACATACATCCACTTTTTGGCAAATCTAAGACAGTTATTTTTGGACGGAGGGAGGAGGGAGTAGATCCGAGAGGAGAGAATTTTATGAAGAAGGGAGCAGTCGTACCTTGAGGTTATGGAGCTGGAGCCGGTAGTATTATTTGCATTATATTCGATTGGAACCTGTGGCTTGTCTAGCACAGGTGCCCCATCCAACACCCAGCCGCCTTGGTTAGATAAGATCACGATTTGGAGCTCAATCGTCGGTCAATAAATTTTATCTGCAGGTCCTTCCATCCGCTAAGACCAGGCCATCCTGTGCAGGCCCTTCGCACGCCACTCCTATTTTTTCCTGGGCGTGCAGGACGACCAAGCTGTTGCGTGCGATAGGATGTTTCCGCTCGCTAGCGTCACCATGTACTAATCTGGGCCATGCCCTCACGTACATGTAGAATGGTTGCACATCTAGAAGGGCCCCCTGTGTCATGGGCCCGGGGCGGCCGCCCCGCCAGCCCTGCCCCAGGACCGGGCCTGGTTGTCGTCGAGCATCATCGTCATCAATCCTCCTCGATCTAGCGACTCATTGCACTTTTGACGACCACCAACGGAGCCCTCACCGCAAACGACGCCATAAACCATGTTGGCTCAAGCCAATAAACAACTTCGATTTTGACAACGAGCTTCGCAAGAGAAATATGTTGGTCTTGCGCCTATTGAGTACCCTGTAAAATATCACGGGTTGTCCGTCATCGTCGTCACCTGGACACACTCCACCGCAGCTCTGACTCCACAACGACACAACGAAGCCGTAAAACTGACGACCGAAACCCGAGTCATGACCCAAACTCTGCTCGACACACTATTTGGTTCGCATGATCTCACGAACGTATAAATCGAAAAAATACAGGAAAAAGATAGATTTGAACGTGTAGAACATAGGAGAAAACACCGGACTTCTATAGAAGCGGGTGTTTGATTCACGGGAATAGGAAAATACCGACAACCTAGAATGCATAATCAAATCAAGGTTAAAACAAATGCAAATGTAAGTCAGGGTCATTATTATTATGTAACTTATAGTTTGTGCCTTGTTCTCTGTGCATAGAAATGTAAAAAGGATGTTTGAATGGATTATAGAATTTCTTTGTTTCTCTTTGAAACTGCACTGAAAGGAAAATTTCCTCCGTTTTTCCTATGCTCCATTCAATTGAAAAAAATGAATGAATAGTATCACCGTAGGAAAATTACCATCCTATGCTTTTCCTTCACAATTCTTTTGAATCAAAGAGGGCCTAAAGATGGCGGATCAAGAATTCCCACAAGGGATTACATTGTACAAAATATATTTCTAGTGTTCGAGATAGTCAGTCGACGGCGGCAAAAACTTCATGGGCTTGTTAAAGTTGTTTTTTGGATGAGGTACGTATGTCTGCAAGATCTAGGTCCTTGTTAAGATCGACGTTGATATAGCTCCATCACTTTTGCTGAATTGACATTGCCAAGAGAGGCGATTACTAGTCTCCATCGAGCCTCCATTGCTAAGGCCGCACTTGGCGTTGGTATTGGTGGAGAACGCGACCATTAAGGAGGAGGCCGGAGAAACATTTGATTTTTAGCTGTACATTTAAACATGTATGACAAAACGTTGACTTGTAGTCCCCTTAAGTCATCTTGTGTGACAAGACGTTGACTACTGTCGATGAATTGGCAGGTAAGTTAGCTTGCGTGGCAATATATTGACTAGTACTTTATCGAAAACGAATATTGACTAGTATGACTAGTCAATGGCTTGGTTGCTAAGCAATCTTGTGTGACAAGTTCTACTATCTCTTAGACTTTTCAAGAAGTTGGTTTCTATAGGTTGGCCATATAAGATGGACATATGTAGCAAGAGGTATAAGCATGAGAGATAGGAAGAGAGAGCAAAACCAAGCTTGGTAGTTTCTCTTTGCTCCATTCCTCTTTACCACTTCACTCTTATTTGTCATAATATTGGCTGAACTTTTGGAGGTTACTAGCCTCTGTTTCCCCGTGTTAATGGGTATTTTCAACCTTTTTCATACTCCAACTTCGAAGTTGTAAAATCACCATAAGATATCCGGGTTAAGGTCTAAATGGTGGTTCAAAATAGCAAGCTACAAGGGGTTTGAAATACTAAAAGTCTTTTATTTTTCTCCACAAGGAGTATCAGAAGCCGGCCCAGTATATATTTCTTCACAAGCTAGTTTGTCTCAGCCCAGTATATATTTCTTCTCGAAGCGGCCCAAATCCAACAGCTCCTCTTTGCGAAATATTTGCAACTAGTTGCGGGTGCAACCCATTTCCGTATACCCCATTTCGAATTTTTCAAAAATCACGAAATAAATCATGATGATTTCGCGATTTTTGAAAACTTCGAAGTGGGGTATCCGAGAATGAGTGCAACTAGTTGCAAATTAGAGTTTCCCTCTTTCCTTACCCTACCAGCCTGTTTGGTTGGGGGGATTTGTCAATAGGGATTGGGAATTAAAGGGTTGTGAGAGTTAATATCCCTCGTATGCTTAGGGTGCATGGGAGTTGCCAACGGATGAGGCAAGGGAATTTTTTTTTGAAACACAGTACAACGCAAGCGCTCATATACACGCGCACACACTCACCCCTATGAACGCACGCACGCACACCCTACCCCTATGAGCACCTCCGAGAGACTGAGTCGGCGGGTCGAGTCTTGAGATTGACGAAGTCACCACGGGCGCCTCGCTGTCGACGGGAACGTCGCCTCCCACTGAAGAATATTCCGCCTTAAATGAGAAACACCAGCGTCAAACCTGGGGTTTGAACTCTGGTGGGCTAGGGGTACAACCACCCAACTAACCATCTTGCCACAGGCAAGTTCTCGAGGCAAGGGAATTGGGAAGGGCAACTCCCACGTAACTCTTCCTTGGGGGTACCTGGTAATTGAATCGAGATGGGGGAATTGACTCAAAAAGAGAAAAAAACGTTGCATCAATTTTACTTGTCCCGTGATTGAAGGAAGGAAAACCCCCGTGAATATCTTGCATGTACCGGTCCTCGAACCCACGATGTAAACAACAACAAAGCAACTCCCTCTCAAATTCCAACTTTATTCCATCGGACACCAAACAAAGGAATGGGAAGAAAAATCATTCTCCCATGTCTAATCCCCAAGCAAACTCCCAGCCGTAAATTCCCATTCCCCTTGCCCAGTATTGCCAAACACGCTGTACTTTCCATTTATTCCCTGAGTTGATCGAGCGAGGATTTCCTTCCTTGACCATCGCCCCCACCCTATTCCTCTCTCCGCCCCTCTTCTATTCCCCACGAGGAGATTTTCAAAAACCCTACCTCGCCATCCACCCCCTTCCTCCCGATCTTCCCCACCCAAAACCCTAGCCGCCCCAGATCGCGGCGGAAATGGAGGTGCCGCCGGAGATGCTCGACACTCTGGCGGGCTGGTTCGCGCAGACGCTCTCCCCCGACGCCGCCGCCCGCCGCGCCGCCGAGCAGAGCCTCTCCTCCGCCGCCTCCTCGCCGGGATTCGCGCTCGCGCTCCTCGGCCTCGCCTCCTCCCCGCGCCACGACCTCCAGGCCCGCCTCGCCGCCTCCGTCTACTTCAAGAACGAGCTCGGCCGCCGCTGGCCCAAGCCCTCCCCGACGCCGACGACGCCGACCAACTCCCTCCCAACGACTGCGCCATCGTCAAGACGCACATCCTCCAGCTCCTGCTCACCGCCCCGCCCCTCATCCAGGCGCAGCTCTCCGCGGCCCTCGCCACCGCCGCGGCCTCCGACTTCCCTGCCAAATGGGAGTCGCTCCTCCCCTCCATCGTCTCCTCGCTCGGAACCGCCCTCTCGGCGGGGGACGTCCCCGCGGCCAACTCCCTCCTCGCCGCCGCGGTCTCCCTCTTCTCCCGCTTCCGCAACGCCTTCGACACCAACACGCTCCGTATCGATCTCAAGTACTGCCTGGAAGGCTTCGCCGCGCCTCTGCTCGAGGTCTTCCTCTCCACCTCTCGCCGCCTTCAGGCTTCTGCAACCTCCGCGAACCCGCTTGAGCTCCGCCCGGTTTTTGAGTGCCTTCGTCTCTGCTGTGAGATCTTCTACTCGCTCAACTCCATCGACCTGCCCGAGTTTTTCGAGGACCACATGCGTGAGTGGATGACAGAATTCCGTGCGTTCCTCACCACCTCCTACCCACCGCCTGTTGAGGCAGACGGTGCCCCTGATGCGCTCCGTGCTGCTGTGTGTGATAATCTGCAGCTCTACATGGAGAAGTACGAGGAAGAGTTCAGGGGATATTTGAAGGAGTTTGTTGAGGCTGTTTGGGGGCTCCTCATGGCACCCACAGTCTCACCATCACGCGGTCAGCTCGCTGTGACTGCCATAAGGTTCTTGACAACAGTCGCCGAGAGTGTTCACCATGCCTTATTTGGGACTCCCGATGCAATGAAGCAGATATGTGACAGTGTTGTTGTGCCAAACCTGCGGTTGCGGGATGATGATGAGGAGTTGTTTGAGATGAATTGGGTGGAATATGTCAGGCGTGATGCAGAGGGAAGTGATACGGATACGCTGAGGCGTGCTGCATGCCGGCTACTAAGGGGACTTGCTGCAAACTACCGGGAACAGGTGGCTGTACTTGTATCAGCGCAGGTCCAACAGATGTTGGCTGCATATGTGGCTGATCGGGCGAACAACTGGAAGGAGAAGGATGCTGCAATATATCTTGTTATCGCTCTTATGCAGAAACCTGGTGCCACTGGTGGTGGCACACCTGTGGTTGACATGGAGAGCTTCTTTGCATCTGTGATTGTGCCCGAGCTGCAGGCCCCTGATTGGCAATCCGAGCCAATGCTCAAGGCAACTGTCCTCAGGTTCTTGAAGGAGTTCAAGGATCAGATACCCAAAGCTACTGCAATAGCGCTGCTTCCAAGTGTGACAAGGTTCCTGACACACGAGTCCAATGTTGTCCATTCCTATGCTGCGATCTTTATTGAGAACCTGCTGCTCACCAAGGACGTTGTCCAGGTACCAGGGGTTAATGTGGTGACAAGGACTCCACGGTATGTTGCTGCTGATATCAATTCATTTGCCCAGCAGATTATTCAGAGCCTGTCCACGGCGCTAAGTTATCCTGATTCTTATGATAACCCCTATCTGATGAAGTGCCTAATGAGAGTGCTTGGGATTGCTACTATCGCTGGCCAAATTGTTCATGAGATAACTGCCCGTCTTGTGGGCATTCTCATGGAAGTTTGCAATAACCCCAAGAACCCTGACTTTAACCATTACTTGTTTGAGTCTCTGGCAGCAGTGATTGGCAAGACTGGTGAGCAGGACCCAGCATTAGTCCCATTGTTTGAGGCAAGCCTCTTCCCAGTACTCCAGAGGATATTAGTTGAGGACATCTCAGAGTTCTGGCCATATGCTTTTCAGATATTCGCGCAGCTTGTCAATTTGAGCCAACCACCCCTCTCGCAGAATTACATGCAGCTGTTTGGTGTCCTGCTCAGCAATGCTACTTGGGACCGACCACCATGTGTTCCTGCCTTGGTTCGCTTGCTGAGAGCATTCCTTCGGAAAATTCCAAATGAGCTTAACCAGGAAGGTAGGCTGCCAAATATCTTGGTGATATTCCGTAGTCTTGTTTCCCGTATCAGCACTGAAGATTCTGCATTCTACATGCTTAACACGCTAGTGGAAAATGTTGGTTTTGACATCATGAAGCCACACATTAGTGAGATATGGAGTGCTCTCTTTACTCGACTACAGACTAGGCAAGCAGTGAAATTTGTGAATTCTCTTGTGGTGGTCATGTCGTTAGTGTCGGTCAGGTATGGGCCAGCTGTTCTTGTCAGTTCTGTGGATACAATTCAGCCGAATCTTTTCACCACAATTCTTCAGCGTTTCTGGATTCCCAATCTCAAGTTGATCAGAGGTACTCTTGAAATCAAGCTTACAACAGTTGCCACAACAAAGTTGCTTTGTGAGTCTACGGTGTTGTTGGATGCTGCTGCAGCCCAAACGTGGGGCAAATTACTCGATAGCATAGTCACACTGTTGTCCAGAACAGACCAAGATGGAGTACAAGAGCAAAATGACGGAGCTGATGCAGCGGATAGTCAGAGGACTTCAGGTTACTCTGTCTCATTTGTGCGCCTTCAGTATGCGGGGAAGAGTGAAGATGATCTGTTGAAAGAAGTAAATGATCCAAAGCAGTTTCTGGTCACATCCTTGGCCTCACTTTCTGCTCAGTCTCCTGGAAGGTTTGGTCCTACCATCGAGCAGTATGTGGACCCAGCAAACAAAGGTGCTCTTCTTCAGCTTTGTTCCGCCTACAATGCCAACATTGTCTAGGTAAACTTCCTGTTCCTTCTCATTCTTTTTTGCTTTTAGTCAATCTAGTGCATTTTCATATGTGGCCTCAAAATCTGTAAGATGGAAGTCATTCATTGATACTTTCAAGTGTATTTGCTGTTGTCCTTCCCACCCTGTCATTTGGAACATGCCATGGCTTATTGAAAATGTTGTTCATACCTGTGACCTAATACAGATATACAATAGAAGCTGTTGAATGTTATATAGGGTTATTTTTTATGCATAATGGTCACTAGCTACACAAAAAACCTTAAACTGCAGTGTGCTTCTTTGCAGTATTTCATTCTTTGTTGCTTCAAGTATATAATTGAAATGCCTTGTTCTGTATAGAAGTGCACACTGGATAGAATGGCCATTAACAGCTACCGAGTCATCAATTAGATGTTATCTGTACAGTTTTTTCAGTCTGATAACTATCAACAATGATGTACGTTTATCCCGTATCATTTCCTATGGTTTAGTATGTATGGAAGTAAAATAATTTACTGTGGTTTAATATTCCTTTATAACTTGACCTCCATATTGTTAAGCCAGCGTAAGCTTGTAGCACAGGCCGATCAGACTTAATATGTAGCCAAAATGACACCATGTCCCTGGAACTGAATTTCAGTGAGAATTTGGTTCTTGGGGTGCCTTTTGTTACTTTGGTGCCATTGAGAAGGTATTTCAATTTAAAGGAATTTTGCCCTAGCTGAAGTACACTTGCTGTCATGGTCAATCCCACAAGCCTCTTATCCATTCCCTTTGCTCGTGGTGGGGGAGTAACTCAAAATAGAAAAAAACTCATGTCGTAATAAAGTTTGAGAAGCAATTCCAATTTTTTACTTAAACTTTGAATGCCCTAGTAAGTTGAAAGCAGGAACATGGTGTCATTTTGGCTACATAAGTTTTTGGGATGTGTGGCGGAGTGGGGTGTTACGCTGTAACAAACAGAAAGCTGTCCGTTAGTCAGAAGCAACCTCGAAATTTTAAAAGGTTGTATTGCGTCTATTTTTTCCGATCTTACAGAAGTCCTAAGACTAAATAATACTCTTTCAGATCCAAAATAAGTGTCGCAGTTTTGAACTGGGTTTAGTTCAAAACTGCGATACTTGTTATGGATCCGAGGGAGTATTCCTAATCCTTTGATAGCAGAAAATATGATGTGGTATTTGCTACACATAAGTGTGGTGGGGGAGATAGGTTAACCTAGTTCAAAACTGCGACACTTGTTATGGATCCGAGGGAGTATTCCTAATCCTTTGATAGCAGAAAATATGATGTGGTATTTGCTACACATAAGTGTGGTGGGGGAGATAGGTTTTGCCTTAAAAACAGAAAGCTGTTATCCTCGGTGTATTCACCATTTGTTCCAGACCTATTGCCCTTTGAATTGTTTAATTATACTTTAATTGTGAACATGTAATTTGATTTGTCTGGTTTAGACGCAAACTTTGTTTCTGGTTCTCTAAACTCTGTTCTTGGAATATTTCAGGAGCCAACGGCGTGGCATTTTCTTGGTTTACAAGGGTGTTTTTGTCAGAGGATGAGTCTCCGGGTGTCATGTGTCCATGAAGCTGGTTCTGGCTTCGGTCTCCTCCTTTGCTCCGGTGGAATGTGTAGAAGGCTGGAGATGGGAAGGATGCCAAATCATATAGTAGGAGCCTAGGAGGAGAAAACTGAACTCTGTGGAGAATGCGTCTACTATGTTTGGTTGTATTTTGTGTGTGTGTGTGTCTGGAAGAGGTCTGTTTTTTTTTACCCGGAGAGAGTACTGATACTCGTGGAGAATATTGGTCTGTCTGTGTCATTCATGGCAGAATCTGCTGTAATTCCGGCACTGGGAAGTGGTATATCTGTGGATGTTATTGGACCATCCACTGTCTGTCAGGTCAAACCCTTTCACGAGTCTTGAATTTTTGAAGGTTGCCACTTGCAATCCTGCTTTGCTCTGTTGCAATAGCTGTCTATCGTATGCTCTGACCTAAAGAATTGTTTGTAGCATTGCAATTTGCCCGGGTTGGGTGGGTATGCTTCTGGTTACAAACAAGTGTCTACCTTCTTCGTAGTCAAGTGTTCTTGGGTTTTACGCATTGCGAGTTGTGACACGCGAACTCTTTTATTGCTTAAACTGTGCAAGTGTGCACGTACAGGCGGTACACGTCCATGTCATTATGGTTGGTTCGTATGGTTTTTTTTTTTTGAATTTTTCCACGTATATTAAACCAGCAAAGAGTACACGATTACATCGATTACGAAAACAAAACTAAAAGAGACTAGCAAATCTATGAGATCTTCAAGCTCTTTCTTCATCCATGACACAATCTTGTACTTTTCTGAAGGCAGCCGTAGAACAACGCCAACACCACCAAACCACAGACCTGTGAATACCACCGAAGGTTCTCCCTTTTTAATTTTGAGCCGCAATGCCAAGGCTTTGTGCACGCACGCAGCCATTAAATTAATCAAGCAACATCGGCAAGAGCACCACCACTGATATTTCAGGGACAAATAACCGAACCACTTTGTCGACGTCGTTGGGAGCCGAGAGAACGAATCACCATTGCCGAAGACGTAGTAGCCGGGATAGATATTGCGAGGACAAACCTCCTCGCGACAACCATGAGAAACAATGCAAGATTGATCTGACGAAGCAAGATCTGAAGAACCATACCTAGACAGACTTAATCTTCCAAATCCACCATTGACGTCGGGAAGGATATCTCGCCGTCGAACGAAGCGTGGAAGATCACTTATTGCAGACGATACCATCTCCATTAACGAAGAAGATGACGACCAAAACCAAACTCTACCATTAAGGACCTTCGAAAAGCGCCGTGCGCAGGTCCGAGGTCTCCACCCCTTCTAGTGCCAGAACGGCACCTAGAGGAGGCGAGGACCCGTCGAATCCTTGCCGGCGGCGACGAAGAAGCTGCAGATATCACCGGCGGCGGCGGCGGCTAGGGTTGAAACCCTAGGCCGCCGCCACGATCGCCTCCTCTCTCCTGTCTCTCGTACGTCGCCGGTTGGTTCGTATGGTTGATTAGCTGCAAAATCGTTCCTTTTTATTTTGGCGAACGTGTGGTTGAACCGTTGAAGTAAGATTATTCTAGCAGATCCTGGATAAGCCGCTCGGAAAATTCTGTATGATATGCGGTTTGGGCCATTTTTACGGCCCTGAATAAGCACCGCTTATGGGCCTGGCTTGGAAAAATTTATCAGGCATTTCAGATAAGCATCGACTATCAATGGTATTGGCGGTACTAGGCGTATTGACGGTACTAGGCGCATTTAGGGTTAGCCACCGCTAGGGATACACCACTCCGGCGAGTAATTACTTGCGACTCTTAGCCAACTTCACTCACTTCGCCAACTTCACTCACTTCTTTGATAGATCGATGTGGGCTCGTCCATGCGCGGCAGTTGCGGGTGCGACGGAGCCGCCTCAAGGAGGAGGAACAGACGTGTCGCAGCGCCCCCTCGCACAACGCGGATGCGGGTAGCTCCCGCGTGGTGCCGATTGAGGTGCCGGACGAGGCGTCAGAGGAGGAGGTGGTGAGCTCCTTGGGAGGCGGGCGAACTGGGTCATGCACCTTCGATGTGCTCTTCGAGCACATTTTGGCGTGCTTCCAGCGGACCGACCACGCCGACGACGAACTTGCTGCCTTTACGAAAGCGGTTGCGAACGGCGATTCCATTGCTCCGGCCCGCCTCGAAACCACCCAGGCGGAGCACGATCTCGCGTGGGCACTGCGCAGGTCGGCTACCCGATAGTACCTCGATTTGAGTGAGTAGGCCGATGAAATCTAGGTTATTAGTTCTATCTCGCTTTTGTTTGGTCTATATAGTTCTATCTATATAAAATAGCTCGATGAACTTGAAATGATTGAAATCTCATGCAAACTATTTTATTCAAATTCCCAGTAAAACTTTTAGGATCTATTCTGTCAGAGCACTCCCTATACAGCAGACTAGTTCTCGGGGTCACCCGAAGTTGGGTTTGCGGGGCGAGTTTTCGGGATCTAGCACTAGAGATGCTCTTAGTGGTGGCTTATAAGTATAATACCTTGGCTGCTTAGCGCTGCCCATGTCAGTGTATAAGTAACCTTTACTGTAGTTGGATTAGCTTTTTGGTTAGACTTAATTTTGGCTTTTGGTTTTTGACTTATAAGGCACGAAGCACAAGTACTTTTGATTTTTTTTTTGAAACCAACAGGGAAAACCCTGCGGCATTTTATTAGAAGGGTGTGACAGGGGTCGAACCCGCGCTGCGCGGGAGGCGCCACTGCGCTCTCACCACTGGGCTAGGAGCCCATCCATAGTATTTTTGATTTTGGCTTTTGGCTTATACTATCAACGTAACAACGTCCATTCAAAAGCGAGGTGTGACTTAAAAGCTAAAATTAAAAAGTCAGAAATAACCCCAACCAAACAGGCCATTGTTCTTGTTCGCGTGCATAATCAAAATGGATGGATGAATAAACAAGATTTGGAATGGACATGAGTCCCCCACATTCCACTAGAGGATCAAATCTCGCTAAAATATACACTCGAGAATCAAATTTAACTTTGCGACGCGGAGACAGCTTTTGGCACCACCGAACAATAGTACTAATCTCCAGGAACCTACCCCTCCCGTCTCCGTCCAACCCACGCGCGCCACGTCACCCCGTCGTGCCACGCCGCCCAACGATCCTCCCCGGCGCTCCGCCACATGGCCGCGCCCGCACCCGACGAATCAGCGGAAACGGTAACCGAAGCCAAAACCCCATTCACAACAAATCCTCCATTCCTCTTCCTCCTCCGGGGATCGCGACGCGACACCAACGGCCACCACCCCGCGACCTCGACGGCGGCAACGGCGACTGGCACCAATCCGCTCGCTCCCCCCGCGCGCAGTAGAAGGTACCTGGTCCTCTACTCCCCGTCCCCTTACCCCTCGCGCTCGATCGCCGCCGCGCCATGTGTGTATGCCCTCGCCGGATGGTTCGGTGCGCGAGCTTTCGTTGCTTTTTGATTATGATGATTTGGGTAGGAAAAACGGTTTTTGACTCAAAAACCAATCACGTTCAGGACCAGGAATTAATTAAACTAGCTAGGGCTATGCACGCATGCCCACGATTCATACTGTGTGGTGTATCGTCTCGTGTCGGGACGAGGGGTCGAGCACTTAATTAAGGAAGATTTAGGTGATACCATCTTACTGCCAGTCAGAACCTTCTTCCCTACTCCAAATAGAAACAAAATCCGAATGAACCTAATATAGAACAAATTTCGTCTAACCGATTTGTGGCCAAATTTGAGCATAATCGAGCACTTCCGAACCGGCCGACCCGAAGCTTAGCCATCTCCCATTAGAATCAAAACGTGTTTTAGGCTCCAGCCAAAATTTAGCATAGTTAATCGAGCTCTTCCGGAGCGGCTCTGCTTTTCCTGTTTTTCTACTAGTTCCCTCATTTGTTTATAAATTTAAACGAATATCTTGCTAATTTCTCATGCACCGTGTTCATAATTTGCTTATTTACATGATCTATGCAGGAGGAATAAATAAAGAGCACCATGGACTTTACTCAGATCACTCAGGACGATGGCAGTTTCCAAGAAAATGCTATGCCTCAAGGAGATGGATCGAATGGAGCGGGAACAACCGTGGATATCGTATCTAGGATGGAGCTCGAAGTTTGCTTCTGCTCCGAGAAGTTAATGAATCTACAGATGCTGTTGATGGAGGTAGCTCATCGAGCTTTCGATATTGAGACCCTCATGCTGGATCCTGACTCGCTCTCGACCGAGTCGCTCGAGAAGGCTTTCGAGTTCGACGCCCTGTATGGAATTCTAGATTCGGAAGTTAGCGAGTTGGAGAAGTTAGTCAGTTCTATTGAAATCGATATTGGAAATGTCGAAGAGAAGGTGAACGAGGAAGAATCAGATGGCAGGTTGAAGGGTAGGCTGCATGCTGCCACGGAGACCTTGAAGCAGATCCAGGAGGTGATCACTACAGTTAGAAGCGAGTCTGCAAACTTTGATAAAGCCATAGACCCTTCCCACCGTAAAGCTGGTATGATCTCATAGCATTTTAGTCCCTGTGTAAGTTGTTGAATGCATCAATTTCCTAATTATTGCACTTTTACAGGAACTAGTGAATGCGTAGCATATGAAAATGGACACGTTTCACCTCACACAACCATGCAGGCTGAGAATCAAAGAAATGTTCTGCATATGCTAGAACAGTCAATAGCAAGGGAACTAGATTTTGAAAAGAAGCTATGTGATTCAGGGGATATCGTGGAAGAACTCAGAATGAAGCTGCATCATGTAGAACATGAATCATATTTCTTGGAGGAATCGGTTGAAGTGATTTCTGAAAGAATGTTTGCAGCAGAAAATGCTTCCGAGTTGTTTCTTGGAACTTCAAAGGAACTTGTTGATAGAGTTAATATCATGCAGTCAAAGCTAAGTGCATCAGGTCGTAGGGAAGGTGATCTTAAATCGAAGCTAGAGCAAAGCTTAGTGCAATTAAATGCTTTGGAATGCTCATCAGAGATGATGCAAGACGACAGTGAAAAGAATGCTAGCAACGAAGCTATGCAGAGTCAAAGACTGTCAACCTCTGAGTTCTTCACTTTACATCATAAGGTTCAGAAACTGGAGGAATGGCTATCAACAGAAGCAAATGAAAAAGAGCAGAATATGCCAGTGTCTGAGATAAGCAGATTTGAGAATATCATCAATGATATTAAGGATGCCATTTCCAAAGCAGAAAGCCGAACACAAAATACTGAAGCAAGGTGTGCAGAGCTCACTCACACTAACGTACAACTCAATGGGGAGCTAAACTCTCTGAAGTCTCAGGGTTCAGATAGAGCAGGCTTACTGGAGCAGAGACTTATGGAGTCAGAAGCTCAGTTAGAGCATGCAAGAGCATCAATTGAGGCTCTTGGTGAACAACAGGGTATGTTGAAGTCTTCAATGTCTGATATGGTACACGTGATTGAAGATCAGAAGGAGAGGTGTTTGAAAGCTGAAACAAGGGCCGAGAGTGCTGAATCAAAATGTACATTGTTGACAGATACTAACTTAGAGCTTAATGAAGAGCTATCATTTATGAGAGGTCGAGTAGAAAGTCTAGAGAACTCGTTGAGTCATGCCAACCGACTAAAGCTGTCCACTGCAAAAGAGATTGGTATTAAAACTAAGACTATTACTGAGTTGGTCGCCAAACTTGCGTCGGAAAGAGAACGCCTTCATTACAGGTATGTGTGTTGTTATTATGGACAATTTACCACTTTACTATTCTTCATGTGCATATATGCAGTTTGAATGTTATGGATTATTATACGTGCCTGCATTTTTTTTTATGTGCTTTGGCGTACATGAAGTTTGTGTCTGAATGGCATCATACAGAAGCACTTGGTCCTGAAATATAGATGTTCTAGGAAAAGGTAGGATAATTTAACATCTGCAGTACCTTGTTTCCTACCATTCTGATGGTCCCCATTCTTTGTATTAGTATTATTCCAAGAGACGAAATCCTCCATCGTCCCTATAGCCAGAGGGATCTTTCAGAATTCGGTTTACATAGGGAGAAAGAGAGTTCTCAGATGGTCTTCATCCCGTGACCTCAAATCAGGATTAATTAATTCAGCAACTTTGGTGTACACCATATTCCCTGACGTGTCACAAACCTTCTCGAGGGACCAGCAGTGATCCAGGGATCATCCCATATGCTAATATCTTATCCATTCCCTACTTGCAAAGTGTAAGAGGACCCTTTTCTCAGCTTGGCATTTAGCAAATCCCCTGATGGATAATATTTTTCTCTTAGAACTTCTGCACAAAGTGAGTCTGGTTCACACAAGTGCCTCCATAACCTCTGTTGCTAGCATTGCCAGGTTAAAACTTTGAAGATCTCTAAAGCCCATACCCCTTTTTTCTTGTGAATACACATTTTACACCATGCGAACCAATGCATATGTCTCTGATCATCATTGTCTCCCCACCATTACCGGGTCATATGATGAGAACTTCTTGAAGGGTAAAAAAATGATTAAATAGAGTCCAAAGTGGGTTTATACAAGATCGTGCCTTACGTGGCCTTGTCCTGGATCTTTGTTGACATCGTTTACTTGATATAACATGTCTTGCATGTTCTTTAAAATGACCGTAACCGATGAGGCTCATGCCTTAAGGGAATTGACTGTTTTTCCTCTAATATCCAGTTAACCAGCTTTAAAATGCAAGCATGTCCACAGCATGTATATTATTTTTGTTTTACTTTTTTTAACTCTTCAAGGTTCTCATGTGGCTTTGCCACCCATTTGTGTGGCCTACTGTGGCATCATATATTGCGATAGACCTAATCAACATCTTTGTATATGTACTATGTACTATGATTATCAGTGTAAATATATTGGATATTTTTTAACAATCTATTTGATGTATGTTCTTTATAGATTGTTGCGCTAACAAAGAAGAATAGGATGTTGGCTAAAAAATGCAAAGAAAATGTCAACGAGGGTATCTTGTTGAGCAAAAGGATTACTGATAATAAAGGTGGACTCACTGACATAACAGAGGAAGTACTTCTTGCTTCTTCACCTATGCAGACAAAGGTCAGTTCTTCAGATGTCCTGCTTTCTTGTGGAAAACAAAAAAGGCGCAAATTTCTTGGCATTCCCACTACTGTTGACATAAACAATTGTTTGCATCATGAGAAGGCATTTGTTGTAGGAAATGACTCAACCCTAAACTTCTCATCCTTGTACCATGCTATTTATCGATAATGCTAACTGCTAACTCATAATGCAAGTTGTCACTAACATAACTCGAACGAATAGCACGTACTGCTAGAATACTTGTGATTTGATCCACACACACAGATTTCGGCTAGGGCTAATGTGCACTATGCAACTTGTGTTATCCTATGCAATTATTTAGTAAACCTTTTTCCTCTTTGAAATGTTGTTTAATACATCCTGTAGCCTAACTGTATCGTTTATGCCCTTGCAAAAAAAGAAGCAAAATCTGACATGTGTGTATGTCCTCAAAGGTGAAGACAACTGCTGACACTCTTGGAGAGAATGAAGCTGGGATTGCTGCTCCACTGGAGAACGAATCTGGCACTCTTGAGACCGTGCGGTCTATCGAGCCAACACTGCTAAGCTGGAAGTACATTTTCGCGGCATTCATTTTCTTGTTGGCTGCAGCTCTTGTGCACCTACTAACACAATCTGTAGTACCAGGTTTTAAATAGGTTATGTCTTGTCATGACGGAGAAATGCTTATCAAATTTATTTCCTGACACTGTCATACGAATAGCCAATTTTGTAAGTAGCCCCAGTCATGTGTCGTCCTAGCATATGCACGAACTATGTATCAGTGGTTCTCTTTAAGCTTTCTGATCTTTATATGGAGTGGAAGGTGTTATAGACCTGAAATGGTCCATTTTTCCTGCATGGTGTCCTGATTCTGAATTTCTCTGACTACGAGTTGATCAAGCATGAATGTTTGGAAAGAGAGGACTGGCCAATGTGGCAATGTGCATTAGCATTTCCGCATTATATTTCATGAACAGTGTGCATTAGCATTTCATAACTTCTCATGTTTATTTGGTTTGCATTCGATTTATGATACCCGACTTACAATGTTAGCAATATATCATCTGCGTTTGATTCATATATACGAGTAGTGTTAGTTAATATACCAGCACGTTGATCCCTTCCAGTAAATAAATAGGATTTAGGCTCAGCTCAACGAGAAGGCTTTGCATGTTTGGAATTTACCTGCACAGCATTTTCGAATTCGATCTGCAACTATGGCTATAAGATGGGCAAAACAACTGCTACATATTGACTGGAATGGTCATAGTGGAAACATCATAGCAGTCACAAATTTGCCATGCAACATTATTCTGAGTACTGCGAGTTGAATTTGCGATGGCATCCATTGCGTCACCTCATCACTGCTGTGCTGGATGGAGACGATACGACAGAACCATTACAAGCATACCATAACTAAGGACACATATATACAACAAGATACACAGATAACGGCATACTGCATTAGAGCACTTCAGTATGACTCGACACCAGTAGATTTGCAGTCGACGTCGAACCACACCTCATTGACACGGCCGATGATGCGGAAGGGGCTGTTGTACTGTGCAATCGAGTAGGCGTTCTTGCTAGGGTAGTTTGTCGAGTTTCCCCATGGGGACTGGCTCAAGCTCATGGCGAGTTTCTCAGCTTCATCCACTACATTTTTGTCCCTGGCGTAACCTGAGAAGCTCCTGACAGCGATGCAGTGGCCTGGCCACTTATCTGGATGGAGGTTCAGTTCTGGGAGGGGGACGGGAGGGGAAGCTTGGAACTGTGTTGGTAGGTACAGACGGACAAAATATGCTGAAGCGCCTGGGACGATGCTTGTTAGGATAGGGGTCGTCATTCTGATCCTCGAGGAATTGAGGTTTGCGCCCATCAGGTACTGGAACAACCTAGCAGGTACCACAGGCACAACATTAAGGTTCAGAGTTTGTAGGGTTATGACCAACCACAGCAAATTCAGCATAAAGGAAATCGAAATTCATAGCAGGGCAATGGAGATCAAATTATGGACAAACATCAATTGAATCATTCCAGTTGATTCATGTAACCACACAGGAGGTCTGGAAGTCAAAATAGTACTCCCAGAAAAAAAAAGGCAAAATAATAGGTTGGCATGTTGCTGGTGAGCATTTTATATTTCAGGAATTAGCAAAGTTGATGTATCAGAAAAACTTTTGCAAGGCCTACACAGAAACAGCACTTGGGATCGAGCCAATTGTTGGTCTCATTATATTCCAATTTTACAAATCAAAAGACCATGCATTTTGTCACAGTCATACATCAAGAATAATTCACCATGGAGGCAAAGAAGACATGGCAGAGATCTTAATATCAGTTCCTGAAATGAAGAGAAGGCCTTGTATGGCTAAACAAAAGAGGGCGGAATCGCTGAATTGTTAGTATCGATGCACATGACGCCATGAATATTTCCTTGTAGCAGTAATTATAGAGGAAAGTCAAAACGGAGGCCGAGCTACATGTAGCCTTTTATTTTTCAAAATTCAAAAATCATATTTCGAAGTTCCAAAAATTCTGAAAAAAATCTCGGACGTAGGCAATAGTACATTCTACCAACGTGCAAAATCTTAACTCAAAATAATTCATCTTCCGGGCTATACAAAAATAACAAAATCTGACATACTTTGGAGAGTTCAAATTTGCACTATTCACTACTTTCAGATTCAGATTTATCATTTTTACACAGCCCAAAATACAACATATTTCTATTTAAGATTTTACATGTTGGTATAAGACAACATAATCTACATCCAGAATGTTTTTCAGATTTTTTTGAAACTCCAAAATCTCATTTATAATTTTGCAAAATAAAGGACTACATGTAGCCCGAGCTACATATCGCCGCTCTCTAATTATAAGCAATTTTATAGGCACCATGTCCGCCATCGTTGTAGACCTATTGTTAGTATTGGTGCAGAGTACACCTGGATAATTCCTCACAGCATGCAGTAAATAAAAACTATTCTATTAGCCATGATGTCCGCCGACATGGTAGTCCTATCATCATCTTTTTTCTCGAACACACACCAAAGTGTGTGTCATTTGTAGTAGAAGAAGGCACCGAAATGGTGCAAGGTCCACAACGGAAAACAAACCTAAAGAAAAGAAAGCAAAAAGAAGAGGAAAAACATTCCTATCATCATAAATTGGATAACCTAGTTATTTTGGAGTTTGTCCAGTTTCGTACATCAAAGCGGCAAAGTCAGATTATAGATACTAACAAATTATCATACTACCAGGTCAGAAATGAACTATGTTTGTTCACTTTTGCGGGTCTTCTATCATTTTGCAATTGGTCACCAGCATCAAGCATTTTTTTTGTCTATACTGAAGATGATTCACAAACCATAGTTTCCAGCCTAAACTCCACCTGAGATCCGATCATTCTGCTGAAGGAATGGCTGATCCTACATTCTTTCGTGCTACGGATTCCCTACCAAGTACCAACCGGTATACTTCTCAGGTTAGCATTGAACATAGCAACTCTCTTTCTCTCTACTAAGTTATCGCTTGTTTGGCTATCCTAGGGAAGGGGAATGGGATATCGCGTGTTTGCCTCTTTCTCTCTACTTGTACTATCTTTCTCTCTACTAAGTTATCGCTTGTTTGCCTCTTCCCCATCCCTCATCTCAATTACCAGGGTTCCCCTATGTATGAGATCAGTGGTAGTTTAAAACGTAAATCCCTTTCCTCTTCTCTCCTTAATTCCCATTCACTCCAACCAATCAATAGAGTACAAGTACAAGTATTTTATCACAAGAGTCAAGACAAGTATAGCTGAGATGTACTAGTACAAGCATTTTAATGAAAGGCGAACTGGACCAACCGCCTAACTTCCCCCACCCACCAATTTCTTCTAAATTCATACATTTCTTGGTCAATTCGCCATCCCTACACAAGAATCGACACGCCCAAGGAACAAATCGAAAATTCGGCAAGATTTCGTCTCCATGGCATGCCCTGCAGACCCAAGTCCGCGTGCTTAGAGTCTCGGATCAATCAGGTATTACCTATGGAAGCCGAGCTTGGTGTGACGTGGAAGGATTTGTGATCGGAGGGGGCGGCCATCCAGACGGTGTCGTTGTAGAGCCGCACCTCGAAGTCCGGCTCCGCGTGCACCGTCGTGTACTGCGGCGACTCCAAGTCTCCAAGCCCCGGGCAGCCCGCGAGAGCAGCGCGAGGATGAGCAAGAAGAGGGGCGAGGACATCGCCGGACGTTGCCTCCCCATGCTCTTCGCCGCCGACGGCGTCGTCAGTCTTGGCACTGGCCGTGGGGAGTGTGGTTAGAAGGAGAACGCGTGTTGTGCTCTCCAAAATACGGAGAGAAGCGTGTACTGCTTATCTAAGGACGGCCCGGTACCTCTCTCTCTGAAGCCTTCTACACAATAAAGCCATAACGAAAATCGTATCGGGATAGTCCCACCTCGGAAAATTAGTCCCAGCGCAACCCGAAATGTCACACATCGGATATATTTCACCCCTGAACTCTAAAACTGGGTAATTTCAACCCTGAAAAAGTACAAACCGGACAAATCACACCCCTGAGTGGTTTTGCACCGATTTGGGGCGGTTTTGAGTCAATTTTGACATTTTCTTCGGATGACGTGGCGATGACGTGGCGTAAATAAATAAAAAAGAAAATCCCCAATGCGCCCGCCAGGCCTCGCCGGAGCTCGCCGCCGTCGGGATTGCTCGCCGGAGACACGCCCTCCGCTCCCCACTCCCATCGCCGCCGCCGTCGCCGCCCAGGGACTCCGCCTCGACCAGGTCGACCCGGACCACCCGCGTGCGTCTCCCGCCGCTGGCTCTCGCTGCTCGGCGGCATCTGCGCCTCCGAGATCAAGCGGGCCGTGCCGGACCTCAACCAGTTGTTCGTCGCCGACGACGAGGAGGACCTCCCGGACTGCTCCGAGAGGAGCCTCGAGGGCGAGGGCGCCACGGACGTCGCTCTCACCGCGGCGGCTGTCCGCGGCCACCTGGAGAGCCTTGCCGTCCGCGGCAGCCACCCCACCTACGGCGTCACTGACGCCGGCCTCTCCGCGGTCGCTCGCGGGTGCTCCTCGCTCCGTTCGCTTGCCTTGTGGGACGTGCCACAGGTGACGGATGCGGGGCTCGCCGAGATCGCCGCTGGGTTTGGGTGACAAGTAACTTAGAGCTGGTTCTGCCGCGAGGAAGAAGATCGATCAAGTCGAGTCAGTGTGTGTCAGTCGGGTGTTTCGAGATGCAATCCCCTTCCTTCCTTTTGTGGATCGGATCGGGATGTGATGTGTTGGAACTCTGTTTACCTTTGAATCAAATCTATCTATCGGTGGAAACTTTGGGAATTGCAAGAATGGCGTGTGATTTCTGTGCTATGATTTGTTTTCCGCTCTGTCTATTTGATTACTCTGTGCTCTTTTCTCTAAAGAATAGATAGATGGTGCACTTCTAATGTTAATTTGAGACGAATTTACCCATCACTCCATCAGGCCATCATCTTGGACATTACATTTCACGATTCGCACAGATCAGAGTAGGAATTGTACAGACTGATTTACAAAGCCATTACATATCGCAGTCTCATACGAAATCCGAAATATTCCAACCTGGCTACAGATTGTGTAACGACCCCAAAATTTCAATTCTGGTTCAAAAAGTTTTCTGCAATTTTGTCCGATTTAAAAAAAAATGAAATTCAAAATTCAAAATTTTCCATATGGCCGAATTCCTCGGCATTCTTTTACAGTCCAATTCCGTCGCTGGGCTTTTCCCTCTTGTTTCTCATACTGCTTGGCCCAGCAGGCCACAAGCTGAACCGACCCCAACACCTTCGCCTGATCTAATCCAGTCGAGGCAAAGCTACGTGTCGCTGCCTGTCTGGTTCATCAGCTGAAACCGACTCAAGTGACTGCACCGACGTCTCATCGAACCGCCTCCTTGATTCTATAAAAATCCAATCCAACAGATCATCTTGCCCGGTTTCCTTGACGAGCGAGTTTTTCCCCGTGGTTTCTAATCTTCTCAGCGTTGTTGTCTTGACCCTCCCGCTCATTAGCGTTATTCCTATGGTCTTCTGCCTCCATCAGGTACATCAACGAGCAAGTCCCGTGGTTGACCAGATCGACTGCACCAATCCCTCCTGTTCTTTCCAAAAATGGAACAGTCGTCTTCTCCCGATCGTTCCCATGCCCTCAGATGCTGCTGACGAGTTTCGCCGGCGACGCAATCATCAATTTCATGTCCGCCTGCCTTCCATGTTTTTGTCCGCCATGGGAGCAGAGCTCCTGCTCCTGCTCTGTTCGTTCCAGTGAACGACAGAGAAGCCTACATGGGCCACTGTTGGTTAGCCCAATTAGCTTCCATTCCATGTGCAGCACAATAGTAGCTGGATCAATATTCATTCACCAAAACTTCTGCCCAAACCAGAAAACACTATTCACGTTAAAACTACATCTCCATTGTTCGATGCGCTAGCGACGAATCAATATTTGACGAAGGATCAAGAGTATATGGATATCTCGAAGACGGAGATCTATTCAAATACGAGGGAGTAGGCAAGTCACATTCCGTTGTTCATATTGATCCCATATGCCATTTATATTATTAGTTAGTTATTTATTTTCTTGCATGTTATTTACATATCAATATAATTTTGAATGACATGCTGGTTAGTTAACTCCTACCACCGATAAGCCACTGTTAAATTCTCTTGGTCATGCCCACCTTAAAACCATAGGGTATTCAAGTAATAATATCATTCGTGACTAGTTTATATACTAGAATGTTGTTGTCACTACAATAAATCTTGGTGAATGAAGTTTCAAAAATTGTTGCTGACAGTTGGGGACAGAGGACATGGGGCCATCCATTTGTTGATTGTGCCGCCATACCCCTTCTGTGGAGTAATGGATTACCTTACTCGTGGCAACGTAAAAATAAGACTCTTGTGCCAAGTGATAAACACAGAACCCGCTCAACCACATGTTTGACTTAACAATCCTGGCCTAGTAATCTGCTCTACCCGATGAACAACTACAGAACAGCTTGCCTTTTCTGTTCTCTGAAAGGCCCGCAGAAGCGACGAGTGAAAGGCCTCTTATTGAGGAGTCACAACAGGAATACACTCAAATCCCGGATCGCGAAGTTGACACTTGGCCAGTCGGCTCCCGGGAGAGCGAGTGATCTCGAGTTCCTGGGTGGGGACTTCAAAGGATAGAGCAGATAAAAAGCCTTGTTATCTCTCCTCTGTCGACACACCGATGGGCGTGTGTTCAACTCGAGTGACAAATAGAGGTGTAGATATTATGTGGGTAAAGCTGAGCAACTCTGCAGAGTCATGACAAATGGTATTCGAATACGCCGTGCTTCCGGTTAAAGAAGCTGTGTTTAAGGGTGATACCTAGTACAAGGCACAAGTACAATTTATAAAGTTGGTTAACTAATTATGGCGATGACCCGACAGGGTTATTAAAATCCAGATATTTTAGTGAAATCGTTTTACTAAACGTTTTTAAAATTTAGGTTGGAGATTAGGAGTATGCATCCACCATATGATAAAACCCTATACCCCTCCTTTGAAATCCGAGCATGTAGCTAAATAGATCCTCTTCCAATGTGGCTTGCTGAGTACCTCGTGTACTCATTACTGCACCAACAATTTCAGGAGATGTACAAGATGAAGATTGACTTCCGCGTGTTAGGGTTGCGACCGCACTCAAGCCTTCCTGTGGGCTTTCTTTGAATCTTTTGTTGCAGGTAAAGCTTTGGGCATGAAAGCCCATTAATTGTTCAAAAGCGGCTCATTGGCCATATTTTACTCGGCTAATCTCTTTTATTGTTTCGTGAGCAGGCATGATACTATCCGCAACTGTAAATCCTGGGCAGTTGTGGAGATTGCACGACCCTATTTAACGAACGAGGGGTACCCTGTTCGGAAACGCATAGGGTATACCCTGTTTGGAAAATGGGGCTGTGATAGAATGGTATCAGAGCTATGCTTGACTGTAGGTTGTAACCCTAGGTGTAAGGATGGGCGTTAGGAGACGAACTTTGCAAAGTAGTTTGCTATAAAACTTTTGAAAACAAGTAAGTATTAGGCATGATTGTAAAATGTTTTGGTTTAAAACCCATGATTGTGTTTATGAGAAATCCGTGTAGTCTCGTAGATCAAAAGCTTCTGTAGGTTCAAACCAAATGGCACGTAACTTAGTGGATAGAGGAGATAGTGATAGAGAAGAAGTAAGAAGTGTAATACGAACTCCCTGACAAAGATTCGTCCTCCTGATGAATCTACGGTCACCGCTCGAGTAGTTAGTTCATGCAACCGTTGACATCCTTGGTCGACGGTGAAACCCTCAAGTAGACGATCTTTGATTGCATATTAGCCAAGTTGTACTGTAATCCATTAGGACGGTATATAAACAACTTGTGCAAAATTATTTATTGATTTCAAAATTTAAAAAACTATGTGAGAAAGTCAGACTCTCTATGCCGAGTGTTTCTTGAGTCTCACCCAAATCTTTTCTTAATCTTGTCTATAATCTATTCTTGCTTTCCTTTCTGGTTTGAAAAATGTTGCAATCCAATTGGGTATGCAGGAAATCAAATTCTTTTGTCATCACTTCCCCGCTTGTCTTGAATCTCGGGGACGAGATTCTTGTTAAGGGGGGTAGGCTGTAACGACCCCAAAATTTCAATTCTGGTTCAAAAAGTTTTCTGCAATTTTGTCCGATTTAAAAAAAAAATGAAATTCAAAATTCAAAATTTTCCATATGGCCGAATTCCTCGGCATTCTTTTACAGTCCAATTCCGTCGCTGGGCTTTTCCCTCTTGTTTCTCATACTGCTTGGCCCAGCAGGCCACAAGCTGAACCGACCCCAACACCTTCGCCTGATCTAATCCAGTCGAGGCAAAGCTACGTGTCGCTGCCTGTCTGGTTCATCAGCTGAAACCGACTCAAGTGACTGCACCGACGTCTCATCGAACCGCCTCCTTGATTCTATAAAAATCCAATCCAACAGATCATCTTGCCCGGTTTCCTTGACGAGCGAGTTTTTCCCCGTGGTTTCTAATCTTCTCAGCGTTGTTGTCTTGACCCTCCCCGCTCATTAGCGTTATTCCTATGGTCTTCTGCCTGCATCAGGTACATCAACGAGCAAGTCCCGTGGTTGACCAGATCGACTGCACCAATCCCTCCTGTTCTTCCCAAAAATGGAACAGTCGTCTTCTCCCGATCGTTCCCATGCCCTCAGATGCTGCTGACGAGTTTCGCCGGCGACGCAATCATCAATTTCATGTCCGCCTGCCTTCCATGTTTTTGTCCGCCATGGGAGCAGAGCTCCTGCTCCTGCTCTGTTCGTTCCAGTGAACGACAGAGAAGCCTACATGGGCCACTGTTGGTTAGCCCAATTAGCTTCCATTCCATGTGCAGCACAATAGTAGCTGGATCAATATTCATTCACCAAAACTTCTGCCCAAACCAGAAAACACTATTCACGTTAAAACTACATCTCCATTGTTCGATGCGCTAGCGACGAATCAATATTTGACGAAGGATCAAGAGTATATGGATATCTCGAAGACGGAGATCTATTCAAATACGAGGGAGTAGGCAAGTCACATTCCGTTGTTCATATTGATCCCATATGCCATTTATATTATTAGTTAGTTATTTATTTTCTTGCATGTTATTTACATATCAATATAATTTTGAATGACATGCTGGTTAGTTAACTCCTACCACCGATAAGCCACTGTTAAATTCTCTTGGTCATGCCCACCTTAAAACCATAGGGTATTCAAGTAATAATATCATTCGTGACTAGTTTATATACTAGAATGTTGTTGTCACTACAATAAATCTTGGTGAATGAAGTTTCAAAAATTGTTGCTGACAGTTGGGGACAGAGGACATGGGGCCATCCATTTGTTGATTGTGCCGCCATACCCCTTCTGTGGAGTAATGGATTACCTTACTCGTGGCAACGTAAAAATAAGACTCTTGTGCCAAGTGATAAACACAGAACCCGCTCAACCACATGTTTGACTTAACAATCCTGGCCTAGTAATCTGCTCTACCCGATGAACAACTACAGAACAGCTTGCCTTTTCTGTTCTCTGAAAGGCCCGCAGAAGCGACGAGTGAAAGGCCTCTTATTGAGGAGTCACAACAGGAATACACTCAAATCCCGGATCGCGAAGTTGACACTTGGCCAGTCGGCTCCCGGGAGAGCGAGTGATCTCGAGTTCCTGGGTGGGGACTTCAAAGGATAGAGCAGATAAAAAGCCTTGTTATCTCTCCTCTGTCGACACACCGATGGGCGTGTGTTCAACTCGAGTGACAAATAGAGGTGTAGATATTATGTGGGTAAAGCTGAGCAACTCTGCAGAGTCATGACAAATGGTATTCGAATACGCCGTGCTTCCGGTTAAAGAAGCTGTGTTTAAGGGTGATACCTAGTACAAGGCACAAGTACAATTTATAAAGTTGGTTAACTAATTATGGCGATGACCCGACAGGGTTATTAAAATCCAGATATTTTAGTGAAATCGTTTTACTAAACGTTTTTAAAATTTAGGTTGGAGATTAGGAGTATGCATCCACCATATGATAAAACCCTATACCCCTCCTTTGAAATCCGAGCATGTAGCTAAATAGATCCTCTTCCAATGTGGCTTGCTGAGTACCTCGTGTACTCATTACTGCACCAACAATTTCAGGAGATGTACAAGATGAAGATTGACTTCCGCGTGTTAGGGTTGCGACCGCACTCAAGCCTTCCTGTGGGCTTTCTTTGAATCTTTTGTTGCAGGTAAAGCTTTGGGCATGAAAGCCCATTAATTGTTCAAAAGCGGCTCATTGGCCATATTTTACTCGGCTAATCTCTTTTATTGTTTCGTGAGCAGGCATGATACTATCCGCAACTGTAAATCCTGGGCAGTTGTGGAGATTGCACGACCCTATTTAACGAACGAGGGGTATCCTGTTCGGAAACGCATAGGGTATACCCTGTTTGGAAAATGGGGCTGTGACAGATTGCCCATCTACATTTACAGAGCCATTGCTGCATATCACGATTTGCAACCCAATCAGAAGTGTTGCTGTGAGCTTGCTGAGCTTGATCTTTCAAACTGCATGGTCAGCAACTATGGTGTTGCAGTCTTGGCATTGGCTGCGCGACTCAAACTCCGTGTCCTCTCGCTGTCCGGTTGCCTCAAGGTCAACCAGAAGAGTGTTCCTTTCTTGGGCATCATTGGAGGGCCTTAATCTCCAGTTTAACTTCATTGGCAACCACAACATCGCATCACTGGAGAAGCAGCTCTGGTGGTGCGACATCCTTGCTTAAGTGGAAGAAGAAGGCACGATTAATTGCTGGAAATTGCTCTGGTGGTGCGACATCCTTGCGACATCCGCGGCCGAGCATTTCGTCGAGCACGACGCGGGCGCCCGCGGACCCATCCTTGGCGCAGATGCCCTTGAGGATGATGTTGTAGGACACGGCGTTGGGGCGGACGCCGAGCTTGGCGGCCCGGGGGAGGACGGACCGGGCGGCGTCGACGCGGCCGTTGCAGACGAGGCAGTGGAGCAGCGCGTGGAAGGTGGTGTTGGAGTGGGAGCAGAAGGCCGGGACGGCGCGGAAGAAGACGAGGAGCGCGGCGTCCGGGCGGGCGGCTCGTCTCGTCGGAGAATCGACCGCGGGAACCAGCTCTCGACCTCGGGGAGCACACCGGCGACAGCGGCCGGCGGCCGGCGAAGCCCACCTCGGCCTCGGGGAGCACACCGGCGACGGCGGCCGGCGGCCGGCGAAGACCAGGGCGACCAAAAGTTATGACAGAGAGAGGGGCTGACAAGTGAGGTCCACGAAATATTATACTTGGGATTTTTTTTTTATTTACGCCAAATCATCGCCACGTCATCCGAAGAAAATGTCAAAATTGACTCAAAACCGCCCCAAATCGGTGCAAAACCACTCAGGGGTGTGATTTGTCTGGTTTGTACTCTTTCAGGGTTGAAATTACCCGGTTTTAGAGTTCAGAAATGTATCTGATGTGTGACATTTCGGGGTGAAATCTATACTTTTTCCACCAGTTTATATAGCAAGGCTTGGCAGTCTCAGCGCCGAGCACGGTGGCGCGTGCTTGTAACCCAGATGTTGAGGGGGCTATGACCGTGTACTACCTGCTGCTGGGCCCGGTCGTGTTGGCCCTATTACCCAATTACAAGCGGGGAGCAGTAAGAGTACTGGCTTCTGGGCCCGGTCGTGTCGGCCCTAGACCCAATTACAAGTGGGGAGAGGTCAACTGTCATATATTTTTTATTTTCTCCGACTGTATGATTAAAATTCGTGTTCATATATTTAAAAAAATAGGGAATATCTAATTAGTTCCCTTCTCCCATCGGGACAGCCCTTTCACTCCTTTCAAGCTAAACTTGTTTTTTCAAGTGGGCACTTTTTTACATTCAGCCAATTACAAGTTGGGAGAACACAACTGTCATTTATACTTTTAAAAAAAATTCTACAACTATACGATATGCCTTCAATTTTTTTATTTATATTTAAAATTTTAGGGAATGTCTAATTAGCAGATTTTTTTCATTTGGGCACGAATTAGTTTTTTTGTCTAGGAAGTAGACATGGGAACAACAAAACCCTTTTCATCCCCACGACTGTCCGGTCCAATAAAAAATGTTAATGGGTCATTTTCATAGAAGACACTCACTTTAGTTTTGGCTTCTTTTTCATGTGTACTATAATGGGTCATTTTCATGTTAAAACTTAAAAGGCGAGATAGTTTAGTTTCTTGTTGCATGTGCTCTATTGTATTGCAGTCTAGGCAGGCGCAAAAGCCCGACATTTAGGGCATCTCGTACGTACCTACCACAAACGAGCGGGTTCTGTCTGTCTCTGTCCGAGCGGATAGAGGACACGGCCGAACGACGCACCCCATACGGATAGGAGGGGCGAGATGTCCGTTTTGCCCCATTTCAAGCCCGAATTTGGGTTGTCTTTGGTGTCGAGCGGACAACGTCAGTGTTCGCCCTTGTCCTCCTCGGGCCCTCCCGTCAGCGGCACATGCCCAAATCCAAAGCCTAGTCCACCCCTCCATCTCCGCCGCGGTGCTACCGCATGCGCCTTTCCTCGCCGACGTCCGCTTACGACTCATGACGGTTGTTGGTAGCCTCCCAGCTTGTATCCCGCATATTGCCGACATTGCTTGGATGCGTATGGCCCCGACGGAGGAGCTCGGGCCCTGCTGCCATCCCCACCTTCGTCTCGCATCTTCTTCCATGTTGCCAGTCCACGCCAACGCTGGAGGAGGTCAAGTTTTATAGCTTCCCTCCCGAATCTAGCCAGGACAACTGAAATTCGCCCGTTGTTGGCTCTGTCTCGCCGGTGAACTGCAGTGCCCACGAGGTTGTTGTTTATATGACGATTGCTAGTATATTTTTACAAAGATCATGGATAGTTCGGCCGAGTTCGTCTACTCCCATTTCATCGATACATTACTAATGACTCGTCCGGTGAAATATGCCATCATTTGTTGTAAAATCCATCATAGTGTACAATGACATTGTTTTAACTCTCGCATAGTGTACGATGACATTTGTTATAAAGCCATCATACACATTCCCTGCTAATTACTAATTGCTTGGTAACCATGTCGCTTGAGATATACCTACTTTCTCGCTCGACCGCAACAACGATATGCCTAAAAAATCCCACCAAAGGTGCATCCGAACTTGTTGTTGTTGAGACATCATTGCTCCCGTTGGTGATGGACAACATCAAGAAAATTAAGTAACTAAACACCCACAAAGACCCGTAGAGAACGCGTTCAACGGATATTGGCAACCGCACCAAGGATATCTGCGAGGAACCATCCTGGTATAAGCTGAAAAAATCGCCATCATCGCCAAACCATGTCAATAACCTTGCTCATAGAACTCGGAAGAAGATGTTGTTAAGAAGAAGATTTTGTTGCCGAAGACGCGCTCATAGCTAGTCAACGCACTGTAACAAAAAAACCACCTGTTGTCATAAAGACTAACAGGGACAAAAACTCACAAGCTCCTCGACAACACTACACGCCATCAAGGTGGAATTAGAGATTGCGAACTTTTTTCCCGAACAATACAACCATCACCATTCGAACGACGTTGTCGTGACACCAAATCAAAGTGAAAATTTCTAGCCTATAAAAAATTCTAACTAGACGTTGGATGGGAGACAAAAATCTTAACCCCCTCGTCTCACGATGCTGCAGCGGCAGCCGATATGGGGTTGGGAGAGGACGATGATTAGCTCTCCGTGTTGACGTCAACAACACACTGCACAATATTAAAATTCCTCCATTCTAAAATAGAAAGCACATAAATTTTATTAAAAGTCAAACCTTACTAAGTTTGGTCAACTATATAGTAAAATATCAACATATACAGTATTACTCTTTTCGTTCCTTAATGCAAGGTGTATAGTTTTTGAGAAAAATCCAAATATAGGGTGTATTGCGATGTATGGACAAATTTTCACATCCACAAATGAATTCCAATCTATAACGGAGAGATTTAAAAGTTTTTTTTTTCAATTTGTGACTATTAGGGACTCCTCTCTCGGTCTCTCCCCATTTTTTCTAGGGGAAAATGAGTCCACCATATGCAAAATTATAACGTCATACAAAAAAATTATAGACCCTGCATTCAGAAATGGAGAAAGTATTAAATAAGTCATCAAAATTCTGGATGTTCTTATTTTCTATAAGCTCGATCATAGTTAGAAAGTAAATGTATAGATCTTACAGGTTTATGGCGCAACTAGTGCTCATCCCACCGAGAACTTCACCCTTACAAGTATATTTTTTAACCTCATGGATAATTAGTTTGTATTGTGTACATTTTTCTCAGATATAACTCATATTTCTTAAAAATCGGTTGCAGTCCATATACAACTAGCAGGAAAACTAATACTCCCTCGAATCCATATTAATTGTCGTTGTACCGTGTGTATCCAGACATGTTAGAGCATCTCCACCGGCGCTCCCAATAACCCTCCCAATAGGGTTAATGGGAGTGTTGGCTTAGAAAAGCCCTCCACCGGCGGCCCCAAATAGAGGCAAAGTTGCTTGACAGACCCAATAGCGCCTTTGCCAAGCCCGCTTCACGCCAGTCCATAGGGGAAGTGTGAGTGCTATCAACCACGACAACACGAGCCATGTTGGATCCTGACGGGCGGTCTCGCCGTGCCAGCGACTCAAGGGAAGTCTATTTCACTTTTCCCTCCCCCACCCATTTTTCAATCTCCCGCCTGCTGCCTCCCTCGTCCACCTCGTTCCCTCCCTGACCACCTTTGGCGCTCGCTCGAGCCACGTTAGCCCGCCGCCACTGCCGCCGATGTCTTCCGACAAGCATGGTCGTGGTGCTACTCATGGCAGTGGTGCTCTCGCAAGTCCCTGTGTGCGGCCGGCCGGCATATCGGAAGCAGCGTGCGCGATCGATCTTGAACGCTAGGAAGGTGAACGTCGACATCGTGTCCGCTTCGCTTGCGCTCAGCGGCGGCGCTGGTGCAAGCAAGGGTAGTATGAACGCACCGGTTAGTGCGTCGCCGTCGAACCCAACCTACTACCCCGAGGGCGGTGGGCTAGTCAGCGTTGAGGAACGCGGATATTCCCCGGGTATGGTGAGAGCGACCATGCCTCTGACTCGCCGAATGTCGGGGTCAAAGTGGACTCGGCGTCGACCTCAACCACGCGTTCACCGACTCACCGGCCCTGCAAGGGAGAGGGCAAGTTCAAACGGCGATGTGAGTGGCCGCCAACGCCTCTTTGGTTGGTCGGGTGATGATGTCGGCTATGTGTTCGATGGAATGCCCCACAACAACAAAGCCGACATGGTGTGAAACCGACGTCATGATATCCTATCATAGTGTGCGTTTGTGTTTGCTAGTGCATGAAACCGACGTGTGCGTTTGTGTTTGCGAATAGATTGAAGATTCAGCCATCTTGGCCGGAATGATCCGGGATGGTAGCCGTTCTAGTGCTCCAACCGGGACCGCCGGCGCTCCGGAAGAAGAAGAATACGATGAAGAGGAGGAGGACAGTGAGGGGGAAGAGGTCGAGGTGCAAAATCTCGAGACCGGGAAGGTATTCAAGACGAGGAAGAAATTCACTAAAAGCAAGAGGTGGAAGGCTGCCGAGGACGAGTGCCTATGCGAGGCATGGAAGCTAGTGACCAACGACTCCATTATCGGGGCCAACCAAACCTACGGTCGGTATTGGAAAAGGGTCGAGGAACAATTCAACGAGACTAAAAAGTATGGTGACTTCGCCAAGGTGTATATGGACCGCAATGACAATGCTATGTCGCATAGATTGATGAACATACAAGCGGATTGCAACAAATTCCACGACGACCTTGAGCAAACCAGTGGAAGAAAAGTGAGTGGCAAGACGATGGCAGACGAGTTGAATGATGAGCTACGGTTCTATCATGACAACAACAAGGACAAGGACTTCAAGTTTATACATTGCTTCACATGGATTCAAAATAACAAGAAGTGGGAAAGTACCCGTCACAATCTCAACGGCGACCGCAAGGGTTCACATGGGCCGGATCACTGCGCCGCCACTTCCGAGGGCCGCCAGTTGGGAACAAAAATGCAAAGGCTGACAAGAATGGGGCGTCCTCATCATTGTCCGTGCAAGCAACCATCGACAAGTGCCTCACCGAGGTCACCTCTATCTCGAAGCAAAATGCAAACACTTTCAAAGAAATTTGGTCATACTTGATGAGCAAGCATGATGAGAAGCTCGGCGTTGAGAAGGAGAAGGCCCAAGCAGCTCTTATCCTTGCTGACACTACAAGAATTAAGGTGCTCTCAGAGGCGTCGCAATTCGTGGTAAAAAGGATGAAAGAAGATTCCAAGATCTTGACCGACGACTTCTCGGCCTACCAGCCGCCGACGAGGGCTCGGTTTTGATTTCTCAATGGCGCATCTTGCGTGAGATGGGTCCTCTACTGCCGGAGCCAACGCTAGAGCCGACAATGGGCGCGACAGGGGAGCCAATGCCGGAGACAACGAGCGAAGCTGAGATGGAGACAAAGGAGAACACACCGACCATTTGATTTCCATGCATATTTGACGTTTGTAATATGTGATCGCGCGACATGGTGATGCTTTTTTGTTGGGTATTTGAACTTGATCGCCACTTTTTGCGTATTTTGATAAAAATTATATCGGAAGTGTCTATTGGGAGGCATAAGTAGGGTTAGCCGCTCCCAATAGCACGACTATGTGTGCCGGCGCTTACAATAGCAATAGCACTTGTGCGGCACAATGTTGGACGCTCTATTGAGAGCGTAGATAGAGATGCTATTATACTGCTAGACACATTCAATTCAACGACAATTAATATGATATTTTTTTATACCTAGAACGGTGGCGAAGATAAGAGAAAACCGTCTTGTCAACCCTAGCACTACTATTTGGGAACGGAGGGAGCAGATCTGATCGGCCAAAAATCTCCCTCAAGCTTCATCCATTTGCCTCCCTCCCTCCGAATCTCTCCCTCGCACGCTGATCTCACCCTCCACGAGCGCCCCCTCCCTCCCTGCCCGCTGCATCGCCGGCGGCGTCAGCTTCCAGCGACGATGGTGGCGAGGTGCGTTTTTCTACCTTCCGCACGCTCCGCCCAGGAATGCCGCGGGTTTTCTTCCTCCGAAGAGACTCCCGCGGGCTCCGCCCAGGGGCCGGGACGCGTTCTCCACATCCGCTTTATTCTGCTATTTGCCATCTCCATTCTCAACTTGCGAGAACCCTATTCCTCCTCAATCTTTCTTTCGGCGGTGCTCATATGCACAGATTCTGGCCGTATTTGGGGTTTCTGAGTCCCGTTTGTTCTCTATTCCCCTGCAGCTTAGTCGCTTATTAGTGTGGCGTGGCGGCTCAACCTGCAGAACGCAGCACCGGCATGGAGACTCCCCAGCTGACGATGCAGATGATTGAGTTCGACACCAAGGTGTGCCCTTCGGGCTCCACTTTCCCCAGTTCAGTTGTGGTTTTCGTGCAATGCTGTGAGGTTGTTGCTCTACATGTTGGTGAATGCCCTTTGCAGGTGATGCAGGACGAGCTGCAGAGGCTGGGGCTCAAGGTCAACCACCATGAGCAGAACATCAGGATCCTCAAGTCCGACATCAACACCATCGAGGAGTCCATAGCCGACCTGAAAAGTAAGATGTTTTGTGCGTTGGCCACATTGGCTTTATGTTTTATGGATGATGCTGTTCTTGTATGAATGCAGTGTATTTTTTTTTAGTTCATGAATGCAGTGTATGGATACCATCTGCCAGAACATGAAACATATTAAGTATGTGGTGTTTGTGTTGGTCAAGCATTAAGTTGTTTCGTTCTTGGTACTTTAATTCTACTCATTTATGGAACTCTTCTCTTCCGAAACTAGCATGTGGTTTCGTTTCAACTGCCGTACCGTTATCTTGTTCAGACTTGAATGACTATCCTTTCGTGTGCAGAATCCTAAATGGATGGTGTATCAAACAGCTAATAAGATGGTGTGCAATTTCACGCTTACTAATAGGGCACATGTCCTGTAAAAACAAACATCATTTTGAAAATTAAAAAAATGCCGTGCTATAAAAGGACATGTAGAATTACAAAATATTCTCGAGAAAGATCTACTGCCAGCAGAGCTTGTTGGACATCGATGCAGTTTTCGAACTTCAAATCCACTGTACGTGTGAGACGCACAAAAGGATAAAATCAGCTATCAATAGTGTACCTCACAATAGCAATGAGTTTGAACTTGAAATCTTGTATGCACATACATCAGAAGTTCATGTGAGAACTTATATGTGTGCTTTTGACATGGCATTTCCAGATTCTAAAAAAGATGGCTATTTTCACACGTTGCCCCCTTGCTAGGTCAATATCTGTAAATCAATATATTAAGTCTATTTAGCTACATAAAATGGGTAAGTTTGAATAGTATTTATGCAGTAGCCGTAGGACTAGTCATGATGTCAAATTCGTTGTTGAAACTGGAATGTGTTTGCGTTGCTGTCCACGTCTATTTCTTTGGCTACTGTTAGCACCAAGGTTGACTCATTGCATTGGATGGCTGATTTTCTCGATTTTTTTACATGGCTGTACATTCGTGTCATCATTTGCAGGTGTTGCCACTTTTATAAAAGAAAGTCAGAGTTGCTCTATACATGTCTTGATCTATTACCCCTATTTATATGTTGAACCCTAGAATTTTTGTCAGTTTAACTTGGGAAGGGTGCTGTAATTGGAAATAATCATACATCAGTTGTCCTATTCTTTTTAAAAATCTATTACCCTATTTATATGCTGAATCCTGAATTTTTCTCAGTTAAACTTGGGAAAGGGGCTGTAATTGCAAATAACCATACATCAGTTGAAGAAGCTAATCTGCGTACTATCGAAAGCATACGTAAGCAGGACAAGACAGCAGCTTCGCTTCTATGCCAGCTGCGTAAATACGCAACGACATCAATGATGAAAGATGTCCTTGGTGTTGTGGCTACCTTGGGAAAAGTAAATGATGATAATCTAAGCAGGTCAGTTTTTACCTTTGTTTTGCATTGAATTTAGCGCCCCTGTTGGTGCTAATTTACTTCACATGATATGCTTGTTTGTCCACGTTTGATGTTATCTTTTTGTTCTTGTAAATTTGTGATAGCCTACTCTCAGAGTACTTGGGAGTAGACAATATGCTTGGTCTCGTTTGCAAGAGTTATAATTGCATCAAGGATCTTGAAATATATGACGACAAAGGCATCATTGATAAGAAAAGAGGTATTCATGGACTCGGTGTCTCAATTGGAAAGTTTCTGGATGGGAGGTTCACTGTGTTCTGTCTTGAAAATAAGGTGCCATTCTAATTATTGAATCCTCCTATTCTCTGCTGGACTCAAACTGTATGAACACTTCAATATTATACAATACTACACGTCTACACTCTGCAGGCCATTTTCTGGAGAAGTTATGATTGATGATCCACAGAGGCATCTTATGTTGCATAAACCAAGGTTGCCTAGCGGAGAGGCTCCTCCTGGTTTTCTTGGTTTCGCAGTAAATATGATACATATGGACCAGGCATACTTGAGTTATCTCACACCCAATGGCCATGGCCTTAGGGAGACTTTGTTTTACAGTTTGTTTTCTCATTTACAAGTTTATGAGACTACAGCTAATCTACGAAGTGCTATTCCCTTGATAAATGATGGTGCCATTTCTCTAGACGGTGGTATATTGAAGCCTAATGGTTCATTCTGCCTTGGTGATAGGTACACAAATATGCAATCCATCCCTTCACGTTTCTTCATAATGTTGATGATGGGTGACAGTGTTTGAGTTTTGCAGATTGTCCTGATTAGTGAGTCCTTTCAGTAGTGTAGACATTTCATTGCTTGTACAACATATAGGGACTGTTTGGTTTAGTCTTATTCTGCCTTTTTAGACTTCGGCTTCTAAGCCAATAAAAGCACCTAAATAGGTGTAGTTGCTTTTGGTTTGGCTTTTGACTGCATAATGTTGTATGATGGAATAAGCAAAAATAAGCCTAACCAAACAGCCCCTTAATAAAATCAGGATTGTCTTTCACAAGATCAGTTTATTAACACTTGTTGCAGCTGAAATGAAACAGTAATGTCGATTCCAGTAAGATCTTTTCATTAAAAAAAACTCTTAAGGATCTACAGTCACTCTGGCTGTTTATTAATAATCTTTATGAAATTCAGATTGTAGTTTTATTTATTCTCGAAAGTGGAACCTCACTCTGTATGGTTATATTACCCTGATTAACGTACTCAAAGCAGTTCATTTACGGTAGCAAGTGTTAGATTGCTCTTTTTGTACTAAAATTTTGGTCATCACTTTTGTTGATGATTATAAGTGACATATGTAGGAAAAATGTAGAAGTGAAATTTACTGTAAGTGCAAGCCTTGGGGATTCAAACGCACATGGAAGTATCACTGAAATGGAAGAGCAAGTTAAAATGAAGAACTGGGAGAAGGAAAGGCTTGTTGAGGATGTCAAAAGACAGGAAGAGTTGTTAAAGCAAGTTAAGGACTCATTTGGCAATCTAAAGCAACAGCTTATGGACCGTATCAATCCATCACTGCAACAGCTTATGGACCGTATCTCTCCATTACCGTTGGCTAAGGTGCATTCACAGTATCTGTTTATTCTCCTTGAAACTAGGCTACTTCATAAGGCAACATTACAATTCAATATTCGCGTATGTACTAATTTTAGCTTTCGTAGTGCGTGCTGGTTATCTTTCTGTGAGATCTGGTATGTTTAACTTAGTGTACGTAAGTTTATTATATTCTAAAATTTAGTTATTTGTATGGGGCATCCTGTCCACAAGCTGCCTGCTGAACAGGAGCGGGTGAGTCAGAGGGGTCTGTTTGAGAATGAAAACAGTGATCACTTTTTCCTCACCTGTTTTCTGTGGTAGAAATGAAGCAACAATAGCACTACCATATTAACCTTTCACATGATGCATCAGCAATCTGTTGTTTTCAGAGTGATACTTATGGAGAATCAACATACAATTCATGTGATAACATGATTAGAGGATATTAGTAGTCTGATAGACTATGGTTCCTGTATTTAAGTGGTTTAATCATTGTTTTTGACGATTGAAATTTGTTTTGTTCTCCTGTACATGAATGCTTTATCTACCTTGGAGTTTATATACTATTGTCGGTTTGATAAAATCAAAATTTGAGATGCTGTAGACATACTCCAAATTATGAAAGCAGCAGTTATGAGGCAAATCGCCATTGATCAGCGTTACATTTCTTTCCATGTTTTTGTAGGGATACCAAGATCCATTTTTTCTCAGTAAAAAAGATACATGCTTGATGCCCCATGCAGTATGTCATATAAAGTGCAAGAGATTTATATGCTTTACTTGATTTTCAAACTCATAAGGGTTCTGCCCTTCAACTGACTCTAATACTAAAAAATGCAACTTGCCAGTACAGGCAGATAGCATTTGTAATTTTATGTCCGTAATGATGGAAAATACTGAACATGACAATGGAACTAATGTGCTTTTCTTTTCTGCCGAGGGCACAGGTTTCACCAACAAATCGCTCGCCGGGAACTCCAGGAAGTAATCCATTTGCAGCAACTCCTGGAAGTAACCACTTTGCAGCATCTCCTGGAAGTAGCCCGTTTGCAGCAACTCCTAGAAGTAACCTGGTTGCAGCAACTCCTGGAAATAGTTCATTTGCAGTCAAGCCTCCCCACTTGCGCTGACAGTGTAAATGTTCTCTTGCGATGTTCTTTTGCTGGGAGTTTGGCATGCGCTGGTTTCGTTCCTGCTAAGCCAATTTCATTTTGCGACGTTCTTGTTGCTAGTTTCTAGTGCACAGTAGGATGTGAAAACTTAGTACGTAACTGGCATCTGTTCGTAAGTTGGGGGTCTGTCTCCAGCTGTTTGCAACAGGCGTCTTATTTTGCTAGTTTTTTGTCGAAAGAGAGAGAAGGGGATAGAAGAGGTCCCACCTAACCAAATTCAGGAGAAGACTTGAAGTAGCATGGAAATGTCGTCTGGTTTCTTCGTTAGCTGATTGTTTTGTTCCTGAAACCTTCCTGCTGGAAGATGGCAGGAACTTTTGTTCCTTCCAATCATCTACGAAACATGATGTAACAAATCAGCTAATTATCTGTGAAGCAGCATGGATTACTAAGAAGTAACCATTTTTGCCACCTCTTACTTGTATTGTCTGATCTGACTATTACATTTGGCTATTGTTATGCTTGCTGAAAGTAGGCATCGAATTTTCGTGATCACACGGCGGAAACCCTATAAAAAGGTTGTAGGGAGTAGTAGAACACCATGTAACCATGTTCCAGATTCAACAAGTTCTCTGAAATTGATTGCAAGATGCAACAGTCGAATCCGAGCTACAAACATCGTAATGTGGAGTTGATTCCACAGCTGGATTAGATTACAACACTGCTCGTTGTAGGGAGTAGTAGAACACCATGTAACCATGTTCCAGATTCAACAAGTTCTCTGAAATTGATTGCAAGATGCAACCGTCGAATCCGAGCTACAAACATCGTAATGTGGAGTTGATTCCACAGCTGGATTAGATTACAACACTGCTCCAACAATCTGACCTAGCTAGACAATGTAAGATCGAAACAAAATCTAGAAGTTGAGTGATGCAGGTGGATCAAGCCCCAACCAGGCCCTCCTTTCTTCAGCATGTTCTGCAGTTTGCCCTGGCCTGGATTATTTGTCACTACAAGTTGCCAAGGCAAGGAAATATCACCTTGAATTCAATCAATAGCTTCATTTTGAATTAAAGGCAAACGAAAATGACCTATGCTTTTCACCCGTCATTTCTCACGTACCTCTTCTTGTTGGAGGGGACTTTCCTTCCCTTGCCGGCTATAACGTCGTCCATGCTCTGGCCGTAGCGCCGGTACCTGCCGCCGGAGGCGACGAAGCCTGGGCACGGCCGGTAGGCCTTGATCGGCCACCAGCCGAACAAGGGGACGGCGGCTATGCCGCCCATGATCCGCCCTTCGCCATTGCAGCCCCTCTCTGTCTCCTCCCGGCCGCAGCCCTTGCACCCCCTATGTACGGTTTGAATTTCATTAAGTAGCAGCGCAAGCACCATTTTCATTACTTGAAACCGGAAACTCGCCATGTATGAGACCAACTGAATTTTGAGATGAATCCACCGACTTATGCAAATTCAGGTTGGCAGAAGTTGTTCGAAATACACCTGCTACTACAGTGGCAACAAAAAATAAATTAAAAATGAGGTTCTACCGAGACTTGATCTCGGGTTACTGGATTCAGAGTCCAATGTCCTAACCGCTAGACCATAGAACCAACTGCTGGCACCAGCTGGAATGAAAATTATATATAGAAATCACTCCACATAACATGCTTAGGTGCTTGCTAAATTTGAGACAGGAGTAATTCGGTAGACCTGAACAGAAGCATGTACCTGAAGTTAGGGTCATCCCTGTAGTCGTATGTGACAGGTTCCGCGGTAGTAGCAGGGGAGGTCGTCTCTGCTGCTCCCTCTTGGTCTTTGGTCACAACTGAAGAAGACGAGGAGCTGCCAGATGAGCTGCAGACAAGACTGCCTCTGGCCCCGGTTGGCGCGTGCTTCCTGTGCAGCAATGGAGACGCGGAAGGAGGAGACGAGGAGTGGCTGGTGGAGAGAGGCGGAGGGGAAGGGAGCTGCAGCAGCCAGAGGGATGACGCCATTTTTATCTGCGTGCTCCTGCCACACTTCCTCTGCTTCACTTCCTTCCCCCTGGAGCTAGGGGAGGAAGATGAAATGGAGGAGAAAAATGGGGGAGTTGGGAAAAGATTGGACGATGAACTGGGAGCCACGTGGTCAGGAGACAGGCTTGTGGTGTGGATAATGCATGGTGGGAGATTTTTTGGGGCGAATTTCATTGGGATTTTCCCCGTCTCTAAGCTGTTTCGTCTACAATTTGTTTACAGATTACTGTCTCTGACTGATATCTTAACGTGAGAAGTCAGTCAGGGAAGGTAGTGTCCATGTGCGAAAAAAGAAACAAAAATAAGGTTCTACCGAGAATTGAACTCGGGTTACTGGATTCAGAGTCCAATGTCCTAACCGCTAGACCATAGAACCAATTGTGCTGGAATCAGCTGACAAATAATAGACATCCTATTCCTTTGTCACACCATTGTCCAAAGTATTTTTTTTGGGATGACCATTGTCCAAAGTAGATACAAGTAAAACGACACAATGCACAGGGACAGGGTCGGCTCACAAAATGTTCATTTTACTACGAACGTTTTCCATTATACAAGAAAGAAAGACACAATTCCACGCAAATAAATCTCAGGGCGTTCAACACGTTCTCGCATGCTGGGTAAATCACATGACCTGTTACTGTTTTTCTCATACTACATGATGTTGTGCGTGCGTGTGTTGTACATGATGATAGTACATGTGAAAGTTGACATCATGACTAATGTAAAAGTATTTTTAAAGTTACAAGTCAACGTCTTGCAAGTTGGAATAATTTTTATAGATAAAAATATGAACATCGACAATACCAAATCAATATAAATTGATTCATAATACTACCTCCGGTCCACAAACACTGTCGCACAAACTGTTCTGGCGTAGTACAAAACGTGTACACCCTGGCGACACAAATTTCGGATCGGAGGGAGTAGTATATATTTTCAGTATTACAGATGTTAATATATTTGTCTATAAAATTGGTCAAAATTGTACGACGTTAACTTTTGACTAGAAATATAAGGCTTGTTTTCTTTTAAGCGGGTAGAACATCTGAATAGAAAGGAGAATGAAATCTCCAAAACAACTAGTACAAAAACAAGTTAGGCAACACATATGGGAAAAATAGTAACAACATCACCAAGAGAAATACTTGAATGACTCAACACCCTAATTTAAATCCATGCACCAAATCCAACTTTCTTTGCTCCATCGCCTAAAAGAGCTGATATGGAACATCATTAATTGTAGGTCGATGCTATTTTTTTGGATGGTCGACACAAACTAATGAACATAAACACTTGGAAGAACAATATAAAAAGGAAAAGGGGGAGAGTAGTGGGAGCGATGTGGAGGAATTCGAGCACCGCCTCGGATCTGGCAAGAGAAAAATGGCATGGGAACCACTATCGAGCCCATTTAATTCCTCTGCCTCATCGCCGTCGTCATGAAACCACAATCTACCAGTAGACATGCAAATTATATACAAAGTGGAGAGGTTGCACCCCCTCTCCCCACACAAACATATGCTGAAGGAGAGAAGAAGGAAGAGGAGGCATCAAAGAGAATAACGCAGATGACAAGAGCAAGAGAAGTAGGGAGAAACTCAGAAAGGGAAGAGAGGAAAATTGAAAGAACATTTTATGTATCCCTGTTGTTTTGGGTGTTAGGCAACAACACTAGCGATACTCTAATTTATTGCCAAGTGATACAGGAATTAATTGATAAATTTACCTGATGCATCAAAACGTCAAGAAGAAAAGATTGAGGAAGAAGGTGTTGCTGAAACTTCCAAGCCGGAGTCTCCGGTCTGTCTAGACCGGAGTCTTCGGACTCAGGGGATCTTGTCAAAGAGCACCAGGTGGTGACACCCGCTGTACTCAGTCCGGAGGAAGACCGGAGTGTAGCCGGAGTCTCTACCCAGGCCAGAGTCTCCAGACTCAGGGGCCAAAGTCTCCGGCCCTAGAGAAAAGACTCCGGGCTGCCCAGCGTTTGCTTCAAGGTGTGACACCTTCTGCCCCTGGACCAGAGTGTCACCGGAGTCTCCGGTTTGGGCCGGAGTCTCCGGTCACTTAGACCGGAGTCTCCGGTGTGACGACAAAAGCAACGGCTACATTTTTGCAGCAGCTATAAAAGACCCTTCTTCTTCCTCCAGCTCTTTAGCTCGCCCAAAAATAGTTTGACCCCCATTGTTGCAAGCTCAAAACTACTAGATCTCCCAATCCCTCCACCCAAACTCATTGATCTTTGGAGGATTGATGGAGAAGGCCTGGATCTACATCTTCACCAAGCCGTTCTTCATTTCCCCCTCATTCACTTGAGGGATTTGACCCTAGGGGTTCCATTGCGAAAACCTAGGCATCTTGTTGATCTTACTTGTTGTATATTGTGACAGATTGTAGCCGTCTGGGAGCCCCCAATTCAGTTGTGGGTGTGTGCCCCAATATTGTTGTTGTAAAGGCTCCGGATTCTTTCTCGAAGGATTCCGATAGTTGAAGGTGAACCTAGCCTTTTTGGTGAAGTTCATCGGAGAGGAAGATGAGCCTGTTGTGGCGTTGAGACCAACCTGTTGTGGTGGTCGCACACCTCTTCAACGAGACGTACCCCTAAAAAGGAGGAACTCGGGAATACATCCTTGTCTCCGCGTGCTTCCGTTCGGTTATCTCTTGATCTTAGTCTTTACTTGTATCTAGTTTGTTGCTTAGTGTTAACTTGTCATATAGGTAAATTCACCTTAGTTGCATATCTAGGAAATTTACCTTTTGTCAAGCCTAAACCGGAAAAAGAATTAAAACTTGGGTAGCACCTATTCACCCCCTCTAGGTGCCCATACGATCCTTTCAAAAATACCCTCGGTAAGTGAAACCATTAATTTGGCCAGCACGAGCACTACTGTTAGTGCGAAATTGGCCTATAATCATTGGTTTCAATCATTGATGTGTTATGCCATCTCTAAGGGCGCCGCCCGTGGTACGCCCCAAAGTTGTGTCTGTTTGGAGGTTGTCCGAACACTTGTCCGGACAGATGGCGGCGGGTGTGCTCAAGGGCATCCCCTAAATGGACCGGACCTCTTTCATTTTAGCTATTTGCTCACTATTTGTTCGCTTTGATCTCAGTTATTCAAAAAAAGACTAGGACATAATTATCAATAAATAAAGACACATAAGTATGCAGAAGACATAAATCGTTCGGAAATAAATTTTACCCGCTCCTTGCTCACAGGTTTGAGGTCCGTGAGCAGCGTCGGAGAACGCCACACGGCGACGATGAAAGTGTTGAGACTTTGAGGCATAGTCGAGGTGTTTTTAGCAAAGTTTGAAAGGTAGTTCTGTCACGAATGAAGAATATCTCGTCATACCAACTATTCCATATATAGTTTGTTCGGAAAGAAATGTGGCGACGTCGGTTAAAATGGGAGAGGAGGCCTCGTGTGTGGGAAGGAGAGGAGGGACCAAAGTGAATGCCCCTACTAATCCTCTTTAGCATTGGAAAAATGCTCTTAACAAGATGCAATTACACACATATATTTCGAAGAGTTACATCGTCGACGTCGATGATAGTGGCAACATAGTGCCATGGCAAACGGATTGAGAACGCAGACGTGGCTACCATACAAATTCCGCATTATTGATTCCTCGCTGCCACACCGTGAGGCAGCAATAATAGCACACTAGCCGTAGCTCTCCCTCCCTCACCTAGATCCTAATCCCAGAGCTGCTCGTGCGGTCGTGCACGGCTTCATTGTCCCCCGCGCTTTTCTTAGACCGCTCGCCGGAATCCGCGGCGCGACCCCCGCCTCCCCGCACAGCTCCCCCCTCGCGCCACAAAGCGCTGCCCCCCGCACCCCACACCGGAGCCCGGATCACGCGTGCGAACGTCGACGTTCTTGCCGTTCTTGGGCGGGGCGGAGGCGGGCGTGCGTGCGTGCGGGCGCGCGCCATGGACGTCGACAGCGTCGAGTGCCTGTCGCTGCCCGACTCCGCCATGGACGCGGACGACGTCGGCATCGCCACCCTCCACCCGCACGGCGCCTCCTCCAGGCCCGCCGCCGCGTACCCCAACCCCAACCCCAAGGGCGGCGCCGGCGGCGCGGGAGGTATGGTCGCGCCCGGGAGCAGCGTGCACGAGCTGCTCGAATGCCCCGTCTGCACCAACTCCATGTACCCGCCCATCCACCAGGTTCTTGATTTTGCCCCCCAACACAACCAGGTTCTTGATTTGGTGTACGCGGGCGATTCCTGGGCTCCTGGGTTCGAATTGGGATCTGGGAACTCGGGCGTGGATATACAGGGAACTAACTAAAACTAGTGTAGAGGCTAAAAAAAAAACTTAAACTAGTGTCGCATTTTTGGGATATTCATGTAGTGATTGTGGGTTGACTCTTTCCACATATGCTGGGATAATTTCGGTGACGAAAATAGCCTGCTTATTTCTTGCATTCTGGTTCCTTTCCTGCTATGTAGACGATTAAGAAAAGGTAGAAATTAGGCCTTGCAGACGGTCAGGCTATCAGATGTCTTCTAGCCTGTGAAAATTGGAGTCGAATCCTGAGCAGTAATTGGTGCTGTTACTGCTTGTATATGCTAATAAACTGCGAGATTTGAGTAATCACAAACCTCATTTCATTGAATTGCATATCATTCTCTTCACTTGAATAGGTTAAATGCAGGAATTTCTTTGATTTTATAGTGTGGGTGGGGAAGTAAAAGGTGGAGTGCAGGCCAATCAAAGAAATTCCTGCGTTTAACCTATAAAATCTAACTCCTTATTTCATTTGGTGGATCCAGAAATAGTGGTATATAAGAAATCAATCTGAAATATATGCACTTGTGCAATCAGTTACAGTTGTACAAAGAAGAAATATTTTCAGTCGTCAGCGTTAGAGTTGATAGCAAATGAACTCCATTGAACAAATGTACTCCCTCCGTCCCAAAATAACTGTCTTAGATTTGTCAAAAAGTAGATGTATCTAGACATGAAACAAGTATAGATACATTCACTTTTGTACAACTTTAACACACTTATTTTGGGACGGAGGGAGTATGTAGTATCAGACGAAATATTTGAATGCCCATATTGGTATCTTGATCCTTAGGCAAGTAAATACTGAACATATGTAAGAAATTTGGGATCATACACGGGGTTATGAAAATGGGGAAAATTATTGATAATAGCAGACCTAGCTGTGTGTTCGAGGGACCTAATTGTGTGGGACTGAAGAATTACATGTATTATGTAGTGCTAGTTTTTGACATGGCTCTAAATAATCTCTTTGACTGCATTTACAGTGCCAAAATGGACATACTTTGTGTTCCACATGCAAAGCTAGGGTACACAATCGTTGCCCTACTTGCCGACAAGAGCTCGGTGATATCAGGTGTTTGGCGCTGGAGAAAGTAGCCGAATCGCTTGAGCTTCCCTGTAAGTACTACACCTTGGGGTGCCCAGAGATCTTCCCATACTACAGCAAGATAAAGCATGAAGCGCTGTGCAGCTTTAGACCATATAGTTGCCCCTACGCTGGTTCTGAATGTTCTGTGACTGGTGATATCCCTTACCTTGTTAACCACTTGAGGGATGACCACAAAGTTGATATGCACAGCGGCTGCACATTCAACCATAGATACGTCAAATCCAACCCAAGAGAAGTCGAAAACGCCACCTGGATGCTGACGGTAAGTATTTACAGGAGAAATGTTTTTTTCTTGTCCCACTTTAGTGAAATATACCTAGACATACGATCACCCCCCACATATAGCAGTTCTTGGTATCGATGTAACCTTGTGTATAAATTTCAAATCTTGATACATTTGTTTGAATTATTTTGAGTAGGTGTTTCATTGTTTCGGGCAATACTTCTGCCTGCACTTTGAGGCCTTCCAGCTTGGGATGGCACCAGTGTACATGGCCTTCCTCCGTTTCATGGGGGATGAGAATGAGGCGAGGAACTACAGTTACAGCCTCGAGGTCGGTGCCAATGGCAGGAAGATGGTATGGGAGGGCACCCCCAGGAGCGTCCGGGACAGCCATCGGAAGGTGCGGGACAGCCACGACGGCCTCCTGATCCAGAGGAACATGGCATTGTTCTTCTCAGGGGCGACCGGAAGGAGCTGAAGCTGAGGATCACCGGCCGGATCTGGAAGGAGCAGCAGACACCAGATGGCGCCTGTGTACCAATTCTCTGTAGCTAAGCAACGAACAATCTTCAAAAGAAAGAAAGGATTCGATATCATTCGACTGGATATCGTCTTTCCTGTCGCCATACCCTACTGTTTGCGTATGGTCTGAGGCGACGTTTCATGGTTTTGTCTGTTCAGCAAAATTAGGAGGGTAGGATGATCTTGTAAAGTAAATTTTGTATATACGGCATCCCACACCTTATTGCAGGTTGGCTCAACAAAGCTCTCTGGTGCCTGCAGTTGTGTTTCAGTAGTAAACTGCATTTTTACCGAACTCAATCATCAGTCTTATGATTTGAGATGTAGTAATAACAAAGGCTAGCAAGTCAGACTGGATCTATAAGCTGACAGTGAAATAGGGTTTATAATTTGGAGTGGGACCTAGGATGATATCAGCAGTTTGGATTAGTACCGCACGTGGAGATTTGAGATGTTGATGTACATGCCATTGACAGCTTGACTTGGGCACTTTGTACCCTGTAATTCATGTCAGATTAGTGAACTTCTGCTCCAGGATAATCTTGTATAGACTAATGATGTGTTAATGCCCTCGTCATGATGTGCGACGTGTCTCAAGTGGCGAATTTGCCTTTGACTGTGTACCTCAAGTAGCACAATCACGCTTAACGTCCTCGTGAAGAATCTCGTGAACGATTAGGGGCTCTTTGGTTCAAGGAAAATTTAACACAGTAGAATTTTTCCTATAGCCTACGTGAAAACTCCAAATAAAAATCCCATCGGGTCTATCCTGTAATACCCTAGACTAGAAATTCCCCAAACGATCGGTAAATCAGAAGGGATGAGTATTCAGAGTTTTTTTCTTCCAAAAATGTACATAGAACTTTAGAAGTAATGAAATTACAAATAGATTACTAGACCACCTAACAAAAACTACAAGCACTAAAGTGAGCCGAAGGCGCGCCCCGTCCTCGCCTGTCCATCATCGGAATCGTGGAGAACTTGTCGTAGTAGATGTTGTTGTAATAGACAGACGAGAAATTGTCATGCTAAGCCTTCAAATAACCAACACACCAGAGCAGCACCAATCACTTATGATGAGAAGGCTAAATCGAAGATTAAGTTTATCATGAGGCAAGGGAAGCAAATGTATTGCACACAAACTAACTCGTATGGTAACCACATTTTTACTCCCTCCGCTTATTTTCGACATAACTTTGATTCATAATAAATAAATAAGAAAGACCCCGTGCTCCATCCTATTGTAAAAGATCACCTTTTTTTGTTAGATACCGGTCCATTTGGTACTAATGATTCGGCCTACTCCCTTCGTTCACAATTATCTCGCATTCTCCCTCGAAAAAACAATTATCTCGCATTTTAAATTTAGTTGAAGTTAAACTTTTCCAAAAATTGATCAAATATATGGGGAAATTTTTAACGTCTACAATATAATTTAATATTATTAGAACCACAATAAAATATACTTTCATATTATATACATTTAATATTAATGATGTTGATATTGTTTCATATATACTTGGTCAAAATTTAAAAAGTTTGATTTTGAAAAAACCCACAACACGAGGTAAAGGAAAACAGAGGGAGTATCATCCTGCGGGTGAGTTTGAGAGCCGTGTTTTTCTCCGACGTTACTGACATTCTACGATAAAAGTCATGTGAGCGCAAGTTGTCAAAAAAATAATGGCCAAACCAGAACAATAATTTTGAGTCCATTTTGCATCGTATGTTGTGACTGCGGAGAACGTGTCGCATGCAACCAAGAAATTGGTGCACCCGGTGCATCCGATATCGGTTGACCACCTTTTTTTAATCCGGAAAAAAGTTTGAGCACAAGAAATACTCATTTCTGTCATGTCATAAAATTTCAAATCGAAATTCTTAACACATGTCAAGAAACAAAATGTATAAATTGACAATGAATAGTGCCAACATGCAAGTTGGGAGCTTTATTTTGGCCCATTGTCACTATTGATACTCCCTCGAATCCCAAATACATGTCGCAACTTACACGTATGAGTTGTAGTTGACTCCCACGACAGTTAAAACAGACTGGCGGGAGTAACAAAATTTTGTCGTTTTCTCTAGTTATGTTGTGTTTCATATTTAGAATCAAAATTTTGTGAGGATGTCTATTTATGTTGTGTTAATGCCTAAACTTTTTTGCCACATTTTTTTGAAACCCAACCGGAGCCGGCTGAACCAATTTGTTCGTTGCACATTGATACATTCCGCCCCTGGCCGGTCGGACCGGTTTTTATACGCTGCCTCGCCTAGCCCATCACGGGCTTTCTGCTCAACAAAATCGCATCCCTTCCTTCACCTCTCTCTTCTCCTCTCTCTCACACTCAACGCGAACCAGAACCCGCCTCAGCGACACGAAGCTCGCCGCGAGATGGTAAGCGCGATCCACCCCCCATTTCCATGCCTCCGCCGACCCACCGTTCCCAGCGGCGGCCGCCGCATCCGTAGCGTAGCGGATCTAGTCCGACGGTCGTGAAAGGATCTATTCCTCGCTGTCGTTTGAATTCGTGAGGGTTTGGGATCGATCGGAGGGAGAGACGCTAGGGTTCTGGCGGGGGACGCATCGCGGGTAGGTCGTTCCGTTGCGTGATTTAGCGGATCCGCGAGGGTCTGGGGCCGAGGGGTGGATTGGTTCCATGTGGTTTCTGCGACATTTCTCGCCTGTAGTAGAGGTTTCGCTTATGGCGTATCAGTGCCTCCGCTAGCGCTGTTAGGTAGGTAAGTTGGTCACTGAAACCAATGCCGCTGGATTGGCGAGCGACTGGGTGCTACTGTGCTCGGCTGTTGATATATTTGTGGATAGAAATTTGTTAAGGTGGATGTAGTAGTTAAATCAGGGTTAATCAGCGCCTTCGGATGCAGCTTGCTGCAAAATGCTCCGGGGAGTTCATTTGGAGTGCCTTGTGTCACCAGCTTTGATGTGCATTCATCTGACACTGAAGTTGTTCTGTCATGGCCATAGTATAGTATCTGACAGCTGATATATTAGTTATGTAAGCGCCATGCATTTTATGCTGATTCCCTACAAATTTTTGTGGCTAAGGATGTTTTGAGGCTTGGAACATTGGAGACTCTGTTTCTGATATTATTAATCTTTATGAAGAAGCAATTTCTCGTTAAGTCATTTTAAATGCTGATATAGACTTATATGACCTGTTAGTGTAATTCATAATCTAGCTGCAATGAGTGACCAATAGCTTGTTTCAGGGAAGTTGGGTTATTTAGCGGTTCAGACTGTTAAACGATACCTTGGCTCAGACTTTTATCTGTTAGATTTCATCCTAATCTTGGTATTAGTTGTCTCACTAGTGTTACTTGCCCTTACACCTCATATTTGGTTGGTGTTCTTGTCAAGTTTAAGCAGCTGATAAATGCATCTACCCTTTTTTTTAACACAAATGCTACTAGTCTTTTTTGACATAGGAAGTTGTAAGACAGAAGAAGGATATTGCTTGAAGGATGCAAAGCTTCAGATGTTTTTATCTTGTCTATAGAGCTTGTTTGACCTCCCGTTGCCATTTAGGGGATTACCTCTGAAGCTTGGAGCAGTATAGTATTATTCGTTACTCTTTGGGAAGTTTGATTACCGTGTTATAAGTTTCGACCCAGTCTTATTATTTATTTGCACTTGGAGTTGGAGAATAGGCTTGACATTCCCTATTGATTGAGGTCTTAAGCTGTTACTGTCTGAGATAAATCGGTCATCGGATAAGTTTGGTTCAATGTGCCGAATTGGACATTAGAAGTCTGTACTAGCTGTTGATGGTGCAACACGTTACATGTATGAAGTATTTACTGCCTTTCCTCTGATTTTCTGTGCAGGTCGCACTTTTACATTAGCTATGCTAGTTTGTTTCTCGTCGTCTTTTCAAAATGGTGAAGCTGACAATGATAGCCCGTGTCACTGATGGCCTTCCATTGGCGGAGGGGTTAGATGATGGTCGAGATCTGAAGGATGCTGACTTCTACAAGCAGCAAGCAAAACTGTTGTTCAAAAACTTATCAAAAGGGCATCATGATTCATCAAGGCTGTCAATTGAGACTGGACCATACCTTTTTCAGTATCCTTAATCTGTATGTGACCTGCAGCATTTTGGTTTTGTTTCTCTTTTGGAGAAAATGTGATCCATCCATGATTTTTTTGTGCCAAAGAGAAATAGAATCATGTAACTTGTGCAGCCTAATTGTATATAACTAGCTACTTTCTAAATCCTTCATGCCATAGTTGCTTTATTAGTAGTTGAAGTTGCTTCTTCAAACTTGACAATTTCGGGAACTTTGGTACCCTTGTAAAATTCTAGGCCACACATCTAAATTTCTGTATGTTTTATGGCATAATATACAGTTACTTTTTGGTTAGCGTTTCTGTTTATATAGAACCTGCTTATTCAGATCTGCCTTAGCATTTCAAAGAGGCAAAGGTAACATACTGCTATGCTTAAAGAAGTTGATGACTTCAATACTAAACAGTTTCTTGGACTGCCCTCTTCCTTTTTACATCTACAACACCTTTTGTAATGCGCTATCTGTATTCATGATGCATTTGCATGTAGATTGCATTTAGTAAGATGCATGCTAATTTGCTAATACTGTATATTGAGAAGGAAATCCTCTTCTGTAGTTGTAACTTCTTTCCTTATTAAAATTATTGTGGCACTCTTGTTGCACCTTGATTCAACAAAAACAGTTACATCATTGAGGGCCGTGTGTGCTATTTGACAATGTGCGACCGTTCTTATCCAAAGAAACTCGCGTTCCAGTATTTAGAAGATCTAAAGAATGAATTTGAGAGGGTCAATGGCAGCCAAATTGAAACTGCTGCAAGGCCATATGCTTTCATCAAATTTGGTACGGTTTTTGGATCTTATATGAAGATTCTTCATGTTCATTTTCTTAATAGCTAGTACTTGATAGCTTATAGATGTCTATGTTTAGACACATTCATACAGAAAACCAGGAAACTGTATTTGGATACCAGAACCCAAAGGAACCTTGCCAAGTTGAATGATGAGCTCTACGAGGTGCACCAGATAATGACTCGCAATGTTCAAGAAGTTCTTGGTGTCGGTGAAAAACTAGATCGTGAGTTTCACACTTCATCTTATGTTCATTAATGTTGCGTTTGCTTCGCCATATTTTTCTGGATTGATAGACATGTGAACGATTTCTCTGCATATTTAGATATAGCTGGAACATATCTGTAAGTGTTTACCCCAAAAGGCATCATTGAGTAGGTTGTCTGTTAGGTTCAGAATCTAATTTGGTTTCAGTGCTCTATGTGAATTTTCCCATGGACTATATCTTTTTGTATAACATTTTCTTCAATAGGACCTTTTCTCTTCCATTTTTTACAACAGATGCTTCTTTTGAAATCCCTTACCTGTATATAAAGGTATTATTACTGCCTTAATGCTATGCTTTCTTGCTAGTCCAAAGTTTTGAAAGCAGGTGCACACCTTTTGGGCACGTATTTTTTTGACACCATTTTCGTATTTTGAACTTCTTTGCCGTGGACGCTTCATTTTTTAGCAAGACTTGTCCTGCTCTATCAAATGTGTTATTCCCTCTGATCCATATTAGTGGGCACAACTTTGTCTAGATACACATGTATCTAGTCTAAATACTTAACTAGATACATATGAATTTAGACAAAGCTATGCCCACTAATATGGATCGGAGGGAGTATTACATTTCATAATCCTCAGTCATGCCAATTAACTGTTGCTCAAAGAAAAGTTTTTATTCGATTCTTGCAGAGGTGAGTGAAATGTCTAGTAGGTTGACCTCTGATACCAGAATGTATGCAGACAAGGCAAAAGATCTCAATCGCCAGGTATCGTCCGCGTAACTTCATTTTCCGCTCCAGTATATGTATATCCGAGGCTCCAAGCAGCTAAGCTTAGTACTAAGACTAAAACTAATGATGAATCTGTATTGGACACGAGATAAATATGGCTCTTTTTTGTTCATGGTAGTGTTGTCACCTTTGTTTTTCATTATCTTAAGTGAATGGAGTCTTGAGGTAAATCTACTTGCTCGGTGAATCATGGTGTCCTCTTTTTCTCAAACTTATTAGTTCAAAACTCCATAATTAGATGTAGGCTACGATTGTTATTACAGTGGATTATGATAAATTCGGATTGCCTAACCAACTTTTGCCATTTTACCTTTTGGTTACCATCTTTTTTAATTTCCATGGCTCTTTGTTTACACCAGATTATAAAATAAATTCTGCTCAACACAGTGAGTAGCCACAAACTTAGCCATAATTATTGCCTTTCCCATTCACACATCTGATATTAGTACGATTGGTCACTTCCAGCAAATTCCATCCTAAGTTCTTAACTTAGTTCCATTGTGATCTTCCACAACCTGCTAATTAATGCTTAGTAATATGATTCCATCTATTTGGTAAACATACAAATTCCAAAAAGTTTCTGCAATCCTATGCTCGGTATGGGAATCTTGCATGCCTTACTATGCCCTGTCTCTGTTGTTAATACTGGTTATATCTTGTCTGGTTGAGTTGATTGTTAAGTATATAACGGCTACCTGATGCACTCCACTTTCTTCTGAGGAAGAGATATGGTTATCATTTCATTCCTAAAAAAAAACAGTTTTACACGGCCTTCAAGAGGCACAACACACATACAACGGTAGGCTAGAACCTAGAAGAATAAAACATGATATGGGCATACGGTCCCAAACTATCTATATCTGTATTGAACACTCGGTGGCTGTTGGTAGCAGTGGCTACCCAGCCCACCCGAGTTCGATCCCCCGGGGGACGAATTTCCGGTGTCTCACTGTGGACACTGTTCACTAGGAACACTGTTCACGCCACTGTTCATTAGGAACAGTTTCAAGTGCCTCTCTTCGTCCACGTGCCACAGGCGAGGTCGACGTGCCCGTCGGTCCCGGAGCGCTGGTCTTCGGATAAGTCTCTCAAGGACGTATTAGGGATATAGGTTGTAGGTCTAGTTTAGACATATAGGTGGGGTGTGTGCGTGTGGTGTGTGTGAGTGTGGTGTGTGTGCCTATATGTCCGATCAGATACTACAACTTGTACTCTCAGGAGAGGACTCAAAAAAAAAAAAAAAAAACCTATCTAAGGGCGCTGAGCCTGCCATCTGGTCAATACACCACTTCACCCACGTAGTTTACAAACTAGATGTTTTTCTTATATAGTATCTGATACCCTTGCCTCTTGTCATTTTCAGGCCTTGATTCGGAAGTATGCGCCTGTTGCCGTTGTGATTGGGATAGTAGTGATGCTCCTTTGGGTCAAGAACAAGATATGGTGACCGAGTGAAGCATGGACATCCTTCATTACAAGATGGAAACTTCTCAAGATCCCGGTGCACCATATCGTCGATTCTAGTTTAACAGTCGCTTCTACAGCTTATCCCGCATCTGCCTATTCAAGCGAGAGTACATTTTAGCTGCCTATTCCTCCCAAAGAAGAGTACCAAACAGTAAACCTAAGCCTGCTGTGTAGTATAGAGTATCCTGATGGACGAGTTCCATGAATGACCCTATCCTGATGTATGAGTTCCATGTATTCTGGGAGCTGCACATTCCCTGAAACTAATACATGTGTAGAGTTGGCTTTTCGATCTCCGAAATGATAAATGTGTCTTTTTGCTAGCTCACATATATCAGGCAGATCGACAAGTATCAGTCATTGCTGTGTGTGTGTGCATGTTTTGTAACGTTTGTAAACGCGATGAAGTTTGTTCAGCATGCTGCCGGAGAACAGGCCATTTCATTCCCACATTTCCAATTCGTTCGGTCGATGAATGTTCTGGCCCTGGAATTTGACACTGTTCTAGTCTTTTTTTTGCGACTCGACATTGTTCTAGTCGAAATTGCCTTTTTCCTGTAGAATCCTGCATTGATTTCTTACAGTTCAACCCAAACCCCAAGAACTAGCACCAGTAATGAAGTCAGCACCGGAAGCCAAGCACCCTGCCGTCTACCGGCGAGACGCCGACGCGGCACACCTTGGAGGCCTGCACCCGGTGCGTCAGCACCTTCAGCATCTTCACCCTCCCCTTGACCACCAGCAGCGAGTCCACCTCCATCACCGCGGCAGCGGCGGCCGGCTGCTGCGCGGCGATCTGCACCGGCGGCGGCATGGCCGCGGGGAAGGCCTGGACAGCGAAGCTGGCGGTCAAGTGCTTGGTGGTGCCGCTGTCGATGAGGCCCGCGGGGATGTAGATGGCGCCGATCTCCCCGCCAGCGTAGGCGACGCGGAGCGAGCTGTCGAAGTGCGCGAGCGGCGCGCGGTTGGGGTTGCGCACGGTGGCCAGCTGCTCGAAGGTGAAGGCGACGGTGCCGTTGGCGGCGGCGAAGGACGGCAGCCGCACCGCGGACACGGCGATGTCCGGAGGGCGCGGGCGGAAGAGGAGGAACAGCGCCGCCGCGGTCCCGCCGCAGGCGAGAATGAGGAAGAGCGCCGCTAGGAGGCAGGACGCCAGGGCTGAGGTGCGCCGCCGCCGCCGCGGGGGCCGCTCCGGCTCGTAGTAGTACGGGTACCAGGGACTCGGCGACGGCGGCCTGTCGGTCGTCGCGACGGGAGCCGCGCGGCCCTCCGGCGCGTAGTACGGCCCCGGCGGCCTTGGCACGGTGGGGGCCGGAGCCTCCTGAGCCGCGTGACCCTCTGGAACGCCGTTGGGCTGCCCGGGTGGCCTGGCCACGTCCCGAGCCGTGCCGCCGTGCGGCTGCTCCGGCGGCCTGGACACGGCGGCGACGGGAGCCTCGGGAGTCGCGCGGCGCTCCGGCGTGCCGTAGAGCTTCCCCGGCGGGATGGCTACGGCGGCGACGACGGGAGCCTCCCGAGTTGCGCGGCCCTCCGGCGTATTGGAAGGCCTGGCCACGGCTGGGGCGACGGGAGCCTGTCGAGTGGCGCGGCCCTCCGGTGGCCTGGCCACGTCGGCGAGGAGAGCCGCGCGGGCCTCCGCCGCGTGGTTCGTGGCCGGCCGAGGCCTCGGCCGCGGCTGCGGCTCCGGCGGCCTGGTCCTGACGGTGACGGGAGCCTCGTCGCCCTCGGCCGCGCGGTAGGGCCTCCTCCCCTGCCCCAGCTGCTGGTGCCGCCGCTCCGGTGGCCTGGGCACGCCGTCGGCGGCCGCGGCCTCGCGATCTGTCGGCGGCCGCATGCGCGGCGGGAGGGGAAGTGGTTGCTGCGGCCGCATGCTACTCCCTTTGCCCTGTGTGTGAGCGTGTCGCTCGCTCTCTTTGTTCTCTTGCGCCGCTTTACCTTGGCACCACAACGACAGCGACAATAATAATGTTGAATAATGTTGTTGGGTGGCATGTGCGTGGGAGTGGGAGTGGGAGTGGGAGTGGGAGTGAGCTGCTTGCTCAGTGGAAGAGCTTTTGCGCTTTGGAGACTTCTCTTCCAGATGAGACTGAGCCGAGGGCATCTCCAGCCGGCCCCCAAGCGCTACCAGCCTACCAGGACCTTTTTTTCGACACCTACTTCATTTGCAAAAAGATTGCACCGACACGGTAGGATTTTCCTCACTCCACGGTCGCTATGAGAATGCTTGCATATGGTGCTCCCGGTGATACACAGGATGATTATCTATGCATGGCCGAGTGTGCCGCCATTGAGTGTTTGTACAGGTTCTGCAGGACAGTGGTGGTAGTGTTTGGACCAAAATACTTGCGATCACCCAATGCTGAAGACACTGCTTGGGTCCTAGCCATGAATGAAGCAAGAGGATTTCCTGAAATGCTTGGAAGGATCGACTGCATGCATTGGACATGGAAGAACTGTCCATTTACTTGGCAGGAGATGTACAAAGGTCATAAATGAGCTTGCAGTGTGATACTTGAGGCAGTGGCTACACAGGATCTCTGTATTTGGCATTCCTTTTTTGACATGGTAGGAACTCACAATGATATCAACGTCCTGCAGTAATCGAATGTCTTCGCCAAGCTTGTTGAAGATCATTCTCTCCCGGTGAACTATGAGATCAATGGGCACCAGTACACCAAGGGCTACTAGCTAGCAGATGGCATCTATCCAAGATGGTCAACATTTTTAAAGACTATCTCAAACCCCGTGTCAGGAGGCGTGAGATCTATGTTTTCTCAGTGCTAGGAGGCTTGTAGTAAGGATGTCAAGCGGGCATTTGGTGCGCTCCAATATCGATTTGCCGTTGTCCGGTACCCCGCTCTGACATGGTCGAAATCTCAGATGTGGGAAGTGATGAATTGTTGTGTGATCTTGCACACCATGATCATTGAGAGCGAGCGGGATCAGCCGGTGATTGATACTGAACCATATTTCGGACAGGATCCTCTTGCAGATGCTGATCACCAGGTGTCGTCATCATGGGACGCCTTTCTTGCTATTGCTATGCGTCAGGAGATCCGAAACCTACATATTCATCAACAACTGCAGAACAATCTGGTGGAGCACCTGTGGAGGGATCAAAGGCAACAACTAGTTTGATGTGTTTTAATTTGTGTTTCAAAACTTGTTAAATTATGGGCTTTCTTCGTTGAACTATCTGATTGATTTCTATGTCGAACTATGCGGTAAAACTACTCCCTCCGTTCTAAATTACTTGACTTCCATATATCCACATATGGATGTATGTATACACTAAAAGATGTCTACATACATCCATATATAGACAAATAAAAGTCATCTATTTTGAAACGGAGGGAGTATGTTGTATGAAATTACGGGACATAATCACCGGTTGGAGGCCGAACTAGGGCCGGGGCTGGGAACCGGCGTCCCCATACCGAAAATTAGCACCAACGGCCCCAAGCGGGCCATTTTATCGCCGGCAAGTCGCCTGGGGCACCAGCGGCTGGAGCCTGAGCTGAGCTGAGCTGCTATACGTTGCCGGCACTGTGTGATCTCTGGTGGTGTGAAACGGCCACGGAAGCCGTTGGACGAATCTTGACCGTTCGAGCGCGAACCTTGTCTCGGTCAGTGCGCGAATGTGAAGGGTGGTGAGCCTGCCAGCGGTCAGGTCGACACCAACGCTGCAGGGAGGCGAGTTTATCAGGTTCTGTTGCGCCGGTAGGTCCCGTCGTAGGTGGCCAACAGGCTGAATTTCCTCTCTTTTTCTCGTTGCTCCCCACAGCTTAAGAGATACACTTCCTTGTTTTGTTTATTTTCCTTTTGACCTTTGCGTAAAGCTACGAGATCTTTATCTAGAAAAAAGCCGCAAGATCTTAGTCTTTAAGCAACGTGCCGCCTGCCGCGTTGGCTGTGCTCTGTTTTGCTGCTACGAAGCAAACAAATACGACGCCATTGGTTGCTGTGGCTTGGGCATTGAGCAGGATACGATGATGCTTGGCGGTATTAAAAAATACTGAAGTATTGAATACTTTCATGTGTTTAGATGCAATGACCTTGGTTTCAAAAATTGAAGTATCTTTCAAAACTGTACGTTTTTACTTAAATGGAAAATTTAGTTCCTTTTTTTTCCTAAACTGAAGTATTCGTTTACTAAGTGTTTTTGAACAAGTTCGATGATATTGGTTGTGCACATGAGGTTACCAGACCAAATCCTAATAGTTAGTTTATCAAGGGCATGGCCGAATATAGAAATTATTCACAAGACTAAGATTTTCACCATGTTCCACTTCTTCTGTACCCGCACAGAAGCGCACTCAACTACACCAGGATGCCTCCTGCAGTAGCATCACAACGAGTCTCACCATGGACATCTCGCTAGCCCAGTGATGAAATACTTCAGTTTTGCAATACTCTAATTTCGAAAATACTGATTTGCCAAACCAAGCCTATCGTTTTCGTTTTCGCTTGTCTCGCCGGAATGGGGAACTCTAGAAATGAATATGGAAGCAGAAATCATCGGAAATGAATATGTAACGGATACAGACAAATATGATGTAAAAAAATTGGTTAGAAAATAATAGCGGTATAAAAATTGGTCCATACATCAAAAGGAACATGTAAGAGTTAGCTAACAGGACAAAGAATTGTTCACAACCTTGACCAGCAACGATTGAACATAAAATGCCACACACATAGTTTAATACTTAGAAAAGCACATATTTTACAAAAATAGGTTCACATAGAAACTAAGACACTGTGCTGATAGAAAAATAGTTTTAGAAAGATGTATGGTTCAGCATCAATAAAGCACCAGTAAGACACTAAAACATTATGTACGCCGTGGCCTGCATGGTTGCATCTTACATGTAGGCATCACATGTTTGGCTGGGCTGTGTATGCGGGAACTTTTCGTATTTGTTTTTCTAGAAATTTCATTTCGGTTGGAGTATGCTTTATCATTTTCTTTCATGTTTCCGTTTTAGAATATGCCATTTTTCGTTTCGTTTCCGCAAAATACTATTTTCGTTTTTTACTCTATGTTTCTACCCGCAAAAACTATTGTACCAGCATAATAATGGCCTACGTTTCTACCCGCAAAAACTATTGTACCAGCATAATAATGGCCAAGGCAAAATAGAAAAACAAATTTCCGTCGCCGGGACTTGAACCCGGGTCTCTCATTTTCTTTTATCATTTTCTTTCATGTTTCCGTTTTAGAATATGCCATTTTTCATTTCGTTTCCGCAAAATACTATTTTCGTTTTTTACTCTACGTTTCTACCCGCAAAAACTATTGTACCAGCATAATAATGGTGAAGGCAAAATAGAAAAACAAATTTCCGTCGCCGGGACTTGAACCCGGGTCTCTCATTTTCTTTTATCATTTTCTTTCATGTTTCCATTTTAGAATATGCCATTTTTCGTTTCGTTTCCGCAAAATACTATTTTCGTTTTTTACTCTACGTTTCTACCCGCAAAAACTATTGTACCAGCATAATAATGGCCTACGTTTCTACCCGCAAAAACTATTGTACCAGCATAATAATGGCCAAGGCAAAATAGAAAAATAAATTTCCGTCGCCGGGACTTGAACCCGGGTCTCTCATTTTCTTTTATCATTTTCTTTCATGTTTCCATTTTAGAATATGCCATTTTTCGTTTCGTTTCCGCAAAATACTATTTTCGTTTTTTACTCTACGTTTCTACCCGCAAAAACTATTGTACCAGCATAATAATGGCCTACGTTTCTACCCGCAAAAACTATTGTACCAGCATAATAATGGCCAAGGCAAAATAGAAAAATAAATTTCCGTCGCCGGGACTTGAACCCGGGTCTCTCATTTTCTTTTATCATTTTCTTTCATGTTTCCATTTTAGAATATGCCATTTTTCGTTTCGTTTCCGCAAAATACTATTTTCGTTTTTTACTCTACGTTTCTACCCGCAAAAACTATTGTACCAGCATAATAATGGCCTACGTTTCTACCCGCAAAAACTATTGTACCAGCATAATAATGGCCAAGGCAAAATAGAAAAATAAATTTCCGTCGCCGGGACTTGAACCCGGGTCTCTCGGGTGAGAGCCGAGTATCCTAACCACCTAGACTACGACGGAACTGTGTACATTGTTAGTGTTTTTCTTATAAATCATTAGGCAAAGAGTGTCGCAGCCACCAATTAGCACTGGAGCAGTGGCCAGTGGGCATGGCTGTCTGAAGGGCCTGAGACTCGCAAGTCGCAACATACAGCCATAGAGGGCCCTATCCAGTTAGTCATCAAGCCGGGCCGGCCTTTCTTACACTAGAACGACGAGAGGAAGACAACAAATGCACATTTCGCACTCAAAAAGCAAGAAACACACCTCTCGCTCGCCGATTCCCTGAAGCGCCGGCCGGAGAAGAGAGGTGGCCCGTCAACCCCGGACGTCCGCGGCGCGGCGGAACCGCTATGCCTCCGACAGAGGAATGCACGACAGTTGTCCAGATTAACCACATCCGCACGCCTACCAGGCAAACCGGAAGTTGCGAGCTACCACGAGACACGCCTATAAATTGGCGGCCGCGTCCCTCTCCCTGATCACAGCAGCCAGCACATTCGTCACACACTGAACCAACAGCCATTTGGACAAGCATTCTCGAACTAATCCACCTTCAGCAATGGCCGAGCACGTGAGCCACCAGGCCGGCGCGGCGGTTGGCCACGCCCAGGTACGTCTCTCTCGCGCAACTAACCCGGCCGGACGGCCGCCGACGAGCTGATTAACGTGGATGCACGCGTTGCAGGACACCACCGGCCATGTGGCGCACGACGCAGCGGGGACGGCGCACGACGCGGCGGGCACGGCTCACGACGTGGCTGGGGCGGGTGCCAACCAAGCCGGCGGCGTCCTCCAGGAGGTCGGCGGGCAGGCGCAGCTGGTCGCCCAGAGCGTCACCGACACCGCCGCGGGAGCCGTGGAGACCGTCAAGAACGCCACCGGCCTCGGCGGCAACTAGGCGGCCCCGCACGCGCGGCGTATGCGTGGCTCTGCCCTGATCCCGTCAACTGGGCTTTGGATTGATCCACGCATGCAGCTAGACCCCAACGCGCATCGGTCTATCTATATGGCGCGAGGCTGAAACGATCAGTCGATCAGCCGAGCATCTATATATACCCATCTTTGTTTGTTTTGTTTTCCCGCTACTTGTTACTGAAACTAGCTAGAGTGGTTTGGTTCTCGCCTGTGGACTGAACTGAGAATCGAGACTCTAGCTCTGGTTTAATTTGTCTCGTCCCACTATGTAAGGTGCGACGTGGTATGAATAACAAGTACTCCCTCCGTATCTAAATTGCTGTCGTGGCGTCGATTTTACAAAAGAAAAAAACGTCTTTTTCTCCTAGTCGTAGCGTTCGTCCCTCCCGATAGCGTCCCCAACTACTGTTCCTCCTTGCATAAGTCCCCGAACCCGGTTCCTTCTCCTCCTCGGCGCCGTCCCCATTCCCCTTATACTCCTCGCCGACCCGCCATCTCCGTCCCATACCAAGTGAAAGCTCAAAACTCCGCCGTCCCTGTCCTAGTCTCCCCTCGAAAAGTGTTGATTTTTTACGGGAAGGACAAATTCCGGCTGGACCAGGTGGCGGCGTCGTGCGCTTGGTCGAGGGAGCATGGTGCGGTGCTCACGCCAAGTGCTTGCCACTAGGACGCGACGACACCGATATGAGACATGGAGGGGTGCGCATGATGTCGTCTGCCACACACAGCTCGGGGGCGTCGGCGTTGCTACGGATCCTAGGTTTGCTTCTCCGCTAACCTGCGCCTCCATTGTTCTCGATCATATACTAATATAATTCGATACGTAGGTGTCGAAGTTAGTTCCGATACACCAGTTGTATAGGTACGTGGGTGAACTTCTAGTCTGTTTTGGATATCCGATTAGGGCATGTGCAATGGTACAAAAGGTAAGCATTCTCTTAGCTATCCACATCATTTAGAGAAGGCAAAATATACAAATTATACAATGCATAATCTCTTCTTGGCTTCCCTAACAATAATGAGAATTAATTACATTTTAGTAGTAGGAAACTGTGTTTCTAAGAGAAGACATTTGATACAATGGAGAAAATAGCCTTATCTTATTTTCTAAGAGATCGTCTCTTAGATAAGAGAAGATAACCTTCTCTTTTTTCATTCTCTCTCCTCCAACTAAGTAAAAATTCGATGTATCTTAGCAGGCTGACTGTCACCCCATTGTCCCTTAGGTTTGCTAAGTATTAATTTTTGTTGAATATTTTTGAGTTTTTTTTAGAGCAGTAATATTTTTGAGTCTATAAGAATGTCTTCATTTAGCATAAGTTCAAGCGTTGTCCAGGCCATGTAGTGTATAGGTGAAGAGAATCCAACTACTTACCCCGTGGAAACCATTGAACTTGTGATGTGGCACACGTGGCATGCTTTTTTATTTTGCTCGGAAAGTGGCAGGGAATTTTTCTTGACCAAGGTTAATAACCGGGAACAGAAACTCGAGATTGGGAACATGCAGGACTCCCAGACCACCTTTTGCACAGAGGATGTGGTTCTCTTGCTGCTGAAATGAAACCATGGATCATGGATGACGAGGCGAGGGCGTGAGGCTGCCATTGCGATCCCGGCGTACAAGGCAGATTAGGACAACTATAGCATGTCCCGCAAATTTTGCCATTCTAGATCCCATAAATTTGTACTGCGATTTTTTTTCCCGCTTAACATAGACATATGCTATATGGATTTTCAGTTAGTTTCTGAACTGCTGCCTAGTGCCTACAAAAACATTGAACTTGTGTACAAGAGAATATTCGAACCTTGATCTGCTCCATCACGTCAAAGGATCCCTCATCGCCACCTAACTGGACTCTGGCAGCCCTCCAAACAGATCCATCAGCTCTCGATCTTGCTGGTGCCTTCCTCACATTACTGTCGTTACCATTGCTCTTGAGTCTTGATATCGAGCTGCTCTTGAATTCCTGGGAATAGGACAAAAATATACCAAATTATTAAGTTAGACGTATATGGCGAGAGATAACTGGTACTGTATGCCAACAATATTTAATAGGTATCCCTACTTAATAAGCAAACAAAGTAGGCAAAACTTTACTTTGTATCACTCTACAGGTCTAGGTTTCGAATCACCAGGCTCGATCAGGGCCATTTCTTTCTTTAAAGGTTTTTTCATGCATGGGATATGTATATCATGCCTTCTTATTGAACAAGATCTGGCGATTGCTTCCTTGTAGGTATTGTCTTTGTCAAGATGCTATTAACAGCTGGTTGAACTATCCAGAGACTGGGCGATTACTTAGTAGAAAAAGTATTCAGCAGCACCTTGAGAAGGAATGATGACAAGGCTAATTACGTTGAAACAAGTTTTCTCAATTAAGAGACCATCCTGCATGAATGCTTACAAATGATAATTTTGAGCAGTGATTTGAGCTAATGAGAGATATCTGAATTAAATTACACACAAGAAAAAGGAAAGTTTTTGATGGATGGTCCCTCCTCGGGCTTGGGACCGGCTACGCAACATGAAGTATAACCTCATGATAGCATAGGCGGAGTTACCCACCCACCCACCCACCCACCACATTTGCACAAGAAATCGTGCATATTCAGTGAGACAGGAAGGTCGAAACTTTGGGTACTAGGCCACTAGGGCCACCCCTTATAACCACAACATGTGGTCAAGTATTTTAGTGTATGTAAGCACTACCAGGCATGAACAAAATATTGATCTTGCTCCCTTGCAAGACCAATAGTACGAAGTATTCAATGGTTCAAACTCAACTTGTAAAAGTTGAAATATCCATTTTTCAACCACAATATGTGGTTAATTGTTTTTGTTGATGTGGGCATTCCCACAAAGAAATAAGTGTTGATCACACTTAACAGCAATCCCATAGTGCTCAAATTTCTTTTGCCACCATAATATGCAGCTAACTTTTTTAGCTCACTTAGGCGGTTAAGTATGTTAGCTCACGTGGGCATTCCCACGCATAATAAGCATTCACTAGTACAGAACGACACATAGGATACCCTCTATGGAAACGGCAGCAAAAAGGCAACAGACTACGCTCACAAAGGCCACGATTAAAAAAAATTGCACGTCACCAGTGAGCCTTTACAGGAATGGAATCGCGACACATCGGCAACGGTTATATATATTCAACCGTATGCAATATATTAGAAATGGTTGAAAATATTCGTCCGTATGCAATTAAAGTGGGCCGAAAGGCCTGTTTACACATGCTCAATAAATAGTCCCCAACCCTAGTGTCGCACGCCTTCAACTTATCCTCTCCTGCAGCCACAGGCTTCTTATCCCCTCTACCACCTTCCTCTCCTTTATCTCTACTCTGCCAGCCGCCGCCGGTGACGAGGGAACTCTGCCCGGCGAGATCAGGCCCGGGAAGGGCGTTGAGGATGCTGCTGGCGCGGCAGCGATGCTGGATCTTTGCGGACAGCCAAGCGGCGGATCTGGAGTATCATCTGGAGCTCCACTCCGCCGTCGGTGCCACGGCTGTGTGCGTCGTTGTCCCCTGCACCAGATCCTTTGCCTCGATCTGGTGTACACCAGCGACAACAGTACCAACATCTTGAGCTGCTTGATTCCAAGGTATGCATGTGCTCGTACAAGCTGCTTCCGTGTTGTTGGGTAGTGTACGCGTGTGTTCCGGCCGGCCGATTTCTTAATCTAATGTGTTCTGGCCGGCCGATTCGATGTCTTTTGGCTCGACCGGATCTTGTGGGGTTTCCTAGTTTGGTGTACTGCTCTGTTAATGGTGATTTGCATTTGCTGCTCTGCCCCCTTGATTTATTGTGCTAGTACTAATATTGAGTTTGTCGATGTGCTAATATACTGATCTGAATGCCAGATTACTAGTTTTTGTTGCTGTGATGGTACTGCATGCGAGATAACTAGCTTTTGTTGTTTCTTCAAAAAATGCAGCTGTATGCAAGGATCTGGAGCATCATCTGTAGCGATGGCCGGCCTACTTCGATTTCTATTGCCAGTAAAGACAGATGCAGCAAAGCGTGATGGGTTGGATGGATTCTTTTTGAGAGTCCATTAGTTAATGTTTTGCGAGGATATGCATTTTTAGTGTATACTTCTATCGTGTATACTGAACCTTGTACCTTGTGTATTTTTGACATAGTCATTTATAAATATTGTATCCTGTGCGAAAGAGTACAGTAAAATGCAGTGCTGTTGGTATCAATTATTGCTTTCGCTACCGGTCACCACCGGTGGCCTGTTTTTTTTTTAATATTTATGACTCACAAAGGAAACGGACAAAACTACCGTAGCAGATGAGATGCTCTCACATCAGCATCGGAAGCGGGGCAACGGATGGTTTTTCCGTTGCCATAGAAGGTTTTGCTCCGTTGCTGATGTGCCGTTCTGTACTAGTGATTGGATCTTGCTTACATGCAAGACAAATAATACCCATTTTTCATTGAGTATTTGCTCCGTACAGATAGGACATGAACAAATTTTCTGTCAATATAACCATATGATGATATGGAAAATAGTATCCATTGCAATCAATTTAACTTGTATTTCCCTCCATTCCAAATTAGAGTACATGCTGAAGCATGCCTGGTGATGATTGATTACTTTGGTTTCATTTAGCATGTCAATCACCACGCAAGAAGAAGTACTCCTTTTAGGTATAATGGACAAGAATTTCTTTGCTTTGAGGTAGACCCAAATTGGGTCTCCCGCATTAGCAAAGATCACCTCATCCCACATTCACAACCAATCTCAGGTATTATGGAGAAAATGACAAAAAACCACCACATTTGCGGATGAGTTGTCAAAAAACCACCACCGGTCGTCGTTTTGACACATAAATACCACTTTTGGGGCCATGCTGTGACGCGAAGAACTAATCTCTCGTGGTTAGCCTTCTAACCATGTTTATGGCAGTTGGGACCCACCCGTCAGGTCTACATGGCAAAAAGATAAGGAATAAAAAACTGGTCAACGCTATCCCTAATGGTCAGCACCCAGGCTATATATTTCTCTCATGACCATTACGTCGAACACGTTGTGTGCACCGGCGGGATGTGGAGCTCTGGGCGCGTCGCTGTAAATCCGGCACGGCTCCGCCGTCAGGTGCTTGTAGTCGTCGTCCTCCTCGCCGTCCGACTCCTACGCCGCCGCTGGCGCGCCTCCGCCGGAAAGGAACATGTCGAGCCCTTTGGCGATGCTGAACTCCGACAGCAGGAGCTCTCTGCTGCGGTAGTCCGAGCCCTGGAGCCCCACGGCGTAGGTGGCGTCCGGCGTGCTCACGCGGAGGTAGTTCGACACGGCGCCCGACAGCGCTAGCGGCGACGAGGACGAGGCTGCGTTCGTTACCGTCAGTTCCGAGGATAGCGCCTCCGGGCTCAGCACCTCGCCTCCGCTCCGTTACCTGTCCCCGGCGGCTCGACTGACACGAGCTCCACCTCAATGGAGCCTGTGGGTCCTGGGCGAGCTGGGGAGCTGCTGCCTCAGCCACGGCCTGAGCGACCCCCATGGCGCGGGCATGGGCCAGGGCGGGCGCTGGCCAGGCGCGGCCGAGCACGACTCCGCACGGCGAGCTTGGCGGGTGGCCTGCGGGGCTACGTGCGGGATGCGCGGTGGCATGGCGTGCATCGGGCGCGGGACGGCGGCCAGTGCGAAGGCCGTGGGCGAGTGGCTGGGCGGGGCGCGGACTCGGCGACGATCTCGCATGGCAGAGCGCGACGGACGGCTGGGCCACGAGCAGAGGGGCGCTCAGCCGCGAGCTGGAGGGGGCCCGGCCGGCGGTGAGCTCGGCTGCGAGCTTGGGGAGGGGGCCTGGCCGGCGGTGGCGGTGGCGAGCCGGGGTGGAGAGCGGCGTGGAGGGAGCCCGGCCGGCGGTGGCGGCGACGAGCCGGGGTGGAGTGCGGCGTGGAGGGAGCCCGGCCGGCGGTGGCGGCGTCTGGGGGATGGACGGGGCGGACCATGCCGGCGAGCACTGACGCGGGAGGCCGCGCCGGAGAACCACTGCCTCAGCCACGACGCGCCTAGCTCGGTTAGATAATACGTTGACCTGCTTTTTTTTCTTTTTCTTTTTGCCACGTAGACCTGACGGGTGGGTCCGTACTGTCAAAAACGTGTTAACATGATTAAACAGACGAATCAGTGCTCCGCGTCACAGCATGGCGCCAAAAGTGGTATTTATGTGTCAAAACGACGACCGGTGGTGGATTTTTGACAACTCAGTCCACAAATGTGGTGGTTTTTTGTCATTTTCTCGGTATTATGTGTTCTAAGTGATCAGCGATACTAGCAGGCAATCGCTAATGAGTCACGCAATTGAACGAACATACCACAAGCACTGGCTGGCTTATGCAGCATGCTGGTCGGGAAGCTGGGCGACCTCGTCGGTGTGCGCGGCCCTCTTGGCGTCCATGTCCAACCTCCTCACCGCACCTGCAGGAATTCCAAACAACAAACGTTAGCAGCGAGGACGACAGTGGAAGGAAAAGAAGATAGGATCTGAGAGGCCGAGCACTCAACTTGTGGCGGTGAACAGGAGGACTGGATGGAGAGCACCGCGGACACAGACGAGCTGACCCAGCCCCCCGGACCCAGCAGCAGCACAGCCACCGCCGACCCGACGAGCGGAGGAGGTGATGCCTAGTCCCTCAGGGGGCCAGCGGAGCTGATTGGACACCGGAGGTGCTCTCGCTCCAAGGTGGTTGCGAAAGAGCAGCACAGCCACCGCCGGCCCGGCAATTCGAGGAGGCGACCCATGCCCACTCGGCGGGCCGGCGGAGGTGATTGGACAATGGAGGTGAATCTCGCTCCACCGGGATCGCGAAACAGGAGACAGCCGCCGCCGGCCCGGCGAGCGGAGGAGGCGACGCCTGCTCCCTCGACGGGCCAGCAGAGCTCATTGGACACCGGAGGTACTCTCGCTACAGCGGGATCACCAAAAGAAGACAATGTTGGGTGGAGTCGATAGAGTATTGAGTTCAAGTAATGTTCATCAGAGGTAAAACAGAGTTTCAGTTCTTGGCCTGTTAAATACTCTCAAGCGTTGGCGAACACACGCGTTTGAGCCACTTCGTCCTTCCACCGATATTTCAAGTTGTCCTCACACGATTGCTGTGAAAATCTTTCACGAATGTTCTTACAAAATATCAGTGAATTGACATTACAGTGTGTTCTAGAAAGATCACTGCAAAAATCTGCCACTACATGTGCTAGGTGAGACATGAATGTTCTTAAGCACATAGCAGGAAATTAAGAAAATAGTAAAACATCAACTTGTAATCCTGCTTCCAGAATCTTCTAGTAAACGGAATGCACCATGAGGGATGGATGTGGGCCAAGTGTACATAAGAGCCTATATCTTTGTAGGCATTGTCGCTGCTGGCCTTGAGGTGGAACTGCATGACTTACCTCACACAGAGTTTCTGTGTGGCTCTTTTTCTGTACCCACAGTGTAGCTGAACCAACACATTACCTAGCACCATCATTATCTCACACAAAGTACCATAACAAAGAGAACAATTTATCTTTTGTTCCGGGTCACTTTGTTAAGTAACTAGGTATATGAGCGCGGCGACACGCCGCGCCTGTGTGTTAAAATTCGAATTTGAAGACGTGGGGATTGTAAAAATGTTTAAGGCTGGAAATTATTGGAATTCGAAAAGGTTGTCGTTGTAAGAACGGTCGGATTTTAGAGGTTGCTCAAATTTGGAAATTGTTGTATTTTGGAAAAAGGAAATTATGTTTTAGAAGCGTTTAGATTTTAAGAATTGGTTAAATTGGAAATGTATTAAGATTTGAATTCTTTTCGCGTTTGTAGAATGATCAAGTTTAAAGGAATTATAAATTTTTGAAATGTTGAAATTTTGATGGTGTTTTGGATTCAAAAAATGTTTGTACTGCAGAAAGAATGTTCAGATTTATTTGAAATGAAGACAAAATTTTCCGAATGGTTTTGATTTTCTGGAAATTGTGGAAGTAAAAAGGTAGCACGTGTCAGGAACCTAACATTTTGAAGAAATGTTTTTAAAAAGATTGGAAGTCACGTTAATTTATCTGATAAGATTAAATATTGTAGGTTGTAAATTATCGCGCAAGAGTTTGAGTAAATATGATGTATATTTTTTTCCCATCAGGTAGTAACACACCGTGGAAGTTGTGATTAAAAATGTTGAAAAGTTAAAATTCGTCGTAATTTCTCGTATGGAGTATTTACACATATTCGGCATTTTTGGAATGTTTTCCCATAAGGTGCATAATTAATATTTTTTTTACATAAGGTGCATAATTAATTTAAAAAGCTATTTTAGTTCTTGTGAGTACCTTTTTTTTTGGTACTTAATTAAAATTTGTTGTTTTGAGTATCTCCGAATATTTAGCAGTGTAAAATGTTTTTCTGTAAGTTTTATAATTTATGTGAGAAAATTATATTATTTCTTGGCAATTAGAATTTTTTGAAGTTGTTTAAACATGCATAGAGATGTATTAGTTTTAAAGATTTTTTTCTTGAAAATTTTGGCATTTTATTTGTGTTTTTGTGGAATACGGCTTGAAAGATCTGAATTTTACAATTTCAAATATATTTTTTAGTCACCTAAAACAGACAGTGGGGCCCACATGACAATTTTTTTTTTGAAAACATTCGAAAATGCGGAGGGACTGACGGGTGGGACCGTGCTGACGTCGTCGTGTGACGTCAGCCGGTGGTGGGGACACGGCCACGCTGGCGAGGTCGCGCTCGCGCAGCGGCGCACGCGCGTGAGGCCGTGACTGTGTGGATCCATGAGAGGCGGCGGAGGCGAGCTGGATGGGCGGCGAGGCGTGCCATATGGACGCCGGAGTCGCCGGCGGCGAGGGATTCCATGGCCGCGGTCGTGGAGCACGGCGGCGGCGAAACGCAGCGATTCCGGGCGTTCCGCGGCGCGTTCTTCGGCGAGGACGGAGTGGGCGCGGCGGCGGAGCTCCGGGCATGCTCGGATTCGGGCGGGGAGGCGTGGAGCGGCCTCGCGGCGCGTCGGCGGCCGCGGCGGGTTCGCCGCCGCGTGGAAGGGAAGAAGGAGAAAGGGGAGATGTGGCGGAGTTTTGCGCGGTAGTCCCTGCAGTTTCCGCAATTCGCAAATTAGTCCTTCTACGTGGGGAAGCTTGGGACTGCTCCGCAATTTGCGGGGAACACAGGTTCTTTTTCGTAAAAAGGACACGCTGGCCGTCCGATCGAAGATCGACGTCGCTGAGCCGTGCAGGAACTGTAGAAGTGTGATTTTTGCCGTGGCGGCACGTGGAGCTGCGTGGTGAGGGCAAACCGGTTCAGCTTTGATATATAGTACTAGAACAATCTTGTTTACTCACCATATCTTGCATATAATGTGGAACAGGCATGGAGTATATTACGAGATGGCATGTCATTGGCATGGTGCGAGTTTCCAGTTGTGTGTTAGAGATTGCTCTACTCAACCTAGCTTGATCCTTATCGGAAGCAAGGAGTAGAAATGAGCCAGGCCGGTGGCGGAAAGGGAGCACTGGACGTACCGCTGCAGGTGGAGGGTGCTAGATTGGTGCACATGGCGGCGGAGATGCTGGACTGCCATGCTTGCCACGTCCCCCTCAAACACCCTATCTTCAAGGTAAGATCAATCGAACCAACACGCCTCGATCGTCTTTCCTTCCCCTGCGGATCAGTGACTCAGCCTTATTTACTCAAGCTAGTCTCAGTCTTGTTCTTTGATTCCCATGCTGCAGTGCGACACGGACCATCTGGTGTGCTCCTCCTGCCGCGGCATCCACGGCGAGACCTGCGGCCGCCCAGTCGCCCACTCCACCCTCGCCGAGGCCTTCGCCACCGCAGCCTTCATGCCGTGCGACTACCAGAGGTACGGCTGCGACTCTGGCTACGTCCCCTACCACCAGGCTGCCGACCACCGGCTCACGTGCCAGTACGTGCCCTCCGGCTGCCCGGAGCGATGCGGCTTCTCCGGCTCCCGGCAGAATCTCCTCAAGCACATCTCCGGCATCGAGCACTCGCGCACCATCATCGTCGTCCGCTACGGCAAGACCGGCGTCCTCAGCCTGCCCCTCTCCCAGCGCTGGCAGGTCCTCGTCGGCGAGGAGGATAAAGATGACCCACACCGGAACGTGTTCCTGGTGTCCTTGAGCGAGCGCAGCGCGGAGGTGGTGGAGGTGTCACTGGCAGGGTTCAATATTTCGTTTTCAGTTTTTCTTTCGCCCATCTTCGAGATTCGCAAATTTCGAGAAATTACCGAAATTTCGAAGAAAAAATTCAAATATTTCGGCCAGATTCAAATTTTAGAGCTTGAAAATATTTAGCAAAATAAATTGAAAGGTACAGATTCGAACTCAAGACCTTGAGCAGCAACAACTGAACACTCCACCAACAGGCTAAAGCCAAGTTTCTGATGGATACGTGATTGCTTTGTCTTATAATCATAGTATATTTGATATTTTTAAACATAGCCGAAATTTTCAGTCGATATTACTGTTTCTCGCCCATCTTCGAGATTCGTTAATTTCGCAAAATTCGAACCAAATTTCGACGAAATATTTTTCACTGGTCACTGGTGTGCGTCCGGGCGGACGGCGGGGCGCCGCAGTTCTCCTACAAGATCGCCGTGGAGCACTCCGACGATGGCACGAGGCAGACGCTGGAGTCGCCGGTGATGAAGACCAGCTCCCTATCCAACGGGGCGCCGGCACCAGGCGAGGTGAAGTGCTTGATGGTGAAGAAAGAGCATCTGTCCGGCGACATTGTCCCCCTCAGCATCCGAATCGACAGGCTCGCACATCCTCCACCCTTTAGTCCCAAGTCTCCTCCTTTTAGTCCTAAGCCTCCTCCTTACAGCCCTACACGTCCATTTAGTCCTATGTCACCCCCTTTTAGTCCTACCCATCCGTTTAGTCCTAAGCCGAATCCTAGGCGTTCGTCTAGTCCTAAGCCTCCTCCTGTTGCTTCTCCTCCTGTTGCTGCCATAGAAGTAAAATGCTCCAAGAGGACCAGGAGAGGAACTTAGTAACAGCTATAAGGAAAACATGCCAGCAAGCTAGTTTGTAGCAGCAAAATGGTAGTACCAGTTAGTCGTGTCTCCATGTTTGTTTGTTGTCTTAAATCTAGTCTACCAGCTTCGAGGAATAACCGAGTCCAAAAAACAATGATGTGTTGTATTATGTTGTGATGTTACCATGTTTTAGCTGCATGCATGAACATAAATAATTACTCCTATATTTGAAGCCTAAATTTTACTGAAAGTCGTGTTAATGCCCATCACAGTTACAAATGGGTTTGGCTTGTCCCTAGCGAAAGGGATAGATTTTGTTCCCCAATGAAAGGGGAAGTTTTTTCGAAAACCAGGAAACAACAGACCGGTTCAGTGATAGCATCTACAGAAACATGAGCATGCAAACGAGAAGCAGGGGCAGGACACAAAGCAGTGATCCATTCCATCGTGAGCAAGATTACCTGCAGCATCACACTCAGCTCCATGGTTGTGATTGCGAAGGACATCAGCACGGCACAGTTGAAAGGACATCATCACAGTCTACAGACAGTTGTCTTCGCTTCCACAGGGTCCAGGAGAAGATGCTGAGTTCGCACTCACCACTGAGTATCCCGAATCTGCATATTCAGACTGGCCCTTCTTCAGACAAATAGGTTCATGAACAGAGGAAAGACAGATCTCCGGAGTAACCCCACTGCCTGCCCGGCAAAACCGTGCCAAAGAGCCGTGGAGAAAACTTCTGCTCTTGTTCTATATCTATATCAGGTCGGACATGCGATGAGAATGTCATGTTGCATTGAAACTGTTACAGGTTCAGGCAGCTCCAAGCCATGCCATCGTTGTTGTGCTTCATCCTTACCCCTCGTGTCTCTGAACCTTCAGACACTGGATCATTTTTTTGACCTTCTGTTCCAAACTGACCGTTCGACAAACTCATCAGCGATTCAAGCAGCTGGTAAACATAGTGAAGCATTTCAATGTTGCACAGTCACACACGTTGTCAATGAACATATATCTACCAAGTCCAACTTGTTTTAGTAAAGGTCCTTACACAAAACACCCTACGATGAACTGAAATCCACTGTTAGTTAGTTCAGTAGCGCACCTTGCGTGTCTGCCACACATCAGCTCTCCCAGAACCCTGCTGATGCACACGGCAATAAGAAATTTTACACAGACGACCATGTCTAAGAAGATAAGTACCCGAAATAGCTGAAGCGAACAGCAGGGCCACGGCGTCACAACGTCACATAAAGATCTCTTTCATCTGCCTCTCACCTGCCAGTAAATTGATACCCTCGTTTGAGGCCGTTACACCTCAATTTGGAGTACTCGATGTCAAATCAGGTGGTGGTTAATACCAGGCAAAAGATCATGAAAAATGCTCGCCTCCATAAACAACAACAACGAACGCCTTTCATTCACAAGCAAGTTGGGGTAGGCTAGAGGTGAAACCCACAAGATCTCGAAACTAACATAAAAACATTCTCCGTATAGGATGCTCAAATAAAAACATTCTCCCGGAGCATAAATGCACTACTGCTGCAGTATATATAGGAATGAAGACAGAAATGACTAATTCAATGTAGTGAACTCAAAAATCTAAGTGAGTTTCTGAAACAGAAAATGCATCAGGCTCAACATGTATATCTGAAAGCCTGTGTGACTTCAAATGTGATATGTTTTCTTTAAAAAGGAATACCAGGCTCAGGTACACATCAAAAACAAAACGATACACCTATGCAGGCTGCTGATAACCATGACGATGCAACGCGAAAACTGTGTAAGCTGACCAAACATTTCTTGAGAAATTACCAACATGACAAAAGCCCAATAATAAGTATTAACAGTAATAGTTTGTAGTTGCTTATGCAAGGTCAGTGGGAAGGGCGGGTATACCCCTGTACTGGATATACCTGTTTTTTTTTCAAAACGGACTACATAGACCTATTGTTACACACCTACAGAAGTTTCAGTCATAGAAAAAGCTGAAAGTGAATTCCATTTTTAAGTACTACACAAACGAACCTCTAATACAGTTATTTCGTACAGAGTAAGAATGGGGATATTAGTAAACGTAGATGCGCCACTCTACATGGCCCCAACCTACATGAAAATATTTTTTCAGGAAAGGAAGAACATCATATGTATATGTAACAACACCAGTCTTAATGAACTGAGCATGGTGATCGCAACAAATACTGGGAAGCAAGAATCGTGCATACAAATCGAAAAATTCTGCACCATTGCTAAGAAAAATTCTGATCAATCAAGCGGCAAAAGCAGGCATATGTGCCTTACATATTTAAAGGAGCAACCCACCAAGTATACAGAGAAATAATTTAACCAAGTATCCATTTATCTGTTGAATTCAGAAGTTTGATACTATTTCCTGAATAATTTATATGTGTTTAGAGCAGGAATTGAACATACTGTACTTTTGCCACTACATGGGTTCTCACTGACCAGAAGCTCAAATAGATTGGTATTTGGAGATGAACACAATTATCATATCTACTCGGTCCATCCCTCTGCTGTTATATGTACCCAATCCACCACCATTAACTGGTTTTTTAGCCAACTTGTCAAGCATTGGTATCTTAATCTTACCAGTTTTAGACCTCCTAATTGCATCTTAAATCTTAAATTTTCTGAAAGAAGCTTTTCACACTTTTTCTTCCACAATTTCTCAGGGAACCTTGGTACCATTTCCCCTCCTGATTTGTTGCGAACAAATTATATGTGTATATACATCCATGAATTTATGTCAGACTTAACAGAACTCAAATCCCCTGGACAAATAAATCCTGCCACACTAAACTTATACAGTTTTACTTATATGATTATATCAGCTCCAGGTCTTTATAGGTAAGTATGACACAACACTGCTGATAGGGTAGTAGAGAAATAATATTGATAAATCAAGTAGCACTTTTTCCCAACTTGCACAGTTCATGCACATACGAGGTCAGAAAAATCAAGTAGCACTTCTTCCCAACTTGTAGTCACAAGATTGGAAAAGTGCCAAGAAAGTTCACCTTTTTTTACGCCACCTTACAGATGTAAGTATACCAAAAAACATCAGCATTCAAACTTCACATGCTATTATTCATAAGAATGAAAACACTTAGCAAAAATGTAGGTCAACTAATTCCAATTATGAGTAAAGAAACACTTCTATAAAACAAAGATGCATTATGCACTGAAAATAGCAGAAACAAGGTTGCAAACATTCTGTCATTAACTACAAATGAAGAAATTTGGGACAAGAGGCATGAAGGCCATCCTTTTGCACTACAGCAAGTTCATACATAAATATAGCTGCTTACGGCAGCAGCTTACAATACAGGACCAAACAACAAAGAAACAATGACAACCAACTAAACATAACAGATTTAAACTAGCATTGAAGCGCAATAGAACGGAAAATAAACTACTGCCGGACCCCTTCAAGCGGCAAGCTAGAGCTTAGACACTACCTCCTAATCCGAGTTATAATCCTGAGTAAACTTTGTTGCAGCATCAGAACTCGGAAGGCTGGGACAACATTTGGCTAGAAACAAAAACAGCGACATACTTATTAGGCTTTAGGCAGAAGACAAGGCAATCTTCAAAATGGACGTCGACTACAATTGTCGCATCCGCTGGAGGGAAGGTCAAAGGGATCAGCAATTGATAAATCATGGGTATGCTTGTTGCTTGTGAAATAATCCTTACTACTCCTACCACATTTCAGTTCAATTAGAGCATCCCGAGAAGCTCTATCATTGATTTGTAGCAGCCTGTGTTGATTAGTAAACCATCTCTGGTGGCGGTGGTAAGGCAATGTGATTTTCATTTCCCTTAGCACTTTGGCATTTAAAATAAAGAACTTGGCGAAGTCAACAGACTGACTCTTCGTGCCGTCATAATTCTTCAACACCACTTCTTTGAGATGGAGCTCAAGGCATTTGATTGGGTCCAGTGGGTCATACTTCCAGACATTATTCGGAACCATCCATTGGCATTCAATTGACTGGAGATAGAAAGGACAAAACATTACAAAAGAAGTTCCCAACAGGTTAGCAATAAAATGTTGTCTAGACTTCAGGTAAAAACAAATGCTGACTTTGACATCTAATGATCTAAAGCAAACACCCATGTTTTATACTCACAATGACGTAGAGCCTCCCCAAGCATGGGAAGCACTTGAGAAAGTTAACCACTGCATCCAGATTAGGGCCAGCAGACTCAAGAACTAACACCCTCACGCTGTGTAGTTTGGTTGTCAAGCTGACAGCAACCATTTTCTGCAGAGAATATAAAACAAGTGCAAATAAGAATGCCAATCTGCATACAGGAATTCTGGATGAGTTGCCAAGGAAGCCTGCTGCTACCTGAAAAAATGTGGTTCCAAATTGAAGTGCTGCTATGTCTTCGGAGAGCATACCCAATATCTCCAGTTTAGGTGCCGAGATTATACGTATGGTCACTTGACCATACTTAGGATAAAGTGGTAGCAACCTCTCGAGGCACGGGGCGTCCTCGATTACAACCTCTTCTAAGACGATTCCTCTGTACTTACTGTTGGCGGCGGCGTAGAAGCCTAAACTCTTGAGAGTTTGGGAGGTGATGCAGAGGCGACCAATGCCAAGATTGTCAGTGAACTCAAGGCTTTCCAGTGCAGTGCAGCCAGCGAGCATCCTCTGGAAGGAGTCCTCCGACATGGTGACCCTATGCAGGGTCAGCTGCGCGAGGCACGGAAACTTGATGCATAGCGGCACAATCAAGTCGGGGAACTGGCAGTTGCTGAATTTGGCCAGGCGGAGTGTGGGTGCGAAGCGAAAAGCGGACAAGGGCAGCACACACAGCCTCCTGTCGTCGGGCAAGAAATAGTAGGTCAACTCAAGCTCCTGTAACTCGTTCAGGGCTGGGGAACTAAGCCAGCCTTCAATCTTGTGTGAGTAGTCGTCATTGAAGAAGCCAAGCGAGAAACGGTGTCCGGGGCCGGGGTGCTCGGAGAGGATCTTTTCAACCAAGTCGATTCTCCTGTTCCCCACGAGGTTGAGAGGAGCCAAGCGCCAGAGCGGGCGCCACCGGCGAGAGACGGCCTGCGTGCGGACGCCGTCCTTGGTGGGGAGAAGCGAGATGATACAGCCGAGGAGGTGGTCCGGAAGGCTGCTAATGAGATCTTGCTCGTCGACGTTACCGCTGCTAATGAGACAGAACTTACGCTTCCTAGAAGCTTGCACCGCCGCCGTCGCAGCGGCCGCCGCCTCCTCTGCAACCGCCGCCACGGCAGCCGCCTCCTGCGCATCTAGCTCCGCAGCCGAAGCCCTCGCATCCGCCTGCTCGGAACTTAACGCCGCGGCAGCCGCCGCCACAGCCGCGTCCTTGGCGACAGCCTCTGCCTTCTTGGCGGTCGCTGCAGCCGCCGCCGCATCCTTCGCAGAAGCCGCCGCCGCCAAAGCAGCCTCCTTTGCGGCAGCCTTTTCCTTCTTGGCAGTCGCCGTAGCTGCCGCCGCGTCCTTCGCGGAAGCCTCTGCCTTCTTGGCGGTCGCTGCAGCCGCCGCCGCATCCTTCGCAGAAGCCGCCGCCGCCAAAGCAGCCTCATTTGCGGCAGCCTTTTCCTTCTTGGCAGTCGCCGTAGCTGCCGCCGCGTCCTTCGCGGAAGCCAACGCCACGTCCTTGGCAGCCGCCGCAGCAGCCGAGGCCGCCGCCGCCACCGCCTCCATGGCTGCCGACGGGGACGGTGGATTGCTGGAAGGAGGGTTTCAGGCTCGGTGGTAGTGTGTGAGTGAGGATGGGGAATTCGGGAAGTGAAAAGATCCTCTCTTTTTTCAGAAACCTTTCTACTCTTTTTTTAAAAACTGAAAACTTGCTACGTCCAGAGTGTGCAAACAAATCAAGAAGAGAGTTTTTTCTCGTGTAACAACAGCGTTTTACTGACAAGAAAATTGCACCAATGCACATATTTTGGGGACGTTGTAACAAACTAGAAGGGTAAGGCGCGCGTTGCCGCGCCTAATACGTGTGAATAACATGTACTCCATTCGGGTAAATAATTTCATTATCTATAAGCGAATTCGTTTCTATTTTATCATTTTTATTATCTAGTAATGGTCTTTTTTGTTGTCACAAACAAAATTCAATTCACACAAAAGCATTAGAGGTACACAAAATAATTAGAAAATAGAGATTTGTCTTGATATGTTTTCAGATAACAAATTCACGACGCCACAAGAGTACCATTCATCACTGATATTTAGAAATACGCACACAAACACACACACACATTCAACTATCTTATACATGAAATTTTGCTTAATACAATTTAAGGAACCATTTCTGAACCAAAAAAGATTACACAAAACAATTATTACCTTGAGAAATTCTAATGCCATTCCCAAAATTTAGAATAAGATATTGTCAGATAGTAGAGATAATTATCTTGATGGACCACCACCAAGCTGTGAAACAAAACAAAACAAAAACTGCACAGTATTTTTGTAGAACGCTTTTTAGGAAAATCCTAATGGATCAAGAATGAGCAAAACCATTAAAAAAACAGTGGACATGCGTCCAAAAATTAAAGATTAGAAATTAGCAAAACATTGTATAAGACATCGTTGTTGCAACACTCGCCTCCTCTAAAAAAACCTAGATCCAGATCTCCCATATTGGACTATGGCGGTACACGGCGCCAGGAGGGAGAACTGTGTCGAGAGTACGTTGATAACAACGACTCTGGACAGCATGGTACATCAGGTTCTATGCAGCGGACCCGTGCTTATGGTTGCAGGAGTGGTGACGCTATATCCCGTCGTGGTGAGCCAACGTCATGCCTGGCAAGGTCAATGTATTGATCTCTCTTTAAAATGGGTAGGCGGAAATAGGAGTTAGCTACTTTTAGAGCGTACGCAGACTGTGCTCACTAAGAGTTTATTGGACCGGTTTATTTTCCCGGCTCGCCGTGGGTGAGTTTCGTGGGGGCATGCGGTTTAGAACCACCCCATTGTAATTTTTAGGTGTTGCAACAAATATTGTTAGAAAGATGGATTTGATTGATTGATGTATTTCTTTTGTTAGACTTTGTTGAATATTATAATAAAAAATCCATATGCTTATTTTCATGCTCTGTAAATTCACGTTAGGTCTAGTATTCACAACACGAATGGATGGTAACAATAGGGACTCTATGCGACATGTCACACAGCTGCCAAGCGTGCCAAATTATAAAAATTATAACCTGAAACGTGGGGCGCTCTCTGTTTTTAGCGACCTTTTTCACAACCTGATAAGTAGGACCGCAATTAAGTAGAGATCTGTATTTTTAAAAAGATTAAACGTGGAGCGAAAAACATCCAGAGCTCTCTATTTTTAAGGTTTTATCATAACCTGAAAATCTGTTAAAATTGTATGTATTTTAAATGCGTGTGTAATGTAATAACACAAACATGCCTCACACCAGATGCCTAGCGCAATCCTCCTATTGCCTCCACAACCTACCAAAGATCTCTAGTTCGATTCCTGCTCCATGCAATTAATTTTTTCTTGCACTAAAAAAGTTATTCAATCAACAAATGACACACCAACACGTGGGATGCTCCATAGGGCTGGAATTCTAGGGAGCTTAGTTATTGTAGAGATAGATACGACCGTTTGCACTATGAGGATGGTACTCGCTGACGCAAATACACACAAAGCAACAACGTTAATTGTTGGCTCCAAACCTAGCTAATCCAAGTGCAGGTAACGTAGTCGGATACAACACGCCAAACTTTTAGACTCCAAAACAGACTCTAGCTAGGAAGCCGGTCCTCGCATAGGAAGTAGGAAGGCAATCCATGAACGTTCATTCAATACTGCCAGCGGAGTAAATGAAAACATGCTCGAACAGCAGGATATCAATGCATAGCATGTTCATGCCGTCCATGTCTCCTCCTCTGCCCTGTCGAGCTTGCCTATCAATGCGCCCCCGTCCAGGAGGCTGCCAAACATGGCGGCCTCGAGCAGGTAGTTGACCTGCCAGGCGTGGTGGCTGGCATGGGCGAGCAGCCAGGCCATTTCCATGACGAGGCCCTTGGGAGAATAGCTGGGCAATGTGCAGGCGCGAGGATTCGGCGAGGTGCTGCTCGCGCTTCTCGTCCACCTCGCCCTGCCGGACGTACTCCAGCGGGCCGGTGACGATTGACCACCAGAGGGCGCCCAGCAGGTTGTCTTGGTCCTCCTGGCGTAGGTCTTGGAGGAAGCGGCGCACGTGGTTGCAGGTTTCCTCGCGGCCGTCGCAGGCGTACTCGGGGTCGAGCGGCCTGCTGACACCGGTGGTGCGGAAGTCGGCGTCGAAGACCTCGTCGAAGTCGCCCTCGCGCTGTGGCCGCGCCGGCGACTTGCGGGCCTTTGGCCATCCCAGGAGGGCGCGTCGGAAGAACATGTGCCGGTCGTTTAGGATGTGCCACGTGTACATTGCGGCGCACATCCGGGCCAGGGGCTCGTGCCACCTCTGGGTGAAGATCCGCGCGCCCGTGGCGGCGTATGCGTCGTAGATGGCCCGCAGCGCCGGCTCGCTCACGACGCCCGAGGCGGCGATGTCGGCCACGTTGAGGAACGTGTTCATCACCTCGGAGTTGACCACGTCGCTGCCCACGTCGACGACGTCAGTGGCGGGATTGCTGAAGATGAGGTCGCTCATGATGGCGCCGGCGTCGAAGCCCCGGGCCGTGGCCTCGGCGCCCATGCCGAGCAGGCAGCTGTCGGAGAGGGAGATGATCTGGGCGGCGCGACGGTCCATTTGCGCGGAGAGGTTCTTGAGGCGCGTCCTGTGCGCCGCCTCGAGCGTGATCTTGGCCTGGATGTAGGATGCACCTACGGCGGCGGCCTCGCGCCGCTGCTGGCCGCCCGGGGTGAGGCGGGCGCGGGCGTCGGCGAGCCCGTCCTGCAGCAGCCGGTGGAAGGAGGGGAAGACGTGGCGGTACCCGTGCTCGTAGTAGAAAGCCATGTCGGTCACGTAGTTGGAGAAGAGTGTGCGCACGTCGGCGGCGCCAATGAGCAGGTTGGCGATGCCGCAGCCGAAGAGGGCGTTAGTGGTCGTCATGGCCTCGGGCCAGTCGGCGGCGCCCAGCAGTGCAAGCACCCGCGGCGAGGCTTGGTTCAGCCCCCTGCCCTTAGGGGGAAGCACGTTGCCGATTGCGTGCTGCGTGCTTTTCCACAGGGCCAGCTCCGGCGACAGGCGCAAGTGCACCAGCCTGGGTCTCGCCGCCGCGGCTTCTGGCGCGTTCTCTCCAACCTTGTCGATGGTAGCAAACACCTCCGCCACCATGTCTTCCGCCTGGCGAGACCTTCTCAGGTCCACCACGGCTCCCTGGCCGACCAAGGCCCTCGCCTCCGAGTAGCCAGCGTGCTGCATGGGGAAGCCTCCACCCTGTTGGTCCTCGCCCCAGAAATAGGGAGACGACATTCTAGTTGGCTCGCCGCCGCGGCCGACGGGGTTGACCTCAATAATGTTGAGGCCATGGAGAGAGCAGCCACCCCAGCGTGGGGGTGATGCCTCCACCACGCTGCATTGCATATTGTTATTGTCGTTTAAGAAATATATAACTACGTGAGTAGAGAGAAAGGTCTGCAATGCAGAATGCACCGTGGTGCTTCTCTCATTGCATTGCTCAGCTTATATAGTACACGAGGTGAGAATGGCATGCACTATCACTATCCAGCGTTATGTTTAAATTATACTATATTCTTAATAAAATTTGAAGTTAAAGTTCGACTCAAAAAGTCGAGGAGGAGGATCAGAGGATCAGTGAAATGATGGTGAAACCCGGCCCGAAGTTTGCATGATAAATTAGGAGGCTAGTACTTGTCATTGACGGCTAGTACTGACCACCTCTGGTCGGTACAATGAACCTTGGAATCTTGGATGGCCAACGGTGAGTGATTCCATGTACGTAGTAAGGAGAGGTGCCTTTCGAGTGGCGACTGGCATTGGGATCTTAGTCAAAATGTTGAGCTATATTCCAACTTGCCTACACATCTCGTGGTACAGATTTTGGTATGCGGGTCAAACTCTGTATAGGACTTGGAAATTTAAATGCCGACAGATTAAACGTCCAATTTCTTTTGTGCTCTCTCTCTCCCACCGGCCGCCTCTCTCCGTCAGCACATCATTGGCGACCATATATAGTGTTGCTCTCTCTAGATGAATGGCGTAGGCCTTGAAGGTTGACGCTGAATTGTAACAGCGTTACTGTGGACGAACTGAATGCAAACATGATATATTTGAATATCATTACAAACTTACAATACATGACCTGCAAAAGCCAGACGGCATGGCTGTGAGGCATTGGGTAGACATAGCAGGTTTAGACAAAGAATAACTTGGGAGAGATTAGATTGCTTGTTCTTGCTTGATCTGATAACTTACATGACGGACATAAATATAATACCTCCTAACTTGACACCCAAGGCGTTTATACTTTTCGAATTCTTCTGTTCCGAATTAACCTTTTCCTAATCATATCTCAAACTCATCTTTCCTAATTCAAGTCTCCTTCATGAACTCTTCCCGAGCCAACCCCTTCCCTGACTCTCATTGGGAAGCAACGTGCTAATGTGCACAACAGATATAGTACACTACTGATTCATGTTTCCAAGTAGCGCTAAGCCACATATATTGTTCCTTTTTCGGTAATCTTAAGATAAAGTGGATCTAAAGTTTGATATGCGCTATAGATTCAGGTTTCCAAGTAGAGCTAGCTGCAAAAGATAATATAGTTATATCAATTGCCTACTTTATAAAATAATGACAAAGTTTAGCCACACAACCGTGGTAGATTGATCCAATTCAAATAACACATACCAATGATAGATTGATCCAATCATGGCAATTGTGGAGCATAGAAGATTGCAATGAACCACCAACCTAGATTATGTTCATCTGGTTTCAAATCGTTCAAATTCAGATTATGTCCACCTAGTTTAAAATTGTTCAAACTAGTTTCTGTTCAACTTTCTTCAAATCGTTTAAACCTAGGTTTTTGTTCACCTAGGTTTAAATCATTCAAATATAGTTTATGTTCACCTAATTTCAAATCGTTCAAACCAAGATATGTTCACCTAGTTTCAAATCGTTCAATTCTAGATTATGTCCATCCAGATTAAAATTGTTCAAACCTATTTTCTGTTCAGCTAGTTTCAAATCGTTCAAACCTAGATTGTGTTCACCTGTTTATTTTGTTCAAATCTAATGTTCACCTAGTTTCAAATCGTTCAAACCTAGGTGTTTGTTCACCTAGGATGAAATCGTTCGAACATACATTATGCTCACATAGATTGAAATCATTCAAACATAGTTTCTATTCACCTAGTTTTGAAATCGTTCAAATCTCGATTATGTTCACTTAGTTAAAATCGTTCAAAACTAGATTATGTTCACCCAGTTTCAAATTGTTCAAACCTAGATTATGTTCACCTAGTTTAAAATCGTTCAACCTAGTTTCTGTTCACCTTTGTTTCAAATCGTCAAAACCTAGGTTTTTCTTCACCTAGGTACAAAACACTCAAAAGCTAGATTACTCACCTAGTTTTTAAATCGTTCACCCTAATTTTCTATGTTTAAATCCTTCGAACCTAGTTTATGATCACCTAGTTTCACATCGTTCACCTTTTTTTTACTAGGATGAAACTGTTGAAACTTAGTTTTTGTTTCACCTATTTTTAAATCAGTTAAAACCTAGTTGATGTTCACCTGTTTCAAATTGCTCAAAAGTAGATTTTGTTCACCTAGTTTCAAATCTTTCAAAACCTAGTTTTTTTTCACCTATTTTGAAATCATTCAAACCTAGTCTCTTTTTCCCTAGGTTGAAATCGTTCACGCTTATAGTTGTTGTTCGCTTAGTTTCAATATCGTTCAAAACCTACATTATGTTCACCTAGGTTCAAATCTTTCAAATCTAGATTATGTTCTCTAGGTACAAATCGTTCAAATATAATTTCTATTCAACCTAGATTCAAATCGCTCAAAACCTAGGTTTGTGACCACCGAGTTCCAAATTGATCAAGCCAACCTAGGTTATGTTCACCTAGTTTCAAATTGTTCAAACCTAGTTCAATCTTTCACACTTTTTCCTAGGTTCAAACCTAATTTATGTTCACCTAGTTTGAAATTGTTCAAACCTAGATTATGTTCACCTAGTTTAAAATCATGCAAAACTAGATTATGTTCACTAGATTCAAATCGTTCAATCCTAGATTTTGTTCACCTTGTTTCAAGACGTTCAAACCTAGGTTTTTTTCACCTAGTTGAAAGCGTTTAAATATGGTTTCTATTCACCTAGTTTAAAATCGTTCAAACTTAGTTTATGTTCACCTTGTTTTCAAATCTACATTATGTTCACCTAGGTACAAAACATTCAAAACCTAGATCATGTTCACCCAGTTTTAAATCGTTCACCCTTTTTTCCCTAGGTTGAAATCGTTCATATATAGTTTGTGTTCAACTAGTTTCAAATCAGTCACCCTTTTATTACTAGGTTGAAATCATTCAAACCTAGTTTATGTTTCACGTAATTTTGAAATCCGTTCAAACCTAGTTGATGTTCACCTCGTTTCAGATTGTTAAAAACTAGATTATATTCACCTAGTTTCAAATTGTGCAAACCCTAGTTTCTTTTAACCAACTTTGAAAATCGTTCAAACCTAGTTTTTTTTTCCTTGGATGAAATCGTTCACCCTTATAATTTTTGTTAACCTAGTTTCAAAATTGTTCAAAACCTATATTATGTTCACCTAGGTTCAAATTTTCAAACCTACATTACGTTCCCTAGGTACAAATCGTTCAAATATAATTTATGTTCAACCTAGATTCAAATCGTTCAAAACCTAGACTATGTTCACCAAGGTTAAATTCGTTCAGACCTAAGTTTATGTTTGCCTAGTTTAAATCGTTAAGATATAGTTTATGTTCACCTGGTTCAAATCGTTCAAACTTAGTTTCAATTCACCTAGTTTCAAATCATAATAATTTATGTTTTAATTTTTAACTGCATCAAACTATGCTTTTAATGTTTACTTTTAGTATTTCTTTTTTGTAATGCAAAGTCAAATCAAATAATTTTAACCCCATTATTTGATTTTATGTTTATTATAAATAAGCTGGAAATCATCCACCAGATGATGTGAATCGCTGAAGAAGCACCAAAGAAGTACTGCAAACTGTGTTTCTGTAATTTATTGTAAAAAATCACACATACATGAAATTTATGTTTATCTATCAAGTCATTTTCTTATTTCACACAATTTTTTCCTGTAATTTCTTATTCACCGACGACTTCGCGTGGAAGCACTCATACTCGTATTCACGCGCAGAAGCTAGCTCGTACTCGTAGTCGTGTTATTCGTGCACAGAAGATGGCTCGTACTAGTGCAACGAAACATTAAAGGAAGGGAATGCTGACATGTGTAATTCTCCCATCACTAACCGCTTCCCCTTCCTCCCGGGTTGCCCCTGCTCGGGCGGCTCCGGAGGACCCCAAAAAAACCCTAGCAAGGCACCCCAGCGCCGCCTCCCTGGCCGCCGCCGACGCCGGTGGCGGTGGCGGCGCTTGTTTCCGCCAAAGGAGGGTGGGGGAGGCAGTGGTGGCGGACCGCAGCTGAGCTCTCTTCGGGTGGGGTAGTGGACCTGGCTCAGTCGCACGGGCGTGGCTGCAGTTGGCGGCGGCGCCTGGAGGAGAGATTGTGCGGCCGCGAGGACAAGGTAGGCGAGGAGCTCGCGACGTTGCAGACGGTGGATCGCCATGGGGCTCGCCGTGCGATGGGTGGGCCGATCTGGGCCAGACTGCTCTGTCCAGATCACGGCCGATCGCGGCCACCAGGATGCGCTCCGTCTGACCAGCGCCGTCAGAGGAAGTGTGGCCAGCCGTGGAAGATGGTGAGTCGGATGGAGATGAATGACACCATTCTCGGTGTTGCATCCTTCTGAGGGTGGTCGTGAAGTAGATGATGTGGTGGATGTGCGGTAGAGATGGTGGGAGCTTGAGGGAGTGGAATGGCGCCACTGCGGTTGTTGCATCCTCCGCGAGAGATGAATGGCCAGCAGGCGTTGCATACTCGAGGAGACAAATGGCGTCGTGCTCCGATGGGAGAATAATGGCGCCGCGACGGGGGTTGCATCCTTCGTCTAGTGGGTGACGCGGTTGCGAGGATGGAAGCACGTCGAGCTTGCCGGGGAGGTGCGGTTGGCCGTGGAGGCAGGGTAGTGCTTTGACGTTTAGTCTGTTTGGATCCTGGGTTCGGGCTATGTAGGTGAGACTGCCGGCGAAACCCGTACTCCAGTTGTCGTCGGAGTCATCAATGGCGGCGCCTACGGGCGTCGCTCCCTCGTTGGAGGCATCGATGTAGTTGCTCTCACCTTGCATTTCCTGACGTGCTAGGGGGGCCCTCTATCTTGTCTTCTAGATAAGACGATGGTGGCTCTATCCGGCGCCGTGTTCTCTCTTGGTGCATCGTCTTGGAGGTGGATCCGGTCAGAGGGACCCGTGGCTCGCTAGGTTGTAAGCCGAAAGACATCGTCTGTATGGTTTTCGTGTACGGTTTCCCTCATAAAATGGACCAATCTTCTATCTAATCAATGAATTTAGCAGTGATCTTGCTAACATAAAAAAAGGAGCACATGGGCCAGCCCAATAAGTGGCGCAAAAGGCGCCGAATAAGAGCTCCCTAGGAATTGCCCCACCGACCATGTGCTTTGTTCCCTACCACCCGAACCCCACGGGCCCCTTTTCTTTCCATGTGCGCCCACATGTGTCTCTCTACCTAGGATCACCATGACTAAATACCTATCTCCACAGATAGGACCATTACCATGAGCGAAGTTCAGAGACATAAAGAAAATGGCACACACTTGATATACATGAATTGTCTTTGTGAAGTAAGAAAATGTCGAAAGGGCAACAACCTTGCCTTGAATAGAACATCACAAAAAGTACCAACACAACGCACGAGTGAAGCAACACAATGTTGGAAGCAACACAATGTTGTATGCAAAAGCAACTTAGCATGAGAAACATTTTTTTACACTACATGAGAAACATTCTTTATGAATAAACACTATGTGTAAGCTACTTAAAACATGTGTGAAACTGGGTTGGGTCACCTGGGTACACCGGTATCTGCGTACGTGTTCATCATCGTCTTGATTCTTACCTGTTGTCCTGACACCCTATTACCAAATAAATAAACTATTTTACAATTCTGGAAGTGAGAATGTTGTGGGATCGTGATACCATCATTCGACAATTAGTTCAGTAGGAAACCAACTAATTAATGTTATGAGTCAAAGTGCTAAAATATATTTTTTATACAATTTTTTTAGCTACCCTTTTTTATAATATTCCGAAGAGATCGAGTAATATCAAGACGATTCATGTAAAAAAAGACGATACATGTGTAGCTACTTGCTAGGCTGATGCAAGACCTCCATCGACCGTGATATTTGAAAGTATCATGAGCAGCCGAGCAAGCAGCCACGGTCAGCTCTCGATATGTAGCACGAGTTTTCCGTAAAAAAGACAAATGGAGGTTTAGCATTCCAAAGTAAACTGAACAAATAGTATATAGCTGGACGAAAACAAAATCATGAAATGTGCCAAGTTGTGCATTTTTTCTTATTTTGCGTTTCTGGGAAAAGTATTGGTCTGTTGAACGAAGAAATAACAAAAGAAAGGTTATTCGTGCTAACAGCCGAGTCATTTTTTTAGTTTTGCTTGTGCACCAAAAAAGGTCAGCACATGAACGTGCTGGTGCACGTTGTTTGTACATTTCGATGAAGAAAAATACTAGTAGTGGTACAAAATGATTGGCTAAGTTTTGGATAAGAAGATCCTACCGGAGATCGATCCGTACATGCATGTTGGCAAGAGCTAAACAAAGAAAATCCCGCAGGGTAAAGTTCCACGCCTGTTGCATCTTGACCTGGTTTGAGCGTCAGTGCTCCACGGTACAGATAAACCTTTTGGTTTGGATCTGGGTTAGTCCACCTATGAACTAGTCCAACGTTATCAGTTAACCTATGAACTAGTCCAACGCGTGCATGTGAGCATAGTTCTATTATTAGACTACACTGTTGGCTATTTAAACAATGAATCACGAATCTACCCCATCATTAAGTCACTCACACTTCTACTGAATATCCTCGATTCAGGTCGAATTATGGAAGCGCGATACCTCGCCGTATGCTTCTTCCTAGTTCTGGCCCTAAATGGAGATCCTACTTTTGCACGTAAGTTTTCCTTTTATCCCTCTGTTGTCTTACTCTTGTAGATGTTCTGGAGAATCGAGTACAAGATATATTTCGGTGATTTGCCATATAGATTGTGCTCACACTAGTAGAAAACAGGCCTTCCATTTTCAACTTTTGTCCCGGACAAATTACGAACCGCGACTAAAGGGTCCATTGGTCCCGGTTCGATTAGCCGTGGCGCCAGGGAGCATTGGTCCCGGTTCGTTTTGGACCTTTGGTCCCGGTTCGTGTTACAACCCGGGACCAAAGGGTCACCACATGCGGCACATGCTGCCGCAGCCGTGGGCCCCCCTGGCAGGGACCCTTTGGTCCCAGGTCGTGTTACGAGCCGCGACCAAAAGGTTCCGCATTTTTCATTTAATATGGAATAACTCATATCTTTAAATATGTATATCGAAATTTAATAAATAAAATGTCTAAATATATTAGAAAAATGAGAGGAATCCAAATATGACAAATATATCATATTTTGGATCACAAAAACGCATTTAACTCGGCGAAATTAGTTTCAAAAAATCGACATACTTTAGGCGAAATTAGGTAGAAATCAAGATAATTCCTAATACTTGGGGATTATTCAAAAAAAAATTGGATTACTCTTTGTGAAATTAGATGGGTGCCATTTTGCACCATATCTGTTTTGGAGGTTGTTTTACTCTATTTAATTTTTTTCAAAAAGCGGTCAAAATGGCCACCATGACCCTCTTCGAAACAGGTCAATTTTTTAAAACGATCGATGTTTAACAAGCTGTGACATGTTTTTTGAAAAGTTTAACGAAGGAGTGACTAAGACGGATCCAGACTTGGTTTTCCATTTTAAGTTGATAAACAAGGTCTATATACATTCAAACCAAAAATTTATGTATCTAATGTGATATATCTCAAACTATGTCGCATGAAGTCAAGAGTGAAGAGAAGGTGTTTTGGATTTGCAACATGAAAATTTCGAAAAAACTCAGCAACGTTTCATTTTGGAGTGACTAAGAAGGATCCAGGCTTAATTTGGATCCAGGCTTAATTTTCATTTTCATGTTTTAAACTTGTTTAAATGTTGGTCAAAGTCAGGTTTGACCAATATTCGAAATGAGCTTCAGAAATTCAAAAAAAAATCAAAAAAGAAAAAACGTACACATATAGTCTTCTTATGTTGTATACTAACGATTCATGTTGATAAACAAGGTCTATATACATCCAGACAAAAAATCACGTATCTAATGTGATATCTTAAACTATGTCGTATGAACTCGAGGGTGAAGAGTAGATGTTTTCGATTTGCAACATGGAAATCTCAAAAACCTCACCAAAGTCATTTTGAAGTGACTAACAAGGAACAAGGCTGAGGACGCTTGGTGTGTTGACACGGATGAATTGCTTTCTATAGTTTGAAAAATCCCTTCGGAATCATTACTTTCTATACCAAGATACACATATTTGTCGAATATGAGAACTTTATCACAAACTATGCCGTGAGAATTGTCATAACTTGATCATTACTTTCTATAGCAAGTTTATCGATGTTTTCGTGATGCAAAAGATGGTATGGATGGCATATTTGAATTCCTCTCGTTTTTCTAATCAATTTGGACATTTTATTTGACAAATTTTGATTTACGATTTAAAGATATGAATTATTCCATTTTAAATATTATTACATAATCACTCTTATTTATTCACTCTTATTTATTCAGAAAATATTATTACATAATAATTGTTATTTATTCAAAAAAATATTACATAATCATTCTATTTATTTAAATAAATTTTGAAAATTTAAACAATAAAAAAGTGTAACATCATGACTCAGGCTTAATATGATTGATTGGATACTATTATTAGTAAGTTCTAACTTCTCATTTGGAAGCTAATTTGGAAGGAACTCAAAAGTTAAGCGTGCTCGGGCGGAAGCAATTTGAGGATGGGTGACTGAATGGGAAGTTTGACCAGGTAAGTACTTTGACATGAGATTAAGTGTATAACTAGCTATTAAGTGTGTGGCTAAGTGAGAAATTTAAGAATATAATTAGGAATAGAATTAGAAATAGAATTAAGAATATAATTGAGAATATAATTGAAAATAAAATTTTGAAAATTTTCGGTACCTTTAGTCCGTGCATGGCTCCGTCCACGTGGAGACCCTTTAGTCGCGGGTCGTGGACACCCGGGACGAAAGGCCACCCCCCCCCCCCCCCCCCCCCTTTAGTCCCGACCCTTTAGTCGCGGATCCAAAACCGGGACAAAAGGCCCTCTGGACCCGCGACTAAAGGCCTATTTTCTACTAGTGTCAGTCATGCATTCTTCTTAATTTGGTTAGAAACTTACACGTATTATTAGTAGTTTCGTTGTTATTTTCATGTGATGAAAATTGGGTGAGATTATTAGACGCTAATGGGTAGGTACATTTCATGCAGAGGACTGCAGGCCATATGCTACCATGAGTCAATTCTGTTTTAGCGCTATGTGTCATGGGCAGTGTTGGGTTGAAGCGAAATTCTCAAGTTCCTATGTCCAAGAATACAGATGCGATGGAAGTTGGTTGAAACGCGCTTGTACCTGTGTTTTGTGCCGCAAATAGTGAACCTGTCTAGCGGAATTGAAGAGCGTGCAAAACATCATCGAGGAACACTCCATAGTTTGTGTCATTTATTTGTATTGCTTTTACAATAAATTATGATAGTGCTAGTTAGCTCTTATCTAGAGTGACAATAGCTAATATTTAGTTTTTTTTATACATTTAGTTGCAAGCCATTTATAGCTTGATGAACCATTGTTTTATTAATTTTATGGATTCATTGCTTCTAGTCCATTGTTTGGCTTAGACTTTTAGTTGGGAGATAAAGGGCAGGAGGAAGTATTGCATCAAGAAATATATAATATATATTGTATTGTTTCTGCTTATGCCTTGCGAACAAGAAAATGTTATGTTTACATGTTGCTCTTAGTCGCGGATGCAGTGGCGCACATTTCGCAAAATATCTTGAAAGTTCATACTTTGAGATGGGGCCACATAATAGCGTGGATGTCAAGTAGTAATATTTATCCCTGAGTAAAACATTTCTTAGTCCCAGAGACGCATTCACTGAAGAATTTGTTTTTACTGCAGTATTAGGAGTGGCACTCCCTCGTTTCATTGCTCAAGAAAAAATCACATCATTAATTTCATAGTTCTGTCACAATCAAACTCAACTTGGTTTTGGAACATCAATGAATTACCGAGAGGCTGAGTCAGGGAACATAAGGATCATAATAACAGCTAATAGATCAATCCAAAAGTCTGTAGATTATCACTAGTAAGTGGCTACGCATAAAGATTACACTCAACTGGCACTTAAAGGACATAAATGGAACAAAATTGAATTAAAATTATCCAGAGGTGTGCAAAAGAACAGATCATGAAGCTAACGGCGGCACCACAGAGGCTCCAACGGGTCTTGCCTCATTAGCAGATGGCGCAGAATTTGATGTTACCGCAAGCATCATATTCCATAACTCTTGAAAACTCAGCATCAAAACTGCGAGTCCAACCATTTATAAGTTAGCCAAGATTGTCCATATATAGTATATTTTGCTCAAAACAATCATGTGATGGTTTCATGGTTCATGGAGTAGTTCACTTACTGTAGCCTATTTATTCCTCCCGTCTGGAAAACCCTAAAGACCCGATTCATATTTCACGAAAAGTTTCAGAGGCGCCGCTGATACGTCTGAAACGTATCTCTAATTTCTGATGTTCCATGTTGATATTATACCAATTGTTACATGTTTTACATACACTTCATATCATTTTTATACATTTTCTGGGACTAACCTACTAACAAGATGCCACAGTGCCAGTTCCTGTTTTCTGCCGTTTTTGTATTTCAGAAAAGCTGTTAAGCAAATATTTTCGGAATTGGACGAAAATCAACGGAGGTCCCTATTTCACCGACACGTCCACGGAGTCCGAAGGAGAGACGGAGAAGCGCCAGGAGGCGGCCACACCTGGGCTCGGCGCGGCCCCACCTCCTGCCGCGCCGAGGGGTGGTGTGGGCCCCTCGGGTGGCCTCTGACGCCGCCCTTTCGCCTATTTATTCCTCCCGCCTGGAAAACTCTAAATAGCCGAGTCATATTCCACGAAAAGTTCCAGAGGCGCCGCTGTCGTCAACCCTAGCTCGGGAGGGTTCTGAAGCTCTTCCCGGCACCCTGCCGGAGAGGGGAATCATCACCGGAGGGCTCTACATCGCCATGCCTGCCTCCGGAGTGATGCGTGAGTAGTTCATCCTTGAACTACGGGTCCATAGCAGTAGCTAGATGGTTGTCTCTCCACTTTATGCTATCATGTTTAGATCTTGTGAGCTGCCTAACATGATCAAGATCATCTTATTGTAATGCTACATGTTGTGTTTGCTGGGATCCGATGAATATTGAATACTATGATCAAGTTGATTATTAATCTATGTTACATGTTATTTATGATCTTGCATGCTCTCCGTTACTAGTAGATTTTGGCCAAGTAGATGCTTGTAACTCCAAGAGGGGGTATTTATGCTAGATAGTGGGTTCATGCCTCCAGTAATCTGGGCGAGTGACAGCAACGTCTAAGTTGTGGATGTGCTGTTGCCACTAGGGATAACATAACAATGCTATGTCTACGGTCATATGTATTTGTTTACATTACGCACATTACTTAATGCGATTATCCGTTGCTTGCAACTTAATACCAACGGGGGACAGATGTTAACCTGACGGTGGATTATTAGTCATAGATGCGGTTGGATAACGGTCTATGTATCTTGTCGTAATGCCCAATTAAATATCATGGTAGTCATCTTGTCATTTATATGCATTGTCATGCGCTCACTATTTTATCAATTGCCCAGCTGTAATTTGTTTACCCAACATGTTATTTATCTTTATGGAGAGACACCACTAGTGAACTGTGGACCCCGGTCCATTCTTTTACACTGATAAAACCACCAACTGCAAACAATTGTTCTCTTTTACTTCCTGCAATTAAATACTATTTTCCACACCATACGTTTAATCCTTTGTTACAGCAAGCCGGGAAGATTGACAACCTTCCTGTTTCGTTGGGGCAAAGTAGTTTGATTGTGTTGTGTGCAGGTTCCACGTTGGTGATCGAGCAACGCGCCACCAACAACCTTCTGAAGTGCTCCTACTCCTCCTGGATCTGACAACCTTGGTTTCTTACTGAGGGAAAACTTGCTGCTGCACTGCTTCATCTTGGGGTCTCCCAACGAACGTGTGTTTCACGTCATCAAGCTATTTTTCTGGCGCCGTTGCCGGGGAGATAGAAGACTTCAGCAAGGGGAGTCTCACGCTTCCAATCTCTTTACTTTGTTTTTTGTCTTGCTTAGTTTACTTTTATTTTATCTTGTTTGTTTTTAATTATCAAAAACACAAAAAATTAGTTACTTGCATCTAGTTATTTTCAATCTTGTTTTCTGTTTAGCCATCATGTCTAGTCATGTTCCTCATATCATGTCACCTGAGGAAGAAATTTTCACTTTCAAACAAGGGAGTGAGGAGAGTTTTAAAGATGCTTGGTCTAGAATTTTCGAGTCCTATGGGAAAACCGAACCTAAAATGACTTTAAGCCTGCTCCTTAGTAGTTTTTATTTTGGTCTTGTTCTTTGCTATAGATATGCTTTAGACGCTGTAGTAGGAGGGATTTCCTTCGTCATGATGGGGATCAAGCTTTCAATGCCATAAAAAAATTAATTACTTCATCTACCTCCTCAACTAGTAAAATAGATTCAGCTCTTGAGAACATATATGCAAGGATTAATACCCTTGAGACAGATATTTCTAGTTTAAAAGAGGCTTACACTCAGACTCTAGAACGCTTTGAAAAAGTGCCAGTACCTTTTGAACCTTCGGGGTGGATTCCCTCAGTAAAAGTTGTTATCAATGGTGATACCTTTCATGCTCGCTGCGATACTATGTCTGAATCTTGTTTAATGCCCATGAATATTTATGAGTCCTTAAACCTTTGGGAACTTTCCAAGTATGGAAGTTGTATAACTTTGGCTGATAATACTACTAAATTACCAAAGGGGGTAGCTGAAGGAGTATATACAAAACTCTTGGGAATAACAGTATCCATTGATTACCATGTTATTGAATGTGCAGGAGAAGGGCAAATTACGCTTGGAAGGTCACTGCTAAAACTCTTTGGAGCCACCATAGATATGGGCCAAGGTATTATGAGGTTTATCTCCTCACCAGGTAGCAATCATAAATTTCCTAAAGTTAAGAATAAGGGTAAGAGAGCTAAACGTAATGTTGATGCTTCTACACTTGGTAATACTTGATGCATGCTTTGTGCCTAGCTAAAAGACGTTAAAGAAAAGCGCTTATGGGAGGCAACCCATTATTTTTTTTTCTGCAATTTTTCTTTTTATTGAGTCAAGGAACTTGTTTACTTCTGTAGCAACTCCTTTGTATCTTTACTTTTTCGTATTGTTGTGCCAAGAAGAGTCTCTAATGATAAGATGATGCTAGATTTTGATTGCTGCGCAGAAACAGATTTTTGCTGTTCACTGTACGAAAATTATAAATTCATAAAATGTGATTTTAATCTGCAAATTTTTGTGCGTAATCCTGATGTATGTACGCATCTTTCGTTAGTTCAAAGTTTTTCGATCTGATCAACGTAAGTGCCTCGAAAAAATTCGTCTTTGCGGACTGTTCTGTTTTAGACAGATTATGTCTTTTATTTTGCATTCTCTCTTTTACTAGTGTTGGGTGGAATTCTTTTTTGGGTGGAAGAGCTTCAGATAACATCAGTGGCAGTAGTTAATGTTTAAAGTAACGGTCATATTGCGTCCTTATAGAACATGTGACTTTTTGATTGATGCACTAACCCTCTAATAAGATTTACTTTGAGTTTGGTGTGGCGGAAGTTTTCAAGAGTCAAGAGAGAAGAGTGATATAATAGGATCAAGAAGAGTGAAGAGCTTAAGCTTGGGGAGGCTCCCATGGATCTCCCCAGCATATTTCAAGAAGACTCAAGCGTCTAAGCTTGGGGATGCCCAAAGCATCCCCTTCTTCATCGTCAAAATTATCAGGTCATCTCTAGTGAAACTATATTTTAATTCTTTCACATCATATGTGCTGTTCTTGGAGCGTCTGTGTGCTTTTATTTTCAGTATGTTATTTTTATTTTCTGATATCAACTTGATTGGATCCTAGCATTCTTGATTGGGAGAGAGACACGCTCCGCTTTTTCATTAGAATACTCCTATTCTTCACTTATACTTGTTGAGTATTCATATCTAGCGCTGTTAAGCTTTTAGCTCTTGTTTTCATGTATCTCTTGTCAGAGCTATTAGTTCTTTTAAAGAAAGTACTCTCTTACTTCACTTATACTTGTTTGGAGAGTTATTGAAATAAATTGATTGGTGTTTGGTTGGAACAGAAAATGTTGCATGTGGTAAATGGTATAATGGAAAAGACTTACATACTCTTGTAGATCACTAACTTGGATAATTTGATACTTGTCAATTGTTTTGAGTTAACAAGTAGGTCATGAATAAACTTTTGCATCATGTAAGTTAAGCCCATTAGTGAAGAACTACCGTAAAGCTTGTTGAAATTTGGTTTGCATGAGTGGTATCTCTAAGGTCTAGATATTTTCTAGTAAAAGGGTTTGGTTAACAAGGAAGACAGTGTGGAGTCTTATAATTTTTGCAATATGTTGGTCATATAAAACTTGGTGTACCGGTTGATAGTCTTGTTTGCTTAAATAACCTTGCTAGCCTAAACTCTGTACTGAGAGGGAATGCTTCTCGTGCATCCAAATCCTTGAGCCAAAATCCATGCCATCTGTGTCCACCATAACTACCTATATGTGGTATTTCCTTGCCACTCCAAGTAAATTTTTCATGTGCTACCTTTAAATTATTCAAAATTGTTACTACTCCTTTTTGTGTCAATGTTTACCAAGCTCATGAGGACGTGGTGGATGTCTTTATGTCACTTGTCAAGCAGACTTTACCTTCAGACTAGCGGCATATACATCCGCTTATCTATTAATTTTGCAAAAAGAGCTGGCAACGGGGTGCCCAGTCCCAATTAATTACAACTTTAACCGCTTAATCTCTTCACATTTTGTCAACTGAATACTCAGTGAAACATCTGCATGTGTAAACCAAAGAGAAAAAGAGGGATGATCTGCCTTGCTGGTAGAAATAACGTCCTTCATGGGAGCCGCTCTTAAAAGTCTGTTTGGCCGGGGTCATATTGTACTTTCCACTACTGATTCGTTGACCAATTAACATACACCTCTCAAAACTTAATTTTTACTCTCTATATGATTTCAAAAACTAAAAAGCTCTAGCACATGATTTAATCCCTGCTTCCCTCTGCGAAGGGCATTTCTTTTACTTTTATGTTGAGTCAGTTTTCCTACTTCTTTCTATCTTCCACAAGCAAACACTAGTGTCAACTTTGGTACAACAATTGTTATATGCTACATATTGGATTTATTATATTGCTTTGTGTTGACAATATCCATGAGATAAATATGTTAAAAGTTGAAGCAAACGCTGAAACTTAAATCTTCCTTTGTGTTGGTTAAATACCTTTTACTAGAATCTATTGCTTTTTGAGTTAACTCTTATGTAAACCTGTGGATGCAATGTCTCCAAAGTATTATTCATGAAAAGTTTTGCTTGTATGATTCAGTTGTTTAGTCATTATCTATTTGGTAGCAAACTATAGACCATTGACTTGGATCACTTCATTCATTTACATGTGCCTTACAATACTATTTGATCAAGATTATGATGGTAGCATGTCACTTCAAAAATTATTTTGTTTTATCGTTTACCTACTCGAGGACGAGTAGGAACTAAGCTTGGGGATGCTGATATGTCTCAAATGTATCTATAATTTTTTATGTTCCATGTTGATATTATACCAATTGTTACATGTTTTACATACACTTCATATCATTTTTATACATTTTCTGGGACTAACCTATTAACAAGATGCCACAGTGCCAGTTCCTGTTTTCTGCTGTTTTTGTATTTCAGAAAAGTTGTTAAGGAAATATTCCGGAATTGGACGAAAATAAACGGAGGTCCCTATTTCACCGACACGTCCACGGAGTCCAAAGGAGAGACGGAGAAGCGCCAGGAGGCGGCCACACCAGGGCTAGGCGCGGCCCCACCTCCTGCCGCGCCGAGGGGTGGTGTGGGCCCCTCGGGTGGCCTCCGACGCCGCCCTCTCGCCTATTTATTCCTCCCGTCTGGAAAACCCTAAATACCCGAGTCATATTCCACGAAAAGTTCCAGAGGCGCCGCCGTCGTCAACCCTAGCTCGCGAGGGTTTTGAAGCTCTTCCCGGCACCCTGCCGAGAGGGGAATCATCACCGGAGGGCTCTACATCGCCATGCCTGCCTCCGGAGTGATGCGTGAGTAGTTCATCCTTGGACTACGGGTCCATAGCAGTAGCTAGATGGTTGTCTCTCCACTTTATGCTATCATGTTTAGATCTTGTGAGCTGCCTAACATGATCAAGATCATCTTATTGTAATGCTACATGTTGTGTTTGCTGGGATCCGATGAATATTGAATATTATGATCAAGTTGATTATTAATCTACGTTACATGTTATTTATGATCTTCCATGCTCTCCGTTACTAGTAGATACTTTGGCCAAGTAGATGCTTGTAACTCCAAGAGGGGTATTTATGCTAGATAGTGGGTTCATGCCTCCAGTAATCTGGGCGAGTGACAGCAATGTCTAAGGTTGTGGATGTGCTGTTGCCACTAGGGATAACATAACAATGCTATGTCTACGGTCATATGTATTTGTTTACATTACGCACATTACTTAATGCGATTATCCGTTGCTTGCAACTTAATACCAACGGGGACACGGATGTTAACCTGACGGTGGATTATTAGTCATAGATGTGGTTGGATAACGGTCTATGTATCCTGTCGTAATGCCCAATTAAATATCATGGTAGTCATCTTGTCATTTATATGCATTGTCATGCGCTCACTATTTTATCAATTGCCCAGCTGTAATTTGTTTACCCAACATGTTATTTATCTTTATGGAGAGACACCACTAGTGAACTGTGGACCCCAGTCCATTCTTTTACACTGATAAAACCACCAACTGCAAACAATTGTTCTCTTCTACTTCATGCAATTAAATACTATTTTCCACACCATACGTTTAATCCTTTGTTACAGCAAGCCGGGAAGATTGATAAACTTCCTGTTTCGTTGGGGCAAAGTTTTTGATTGTGTTGTGTGCAGGTTCCACGTTGGTGATCGAGCAACAACGCCACCAACAACCTTCTGAAGTGCTCCTACTCCTCCTGGATCTGACAACCTTGGTTTCTTACTGAGGGAAAACTTGCTGCTGCACTGCTTCATACCTTCCTCTTGGGGTCTCTCAACGAACGTGTGTTTCACATCATCAGCCGCCGTCGTCAACCCTAGCTCGGGAGGGTTCTGAAGCTCTTCCCGGCACCCTGCCGGAGAGGGGAATCATCACCGGAGGGCTCTACATCGCCATGCCTGCCTCCGGAGTGATGCGTGAGTAGTTCATCCTTGGACTACAGGTCCATAGCAGTAGCTAGATGGTTGTCTCTCCACTTTATGCTATCATGTTTAGATCTTGTGAGCTGCCTAACATGATCAAGATCATCTTATTGTAATGCTACATGTTGTGTTTGCTGGGATCCGATGAATATTGAATACTATGATCAAGTTGATTATTAATCTATGTTACATGTTATTTATGATCTTGCATGCTCTCCGTTACTAGTAGATGCTTTGGCCAAGTAGATGCTTGTAACTCCAAGAGGGGGTATTTATGCTAGATAGTGGGTTCATGCCTCCAGTAATCTGGGCGAGTGACAGCAACGTATAAGGTTGTGGATGTGCTATTGCCACTAGGGATAACATAACAATGCTATGTCTACGGTCATATGTATTTGTTTACATTACGCACATTACTTAATGCGATTATCCGTTGCTTGCAACTTAATACCAACGGGGGACACGGATGTTAACCCGACGGTGGATTATTAGTCATAGATGCGGTTGGATAACGGTCTATGCATCTTGTCATAATGCCCAATTAAATATCATGGTAGTCATCTTGTCATTTATATGCATTGTCATGCGCTCACTATTTTATCAATTGCCCAGCTGTAATTTGTTTACCCAACATGTTATTTATCTTTATGGAGAGACACCACTAGTGAACTGTGGACCCCGGTCCATTCTTTTACACTGATAAAACCACCAACTGCAAACAATTGTTCTCTTTTACTTCCTGCAATTAAATATTATTTTCCACACCATACGTTTAATCCTTTGTTACAGCAAGCCGGGAAGATTGACAACCTTCCTGTTTCGTTGGGGCAATGTAGTTTGATTGTGTTGTGTGCAGGTTCCACGTTGGTGATCGAGCAACGGCGCCACCAACAACCTTCTAAAGTGCTCCTACTCCTCCTGGATCTGACAACCTTGGTTTCTTACTGAGAGAAAACTTGCTGCTGCACTGCTTCATACCTTCCTCTTGGGGTCTCCCAACGAACGTGTGTTTCACGTCATCATGCACATAGGTAAACCTAGCTTGCTTAGGTTTTCTGCTTGATAAGTTAAACGCTAGTTTTATTCCGTATTTATTCAAGCCTAAACCGCAAAGAATTTATATCGCCTATTCACCCCCCCTCTAGGTGACATCCGTGTCCTTTCAATTGGAATCAGAGCGGTTCTCTCGTTTTTGGCTTCACCGCCTCGAGAGTAAAGATGTCGTCTACTGAACTAGTGCACAATGCTTCTTTTATATTAGATGGCACAAATTATGATGTTTGGAAAATTCGCATGCTTGATAGTTTTCGGGTCATGGACCCATACATAGAGCGAATTCTAGATAGGGGTTATTCTCCTCCAAAGAATCCCAAAAGATTATCTTTATTGGATAAGAATAATTCCTATCTAGATGCTCAAGTTTCTAATATGATTTTCAATGCTTTGAGCGATGTAGTTATTATGTCGGTCACTCCATTTCGGAATGTTCATGAGCTTTGGACCAAGCTTCAAGATAAATATGATGTGTCCAAGATTTGTGGAGATGATTGTTCTCCCTCCACCTCCGGCCGTGATGATTTCTCAACTTATCCTACCTCACCTACATGTGGCAAGCCACAAAGTAATGCAATGGTGAGTAGTGATAAACATTACAATGATGATAGTGAGCTTATAATTGATGATCCTTCACCTCTATCTTATTGCAATGATTTATCTTTGGACTTAAACATATCTAGCACCAAAAATGATTCACATGCTTGTGTTGATAGTCCTTGCATATCATGTACAAATTGCTTGACTAATCCTCGTGATGATGTGCTCTCTATGTCTTGTTCCCTTGATAAAAATATTTCTATTTCCTCTAGTATTTGTTTGGCTAACAATGTAGAGGAAACCGAACACTCCATGGAACAAGACATGGACTTGAATGGTGCTCCAAGTTTTACTTCATCATCATCAACCACTTCGCACTTTTGCCTTATGGCAAGGGGATCAACGTAACTTCTACCTTGACTCCCAATATATCTCAAAATGATAATGATGACGATAATGAAGAAGATGATAATGATGCTTCCCTTATTGAGAAGGGTCAAATGGTTCTTCATGCTATTGCTAAGAATAAAGATGCTCGTGCTAAATTCTTAGAAATCATGGCTACTTTTGTTGAGCGCAAGCTTACCATAGTGGATTTGGAAGCACGCATTGATGAATGCTTTAGCCGCGAATATAAGTACGCGGATGAGATCGCCGATCTCAAAGAAGCTCTTGAAGAAGAACAAACCATTAAAGAGTCTCTTGAGGAGACTTTTACTCTAGAACTCTCTATGGTAAAGGAATCCCATGATAGAGCTATTGAGGTGGCTAATGAATTCAAAATAAAGACTAGTGAGCTTGTGGATGCTCATGCTAGACTCCTTGGGGATTTTGCGCACCTCGAAAATGGCTCTAGGGTCATTAAGAGTGAGCTCATCAAACTCACCGATTCTCATGTGCAACTCCAAGCTTCATATTCAAAAGAGCTTACCAAGTTATCTTCTCCTATTGCTACTAATGATAATGCTTGTGCTACTAACTCTACTTCTTGTGAAGCACCAATAGTGAAGGAGAATGTTGAGCTAAGGGCTCAACTTGAGTTGCTATCTAGCAAATATGGGAAATTGGAAGAAAGCCATGAAAAGCTCTCGAGCTCTCATGAGGATCTTCTAGTCTCCTATGATAAGCTAAAGTTAGCTCATAAGGCTATTATTACAAAGGTAAAATCTTGTGAGCCTCATGTGACAATGGCACAAGCATAACTCGAAATCCTTTATTACCATGTGCTAGTCCTAGTAATTCATCCACTCATAATATTACTACATCTTGTGATGAATTACTTTCCATGCCTTGTTGCTCTAACAATGAAGCTTCTACTTCCTCTAGTGTTTTTGTTGATACTAACCATGTAGAGGAATTAAAAGAGCTCAAGGCCCAAGTCACTTCCTTGAAGAAAGACTTGGAAAAGCGTCATGGTGGGAAGTTGATACGTGCATTTTATATCATCATTTATATAACTTTTAGTATCATACTAGAATGTTATTTGCATGATTATATGATTGTTTCTACATGTTTTAGATGATTTTGGGGACTTTCATACAAAGTCCCTATTTTTGGTATTTAATTTCTGGGAGGCAGAAAACCTCCTTTTTCTTGTCTTTAATGTTTCAGGAGCTACAGGACCTCAAATAATAAAAGGAAAAATACTGCGTCAGTTTTTCATCGGGAGAAAGGCAGAGGGAAGAAGACCGAAGAGAGGAGAGCCACGAGGGCCAAATGGGGGTGGCCCACGCGGCCCATGTACCTGGCCGCGTGGGACCACCCAAACTGGCCTCGGGCACCTCCTCGCCTGGGGCTTTTTATCGACGCCTTCGTCTCGCCCGAAAAGTAACGCCCTAATTTTTCCAAGTCCATCCGAGGTCGCGGCGGCGGCGAAACTCCTGATCCCTTCCGAGGGGGGTCAGATCCTGCTGCTCCGGAACTCCGGAGAAGGGGGAAATCATCGTCATCGTCATCACCTCTCCTCCTTGGCGTGGGAGGAGGCCTCTACATCATCACCCCCATCAAGACCAGCACCATCACCATCATCATCACCGTGATCCACTCCGTTCCCCTCGCAGTTTGAGAGTTGCTATACCCTAGATACTTGTCTTGTGCTACTATTCATGTTTGTGATTGAGTACTTGTCATTATTTGGTGGTGAAGTTATAATTTCAGATTGTGTTGTACCACTTATGCCACTGATTATGATCATGTTCGCACGTTGTGAGTAGTTCCCGTATGTTCCTGAGGGCATAGGATGAATTGGCATGATTTATATATGACATGTGTTGGTATTTTGTCAAGAGTTTATCTTTTATGTGATTCTATGATGGTGTTGTGCGAACGTCGACTGCACAACACTTCACCTTTATGGGCTCATAGGAGAACACCGTAGTGTAATGAATTGATGGAGACTTGGGAGGACACGTAAACCTGAGACCGAGTCATGAAGTTATATTATGAGGGTATTAGTATCGGGGACCTTAGAGTGTAATGCTATGGTGGGACTTTAGTCTTAATAATTCTTGTGCAGTCATTTGCTTGGCCACATGATCCATCATAAGGGGTTGTAGTTTATTTATTTAGCTATACCTAATTATGGCTCCGTCCAAAGAGATTAAAACTTGACAAGATATTCAACGTGTTGTTTAATAAATCTCTATGCCTAGCATCATCCATGCCGCCCTCGGGAACGTTTGCCACATATAAGTTACACATCACTTGAGCTTGTCCTCTTGCCACATAAGAGGATTGGGCTTTCTCTCTTTGAGAGCTTTCACTTGCTACTATCTGTTATCTGCTTGCAATATACAACTGAAAATACCAAAAACACTGCATCTTTTATTGTTTTATTTATCAATCTTACTAACCAATACCTTCAGCTCCTCGTGGGTTCGACAACCTTTTCTAATTGAAAGGTACTACAATTGATCTCCTGCACTTGGGAGCCATCAAGATACTTTTCTGGCGCCGTTGCCGGGGAGCGTAGCGCTATTGGTAAGAAGTTTGGTAAGGAAACTTGAAAGCTGTTTATCTCATTGTTACTATGGCATTTATGAATCGTGCCTCGCTGCATCTTGCTCTATATGAAAGTGCTTATGCCACTACTGCAAAGGTGGTTGAAACTACTGTGTCTGAGGTACCTAAAGTGGGATATAAAATTCCCATGGGTCATGTTAAAAGAGTTATGAAAAATCCATTTACAGGATGGAACTAAGTCGGCACGCGAGCACATGGAAATAATTGAGGACATATGTGGCTTATTCAGACTACCTGGTATTTCAGAGGATCAGGTAAAAAGGAAGCTATTGTATTTGTCTTTATCTGGTAATGCTCGTGATTGGTACAGGTCTTTGGATGAAGAGGTCCAGAATGAATGGAGTATCTTGAGGAAGGTTTTCTTTCTTAAATATTTTACTCCTAAAGAAGCTTATGATAACCGCTGCTATATATTCAATTTCTGGCCACATCTGGGAGAGAGTATTACTCAAGCTTGGGGGAGGTTAAAGGAACTCCTTCGCAAGAATCCATGTCATGATCTTACAAGGAAACTTATATTGATAAACTTTTATGTGAGACTACCTATGAAGCACAAGGAGATTCTGGATAATTCATCTGGTGGAAGTTTTACTAATAACACTGAAGAAGAAGCATGGAATTTATTGGAGACTATTTCTGAAAATACTAGCCACTGGGATCTTGATAAAGGTAATGAGCCATATTTTGATTATGAATATTCATGTGTAGAGAATTTCTCTACTTCTATTTGTTTAAAAATCTGAGTGATACTTTTGGTCTTGATCCTTATGTTATAATTGAAATAGCTAAAGGTTTTGCTGATCATATCTGTGTTCCAAAAAGTGGATTTGAAGTTTATGTTGAACCTGTTAAACAATCTATTGTTGTTCCTAAAGTTATTAAACAGGTTGAACCAATGTCATCTGTGACAATTGAGGAGTATGTTGAACCACCTCCATTTCCAAACCAAGTTAAGGAGAATTTACTTAAAGCTGTTACTAACAAGAGTAACAAAAGATGTTCTCAGCCTTATGAACAGGTGGAAGTCAACACTCAAATTTCTGTTATCAAGCAACTAAATGAAGAAGACCCAGTGGATGTTTATCTATGTGAAGATGCTACCAAAGTCATCAAAGGTAATTCGGCCAAAGTTGGGAAACCTGTTATATCATGCTCTATTGGGACTTCAAGTTATCATGGTCTATGTGATATTGGAGCAAGTATTAGTGTCATTCCATATTCTCTTTATCTTGAGATCAAGCCTGATATTGATCCCATTGTTATGGAAGAGACAGGTATGACAATTCAACTTGCTAATAAAGATTATATTAGTCCATTTGGAATTGTTAGAGATGTTGAAGTATTGGTTGGCAAAATAAAATACCCTGCTGATTTTATTGTGCTTGGTTGTCCTCAAGATTCATTTTGTCCTATCATTTTTGGTAGACCTTTCTTACATACTGTTGGTGCTGAAATTAATTTGCCTAAAGAGAAAGTGTTTATTAAATGTGCTGGTGAGAAACTTGAATTTAACTTTTCCAAATTTGCTGATAAACATGTTGAAAGAGCCAATTCTAATTTAATTGAAACTCTTGCTCATATAGCTGTAGCTTCAACTGATGTTGTAGAACGTTATATGCTTAATCAAGATGAACCATTTAATGATGAGGAAAAAGAGGCTTTGGAACAAATATTATGGCAACAACCACCACAATTACAATTGCATATCCCACCTGATAATTTAGGAGTGCTACCACCACCTAAAGGGGATCCTAGTTTTGAATTGAAACCTTTGCCTGCAAATCTGAAATATGCATATTTGGATGAGAAGAGCATATATCCTGTCATTATTAGTGCTAACCTTTCAGCTGAAGAGGAAGAGAAATTACTTGATGTGCTAAAAGCTCACCGACCAGCCATTGGATACTCTCTTGATGATCTTAAAGGTATAAGCCCCGCTCTATGTATGCATAAAATTAATCTGGAGGAAGATGCAAAACCTGTTGTTGATTTTCAACGCCGCCTCCATCCAAAAATGAAAGAAGTGGTAAGAAAGAGGTAATAAGACTTATTGAAGCTGGTATCATTTATCCTATAGCTGACAGTAAGTGGGTTAGTCCTGTTCATTGTGTTCCTAAAAAGGGTGGAATGACTGTTGTTCCAAATGAAAAGGATGAACTTGTGGCTCAACGTACTGTAGTTGGTTATAGGATGGTTATTGATTTCAGAAAATTGAATAAAGCAACTCGAAAAGATCATTATCCATTGCCATTTATTGATCAAATGCTAGAAAGGTTGTCTAAACACTCTCACTTTTGCTATCTAGATGGTTATTCAGGTTTCTCGCAAATTCCTGTCCATAAGGATGATCAAGAAAAGACCACTTTTACTTGCCCATATGGTACTTTTGCTTACAGGAGAATGCCATTCGGTTTATGTAATGCTCCTGCTACTTTTCAAAGATGCATGAATGCTATATTTGCTGATTATATTGAAAAGATAATGGAGGTTTTTATGGATGATTTTTCTGTGTATGGTACTTCCTTCGATAATTGCTTGTTCAACCTTAACAAAGTTTTACAGCGTTGTGAAGACCAACACTTGGTTCTTAATTGGGAGAAGTGTCACTTCATGGTTACTGAGGGTATAGTTCTTGGGCATAAGATTTCTGGAGAAGGAATAGAAGTTGATCCAGCAAAGATTGAAGCTATTGAAAAACTACCATATCCAAGGGACCTCAAAGGTATAAGAAGTTTTCTTGGGCATGCAGGTTTTTACCGTAGGTTCATTAAGGATTTCTCCAAAATATCAAAACCTCTAACCAATCTTCTGCAAAAGGATGTTCCTTTCTCTTTTAATGATGATTGCATTGAGTCCTTTAATATTTTGAAGAATGCTTTAATCACTGCTCCCATTATTCAACCTCCTGATTGGAACTTGCCTTTTGAAATTATGTGTGATGCTAGTGATTATGCAGTTGGGGCTGTTTTGGGCCAACGTGTTGATAAGAAACTGAATGTTATTTATTATGCTAGTAGAACACTTGATGCTGCTCAAAAGAATTATGCTACAACTGAGAAAGAATTTTTAGCAGTACTGTTTGCTTGTGACAAGTTTAGACCTTATATTACTGATTCAAAAGTCACAATACATACTGATCATTCTGCTATTAAATACTTGATGAATAAGAAAGATGCTAAGCCTAGACTAATAAGATGGGTACTTCTATTGCAAGAATTTGATTTACACATTGTTGATAGGAAAGGGGAGGATAATCAAGTTGCTGATCATCTCTCTAGGATGGAAAGCATACCTGATGATCCTATTCCTATTAATGATAGCTTTGTTAATGAACAACTTGCAATTGTTAATGTTTCTAGTGCTAAAGTTGCATCTCCTTGGTTTGCCAACTATGCAAATTTTATTGTTGGTAAAGTTTTGCCTCCACACTTCACTTCTCAACAAAGAAAGAAATTCTTTTATGATCTTAGACATTATTTTTGGGATGATCCTTTCCTCTATAAGAAAAGTGTGGATGGTATTATTAGACGTTGTGTACCTGAGCATGAACAACAGGCTATTATAAGAGATTGTCATGACAGTCCCTATGGAGGGCATCATGCAGGAGATCGCACAGGAGCAAAGGTATTACAATCTGGTTTCTATTGGCCTACTTTATTTAAGGACTGTGCTGAATATGTTAAATCTTGTGATAAATGTCAAAGAGTAGGAAACATTGGTAGGAGGAATGAAATGCCTATGAATTATTCATTGCCACTTGAACCATTTGATGTGTGGGGTTTTGACTTTATGGGTCCTTTCCCAGAATCAAAGACAAAGCATACTCACATTTTGGTTGCAGTTGACTATGTTACAAAGTGGGTGGAAGCAATTCCAACCAAAAGTGCAGATCATGCCACAGCAATGAAGATGCTCAAGGACATCATTTTCCCCAGGTTTGGTGTTCCTAGGTTCTTAATTACTGATGGTGGTTCTCATTTCTTGCATGGTGTTCTTAGAAAAACTTTGGCAAAATATGATGTTAACCATAGAATTGCATCTCCTTATCATCCTCAAACAAGTGGGCAAGTTGAATTAAGCAATAGGGAAATTAAACTCATTTTGGAAAAGACAGTGAATAAGTCTAGATCTGATTGGCCAATTAAGATTAATGATGCTTTGTGGGCTTATAGAACTGCTTTTAAAAATCCTATGGGAATGTCTCCTTATAAAATGGTTTATGGAAAAGCTTGTCACTTACCTGTTGAACTAGAACATAAAGCTAGATGGGCTATTAAACAACTGAACTTTGATTTTAAAACTGCGGGAGAAAAGAGAATTCTTGACCTAAACCTACTTGACGAATGGAGAAATGAAGCTTATGAAAGTGCCAGGATGTTTAAAGAAAAAGTTAAGATTTGGCATGACAAGAAAATTAAGAAAAAGGAATTCAAAGTAGGTGATCAAGTTTTATTATACAACTCTCGTTTCAAGTTTTCTGCAGGGAAGCTAGCTTCAAAGTGGCAGGGACCATTAGTGATACAGGAGGTGTACCGTTCAGGAGCTATCCGTCTTCACGGTGACATGAAAGGTAAACCTCATGTAGTCAATGGACAACGCCTTAAACCTTATATTGCAGGAAAGAGCTTCATCGGAAGGGTGGAGGAGTTGAATTTACAAACACCGGAGGAGGTAATTGAGAGAAACCGTGCAGTTTCAGAAACCCAAATCAATAGAAGGTAACTTACTGTTGGAAAGTTTCTCGGAATTGCATAAAATTTTACGGAGGTCAATTTTTATGGAAATCATCGTATGGGACAAGAAAACTGGACGAAACGGAGACCCGAGGGAGAAAGAGAGGGGCCCACGCGGCCCATGTACCTGGCCGCGTGGGGCTGTCCCTTTTCCACCTCGGAGTCCTTTTTCGTCTCGTTTTCGATCCCGACGCTTCGCCTTGACCCAAAAACTCTCAATATATACCCCTCTCTGTCGATCTAATCTCGCACCGAGCGTTCTCGAGCGATTCTTTCTTTTGCTGTTTCTGCCTGTCAGGTTTTTAGCCATGTCTTCGGGAGACTCCTACCAATGCTCCTCCATGGACGACGATGATGATGAACTCGATGGGTACAGCCCCACGTCCATATGGAGGAGGAATAGGAAGAGGAAGGACTACTCCGACGATGAAGACTACAAGCTTGATGAAGAGGAGATGGACAAGCAAGAAGCTGAAGAAGAAGAGCACAAGCCCTCCGTCGACATCGCGCCCTTGGCGACAGCACCTCCATCACCCATTGCTGTTGCCGGCGTGAGGGTGAACCACTCTCTTGGAAACAAGAGGCGGGGCGCGCGCATGCAGACCGGAGGGAAGGTTCCCAGGCACTTCCTTGCGAGCAAAAACGTAGCTTCTACTCTTATTGACAGGGAATTTCAGCGCACCACTCAAGAGAACTATCCTGGTGAATGGGATCGCAAGATCCCCAACAAGAAGGTGCCAAGCCCGGAGTGGAAGCCTTGCAAAGAGTCGGTGGAGAAGAATCTCATGCAAAAACTGGGAGAAGCCGCAAAAGAGTTCGAAAAGCTTACAACCTCATGATGAAGATCATTGGGGATCTTGAAGATAATTATTATGAAGGCAATGTGAAAGAAGAGAGGAGTTCTAGCAAGACACCAAGCTTGGGGGAGTTCCATCTAGTCTTTCTCTTTATCAATCTATCATATCTATCTAGTCATGGTGTGTTTGCTTTTATCGATTAGTTATCAATATCTCTTAGGCGTGTGTGAGCTCATGGAGCATTATCATGTATCCCTATCTTATGGTTTATCAATGAATATTAAAGTATGGTGTCATCCATGATTCTCTTGTTTGGGGATTTATGGGTAACACTCATGCAAATGAGCGTGGCATATTTAGAATTTCAATCACATCTTGCCTTGAAATTAATTAACTTGAGTATGTTGGACAATTATAGAATTATCTCAATATAGAAGAAGTAAAAAGACTTGTGAATTAATAGTTTGAGGTTAAGATATAGTCTTGTAGGATAAGAAGTTGAGAAGACTTAATGAAAAGGATATAAAACACTCTTGTTACAACCTAGTATCTTTTGAGCAAATTAATGATCATGGATATTTCAATACTTATGCTCTTGAATGTGAATGAAAGGAAGGCACCTGAAATTTCAGCTAGCCATGGAAAGTGTAAGAAAAGGTTGTGTAGAGCATGGGAACTTGATTGAGATATCCATGACTAAAGTTTGCACTAGTTACTAGTCAAGCAAGAGTGATAACAATTTTTATATCTATCTGTCTTTTCATTTGTCTTCTTTTGAACTTGTTATCCAATGAGAGTTTATCTTGTCTTTGAATTTCAGCAAAGTATAAAAGATTATAATGCTTGCCATGAAGAGCAAAAGCATGTGAAAAACAATATGATTCGATTGTCCAACATACAATGGTTATTTGCTTTCAAAAGTAAGGGGTGATTGCTAGAGTTCTACTTATGTTGCCCTCATATGTATGAGTTTTAGATCATTAATCTTATCTTGCAATTGAATATGATGATGATACAATGCCCGTATTTATTTATCAACCATAAGTCCATTGATGCATGTAATGATCTATGTCCTTACTTACTCGAGGACGAGTAAAGGTTTAAGCTTGGGGGAGTTGATACGTGCATTTTATATCATCATTTATATAACTTTTAGTATCATACTAGAATGTTATTTGCATGATTATATGATTGTTTCTACATGTTTTAGATGATTTTGGGGACTTTCATACAAAGTCCCTATTTTTGGTATTTAATTTCTGGGAGGCAGAAAACCTCCTTTTTCTTGTCTTTAATGTTTCAGGAGCTACAGGACCTCAAATAATAAAAGGAAAAATACTGCGTCAGTTTTTCATCGGGAGAAAGGCAGAGGGAAGAAGACCGAAGAGAGGAGAGCCACGAGGGCCAAATGGGGGTGGCCCACGCGGCCCATGTACCTGGCCGCGTGGGACCACCCAAACTGGCCTCGGGCACCTCCTCGCCTGGGGCTTTTTATCGACGCCTTCGTCTCGCCCGAAAAGTAACGCCCTAATTTTTCCAAGTCCATCCGAGGTCGCGGCGGCGGCGAAACTCCTGATCCCTTCCGAGGGGGGTCAGATCCTGCTGCTCCGGAACTCCGGAGAAGGGGGAAATCATCGTCATCGTCATCACCTCTCCTCCTTGGCGTGGGAGGAGGCCTCTACATCATCACCCCCATCAAGACCAGCACCATCATCATCATCACCGTGATCCACTCCGTTCCCCTCGCAGTTTGAGAGTTGCTATACCCTAGATACTTGTCTTGTGCTACTATTCATGTTTGTGATTGAGTACTTGTCATTATTTGGTGGTGAAGTTATAATTTCAGATTGTGTTGTACCACTTATGCCACTGATTATGATCATGTTCGCACGTTGTGAGTAGTTCCCGTATGTTCCTGAGGGCATAGGATGAATTGGCAATGATTTATATATGACATGTGTTGGTATTTTGTCAAGAGTTTATCTTTTATGTGATTCTATGATGGTGTTGTGCGAACGTCGACTGCACAACACTTCACCTTTATGGGCTCATAGGAGAACACCGTAGTGTAATGAATTGATGGAGACTTGGGAGGACACGTAAACCTGAGACCGAGTCATGAAGTTATATTATGAGGGTATTAGTATCGGGGACCTTAGAGTGTAATGCTATGGTGGGACTTTAGTCTTAATAATTCTTGTGCAGTCATTTGCTTGGCCACATGATCCATCATAAGGGGTTGTAGTTTATTTATTTAGCTATACCTAATTATGGCTCCGTCCAAAGAAGATTAAAACTTGACAAGATATTCAACGTGTTGTTTAATAAATCTCTATGCCTAGCATCATCCATGCCGCCCTCGGGAACGTTTGCCACATATAAGTTACACATCACTTGAGCTTGTCCTCTTGCCACATAAGAGGATTGGGCTTTCTCTCTTTGAGAGCTTTCACTTGCTACTATCTGTTATCTGCTTGCAACTATACAACTGAAAATACCAAAAACATCTGCATCTTTTATTGTTTTATTTATCAATCTTACTAACCAATACCTTCAGCTCCTCGTGGGTTCGACAACCTTTTCTAATTGAAAGGTACTACAATTGATCTCCTGCACTTGGGAGCCATCAGAAGTCCACACTTGACAACATGTTGAGTGTGCAAAGACGCCCCAATGACAAGAGTGGACTTGGATTCAACTTCAATAACAAAAACAAGTCCAAGTATAACAAGAAAAAGAAGGGCCAAGAACAAGTCAAGAATTCGGCCAAGATTGTTTGCTTCAAGTGCAAAGTTGAAGGGCACCATGTTAGATATTGCCCTTTGAAGAAAAAGTCTCTTAGTGAAAAGCAACAAGGGAAGATGCCTCAAGTTCAAACTAAAGCTCCCCAAGTTGAAGAACGACCACTTCCCAAGAAGAATCAAGCTATTCCTTCTCAAGTTGAGATTTCAACCAAGAAGAAAGGAAGAAGCCAATGTTGCTACATGTGCCGTGAGAAGGGTCACTTTGCTTCTTCATGCACTAGTGGTACCTTATCCAACCCTATCATAATTGATAATGCTTATTCTCTTAGGAAGGATAAGGTTGGCAATGTGTTTGCCAAATATGTTGGTACTCAAAGTGGTGTCAAGAAAAGAACCATTTGGGTTGCCAAGCCTATTGTGACTAACCTCTTAGGACCCAACTTGTTTGGGGACCAACAAGCTAAAACTTGATCAATAGGTGTTGGTCGGAGGGCATTGGAGACTTGGCTACATCATGAAGAATTAAGGGATCTTCATCAATTATATTCTCTCAAGCCAAGTCAACGATTATATTGTTCTATCTCATATCCAATGTTCCTCCTTGCAGTAACTTGTATTTAAATCATATATACATTGAAAGTTGCTTGCACCCTTGCATGTGTTTGGTTTTGTACCTTGCTAGTGTTTGTATGTGTTGTGCTCTCTACTTACTTATCTTGATTAATCAAGTATGTGTATGTTGGTTTGCACACCATGTATGTGTGAGTTTGTGTTGAGATTTTATAATACCTTGCTTATAACTTAGTTGGCTCTTGTTGAGAGATTAATGGACTATTCCATTTTGGGGAGTGATATGCTCTTTGACACTTCACGATCCTAAAAATGTGTATACATGAGGAATACCACTTAGTGTTTATATATCAATATTATCTAGTTTCTATGTGGTATGTCATGCTCATGAGAAATTCAAATTCTATAATGTCCATTAATTATCTCTAGTTGGTTTTTGTTTACCTCTTGTTGAGAAGAAATGGATTATCATATTATGGGGGAGTAATAAGCTATGTGCTTATTACAATCCTAGAAAATGTGAACATGTGAGGTATTGCCATTTAGATTTGATATTGTAAATTATCTTGTTACTATGTGGCATGTTGCTCAAACAAGTTCCAATTTGCTTAAATGATTTTGTTTGCTCATATTTTGGATCTTGTTTGTGAGAGATATTCATGATACGGTTTTCCTAAAATATATTCTTATACATTCTTTTTGGGAAACCGATTGCTTCAAGTTGCTCAAATAATAGCTTTGCATGATCGCGTGAATAATTGAAGCTATCAAAAACATCATCTATCTAAGCATCGTGCTTAAACCTTATCTTTTGCCTTATGCTTATTTTGTGTGAAGATGATCTTAAATATAATACCAATACCACCGGGAATTATCTCCATATACTCATTGTCCTTGACAAGTGATACTCATAAGTGTGGCAGAATTTATAGATTGTCTTCATGTTGGCTTTTGATCTTATTGCCTTATTTTTTTGCAAATATTTTGTTTTGGTTTGAACTCCCATCGTCTTCCTTGCCTCTTGTGGATCCATTTTGCTTTACTCGAACTTTCCTAGTGATTTAATTGGTGTATGAGAGGCATTGATCCCATTATTGTGCACTTTGCATTCAAAGGCTACTTCTACATAATGCACTATTCTTGGGGAGCTATCCTATATTAAGTAAAACTTATATTTTCATTAGTATTGGATCCTATTGTTTTTTTATATGACTAGTGTTTGAATAGATATTTGGAGAGCGATGATTCCATTTGTGTGCATTTTTGTATTCACATGCAAGATCATAAATAATGCACTATTATTGGGCGAGCTATCCTATATCCTTTTGAACACATGTATTCCATTGGTTTTTTATCCCGATGACGTGTCTCTATGGAAGACAAAACTTTTCGGCTTGGTACTTTGTGCCATCATGAAAAGTGTCGATGGATGGTTTATTTGTTAGAACCTCGCTCTTTTTTGAGAGTTAATCTCAATTGGTATCTATCTTTGGGAATTTGATATCTAGTCCCTTTATTTATTGATTAATTGGTATCTTATTTTCATTTTGATATCTTTATCCAATTGGTATCTTATCAATCATGTTTTGGTTTGATTTAGTTTCAATTGGCTTCTCTAAATCAATATTTGATTTGGATCTTCTTTGATTTCTTGATATTTGTCCAAATTGTATCTGCGTTTGGCTATTGAAGATCTTAGGCATGCATATCTACTACATTCTTATTTTGTGGCATGCTTTCCTTCTTTGTGCCAATATATAGGGGAAACTCCACGGAATCCTAATTTGGCTAAGATGTGCATGAAATTCAATTTCATATCTATATGCACATATTTGGGTGGAGTTCCTCCTATGTATTGTAGTTTGACTAACTACTTTGGGACCCAATTAGTTTGGGAACCATTTTGTACTTAAATGTGTTTTTAGGTATATGGGAGATGCAATGGATGCTTGTCTCTTTCCCAAGAAAGTGTTTTCACCATATGCTTATTGGAGCCAAGCGAGGATGGTTGATGAACTCCTATCTACTATATCAACCCAATGTCATCACGGTAACAAGTATCCAACATCATGCATAATTTTCTAGCATTCAACCTTGTGTAGGTCGTATCATGGCATGGCATTTATCTATCTACCCATGTTGTTGTTTTTGCAATCTTAAAGAAACTTCTTTAGTGCAAATAAGAGTATTTTGTGTTGATTGCTTATTAAGTGGACCATATAAAATCATATCATGATTCACCTATCCCAAATATGGCAATCTAACAATTCTATTGTATATCTTTCTCTCAAAGTGCTCTCATGTGCAATATTGATAAATTTGCAAATTCGAGTTGTTCTTATGATACTTGTTGCTTTACTCAATGCATCCCAACTATCTCTTTTTCCCTTAGTGATATTTGTGATGCTTTGGTTATGGTTGAATTTGAAGTTCATTATTATACAATATGAAAATATTGAGCTATGTGCTATGATCCTAAACAAATATCATATGTGTATATTATATGACTTCCTTTTGGATATATTGTTCTTTTCTTTACTAACTAATTTTGTGTATACATATTCTTTGTGGATGTATATCATCATGATTGTTGTCTACATAGAAACTTATATGCATGAGAAGAGTTACATCTTTACTTGATATCTTAATTCTTTGGTGTCACCTCTTTATTACTTTTTATTCTTTGTGACCCCAAAAATAATTTATCTTATGAGTGCATGTCCTATTTTATCACATCTTGGTACACTCATCTTGGTGAATATTCTTGACCTCATGCTTGCTTGATGAGCCTATTACCTTCACCATGGGATAAGACAAAAGATTTGATTTTTATTTGCATATTTTTGAGCTTGTGAATCCATTTAAATTTTGTGTTTTAAAGGATACTGGGTGAGTGAGGATTCCATTTTTGTACACCTTGTATTCAAATACAAAAATTCTAAATTGTGTACAAATATTGGGGAGCTCCTCTATTTTCTTTAAAGCACTCTTTTGCTCAAATCATAATATCTTTTGTTCACTTGGTTTGTTGGATCTTTTGGTTGCTTCCTTTTATTTGGAGAATTGAAAGAGGTTTTTCATATCATTTTTTTTGCAATCTTTAGATCCTCAATATAGTGTGATCTCCCTCCAACTATTCTTCATTGGATATGTGTATTTGACTTCACTCACATTTTGAGAAATGCACACATTATGGGGGAGTTCTTACTATATTGACCTTCTAACTTTTTTCGCCCATTTTGGAAATGGATGCCAATGGGGGAGAAGTTTTAGAGGGTTTAAGGGAATTTGGTTTTATGCTTTTGATTTGTTCTTAAACATTTCCTCTCATGCTCATGCATCCTTGCTTGTTTCATTGCATGGTTGCTTAAAATTCATTATATAAACCCTCGTAAAAGAGATTGTCATCAATTACCAAAATGGGGGAGATTGAAAGGGCATGGCGCCCCCATGTGTGGTTTTGGTAATTAATGACAATCCCTATGGACTAATGATTGCATTGAGTTATACTTGTAGTGTTTGTCCATAAGCAATGCTTGAACTCCATATGTTGGATTCAAGGTTGATGCCATGTATATATTGATATAGTGAAGTATTTGGCATCAAGATCATCGACGTGTATGGATATATATTTGATATGGTCAAGAAGAAGAGTATGTGATGACCAAGTTAATATTCGAGTAGTTATCCGATGATTGGTCATATGTGAGTTGAGCATATTGTAAGTATGTCTTGAAAAAAAAGATTATGTGATCATTCATGTTTATCTTCAAGACATCATCTCTTGAAAAGAGAAGAAAAGATACAAGGTTGATCAAGATATTGATCAACACACAAAGCTACAAGATTAACCAAGTGGGATCATGTATCTCTTGGTATGGTAAGCAATTGTCCATATAGCTTTGTGAACTAACCCATGATATGTGTGTGGGCATTTCTATGCATGGTTAGGTATCTTTCTATGGGCTTGCATCAAATGAAGAATTCATATAGCCCATGAAGGATGACGTCAAGTGGTGATCGTCATCAAGCTTGAGAAGTGCAAGTTCAAGAGAAGTATCTCGAAGATACCATATGCTTGATGCTTGCCGCCTTCTTGGAGATAATGGTCAAGTGAAAATGTGGCTATGAGAGGCTCTCCCATAGTGGAGTGTGGGGAGCAATATGTGAGACTTCACCAAGCGAAGCGCAATCAAGAAAGGTGGCCCACTTGAAAAGATCAAGGTCGACATCATCTAAATCAAGTGGAATGCGCAAGGCAAAGGTATGATCTTGATAGGGTTTCTATTTTACCGGTCTCATGGTGCTAGTTGGAGACCGGCTATAGGATAGATACCGTACTATCAAGAGGGGCTCTCAATTGAGCTTTAATGTATCAGTTGGAGAGAGCTCAAACCTTTGCATACTTGGCATCATCTTTCTTGTTCTTATTTGGCTTTTCTCTGTGTGGGATTTTGGAGCTTGTTGTGATCTTCATAACAAGCTCAAGTTCATCAAAAACGGATTTCGTATGAAAAACTTGTTGAGTTTTTTATGTTGGAGGTTTGACCGGTTGTTCATTTATAGAAAGGTTTTACCTTTCTACAATTGGTTTTATCCTCCCATGTTGGACTATGGTGTTTGTCTGCATTATCTTGTAATGCTCATTGCGGTGATTCCAACGAGCCCAAGAACATCGAAAACGGAGTTCATATGTAAAAGATATCACATTTTTCGTATGTGTGTTTCTGGAAATCCGGGTGACTCAGAATATTCCGAACTCAATCCGAACTGATTCCGAACTTATTCCGAACTGATTCTGAACTGAGCTTTTCGGTTCTGTACTCAGTTTGGATTCTAGTTGGTAGACATCCGGATTATTCCGAAAATCCGGAATTCCGAACCAAATCCGGATTCACTCCGAACGACACGAATCTGGCCCAAACGGTCGGATTTTGGGGACCTATAAAATGGGGCTTTCTTCCCCAACGGTTCCCCAACTCTTGAGCTCGTTTTTGCCCCCATTGTTGAACCTTCTTGAGCTTAGCTATCTCTCTACTTCCTCCATGATTCTTGCCTCCAATTAGAGGGAAAAGAGAGAGGAGATCTAGATCTACCATTCCAACAATCAATCTCTCCTCTAAGTGACGGGAAGCTTTTGGATCTAGATCTTGGAGGGATTTTGTGTTCTTCCTTGTTTTTCCTCTCTTCTCCTCCCATAAGCATTAGTTTTTTTGGTGGGATTTGAGAGAGAAGGACTTGAGCACTTCTTGTGTTCTTGCCCATTGCATCGGTTGCATCGGTTTGAGTTCTCCACGGTGATACGTGGTAAGTGAAGTTGAGTAGCTTGTTTCTCTTGGGTACTTGGAGTGCCCTAGAGCTTGTCCTCTTGGGTACTTGGAGTGCCCTAGACGGTCCTTGTTGATCTCGGAGTTTTGGTGACTCACGGGATAGTTGAGAGCCTCCAATTGAGTTGTGGAGTGTGCCTCAACCTTGTGATTCTTGTGGCTTTGGGAGCTGCGGGAATTCGGTGGGAGGCTCCAATTAAGTTGTGGAGTGTGCCTCATCCTTGTACGGGTTCGGTGACCACCCTCAAGTGTCCCATAGTGGTTCGTGGTACTCTACATTGGTAGAGGCACGAAGGAGATTACGGTGTGCCATTTGACGGCTATTCGGGGATCACTTTGTGACTCCGCACCGCTCCAACGGAGACTAGCTTCCATTGGGAAGTGAACTTCGGGATAAATCATCGTCTCCAAGTGTCTTGGTATTTCTATACCCGAGCTTCTTACTTATGCATTTTACTTTGTGATAGCTATCGAGCTTGAAGTAATATATCTTGCTTTCACATAGTTGCTTGTCTTGTTTAGCATAAGTTGTTGGTGCACATAGGTAAACCTAGCTTGCTTAGGTTTTGTGCTTGATAAATTAAACGCTAGTTTTATTCCGCATTTATTCAAGCCTAAACCGCAAAGAATTTATATCGCCTATTCACCCCCCCTCTAGGTGACATCCGTGTCCTTTCACTAACTCTCTTGGTGCCCCGGTATTCTCAGGTGAACTTTCTTCCCCCTCCCCCCCGACGGTGCGACGCCTTCGAGCCTAGGCGAGGGACACGGGGTCCCTTCCAGCGATGAAGACGACGGACTTTGAGGCTAGGCGTGGCTTGGTGAAGACGACGACGTGCTGCTCCTCGATGCCGTCTCCTTGACCTGATGCATACCTGAGTTCGTCCGCAATGTTGGTCTAAGTTGTAATTTTTGTTTTTCTTATGTTTGCTTGTGCTTCTTATTGCCTGTAAGCTGTTTGTTCAGCATGATGTATCTGCCGCTAAACTCTGGAGCTTTGTTAATTTAAAGTTGGGCATTACTGCCTTTTATCTGAAAAACTAAGTTATTGTGAATGTTTTACCCTGTTAGCTCGTTGAATTCGTTTTCCTTTTGTGGGCGTTATTTTTTTTTTTGCGAAACGGACACTGTCATTAAAAGAAACATCGAACAATACAAAACATCTCAACAAGATCAAAAATTATAACGAGATCCTTGAGATGCTCTTTGTCTTCAACCTCCAGACCGTGTCGACGGCGCGCCGCCGCTGCCGCTCCTCCCGGAGCCGGCCTGACATTGTTGGATGCGGACGGGAAGTCGCCGAACAGGTCAAGAAGACCACATTCGCCCCGGAGATGAAGAAGAAGGATGAACCGCCGATAAAGCTGCAAGACGATCCAAAGAACGCCAACGCCAACTTAGTAGATAGATTTCAGTTATACAATATGTACACGATAATGGTACTTTATATATATTTTTTCAGATTCAGAATTAAGCCGTAACATCCCAAAAATTATTAACAAGTATTATTAATTCCAAAAATGGGAGCCAACAAAAACTTTTGTTAAATTATATGTGTTGATCTCATATTCTTGCTTGTGTTGCTTATTTCTTCTTGTTGTGTGTTGCTTGCTCTATTTGAAAACATAAAGAAAAGAAGAAGAATAAATTAAAAGCAAAACAAGAAAAATAAATGTGGCAAGTGCCACACAAATTCTCCAAGTGAGGATCTCATTTTGTTTCCAACAAAATTTAGTGGAGTGGTATTGCAAACCCTCCCATTTCATTCTTACTACTTATCTCTCTCAAATAGTATTTTCAAACTAGTTTTAAAAATTCAAAAGTAAACAAAGTAAAAATAAATTAAAATGCCATAATTAAAACACTATAAAAGAAAATGTTTCAAAACATTTTATTTTTTATGCCAATTTTTGTGGAGCTTCTGCACCTTATGGGAAGGCCCCACAAATTTTGCCAAATTTTTATAAATTGATTTAGTGCCTCAAATTAAATCAAGAAATGCTACTGCAATTAAACAGAAGGACTAAAAAGTAAATAAGAGAAAGAAGAAGGGAAGCAAGCAGTGCACAGGAGCCAGGGGGTTTTTGCAAAACCGTCATCGTCTACCTCCCCTAGCTCACTGTCGCCGTCGCCGTGGCGCCTTGCTCGACGTCGCCGTTCCCAGGCCCCCCAGGGCCCCCTTGCCCGCGCTCTCCCTCGCCCCCGTGCCACTGCAACCTCTGCGGGCAGAGGAGACCCTCTCCCCTCGCCTTAACGCCGCTGTCCCCCATTTCTCCGCCGTGGATGAACGGACGGCGCCGGCCAAAATTGGCCCAGACCACGGCACCTCGACACGCGATCCGCTACGACGCGCACCCTAGCCCACGCCCGGACCCCCCAGACACCGCGCGCCAACCTCTCCCGCCCTCTGGACGCCGCTGGACCGCGACCACCGTGCGCCGCCGTCGCGCCTATTTAAACTCGAGCCGCACCTCGCATTTTCCCCACGCCCCACTGCCTCTCCCTTGCTGCACCACACTCACCACCACTCGCCCGTGCACCACCACGAGGGCGGAGCCGCTGCTGCGAGCTCGCTGCTGCTCGTGCCCGTGCTCGACAGCCCGAGGTAGGCGACGACACGGCTGTGCCGTGCTGCTGCTCCCCTCTCACTTCTCTGGCCCGTACCCTCTTCCCCTTTGGACACCGCGCTCACCCACCTCTTTTTCCCTCTGGATCGTGCCCAGAATCGCCGAACAGCCGCTCGCCGGAGTTCGGGAAGTTGCCGTGGAAGCAGAGCCCCTCGCCGTCGACGAACCAGCCCTCCCCAGCAAGTACCACTCCGCCAGGACGTTCGCCCGAGCCTCCGCCGTCGATCTGCACCCTCTCCGCCGTCCCTAGCCCTCTCAGGTGAGCGATCCGTGCTGCTCGCCGTCGCCGGAGCCACGGCGCCGCCCGTTCTGGTCGTCGCCGATGGATTCGTCGCGGACCGTTGGATCTCCATCCAACGGTAGCTTACCGTTTCGGATAGAAAAGAAAGAGAGAGAGACTGACGAGCGGGCCCCGCTCGTCAGGGTTTTATTAATTTCCCTGCGTGCGCTGTGCCGCTGACCAGTGGGTCCCCCATGTCATAAATTTAAACATTATCCACACTGAACACATTTTCTATTTTAATTTCAGAAGAATTTCAGTACTGGACCCAATTTGTAAAATCAATAACTTGAGATTTAGGAATCCAAATAAATCAAACTCAATTGTTCTGGAAAGCTTATGAAATTGTTTAACCAACCCAATTGGTCTCATGTCATTTAAATAAATAGTTAAAAAGAATTATTGAAAATGCCACAGAAGGTTCAAAATCTAAACTTGTTTGTTTCTGATACTCTGTTAGTCCAAATAATTCCAAACCAATTTTGCTAGCTTAGTACTGCCTTGTATTAGCTCCCCTAATTTTGGTAGAATTATTTAAGCAATATTAATTGTTGACTTTAAGATAAACCCTTCTGGACAAAAACAAACAAATATGTTTATTGGTTGATCCAAATGAGTTAGGACCAATTTTGTTAGCTCACATATAGCATGTTTACTTACCCCTAAAAGGATTTAATTTTTGGAACAACAGAACATATTTGGTAACCAAAACTTGATTATTAAGCTACTGGATTCAAACCAATGTGTAGGGAGTTTGGTAACTCCAAATGATCCAATTCAAATTGGGTTGTCTTCTACACATCAGTAGCTTTCTATAGAAATTTAGTTTGTATTTTTGTGACCAACAGAACTCAAGTTGTGCAATTAAACATGTTTAACAAGTTTCTGCCATAATTTGGACTTAAACAATTAATGTTTAATTCAATTGTTTTGAAATTAAATTGTATTGTTTGTTGTATCCAGTGGCTATTTAGAGCATTTAGGATTGTGATACTGTGATGATGTGATGTTGTTTGAGTAGTTTTAGTGATTGCTTGTATTTGTTTGTTTATCGATTAGACGAGAACGTTGCCGGAGATATCGAGGAGGGGGAATTTGTTGAACCAGAAGATCAAGATCAAGTCCCCTTTGCCGAGCAAGGCAAGCTACTCTCTGAGCTTGCACCTAAATATATATGCATCTACTTTGATCAAATGATTTACTCTTAAAACCAATGGTTTACAAAACCTTTTCCAAAAGTGTATGGAAATTATTTTGCCACCCTATGTAGTAGTTATGAAACTTTAGGATGGAAAACAATGTTGTTTATTCAAACTCCTTTGGAAATACTTGTGTGGTTATGGAATGCCGAGATGTCGGTGTTAAAGTGGAGAAATGGAAAAATGGGAATGTTTATGAAAAATGCACAGTATCCTAGTACTATGACAACCAATCTTAATCTGTGCGACCACACTTACCCCCATATGGGAACGGGGCTTAGTCATATAATTTGCTCTTATTAGTATGGGATACCTCATCGACGGAGATGACTCCGTTATGCATGAGGGGATGGTTTGTGAACTCCCCTGACCTGGGTCCTCGCTCAAACTCTATGGAAAGATAAGGAGGAGGATTGAAGACTTCATAAATGTGGTCGCCGGGAAAAACATATGAGTCCTCACACTTAGGGTTGCCGACGGGGACCGGACTGAGTGTTGGTGGGAATTATCATATGGGTAGGATCCTATACTAGCATGAGCAAAGGAGAGGCTAGGGTCGGTGGCTCAACTTCGCATACACCTTGTATGGCGGGACGTGGCTGACACGATGAGTTACCGGATGGGTGTGGGATAAAAAGCGTGCTACCTCTGCAGAGGGTCAAAACTATTCGAATAGCCGGGTCCCCGGATATGGACAATTGGGAGGCTGTCCTAAGATCATGTGCAAATTTTTGGAAAAGCTTTTAAGTTTAAAAGAAAATGAATTGGTGATGGCATGATATAACTATACCAAATGGAGTGGTATGAGTTGTTGGACTAATTGGACCATGGTGAGCCTTGGTCCGGAAAAGAAAGGGTTTGGAGAAACAAATGAGATGGTGATTTCTTTTAAAAACAGTTATAAAACTCTTCTTACCTTTTTCAATAAAGATATAGAGATGTTTTAAAACAATTAAAAGTGTAAGTTAAAATAAAGCTAGTGCATACTCATGTTGGGGTAGTTTGCGAGTACATTCAAATGTACTCATATTGGTTTCGTCCCTGGCTATTGTCCTAGCCAGACTACGAGGAGGAGCACTACGCCGAGCAGGAGTATGGCGACTTCTACGCGAACTAAGGATCTCCACAAGTCAGCTGCCTGTCGGGTCGTCATCGTTAGAATATGATGTCTACTACGCCGTAGCTTCCGCTGATATTTTGGTTTGGCCCTTGAAGGCACCTATGTAAGAACTTGGTCTAAATGACCATTTATGTAAGACTTTTTATTCGGTACTGTAATGGATGTAAACTTTGGTATCCAATTCGGATTATGTGCAACGACAGACTGATCACGGGATCGTTGTGTTAAGCATAATCGGGTATTTCGGACAGCTAGTCCGGGGTCCCCACAGACTTGGTATCAGAGCCATCCTGACTTTAGGAAACCTTAGTTAGCATGGTCGTCAAACAAGTGTTATCAAAAAGAGTAATTTCTAAAAGAAAGGAGTGAAGTATTTTTGAAAACCGCTTATCTCCAATCCTCTTACTTATGCAAAAATTTATTCTCATTAAACATTACAATTTCCTTAGTATCCTTAAAATTTTGTGCACTTATCATCCCACTAACTTAAAATTTTGCTTAAAAATTTGTAGATGGCACTCCACTGGACCGAGTTCGTTCAGCTGGAGAAGGATAGCAAGCTGACGTTCGAGAATGACTTGTTCGAGTTGAGCAAGCTGCTAGGTCGCCCCGCTCCAGAGTTTGAGGGAGCCCAGATTGATGTTCACGGTGTCGGAAGGCTGAGCTGGCTCATCAGGTCGTCAGTTCGCCGGAACATCAAGTCTCCCAGTTCCAGGACGCTCGTCTTCACCACCAAGGAGGCCACCTGGGTTGACGGTCTCTGTACTGCTACACAGAGGATGATAGCCCGACTTTGTGAGGAGCACAAGGCGGAGTTAGTAGACTCCCGTTTCCGGTTCTACGGGAGGCGCAACTGCGACGGACACCCTACTCCTTCCCCTTGCCACCCGATGTTTGGGAGCTACATCATGGACATGGAGCTCTTACTTCAGCACACCCAGGATGATCTGATGCGCACTAGGATTCAGCTTCGCTTTGACCGCGAGTCGCTCGTTGAGCTTCGCGAGAATGAGGAGAAGCTGCTGGAGGATAAGGTCGCTCTTCTCGGAAAGAGGGCCCAGCTGAGGAGGACCATCGTGAAGCTCCGCAAGAAGGTGGCAGAGCAGGACCAGCTGATCGAGGATCTAGAGCACCATACTGACGAGATGGAGGAGGAGGGCGAGGATCTCCGCAAGGAGAACAACGCTTTCCTCAGTGACGATGGTGACTTTGAGGAGGAGATGGACTGTGAGGAGGAGGATGATGAGGAGGAGTTAGTTGACGAGGAGGAGGAGCCACTCGAGGCTGTTCTCGAGGACGAGGAGGAGGATCCCGAGGAGCCAGCCTACCAGTCAGATGCTGACGTGTTAGAGCTGGAGGTTCCACCTCAGTAGGCGAGTGACTTGATCACTACCGCAGGATTAGGTTGACCCCTATCGCTAGTCGAGTCGGAGTAGTGGTTCTTTTGGAAACCAGATGCTATGTGTCTTAGATGTAAGGTGATGTTGTAAGCTTGATGTTGTAAGCTTGAAGTTGATGTGAACTCCTTGATGTGTTGTTTGTGAAATATAAGTATGTTTGTCTTGTTTAAATCTGTGTGAAATATTTTCATATAATCCTTAAATTAAACAACCACTTGCGAAATCGTCTTTCCCTTAGTCGAACTTTTCTGCCTTGCCTCTTATACCCGGTGTGCTTCAGGATGCCGCCCCGTCGCGACAATACGGGAGGATCAGGATCAGCACCACCACCACCAGACCCAACCCCCGCTCAACTTCTCGCGCTTATCATGGAGGAACGTGAAAATGCCCGGCAGGAGCGCCAGGCTCATCTCACTGCCCTGCAACAACTCGCAGCCGCTTACAACAACAACAACAACAACAACAACAATGGTGGTAATGGCAATGGCAATGAGAACCCGCGATCCACCTTAGGCGATTTCCAGAAAACCAACCCGCCTACCTTCTCCAGGGGACTTCACCCACTGGAAGCCGATGATTGGCTTCTTACCATTGGGAACAATCTGCAAGTTGCTGCTGTAGGAGACAATGAAAAGGTGCTGTATGCAACCCACTATCTTGCTGGACCTGCACGAGCTTGGTGGGAAGCTACCAAAGCTCTCCAGCAGGCTGACCACGTCATCAACTGGGCTGAGTTCAAGGAGAAGTTTCGCAGGAAGCACATTTCTGGTGGACTCATTGATAGGAAGAGGGATGAATTCCGCAAGCTGAGGCAGGGAAGTAGAGATGTAGTCGGCTATCTTGATGAGTTTACCGACTTATCTCGGTATGCTCCCGAGGACACCGACAAGGAGGAGAAGAAGATGGAACGTTTCCTGAATGGGCTGCATGATGAACTGCAGTGTGCTTTGGTTGTCCATGACTTCCGTGATCTGGAGTCACTTGTGGACAAAGCCATCCAGCTGGAGACCAAGCGCAAGTCTATGTATGAAGGTCGCAAGAGGAGGATGAATGCTCAGGAAGGTTCGAGCAGTCAGAAGCCTCGTATCTTTCAGCAAAACCCCAAACCTGCCTATCGACCACCCCAAGCTCCACGCCCCAATTTCCCTAACCGCCCAAACAACTTCAACCGCCCAAACAACTTCAACCGCCCCAATGACAATAACCGTCCCAGAGGAAACTTCAACAACTTCAACCCCAATGCCAATGTTGTCTGCTTTGAATGTGGCAACAAAGGTCACTACTCCAAGGAATGCCCCAATCCCAAGAGGAATGTTCAGCGCCCCAATGCACCGAACAATGGTCAAGGCCGCAATGGAAATGGTAATGGCAAGAATGCCGCACCCCGCGGAAATGCTGCTGTTGTCAAGGGTCGTCTGCACCACATCAATGCTGAAGAAGCTCAAGATGCGCCGGATGTCGTGCTGGGTACGTTCCTTGTCAACTCAGTACCTGCAACTGTTCTGTTTGATTCTGGTGCAACACATTCGTTTGTTACCGAGGAGTTTGTTGCTAAGGGAGGTTTAGTAGAAGGCTTCCTAACTAAAACCTTGAGTATACAAATCCCTGGTTCCACCCTAGAAACCAAGAGATTTTGTCCAAATACTGCCATAGAGATTTCAGGCGAGAAATTTGCAGCCGACCTAATTGTTTTAGGAACCCAAGGCATAGATGTCATACTCGGTATGAATTGGCTAGCCAAGTACCATGGTCGAATAGACTGTGCCAGAAGAGCTGTATCCATCACCACCGACAAAGAAGTAGAAGTGGAGTTTGTGTCTGAACCCAATCACCCCCAACCAGGCTGCCACGAGGGCATAGCTCGACCCACCCTAGATGAGATCCGTGTTGTTCACCTATTCCGAGATGTTTTTCCTGAGGAATTACCTGGTATGCCGCCAGACCGGGAAATTGAGTTCATAATTGAGCTTATCCCAGGAACAGCCCCAATATCCCAAAGACCTTATCGGATGAATCCGGAAGAACTGGTTGAGTTGAAGAAGCAGTTGGCAGATATGCTTAGCAAAGGACTTGTTCGTCCAAGTGCTTCACCCTGGGGATCACCTATTATTTTTGTGGACAAGAGAGACGGTACCACACGACTGTGTGTGGATTATCGCAGGCTAAATGACGTGACCATTAAAAACAAGTATCCCCTTCCCAAGATCGAGGATCTGTTCGATCAGATGAACGGAGCCCGAGTCTTTTCAAAGATCGATCTTCGGACAGGTTACCATCAGTTGAAGATCAGAGAGACAGACATTCCCAAGACCGCCTTCACCACCCGTTACGGTTTGTTTGAATACACGGTGATGTCCTTTGGTCTGACCAATGCCCCAGCCTATTTCATGAATCTCATGAACAAGATTTTCATGGAGTACCTCGACAAGTTCGTGGTAGTATTCCTTGATGACATCCTTATTTATTCCAAGACCGAAGAAGAGCATGCTGAACACCTGCGTCTAGTTTTGGAGACCCTCCGAGAGCACCAGCTGTATGCCAAGCTTAGCAAGTGTGAGTTTTGGCTCAATGAAGTGGCGTTTCTCGGACATATAGTATCTGCTGGAGGAATTTCTGTTGACCCAGAGAAGATCCAAGCCATTATTGACTGGTTATCCCCGACCAGTGTGACTGAAATCCGAAGCTTTCTCGGACTCGCCGGTTATTACCGCAAGTTCGTTGAGGGATTTTCCAGTATAGCCAAGCCCTTGACCCAACTGTTGAAGAAGGACAAGAAATTTGAATGGACTCAGAAGTGCGAAGATAGTTTCCAAGAGTTGAAGAAGAGACTAACCTCCACCCCAATCCTGGTTATGCCAGACGTCACCCAGAGTTTCGACGTGTATTGCGATGCATCACGCCTCGGACTTGGTTGCGTTCTGATGCAAGAAGGCAAAGTTGTGTCGTACCTGTCCCGGCAGTTGCGACCGCATGAAGAGAATTACCCAACCCATGACCTGGAATTAGCTGCTGTGGTCCTTGCTCTTAAAAAGTGGCGTCCCTACCTTGCGGGACATCGCTGTGAGATCTATACGGATCATAAGAGCCTGAAGTATATTTTCACCCAGAAGGAGTTGAACCTGCGACAGAGGAGATGGATGGAATTAATCAAGGATTATGATATTGGAATCCACTATCACCCCGGAAAGGCAAATGTAGTTGCCGATGCCCTTAGTCGCAAACCCTGTACCCTGAATGCTTAATCCAAGCCGAACAACCAGCCTTGTTCAAAGAGTTCGAAAATTTTGGACTAGAACTTGTTAGCCATGGATATCTCGCCAATTTGGAGTTAGCCCCAACCCTGATGGATCAAATCAAAGAAGCCCAAAAAGGTCATGAAAGCATTGAAGGAATTAGGAAGAAGATCTCCCTCAGCAAAGCACCCGGTTTTACCGAGGATGCTGAAGGAGTGCTGAAATTCAATGATCGTATCTGTGTGCCCAATGTCACGGAACTTAAGGAGTTAATCCTGAAGGAAGCCCATGAGACCCCTTATTCAATCCACCCCGGCGGAACCAAGATGTACCAAGACCTTCGAGAAAGATTTTGGTGGCATGGAATGAAGCGAGAGATTGGTTCTTTTGTAGCCAAATGTGACATCTGTCAGCGAGTCAAGGCTGAACATCAGCGGCCCGCTGGATTGCTTCAACCTTTGAAAGTTCCCGAGTGGAAGTGGGATGAGATTGGAATGGATTTTATTACCGGACTTCCAAGATCCAACCGAGGCCATGATTCAATCTGGGTCATCGTTGATCGATTGACCAAGGTTGCTCATTTTGTACCTGTCAAGACCACTTATACCGGAGCTCAGTTAGCAGACTTGTATATTTCCAGAATAGTAAGCCTGCATGGTGTGCCTAAGAAGATTGTATCTGATAGAGGTACGCAATTCACCTCAAGATTCTGGAAATCCCTTCATGAAGCCCTCGGAACCAAGTTAGCATTTAGCACAGCTTATCATCCCCAGACCGATGGCCAAACTGAGCGAGTGAACCAGATATTGGAGGACATGCTTCGCGCATGTGTTCTATCCTATGGTTCCAAGTGGGAAGATTGTCTCCGTTTGCAGAGTTCTCGTACAACAATAGTTATCAGTCCAGTCTGCAAATGGCCCCTTTTGAAGCCCTTTACGGCAAGAAGTGTCGTACACCCCTGAATTGGTCTGATACCGGAGAAAGCAAATTGTTCGGTCCAGATACCCTCCGTGAAGCTGAAGAGCAAGTTCAGCTTATTCGTGAGCGCCTCAAAACTGCCCAATCCCGTCAGAAGAGTTACGCTGACACCAAGCGCCGTGACCTCACTTTCAGTATTGGAGATTATGTTTATCTCCGAGTGACACCCCTCAAAGGAATGCAACGTTTCCATGTCAAGGGAAAGTTAGCGCCAAGGTATATTGGACCCTTCAAGATCATCGCTCGTCGAGGAGAAGTATCCTATCAGCTGGAATTGCCACCGGAGTTAGGAGATTATCATGATGTCTTCCACATTTCCTTGCTCCGGAAGTGTCTTGAAGTTCCTGACCAGCCTGATGTTTTCAAAAACATCGACCACCTCTCCATCGACCTGAACCAAGATTTGACTTATCGCGAGAGGCCCCTCAAGATTCTCGAAGAAGATGTTCGTGTTACCCGAAGACGTGCGATCAAGTTTTACAAAGTCCAGTGGACTAACCACTCTGAAGAAGAAGCAACTTGGGAACGTGAAGATTATCTTAGGAGCGAATTCCCAGGCCTCTTTAGTACCTAAGCCTAGCAAATCTCGGGACGAGATTTATTTTAAGGAGGGAAGGATTGTAACATCCCAAAAATTATTAACAAGTATTATTAATTCCAAAAATGGGAGCCAACAAAAACTTTTGTTAAATTATATGTGTTGATCTCATATTCTTGCTTGTGTTGCTTATTTCCTCTTGTTGTGTGTTGCTTGCTCTATTTGAGAACATAAGAAAAGAAGAGAATAAATTAAAAGCAAAACAAGAAAAATAAATGTGGCAAGTGCCACACAAATTCTCCAAGTGAGGATCTCATTTTGTTTCCAACAAAATTTAGTGGAGTGGTATTGCAAACCCTCCCATTTCATTCTTACTACTTATCTCTCTCAAATAGTATTTTCAAATTAGTTTTAAAAATTCAAAAGTAAACAAAGTAAAAATAAATTAAAATGCCATAATTAAAACACTATAAAAGAAAATGTTTCAAAACATTTTATTATTTTATGCCAATTTTTGTGGAGCTTCTGCACCTTATGGGAAGGCTCCACAAATTTTGCCAAATTTTTATAAATTGATTTAGTGCCTCAAATTAAATCAAGAAATGCTACTGCAATTAAACAGAAGGACTAAAAAGTAAATAAGAGAAAGAAGAAGGAAAGAAGCAGTGCACAGGAGCCAGGGGGTTTTTGCAAAACCGTCATCGTCTACCTCCCCTAGCTCACTGTCGCCGTCGCCGTGGCGCCTTGCTCGACGTCGCCGTTCCCAGGCCCCCCAGGGCCCCCTTGCCCGCGCTCTCCCTCGCCCCCGTGCCACTGCAACCTCTGCGGGCAGAGGAGACCCTCTCCCCTCGCCTTAACGCCGCTGTCCCCCATTTCTCCGCCGTGGATGAACGGACGGCGCCGGCCAAAATTGGCCCAGACCACGGCACCTCGACACGCGATCCGCTACGACGCGCACCCTAGCCCACGCCCGGACCCCCCAGACACCGCGCGCCAACCTCTCCCGCCCTCTGGACGCCGCTGGACCGCGACCACCGTGCGCCGCCGTCGCGCCTATTTAAACTCGAGCCGCACCTCGCATTTTCCCCACGCCCCACTGCCTCTCCCTTGCTGCACCACACTCACCACCACTCGCCCGTGCACCACCACGAGGGCGGAGCCGCTGCTGCGAGCTCGCTGCTGCTCGTGCCCGTGCTCGACAGCCCGAGGTAGGCGACGACACGGCTGTGCCGTGCTGCTGCTCCCCTCTCACTTCTCTGGCCCGTACCCTCTTCCCCTTTGGACACCGCGCTCACCCACCTCTTTTTCCCTCTGGATCGTGCCCAGAATCGCCGAACAGCCGCTCGCCGGAGTTCGGGAAGTTGCCGTGGAAGCAGAGCCCTCGCCGTCGACGAACCAGCCCTCCCCAGCAAGTACCACTCCGCCAGGACGTTCGCCCGAGCCTCCGCCGTCGATCTGCACCCTCTCCGCCGTCCCTAGCCCTCTCAGGTGAGCGATCCGTGCTGCTCGCCGTCGCCGGAGCCACGGCGCCGCCCGTTGGTCGTCGCCGATGGATTCGTCGCGGACCGTTGGATCTCCATCCAACGGTAGCTTACCGTTTCGGATAGAAAAGAAAGAGAGAGAGAGACTGACGAGCGGGCCCCGCTCGTCAGGGTTTTATTAATTTCCCTGCGTGCGCTGTGCCGCTGACCAGTGGGTCCCCCATGTCATAAATTTAAACATTATCCACACTGAGCACATTTTCTATTTTAATTTCAGAAGAATTTCAGTACTGGACCCAATTTGTAAAATCAATAACTTGAGATTTAGGAATCCAAATAAATCAAACTCAATTGTTCTGGAAAGCTTATGAAATTGTTTAACCAACCCAATTGGTCTCATGTCATTTAAATAAATAGTTAAAAAGAATTATTGAAAATGCCACAGAAGGTTCAAAATCTAAACTTGTTTGTTTCTGATACTCTGTTAGTCCAAATAATTCCAAACCAATTTTGCTAGCTTAGTACTGCCTTGTATTAGCTCCCCTAATTTTGGTAGAATTATTTAAGCAATATTAATTGTTGACTTTAAGATAAACCCTTCTGGACAAAAACAAACAAATATGTTTATTGGTTGATCCAAATGAGTTAGGACCAATTTTGTTAGCTCACATATAGCCATGTTTACTTACCCCTAAAAGGATTTAATTTTTGGAACAACAGAACATATTTGGTAACCAAAACTTGATTATTAAGCTACTGGATTCAAACCAATGTGTAGGGAGTTTGGTAACTCCAAATGATCCAATTCAAATTGGGTTGTCTTCTACACATCAGTAGCTTTCTATAGAAATTTAGTTTGTATTTTTGTGACCAACAGAACTCAAGTTGTGCAATTAAACATGTTTAACAAGTTTCTGCCATAATTTGGACTTAAACAATTAATGTTTAATTCAATTGTTTTGAAATTAAATTGTATTGTTTGTGTATCCAGTGGCTATTTAGAGCATTTAGGATTGTGATACTGTGATGATGTGATGTTGTTTGAGTAGTTTTAGTGATTGCTTGTATTTGTTTGTTTATCGATTAGACGAGAACGTTGCCGGAGATATCGAGGAGGGGGAATTTGTTGAACCAGAAGATCAAGATCAAGTCCCCTTTGCCGAGCAAGGCAAGCTACTCTCTGAGCTTGCACCTAAATATATATGCATCTACTTTGATCAAATGATTTACTCTTAAAACCAATGGTTTACAAAACCTTTTCCAAAAGTGTATGGAAATTATTTTGCCACCCTATGTAGTAGTTATGAAACTTTAGGATGGAAAACAATGTTGTTTATTCAAACTCCTTTGGAAATACTTGTGTGGTTATGGAATGCCGAGATGTCGGTGTTAAAGTGGAGAAATGGAAAAATGGGAATGTTTATGAAAAATGCACAGTATCCTAGTACTATGACAACCAATCTTAATCTGTGCGACCACACTTACCCCCATATGGGAACGGGGCTTAGTCATATAATTTGCTCTTATTAGTATGGGATACCTCATCGACGGAGATGACTCCGTTATGCATGAGGGGATGGTTTGTGAACTCCCCTGACCTGGGTCCTCGCTCAAACTCTATGGAAAGATAAGGAGGAGGATTGAAGACTTCATAAATGTGGTCGCCGGGAAAAACATATGAGTCCTCACACTTAGGGTTGCCGACGGGGACCGGACTGAGTGTTGGTGGGAATTATCATATGGGTAGGATCCTATACTAGCATGAGCAAAGGAGAGGCTAGGGTCGGTGGCTCAACTTCGCATACACCTGTATGGCGGGACGTGGCTGACACGATGAGTTACCGGATGGGTGTGGGATAAAAAGCGTGCTACCTCTGCAGAGGGTCAAAACTATTCGAATAGCCGGGTCCCCGGATATGGACAATTGGGAGGCTGTCCTAAGATCATGTGCAAATTTTTGGAAAAGCTTTTAAGTTTAAAAGAAAATGAATTGGTGATGGCATGATATAACTATACCAAATGGAGTGGTATGAGTTGTTGGACTAATTGGACCATGGTGAGCCTTGGTCCGGAAAAGAAAGGGTTTGGAGAAACAAATGAGATGGTGATTTCTTTCAAAAATAGTTATAAAACTCTTCTTACCTTTTTCAATAAAGATATAGAGATGTTTTAAAACAATTAAAAGTTGTAAGTTAAAATAAAGCTAGTGCATACTCATGTTGGGGTAGTTTGCGAGTACATTCAAATGTACTCATATTGGTTTCGTCCCTGGCTATTGTCCTAGCCAGACTACGAGGAGGAGCACTACGCCGAGCAGGAGTATGGCGACTTCTACGCGAACTAAGGATCTCCACAAGTCAGCTGCCTGTCGGGTCGTCATCGTTAGAATATGATGTCTACTACGCCGTAGCTTCCGCTGATATTTTGGTTTGGCCCTTGAAGGCACCTATGTAAGAACTTGGTCTAAATGACCATTTATGTAAGACTTTTTATTCGGTACTGTAATGGATGTAAACTTTGGTATCCAATTCGGATTATGTGCAACGACAGACTGATCACGGGATCGTTGTGTTAAGCATAATCGGGTATTTCGGACAGCTAGTCCGGGGTCCCCACATAAGCCACCTTTCATTTTAACAAAATATTGTTAGATCAGATCAATAGATCAAATCCTAGGAAAATTAAACAACAAACATCTAGGCCCGAAATAACCAATTAGTGATCATGTAAAAAAAACACATCTCACTGAAAAAAAAATACACCAAACGAAGCAAACAGCCAAACACACCATGACACCAGCACACGACCCTAGGAACAGCTTAAAACCCGGTCTAGTTAAAGCCCTAATTCGACAAAGCGCCTTGGACGCTTCTCCAGCACTCACGGGGACGCACCTCGCCTTCGGGACGCCGAGCACCTGCAGCGCGTCGACGGTCCGGCTCGTCACGAGCACCTTGCTATCCCGTTCACATGCCTCGAGCGGAGCCAGGATATGGCGGAGCCGCTGCTCCATGCGCCGGACATCCGTGCCGTCGCTGCACCCCACGTCGTCCAGCACCACGAAAACACGCCTCCCGCTAAGCTCCTTCTCCAGTCTCTCCTGCATGGTGGCAGCGTCAGGATGGCCGCACGGCGTTCTTCCCGTGGCCGCCTCCATCATGTCAGCAAACACGACGTCCACGGCGCCGAAGTCCCTGGAGACGTGCACCCACATGGCGAGGTCGAAGTAGCGGGCCTCGTCCACGCGGGCGTACACGAGCTGCGCGAGCGTCGTCTTCCCGCACCCGGCGTCGCCATGGACCCCGACCAGGGAGTACGGGCAGCATCCGGGGCCTTGCTGGTCCTCGTACCCTACTGTCCTGTGAAGCATCGCCACGATCCTCTCGCAGTCCACGAACCGGCCGAACACCTTCGCCGGAGGAACTCCCGTGGTGCGCCGGCCGATCGGCAGCTGGCCCTCGTCCTCGAGTTCCGTCATGCCGTCGTGCACCTGGTCGATTACGGTCCTTACCTCCTCTTCTATGATCTTCCCCAGCTTCTTGATCTCCTTCCCGGTACCGCCGGAGCCGGTGTGTAACACGGACCCGAGCGTCTTCTTCGCCCAGCTCTCCTCGTAGAACGGGTTCGTAGTCGCGGGGAGCGAGACGATCTGCTTCTGGCGCGCGACGACCTTGTCCAGCGTGTCCTCGACCTGGTGTAAGGTGGGCCTGATCTGGCTCAGCAGCTCACGCAGGCGATCCGTGCGGGGACTGGTGATCGCGACGGCGGCGTCCTGCTCATCTCTCACGGCCAACTCGACCTTCGCGACCTTTTTCTCCAGCTGCACCAGCTTCTCCGTCGCGTCTGCGCCGATCAGGGCGTGCCCCTTGGCGATGAGCCTGGATATGATGCGCGACACGTCCTCCTCCGGCTTCTTCGTGCTCATCGCGGTCTTGCCCGCCGCCGCCTTGGTCACCAGCATGGCCTTCTTCTTGCCTTTGTGCTCCAGCAGCGACTTGCCGATTGTTCTCTCGAACGAACTAGACATCTCGATCGATTTGCTTGCCGTTTGATCTGGGTTCTTTCGAAAATTGTTTATTTTGAAAAATGTTTAGATTTGAAAATTGTTCATTTGAAAAATGTTTAATTTGAAAATTGATCATTTTTAAAAAAAATTCAGATTTGAGAATTGTTCATTTTAAAAATGCTCATATTGAAAAAAATTCATTTTAAAGAAAATTTAGATTTAAAAATTGTTCATTTTGAAAAATGTTCTAATTTGAAAATTGTTTATTTCGTCCTATTGTTAACTTAAAAGCAGAAAATTAATTTTTTTTTTGAGTATCAGAAAATTAAAGTAAAAAGTATAAAAAATAACACTTGCCATTTACCGGAAAATGGGCCTGGCCCAATAGTGTCGGGGGTAGGCGGAGCCGCTCGCTCCCGCGTATGATTCGTTATTGTTACCATTGGTGATTTGGACGATCAGTTCATAGATGATCATCAAGTAGTACGGTGGTTCTAGGGAGGACCCTACATGTATTTCTGTGTTTATCTCACATGAGAATTTAAAGACTCCAGATTAACTTAGGTCGCAAGTGTGGTATTTGTTGTATACTGCACCCTTTGGTGTAACTTGTTATTCTTTGTCTTTGGATCTACCGTGTTTTTTTCCTCGGGATCAAATTGGTTATTGGATAGATAAAATTATGAAGTGTCATAAAATGCGAGAAGTGCGCATGAGATTTCTGGATGCATAATCGTACATTTGAGATAGTGTTCCATTTTCCCAAAGTTGGATGGTGTTCCTGGGAAATGTATGAGTTATTTTGTCGCCTTGTCTAATATTAAGAATTCAGAGATTTACCGTTTTGGAGTACAACACTAAAACTTCCGAGATACCTATATTTCTCAGTCTGCACTTAGATATTCTAAGAGCATCTCTAGCAGACCCCTTATATTATGAACCTTTATAGCGCTTTTATAGTTTTTTTTTTTCCACTTTTAGAGGTTCAAATGCGTCGCGCAGAAGAGAAACACTAAATCGAGCTGAAAATTTTAAAATTATGCATCACAGGAGATTTAGAACAGACACACTAGTTCATTGATGTGGCTGTCGAGGTCGACAAAGATGAGCTTCTCGCCTCGTACTCGCACGCCACTCCTCTCGCTTCTGCTGGAGCTCGCTCTCGCTGTTGATCCCTTGTTGGAAGAGGAGTCCGTCGATCTCAGCATCCCGGTCGCGGACTTCGTGTCGTCCTCCTCCTCGGGCTCGCTGCACGTCATAATCATGGCGGTGGCCTTGTCGATGGAGCCCTCGTGGACGAAGTCCTCCGGCTGCAACGGCGAATGCCGCCGGGTCGTATCCCTCGAGCGGGAGGTGCTCCTCCTCCTCCCTTTTCGGCGGCGGTAGCAGTGCGCGCCTTCCCGCACCGGAGGAGCTCCCCGCCTCGAAGCGGTGGCAGCGGTCGTACTCCTTGACCTCACGGTGGGCGAAGGCGCGCGGTCAAAGGCGGAGCTGGGCCCAGGCTACACGGGCCATGGCCCGGGGCGTGGAAAAATTACCAGGCTATATTTTATACTTTGGCCTGGGTCGCAGCCCAGCCTAGTTAGGCGCAGTCAGCCCACGTTTGGACTCGTTCTACCCTTACGAACCTGGAGACAACGCACAGACGCGTTCCTGGTCCAGCGACGTTAGATCAGCATTCAGCATGTTCGCAAACATGAGAGTGCTCATAGTAAAACTAGACAACATTATGAGGCTTACCAAAATCAGAGGCAAAATCTACCACATGTATTTGATCGGGTACGAATAATGAGCAAGAAAAATACAAAGATTGTCTCCTGATTATATTGGGCGTTGTCAAAATTTTGCTTCTACAAGCGCTTGCTTTTCGTGAGCATGATGACTCTATAGCTCAAATAATAAGGGTAACTCAATGGTACATGATGAGTCTAATAGCTCAGATCAACCAAATCATTGATTTGGTACCTTCTTTTGTATCTTTTACGCAATATATTGTCTTTTGTTATATCAATTTTTTGTTGTTGAACCACCATTGCATACCGTGTTTCGAAATCATATTAGTTATCCAACTGAGCTTTCCTTCTATTATGTCTTTAAACTGGGGTAAATTTTTGGATTATGTTTTGCCCTTAATTTTTGGCCTGGGTCGTCAACAATTCCTGGCTACGTCGTTGCGCGCCGTGGCGTCCAGTTCCAGTTGGTGAACCAGCGCGCCGTGCTTCCGAGCGGCGTTGGAGGCTACACAATGCTTCCACTTCTCGTCGTCGGAGCTATTCCCGCAGCCGCGCGAGCTCACGAAACGGCCGACCTAGCCGCCCCCTCGTCCGATTGAGCCCCCACACGGCCACATCGTGGTGCGTGGTGCCGGATCTTTAGGCGGAGGTGGTGGATTTGGTCGAGGCAACGAGTATGGGTGGGAATTTAGGCACGGAGGCGGCGTAATCAGTCGAGTCTGAGCCCGTATCGAGCCCTACAACCGGTAGAACCAGAGGCGGCTATTTGATGGGCACGGTAAACAATTTATGGGTCAGGCTCAGGCCTACTACATATGATCTGGTCTGGTAAAAAAAACCACACCCCGTATAGCCGCCGGAGAAATAATGGCATACTGCTAGAAAGTACAACAACTTATACGGGCCAATTTTACAATTCATTCATTAATTAAGCATATGCTCATGTCAGGGCTTCCAAATTGCACCAAAATTTGTGGGGGTTATCTGTCCATTTTATTCTAGATTTTTCTCTCGGGATTTGTATCACGGTCGTATTTGCTTATTTATTTTTCAAACAAAAAGAACATGTCGAAAAAACAGGGTAACCCGGCGTAGGGGCCTAGGGGCGGAATCCCTTCTCTTTCCAGTAGATTCCGCACGTCCCTGTCCCTATCAGGACGAGTGGAGCACTCCAGCGGCCTCAAACCCCGCAGTTTCCGCCGGCCAGCCCCAGGCTCTCTCCTTTTCGGCTTTACCCTCATACCTCCTGGCCATGGCCTCCTTCCGCGCCGCCGCCGCCGCCGCCGCGCAAGCCGGGCGAAACTCCCAGCCTCCCCGGCTGAATGCCGCTCTGCCAGCACTTCTCCAGATTAAGAACCCCGCCGCCGGCGTACGGCACACGTCTACTCTGGGCAAACTGACGGGCGATCAACAACCCCTCACAAATCGGGCTTTCAAGGAGTGGGCGCAGAGCAACCGGGAGTTCCAAGAGTCGGCAAACGTTGCGTAAGTTCATCTACCCTTACATCTCAACTCGATCTCATTTGGTTTTTTCATCCGAAACTTGCTGTTCTTTATCTTATTTGAATTTACTAGGATTTAGTGCTCAAGATTTCTCCTTTCCTTGCAGTCTTGCGAAAGCAGCAACCGAGAGATCTTCTTCTCTTGGTTTGAAAGTTGGTGCTTTTGCCTCCATTTCGCTCACCGTTGTGGCCATGTACGGTGGTTACTACCTCCACGAAAACTTCAATCCTAATCCGATTCCGAAAAGCAAAATTCTCACCCTCGCGTCAGACAAGGATTTCCATAAGTTCCCTGAGTATTCTGGTTCAATTCTGTTATCAACAGCCTGGTCTCAGGTGGATTTGAATCCTCTACCATATATCAAGAGATCCTTAGAGAAGTACTGGCTCTCATCTGACTTTCCCCCCTGTGAAAAGAATGATGATTTCTCAGAGTTGTCTATGTGGAAGATTGCAGCAGAGGCTTCCTCATGGGCCATGATCTGTATGGTTGAACTAAAATTATCATGCAAGCCATTGACAGTGGGTAGGTTTAAGTGCACATCTGCCTATTCCATACAATCAATTGCTTTGTTCGTAGCTAATATAGCTACTTGTTTGTTTTATTGGCAGAGGATCTCTGGTGGCGCCTATCAATCATAGGCTTTGCTCAAAAGGAGTTCAAATCAAATTTTGATTTGCTTGCCAAAATAGGGTACATACTTTTTGCACTAAAGTTAAAAAATTTGAGCTTCTAGGATAGTTTACAGCCAGTTCACTTCCTTGTCCATCTTATATATGATGCCATTTCGTATAGAGTATTTAAGATGGACTCAAGTGAAGATCCTCCAACAATCCTCTTCAATGAAGATGATTTCGTTGCCTGTAGAAAAGGTGTTCTGAAGGGAAACATTCACAAGGTAGCGTTACCAGATATCTCTTCTCTTTCAGACTCACAAAGAATAAATCTTTTATCTTATTTATCTTTGGTTCCTTAGGCTTTGAAGGAACAACTGGAGAAGAAAAGGCAGCTAAATTTGGCAGCCATGTGTAAGAACAATGGTGAGTATTGTTTATGCATAATTATGAGAACATAATAGTTCGAACTTGTTTAGATAAATTGTTTGTTGTATAGTTAGAGGAGCTGTAGAACAGTGAATGTTAGAGTTTGGTTAATAATTGTTGAGCATTTTATTTTTCTGACATTTTTGTTCTCTTACGGTAAACTTGTTTGATGTGTGCTGATGCACCATTTGTGTTAACCTCGTATACTATATTGTAGTAATGATTTGATTGTATTGCAATGTCGATTGTGCACTTGTAACTGTTGTTTGCACTGTCAACCACCTATTTTTGTAGATTCACACTGTCAGCCGTCTATTTTTTTAGATTCACACTGTCAACCATTAGTTGGAGCATGTAATGTCAGAAAAAATGTTGATAGGAACCTGTTAAAATGTTGGGAAATATGTATAATGTCATTGTATTCACGATGTTATCGTTCTGGATGGAATTAAAATCATGTAAGGAAATGATTGTAGAGTTATCGTAGAGTTTTAAATAATTGTACATTGTTAATGTTTTCCCATCATGTGTTCAAATTTGATTAACTGTCCAATCATGATCTGAATCGTAGCAATGTTAAATCTGATGTAAACTTTAGTTTTTGCTACTGTCCACAGCAAGGTTTGTGCTTCTTGTTTCTTGCTATGTATTTAAGTCTGATTTGAAATATGGTGCCTAGGTCCATGTTGTTTAAATCTTGTCTAAGCTTATTGGGATAGTACATTGCTCTTAGAAGTCCTAGTATGCTTTAGTGCACCATTACACCGGACACTGATCTGAATCGTAGCAATGTTAAATCTGATGTAAACTTTAGTTTTTGCTACTGTCCACAGCAAGGTTTGTTCTTCTTGTTTCTTGATATGTGAATCTAAGTCTGATTTGAAATATGGTGCCTAGGTCCATGTTGTTTAAATCTTGTCTAAGCTTATTGGGATAGTACATTGCTCTTAGAAATCCTAATATGCTTTTAGTGCGCCATTACACCGGCACCTATCACGTTCAAGTCCGAAAACTAGGATCAGCTATGTTTGTTTATTTTGTGGAAATTGGGAGTTATAAGTGCCTAGTATCTAGGTGGTCTTTGCAATATTTTCCATGCTGATGTCAATTAAGTTCTTGCAATGGAATACCTTTCTCTTCTATAATGAGATATTTTTATTTGTACCTTCCTTCAGGGGTACTTGTTGAGAACTCAAAACATAATAAGTTACATAATAGTGATATACTTATATGGTTTCTATGAATTTTACGTAGAAAGATCTAGGATCTGTCACTGCTCCTTATAATTATTGAACAATTCAATGTCAGTATGTATTTTTTCGTAATAAAATGGCAATGTCTTTCACGGTTTTGTGTTTTGACGATTGGAAGTTTGATTGGCAGATGAGGGTGCCCAGTCAGAAATGAGGAAAAGTATTATGCAGGCCAGAATCCAAAAAAGCTCACACAGGCACAGCTTGCACAGGTATGAACCTAAGTCAGAGCTGCTAAGTAAGATCAATAGCTAGGGCTGTTCTATTGACAAATCACCAACTTGCAAACTTTCAAACTTATACGCTCTTGTTTTGAAAACAATTGGAATTTGCATCATAATTTGTTAGCCTATTATTAGGCGAAGGAGACAAAACTAGAAACTCCCTCCATTCCAAAATAACTGAAGTTCTAGGTTTGTCCTATCTGTAACATCAATTCTATATGATATGAAAGCATATTGTATGATGAATCTAATAGAACTAAATTGGGGTGCTAGATGTTGATGTATTTTTCTACACACTTGGCAATCTTAAGATTGTTTGACTTAGGAGGGGTATTGTTCTTACGGAATATCTTCCTAACTTGTTCCTAGGAATTGTAGATCTCATAGGAAATAAACAGTTCATGTTTTGTAGCTAACTTAATGCCGATCTGTGATTCATGTGCCTTTATTTACAATAAGGACATTTTTTTTTTGAAAGTAGATGATCAGCTTGAAGCCTGAAGACATCGAGGCCTACGAGACAGGCAAGCAGTCCCCTAATGCACAATCAATGGAGAAGCTGGAACTAGTTCTTGGTACAAAGCTGCCAAGGAATAAGTGATCAGCGAGGAGCATCAAGTCATTGAGGCCTATGGGAAAGACCTTGAGCAGGGGCGCTGACATATGATTCTGCGTGCTTATGAGAAGGACGAGCATCAAAACATTGCAAAAGTGATTTCAGCACTGTGACCGTGCATTTTGGCTAATCGTGCGTGTTGACCCGTGTTAATTATGCGCGGCATGTAGTGTAAATAAGGTTCTGAACTATGGATCTAATATAATGCACCACCTAGCTAATTGCGAACCACTTACTGATTGCATGGCATGCTACTACACAAATTCTTCCATCGATCACCAGTTCACCACTCGACACCTAGCTAGCGCGCGTCGTGATCTTGACTGCTGGAACCGTATGCACGGCTGCCTCTCGTCGTTGGCGCAGACGACGAAGATTTTTTTTTAAGGGGAATGTCGCCACTTTATTCAATCACACAAATGTGTACAGGTACAATATCTGGATCATAAGGAGTACCTAACCAAATGTGTCTACCAGGCCCTAAAGCGAGAGCATGTTTTGCGAGATTATGAGATTCAAAATTACAAATTCTACTTTCATGATAAAAACTACAGAAGACAAACTCCTGTGAACGTCGTTGAATTTCTCTCACAACTGCACCGTACTTTCCCAGAGAAGAACTCGATATATCTTCAACAACAGCCTTGCAATCAGAAGCAACATGAAGTCTATCAACCAACAGGTCCTGTGCTAACGCTAGACCTTCACGGCAAGCAAGGGCTTCAGCAGTCCCAGGATCTGTCACTCCATTAATGACTAAAGCTGAAGCACCCAAATAGCCCCGATGAATCTCTACAAATAGCTGCAGCAGCACATGTTTCTGAGTCTCCACTAAAACCTCCATCAACATTGATTTTCACACAGTTATTCAGTGGAGGTAACCACCGGCGATCTGCTCTTGTGGTGACCTAAGCTCTCCCCACCGCTGCTGTCATAGTAGCCATAAACTCCTCAATGTAATTCCGAACAAAATAGCTAGTGGACAGCGACTTTGAAATATATTCTCATGTATAGCCTTTCGTCTTGATGACCAAATAGCCCACAAAGTAACCACCATGCAAGTGAACTCTGCATGCGATAGTGAATCATGCATCTCGAACAGCCAATTTTTCGCAATGTGTTCACCGCATCCCCTCATCCGATCCACCAACTCTTCATCCGCAAGGGCCCAAACACTCCTAGACATAGGACAATCAAGCAAAGAGTGTCGCCATGAATCACTTCCACCACAAAGCGAGCAAGCATCCGAAGCTGCCATATTTCGCCTGTGGAGGACATCAGCTGAAGGAATTGACTGCTGGGCTAATCTCCAAATAAAAATCTTAGTTTTGGTGGTACTTTCAGCTTCCAAATAGACTCCCAAGATTTAGCTTCAGAGGTTGAATTCGAAGAACCTGCAGCCGCATCCAACCAATTCTCTCTTCTGTACTTAGTAGCCACTATCATGCGGTAAGCCGATCTTACACTAAAAAAACCTTTCCTCTCAAACTGCCATCCCCAAAAGTCAGACATGGGACTAGTGCACAGCGGTATACTGAGAATTACATCAGCATCCATAGGAAGAAAAACCTCTCTAACCCGATCAACTCTCCATGTTGCAGATGTGTGATCGATTAGCTCCTGGACCAATTGTGGCGGCTCATCTACTCTTGACAATAAGGGCCTTGGGAGGGTTTCACGAGGCAGCCAATTGTCTGACCAAATTGATGTCGAGGCATGATGTAGTGCAACCTACCCTAAGCACTCCAACATACCACAAGTCGTCATCAAACTCAAAGGTGAACTCATTCCTCTACGAGAACCCATTTCGTGTCCCTTTGGATGGTATACTACTTGAGCATCTACCCTTTGTTATGCTAGGTTTGATACGACGAGTACAGACAACCAGGAAGATGCCAAGGAAGCCCAAGACTCAAGTTCATCCAAGGTGTACGCATGGAAGAGGAGGAGGAAGCGCCAAGATGAAGAGGAAGAAGAGAAGATGGAGAAGAACCTCCCAGGCGGCGGTACTACCGCTGGGATAAGCGGTACTACCGCCCCTGGCCCAGTCAGCTGGAACCAACCCCTCGCCAGCGGTACCTCCAGCGGTATCGCCAGCGGTACCGGCCGGTACCGCCGTCAGCGGCAGCGCCCGCTACCGCCCCGCGCTACCGCCGAAATGGCCCTTCGGAAGCTCTACCCGGTACCGGCAGCGGTACCAGCAGCGGTACCAACTGGTACCGGCGAGGTGGGAAGCAGAGACGCCTGACCCGCACCAGCGGTAGTACCGGCTAAGCCAGCGGTACTACCGCCAGTGCGGGAACTTCTCCACCAGATCTGCTGTGCAACCTTATCCCTTCGCCTCGTTTTGGATCTAGACTATTTAAGGCACCCCTTGGACTAGATCTAGGGTTAGACTATGATTTGAGAACTAAAGTAGAGCCTTGCTCCTTCTTCTCAAAGTGTCTCTTTCCTCCTATGGAGTTGAATCAGGACCTCCACATGTGGAGATGAACCAAGGCCTCCTCTTGAGGAGAAGATCCCTGCGTGGATACCAAGGCTTCCGCTTGTAGTTGCGATTACTTGCTGATCTTTCATCTTACGGTGATTCTATCGGTTGGTTGGATTGACCAATTGGACAAACAATCCTAAGAGTAAGGTGTGCTTGGGAGAGGAGGATTGGGGGCTGCCCACGGGGATTTGTTACCAATCGAGTCTTGCCGGGTTGCTACTTACTATTTACCCTTTGTGTGTTGATTTCCCCTCTTTTGTGTTCTTCGTTCATCACGTGTTCTTCGTGTTCATCCTTCCCTCCGTACAAATCCGTGAAAATCGGGACCTACCCGCATCAAGGCACCATCACCAATTCTCCTTATTATCCCCTGTTTCATAATGTCCCTACCATCCAAAATTGCTCTCCAAATCTGAGATGGATGGGACCCCAAAGTTGCATCCAAAAATTGATTGTTGGGGAAATATACAGCTTTTAAAATTCTAGCACTCAAAGACAAGGGCTCTTGTAAAATTCTCCAAGACTGTCTTGCTAGCAAAGCCAGATTAAACAATTCTAGGTCTCTAAAGCCAAGACCTCCCATGAATTTAGGCCTTGTCATCACCTCCCACGAGACCCAGTGCACCTTCCTTTCTCCTCTTTTGCTTCCCCACCAGAATTTCCTGATCATTGAATTAATATGCTCGCATAGGCCCCTTGGCAGCCGAAAACATGCCATAGTAAAAACAGGAATTGCTTGAAGAACAGACTTTATCAAGACATCCTTACCAGCCGCTGAAAGAAGTTTTTCCATTCACCCCTTAATTTTATTCCAAACTCTATCCTTGAGATATTTAAAGGTACCATTCTTTGATAGACCCACCTCAGTCGGCATACCCAAATATCTTTCAGTTAATGATTCATTTTGGACATCCAGGATATGTTTGACTTCCTCTCTAACTTGTGCCGGGCAAAGTTTGCTGAAAAAAAATCGACGATTTACCACGATTGATTCGTTGCCCTGATGCCCTACAATAAATATCCAGCAGGTTTGACACCTCCTCCACCCCTGAAACACTTGACTTAAAAAATAGCAGGCTGTCATCCGCAAACAAAAGATGATTCACCGGGGGTGCCGATGAAGCCACCTTAATACTGCACAAGTGAGATGACTGTGGTCTAGATTTTAGGAGGCACGAAAGGCCCTCTGCTGCCAATAAGAAAAGATAAGGGGAAATAGGATCTCCCTGTCGAATACCTCTCGAAGGACGAAAATCCTCCAATTTCTTCCCATTAAAGAGCACTGAAAAAGAAACTGGGCTCACCATGCCCATTATAACCGAAATCCAAGCATCAGCAAAGCCCAGCTTTTTCATCATAGCTTCCAAATATGCCCACTCCACTCTATCATAGGCTTTCATCATATCCAATTTTAAAGCACAAAAACTATTCACCTTTGCTTTGCTTCTCTTCATAAAGTGCAAACATTCATAAGCTGAGATAATGTTATCAGTTATGAGACGTCCCGGAACAAACGCTGATTGCTCAGTAAAATCTCCTTCAGACGGTTTGCAATCACTTTTGAGGCAATTTTGTATAGAACATTACATAGACTTATAGGACGGAACTGAGAAAGCATAGTTGGGCTAGCAACCTTCGGAATTAACACTAGAAAAGTATTGTTGATACATTCCGCGCTTTCATCGCCCTTAACAATCCGCAACACTGCTTGCGTAACATCATGTCCACACACATCCCAATGCCTCTGGAAAAAATGCGTCGGGAAACCATCAGGTCCAGGCGCCTTCGTTGGAAACATTTGGAACAGTGCCTTTTTAACTTCAATTTCGGTGTATTGCGCCATCAACATGTTGTTCATTTCCTGTGTCACTTTTTTCGGAACATGTTCAAGGACCTGTTCCATGCCATCGACACCTTCAGAGGTAAACAACTCCTTATAAAAATTAGTGGTCAGCTCCTCCATCTCCTGTGTATTTCCATCAATTCTCCATCTGGTTTGGCTAACGATTTCAGCATATTTTTCCTCCTCCTCATACTCGCCCTTAGATGGAAAAACCGCGTATTTTTATCCCCCTCCTTCATCCAATCAACCCTGGATCGCTGCCTCCACATGACTTCCTCTCTATGATACAGCTCTAGAAGCCTTTCCTTTGTTTTCAGCTCAACATGCGTCGGACCAACTCTCGGTTGCACAATACATCCAGCTGTGCTTTTAGCCTAGCTATCTCAGCTTTTACACTACCAAAAGAGTTTTTATTCCACGTGCCCAAATTGCCAGCTAGGTCCTGCAGTTTTTGCTGCACTTGTTCCACCGATGTTGTCTGAATCCCCGGCTGCCACCCCGACTCCACTTCATTCCGCAGGTCGGGATGAGATTCCCACATGATTTCATAACGAAAAGGTCTGCGCCTAGATCCCTGTACCTCCTGGTCTTGCATCCGCAAAAGGATTGGACAGTGATCAGATGCAGCAGCCGTTAAATGACTCAAAGATGCTAGCGGGAATTGTGCACTCCACTCTGCCGACCCCAGAGCTCTGTCTAGCCGCACACGTGTAAATGATCCTCCCACAACTCGTTTCTCAAACGTCCAGAAGTGACCCTGGTAGCCTAGATCATTCAGGCCACAGATGTCAACTGTATCTCTGAAACCTTGAATCTGTGATTGACACCTCTGTCCAACACCCTCATGCTCATCGAGCTTCAGAACTTCATTAAAATCACCTATACAAAGCCATGGAAATTGGCTTGTGGTGCATATGTTTTTTAGGGTATCCCATGTTTTATAGCGCTCGCTGGTTTGTGCCTCACCATACACGCACGTCAGCCTCCACGGAGGAGCACCATCCTCTTCCACCCGAAGGTCAACATGATACTGAGAATAACCAAGAACTTGCATATTTATATCTTTATTCCAAAACACACCAATACCACCACTCCTACCCGAGCTTCCCACAGCATAACCATGGTCATAACCGATCCTACCAGCAAGGTTCTCCACTCTAACTTTATCTATTTGAGTCTCTAAAATACAGAAATTTTTTGGGGCAAATTTATTCGCGAGATCGCGTAGCTCTCGAACTGTCGCGTCGTTGCCCACTCCACGACAGTTCCAGCTTGCGAGACTCATTGGTCCCGGCGGCACCCCGCGAGGAGGCCCGCCGATCCCTCATCTTCAGTTTCCTTGTCTCGATCATTACCCTGCATCTTCACCCTCTTCGGATCCCTCTTTGGAGGAGGACTAGGGATAACCTCCTTCCCTGAAGTGTTGAACTTGTCCAGCAAGTTGCGTACCACACTCCCATCCTCACCATTCGTCAGAAGACCCTGCCCCGGGCCTGCAGTACGTTTCCGGTTCTGAACACCATCATACATCTCCAAATCATCAGCGCCTAGCTCCCCCTTGTTCTCATAATCCTCTTCATCAGCTTCTGAATCTCCAGGTTTATATTCAGTCCCATCTCCTCGGCCACGACCACGTCCGCGTCCCCTGGCCTCCTCCACGTCCTGGTGGACGCGAACCCTGACGCCAGTCATATCCCGCTCGTAGCCCAGAAAAAATCAGTGCCTCATCCGCATGCACTCCATCACCATGCTCCTTATGTGTATGCCCCAACAACATTCTCTTCCCCGCATGGATCAAAGAGACAAAGCTTTTGAGTTGCTTCGTCACCTCCAGCTTCACACGCACCCGATAGTAGTTCCCAACAAAATCAGCTGATGGTTTTTCCGCAAACATGAACTCGCCGACTTTGGACGCCAGTGATTGCAGCATGCCTTTGTAGCCCTCCGGCAGGTCGTGTATCTGAATCCATATGCAGATTTTGTTTATCGTGATCGATGAAGGTTTTGAAAAACCATCATACGGAGCCATCATCACACTTTTTCCTCGGAAAGTCCAGGGACCTCCCTCCATCACCTTCTCCCAATCACCCAAGCATGCAAATTGGAAGGTAAACAGGTTCTCCTCCAACGCCCTAGGCCTGAAATCCTTCGCCAGCGCCCAAGCTGTTCTCATATTCTTAAAGAACCAGAACTGGCTGAACTCCGTGTCAGTATGAACCTTCGCAATGGCGAGCCATCGCGTTTCGTTTTCCGGCGGCCGATCGCCCTCCTCAAAGACGACATCATCCAGATCGTCCTCTCTAGTACCCATCCTTGCCAGCAGAGCTTCAACCTCATCTTGGCCCGTCCCTCTGCACGAGGACCCCTGCCCTTCGCTCATCCCACGAGCAACGATGCGATCTTGCAGACGAAACCCTAAACCCCGAGTTAACAGGGACAGCTTCCAAGGCCGGGTAGAGATGCAAGATCTCCCCTTGATCAGCCCGAGAAAACTACCGCCGAAATCCAGGAAAAGAGATCGGATATTGATGGTTTCAACGTCGGCGTCGCCAGACGAGACGACGATGAAATGGCTGAATTGATCTCGAAACTAAGCAATTGACTCCCTTACTAACACGGTAGGCGTACGCGTATGTGCCGAGAAGATACTGGACCAATGAGAAGAGCGCTACACTGGATCGATCATGCTGCGGGGTTAGTTCGCGTGACATGCGATGGTACGTCAAGTTCCACAAGATTACATGTAACTTGCGCTTGCAGGACATTGACAGGCGCCGTCCGTGTAGCTAGGTTAGGTTGACATTGCGGAGCTGGCTTGCATGACATTGACAGGTGCAACACATCAGATACGCACTTTTGGTGCCGGCTGCCCGCTGCAGGTGACATGGACTACCATTTAGCTTCGCGTACGTAAAAGTGTTAAAACATATTGTGGATTTCACACTGCTAGTCGGATACTACAAATAGTATGTAGTACGTACGGACTTTGACCTTTGGTTAAGAATATTTTATTTCAAAAACGTAGAGTAGAATGTAACACGCACTCACACGAAAATCCCATTTGGATCCCGAGCACCAGTGCACCCGCGTTTTAAAAAATTTGAAAACTTTTCAAACTAGTTTCAAAAGAACCCAAAAGAAAACCAGCTTATACATATGCCGATTATGGGTGCAAAACAAATCGTATTCCGAGCTACATAAAAATAACAAAATTTGGGTCAGCAAAAAGTGAAAATAGTATGTTGAATCGGTCAGAAGTTTCTCTTTTTTCTGTAGCCCACAATATAAATTGTTTTTTACGAAATTTCTTGCGTACTCACGTAATATGTATATGTATCTGTGTAAAAAAATTCAGATTTTCTTGAAGCAAAAAAGTACGATTTTCAATTTTTTTTCAAACTACTGGGAGTAGTGGTGCTCGGGAGCTTCGCACTCGCACACCATCTCTATCAGATACCGGATATCTACGTACCGGATATGAGATATCCGGTTGACCCGGAAATTGATTTCCGGTACCGCGCAGCCTCGGGCAGAACAGATGCAGTAAACTCGTACCGGATACGAGTTCACAACATCTGTTCTGCCCGGCCTACCGATAACGGTACTGGAAAACCATTTTTTGCATTTTTATAAAATTCATGATTTTGAACAACATAATCTTCATAAAACATCAATACAAATGCAACATAACAAATGTTTTAACATCATACAATATAATAATCATTCATATTGAAATGGTCCAAATGGAAACAATAGTTCAAATTACAACAATATCAAATGAATAAAATGGAAATCTACTAATTCCCATACAATTTTCACTGGTGCTCAACAAGATCCTTATATAGCTGAATGTGTGTGGCCTTATCCTCAATCTTCGGTAGGTCTCGAGAAATGCTTGGATCCGGTCCGGCTTCCTTTGGAGCTTCACTCAGCTAGCAATTAATGTTGTCATAGAAAAATTCCAAATAAAACCCCTCTCATCTTCAATGATCATTTGTGTAAAATCAGACAAGCTGTCAAAGGAACTCGCACGCATTTGATCGGCATATCTTCACCAAATGCGAAGATATTCTTCGGTGTAGTCAGCCGGAACACCATATGCTATCACCCTCGTAGCCACCGATATTTTTTGGTATGAACTAACCCCAAGCAAACCAGCGGCATTTCTCCGTTGAACGAAGTAACGAGAGTTTTGCTCGCAAGTTTCAACAATGTGAACAAATATAGATCTACGCATGCGATAGCGCTTACGCAAGAGGTGAGCCAGATAGGTCGGTACCTCGACGAAGTAGTACTTCATTAGCAATGCACTACCGAGCGCTCCGTTCCGAGGAATACAAAGACGCCGAACCTTCGAGCCTCGCATCTTCCTCTTGCCTCCGGTCTCAAATTGCTCGACGAGATGCGCCATAATCATGTGGTCGACATTATCATCAAAGAGCATCTCCTCAATCTCAGAATCATCCGAGTAGGAGGAGGAGGAGGAAGAACTGTACACGGCCGCTAGCCGGAACGGAAGACACCGGAATCTTCTGCGAATTGAGGTGCCAGTTGTTCGGGAGATGCACATCTGACCATGCACCTACCATGGCATGATACAAGTACCACTTGCACTCGCCGATGGGGACATACATGTGATCCCGCCCTGATACCACGACCCCCAGCGGTGAGATCGTGAACGGGTTCAGAGGAGGAGCCAGAGTAGGGTCGGAGCTGGGTGGACGCGCGTCGGCGGAGGGAGGACGAGCCGTCCTGGTGATCGTTCTTGCCTTTGTCCGTCCACTTGAGCAGCATTTTGTCGGCAATGGCTATGGTTTGTTGTTGGCGCCGAGGAGCACAGTGGACCTGGGGAGTGGGGTGACCGTCCCTATTCGCAAACGTGCGGCATTTAAAAGGAGCCACGTGGGAAACAAGGGGGCGGTTGGTCTCCTCCACGTGGGCCCAGGGCGGACAACGAGCGAACTCACCTCATGTCCGTCTGCTTATGGGTCCACCGCCGTCGAAGCCACACCTACAAGTTTTGCAGGACAGTGGTGAAAATCTTTGGAGAGGAATATCCGAGATCACTAAATGCTGCAGCTGATGCACCTAAAATGCATCTACTTTTCCAAGCACTTTGCTTCATAATTTGCTCCAGAATCTTCCCATATTTGAATAAACCTGCTGAATCTGACGTTGTTTTTAGCAAAGTCTCGTTTCTGGTTATTTTTGCAGGAAATTAAATCGGGGAAAAATACCACATCATTTTTTATGGAAAAGGAGGACAACGTGCAAAGGATGGACACGAGGAAGCGCCGGAGGCCCAAAAGAGCGGGCCCCACGCGGCCAGATCCTTGGGCCGCATGGGCCCACCTAACTGGAGCCTCGGGCGCCGCCTCTCCTTCGGCTTTTCGCGTACCCCCTCATATATACGAAAAAGTGGGTGCCCTAGGAGGAAGAGAGCTTTCGCGAAACACACCGCCGCCGCCACCATGATCTTTGTTTTCGGAGACAGATTGCTCCAGGATTTCTCCTCCGGTGGAGGGATCCGGAGACCGTCTTCACCGCCATCTTCACCGCATTCATCTCCATCGACCATGAGCTCCCTCTCCATCACCATGTGTGAGTAGTCCACTGTAGGCATGTGAGGTGGATGGGGATTGGATGAGATTGATCATGTAATGATACCCGTTGGTCGAGATCTTAGGGGTTTATCTTGAGGATATTTTCGTATTGTGTTGATGCACTTATGCTATACTTAATGCTTGTTACTAGGGCCCGAGTGGCATGATTTCAGTACTGAACTTATTTTGCTTCATCATATAATTGAGTTTGGCATTTATCTGCAAAGTGTATCACCTGCTATTATGTTGAACCTGCGAACCCTAAAAGTGACAATATAGGGAAAACAAGGGGGAGATGTTTTAGTTTGAGGATTCTATGTGTTCATGAAGTGTTAATGCGTTGTTCCGGGCTATTCGAAAGGGTAGACCTTAATTACCTGTAGTTCCAAGTTGGCCCCGGTGAAATGGGCAGGTAGGACAATAGATGTTGTGTAAATTCTCTTGGTTAGTACGCACAGCTAATTATGGAACACATACCTACATATATCAGAGTTAGAGATAAGTCCCATTGCTATTTATATCTTATTATATGATCAATCTTATTCATGCAACACCCCGCTATTACCTCATGCCTACGTTTTAAATCTCTGAGTTACACTTTCACTTTTCCGGTGAAAACTAGGAAACCCTTGTTCACTACTGTTGTTCTATTTGCTACTTGAATCATACTACTGCCATCACTATCACTGCTGCAAGTTTATTGATATACAGGTGTGGTTGAGAGTGACGCCTCAATTGCCAAAGTCTTATTGGTATTCTTGTGTTCCCATCGTGTCGAACTATAAATTTGGGTAATACTTCCCAACGAAAATTTCAGTGATCCCCTATACTTGTGGGCATCAAGACATTTTCTGGCGCCGTTGCCGGGGAACCTAGCTTTATTGGTAAGACAACTTGTTATCATTTATTTGCTGCATTTGCTTTTTCCTTACCATGGGAAAGGAAAAGATTACTCCGAAGGAAGTGAGACCTTCAACTACTCGTAGAGGTACGGACTTGCTAAGTAGGCCAAACTTTTCACCTAATGCTGCTTCTGCTGTTGTTCCTAAGAAAAAAGGAAAAGTTTTGAATAGTTCACCATTGTCTAAGATGTCTACTAGTACTGAAAATGAATTAATATGTGGTAGCATAGACAATGAAGTGACACCTGAAACACCTGAAACATCTGAGATAATTGAAACACCTGAAACTCCTGAATCTTCTATTATTGAAAATGTTGAGTCTGAATTAGAAGATAATGAATATTGTGATGATGAACATGAAACTTCTTCTGAGGAAGAGGATGCATTTACTATGGCCTTTATGGATTCGAATTTTGATAAATTGGATAAACTTGATAGCTATAAAAATTCTCCTCTTGATGATTATTTCCCTGTTATTGAGAAAATGAATGCTCCAGTTATTAAAATTAAAGACAAAGATTATGAGTTTAGTGTTGATCCTGAAATAATTGAAAAAGCTGAGAAGTATAAGTTTTATGGGAGAGACAATGAGTTCCCTTTTGAACACATTGCTGATTTGCATGATTTATCTGTGTTATTTGGTAAAGATGAAATCCACCAACGCTATTATTTCTTAAAGTTGTTTCCTTTTACTTTGGGAGGAAATGCTAAAACTTGGTATAATCGTTTAGAACCCGGATGTATTACTAGCAAGGAGGAATGCTTGCAGGTATTTTATAATAAATATTTCCCTGTTGATAAGATTCATGGTTAGGAAATGTCCTACCCCAAGCTTTTATAATAAGTATTTCCCTGCTGATAAATATTTCCCTATTGAGATTAGCAACTTTTCACAAACAGAGAAGGAGGATTTACCCCAAGCTTGGGGGAGGTACAGTAAGATGGTTAGGAAATGTCCTACCCATGGCTTCAAGAATAATGAAATACTTGATATATTTTACAATGGACTAACTGAAAATACAAGAGGCTATCTTGATAGTATTGCAGGTAGTGTTTTCAGGGAAAGGACCGTTGATGAAGCAATTGAGTTATTGGAAACTATCTCTAGAAACTATGAAGATTGGAATATTGAAATAATAGATGACAGAGAGATATTTCCAGAGAAGAAAGGAGGTATTCTTGAATTAAACAATGAGGCAATGAAGGGAGCCTCCAAGGATATGAAAGAGAAGGGAATTAAAACCTCTCATCTTAAGGAATTATCTGAAATGGGTGTTAAACTTCCTATTGATCGACCATGTTTTCCAATCCCAGTCAATGCTATAAGCTCTTTGGAAGGTAATGAAAAGGTAACACCTCCTATTGATGTATCATATGTTAATGATTTTGCTTATCATAATAAACCTGAAGAGCATGATATTAGAATGAATATGATGGAAAACTCTCATAAAATTAAATTCCTTCGTGAAAATATAAATGCTAGTGTGGGAGAAGTTAGAAGAATTGTTAAACACTGTGAAATGATGAATAATCAAATTGAACAAATGGTTTCTCTTCAAAATCAATTGTATGAAAATCTTATTGAGAAGAAACAGGTTTGTGGGGTTAGTACTAGAGGTGGTGCAAGTACTCAGGACCCTGACTATCCTGAAAACCATCCCAAGAGAAAAGAGCAAGAGGCTCTCAAAAGGAAATCTTCTGCAGGAAAATCTCCCAATGGAAACAAAGGCATTGATGATTCTCAAGAACAAGACAATGATATTTCTATTTCTGATGCTGAGACCGAAGATGATAATGTTGAAGAAGAGGAATCATCTCCACCTGAAGAAGATCAACATGAAGTTGAAAATATTGCAGAACCTGAACCTCCTGAAAAGGAAGACCCTCAACCATCTACTGAGAAGAACAAAAAGAAGAATCATCCAAATCCACAAAAAGGTAAAGAGAGGGATCCATGGGTACAAAGACCCATACCATATCCCCAAGAGGTAATGAAATCTTTGGATGATGCTAGGTTTGAGAAATTTTTGAGTTGATTAAAAATTTATGTTTGCAAATTCCTCTTGTTGATGCTATTAAAATTCCTCCATACTCAAAATATATGAAAGATATTGTCACTAATAAAAGGAAGATACCTAATGATGCAATTACTGCTATGCTTGCTGATTATTCATTTGAAGGAAAATTGCCTGAAAAGCGTGGAGATCCTGGTATTCCGACTATTCCTTGTCGTATTAAAGAAACTTATGTGAAATATGCACTATGTGATTTAGGAGCTGGTGTTAGTGTTATGCCTTTTTCTTTATATAAGAAACTTAACCTAAACAAATTGGTTCCAACTGAAGTTTCATTGCAAATGGCTGATAAATCAACTGCTAAACCTATAGGTATATGTGAGGATGTTCCTATCTCTATTGCTAATGTGTTAATTCCTACAGACTTTGTTATATTAGAAATGCCTGAGGATGATAATCTATCTATTATTCTTGGAAGACCCTTTTTAAACACTGCAGGAGCTGTGATAAATTGCACTGAGAGCAAAGTGACATTTAATGTAAAAGGAAATGAGCATACTATCTATTTTCCCAAGAAGAATGTGTTACAGTGATAAACAAGAGTGTGAATTCTATTCAAAGAAATACTATTATGATTGGAAGCTTTGAAATTGCACTACCACCTCCTGCACCAAAGTATGCTACCTTGATGATTGGAACTATTCCAATCAAATATGAGGTATCTTGAAACTCTTCTTTATATCTATAAAATAAGAATCATGTATTATATCTTTTGCATATTATTAATGAGACTTGATCAACCTCATTACTAATGTGGAAATGATGAAAACTTGATTCCCATAAAAATTTGTATTGCATTTTAATTTTATTTATCTTAGAATTTTAGAGTATATGCATAATCATAATTATTTCAGAGTTCAGAAATTCCAGAATATGAAGTTTGAAAAATTCTCTTTAGAAAATTGTCTCTGAAAATTCCAGAAAAATTTGGAGGTAAGTTATTTAACCAGAGGGACCATCTGCCAGAAGTGGGACACCAGGAGGCCACCAGGGACCAAAATGGGGTGTCCCACGCGGCCAGATTCCTTGGCCGCGTGGGACCCACCAACTTTGTCCCCAGGTGGTGTTAGGTGAGTGTCCTGTGCCCATCTCCTTCCCCTCGACAGAAAACCACTTCCAGGTATTTTTCCCAAATTTTCCCGAGCTCGTTCTTCCTGCTATCCTTGGATCTCCAAGTTTAGGGCAGATTTTTCAAATCTGTTTGGTGGGATTGCTCCTTGGTATGTGACTCCTCCACCCATCCAATTATTTTTTGTTCTTGTGCCTCATGTATGAAGTATTTTGCTGCACTAGGTGTCACCTAATATGCTTGAGAAATCCATGGATTTAAGTTTTCTAGTTGATATGGATGCATGATATTGATGTGGAGACTAGTTATGGATGGCTCAATGTTGTTTTAGAGTGCTACATCTTAATTTTTGTTGAATATTATTTATGGGCAGCAAGGTACCATGATGAACAAAGGCAAGGCATTGCTTGGGATGAGCTCAAGACCGAGGAGAAGAGCATCTAAAGTCTCCCTTAATTATGATGACAACCATCTTTGGGAGGATGATGCAGTTTTTGTGGGGGAAAGCTGAAGATCCATACAACTAGATGGCAAGACCCCATGTTCTTGAGCAGTGGGGGATAAAAGAAGACTTCGACACCTTCGCCAATGCAACTGGTTTGCTTGAGTTTGCCCAAAATCCACGAGGTACATACGAGGAACTCTCGCGAGAATTCCTCTCCACATTCAGGTTTGAGGGCCCTGAGATCTACAAGCACAGTAAGAAGAGTAAGGCACCCACTCCTACCTTTGTTTGTAAATTTACTATGAGGGGGGAGCGCCTTGTTATGTCTTTGGAGGAGTTTTGCAAAGCTATTGGTGTGGAAAACAGGGGTAGTTGGGATGAAACCCGTGCTGACTCCAACCAGGAGCTTGTTGCATTTTGGCACTCTATTTCTGTTAACTCTCATGATAGATTGAATAGGGGTAAATTTACTCATATACAGCACCCAAGTTTGAGATACTTTGCGTTGTTCCTTGCAAGAGGATTTCTTGCTAGAGACAACAATTCTGCTTGCACGGGACCAATGGTTTATTTACTTAAATGTGCAAAAGAAAACACCACATGTGGTATAACTTGGGAGTCATTCTTGCTAGATCCTTGCATACGGCTGTGAGTAGAAATATTACTGATCAAACCCCTATTTATGCTGGTGCTATTGCTACTTTAGTGTATGAATACATTAAAGATGAAAGAGGTTATGGTGATAACATGGGTACTCCTGTGATAGAGTCCAATTTACTCGATTTTGCTTTGACTACCCGTATGGATATAAGTGTGATGCATGGGGATCATTATTGGTATAACTATTTGAGTACTAATGGACAAAGAGTGCCCATTAGGCTCCCCCGTGCTGACCTTTTTGACAGGAGTACCGGAAAATGGATTGTGGAAGAGATGCCGCCTCAAGAGGAGCCACAAGATCCAGGGATGCAAGGCTACCAACCTCGAGAGGAGCCCCAAGACTCAGGAATGCAAGGCTACCCATATGGTTACTTCCCTGGAGGTGGAAGTGGATACAACTACTACCCGGGATACTAGCTTGATCGCAAGCTTGGGGGAGTACCTCTCTCCCTTTCCATTCATTGTGTTATATCACTGTTATCTTGTTATGTTTTAGTTTCTTGTTCTAAAAATCACAAAAACACAAAAAGATTTCATTTGTTTCTTTTGTTTAGTTACTTCTGGACATTTACTTTATGCATCTTAAAACTAAAAAGAACAAAAACATTTTCGTTTTATTGAATCCAAAGTGAAAACGGAGGTGCAGGAATTGCTGAAATCTGCTCACTGTTCTATTTTTCATATTTTCTCTGTAACTCCGAATGAGCTAAAATTTTAACCACTACTGCAACTTTTCATAACCTACACACCCGTAAATTATGAGATTTTTCTGAGTGTCTAGGTAGGGTAAAAACAGTACTGTATGCAGTAACATTTTATGGCAGATTTGAGTTTTTATTGCGCAGTTCAAATTGGGAGAGGAGAACAACAATGATGAGTTGATGTGCATGAAGTGGATGAAAGGTATGACACCTTTGCCTGCTTATGTGGACTTTTTAATAACAGCAAGTGCGCACATCATAGTTTTTTAACATCTAGGGAAGTGGTAGCAAATGTTTATCTTCTCCGTGTTCTAGTATGTTATATTATGATGCAAGTGAGATAATATGTAGCGACAACACTTGGATGTGAGTTGAGTAATTGTGGCTCTAAACAAAGGTCTACGCATCCCATTGTGCTTGCTAAACTTGCCAACCAAAGAATAAAAGAATTTTTCAAATGATAAACATGAAGTCATATGCTTGACAAGCTTAGTGGTTGGGAGTTAACTTAAATGTGCTGACACATGGAAAGCTTTCAACATTGCACTAAATTATATTTAGTTGATATCATGTACCTTTGTTTATGGATGCTTATCATGTGCGAAATAAATGTGGAAACTTAGTAAGTTTGAGGAGTAGGAATAATTGGCTAGAGAGACGCCTGGGCCGCCAACCTAAGCCATGCATCATTCATGGTGGAAATTTACAGCGTACCATAGTGAACATTCAGTGATGCACATCATAATAAAAAGCTACACAAATAGTAAATAAAAGAGTGCTGAGATTGTTCATTGTCTGTTTGTCTTGTCGTTTGGACATGGGCTTGTTCCATGTCTTGGGACAAGAGGTACCCCAGTTGACGCTCTTGATGACGCTTTTATTACTTGCAATGACTGAAAAACTCGAACTTGCCTAGTGACCGAGTTGAGTAGCACGTGGTGTAGGTACTCGTATTCACGGGGCATGAGACTTTCAACCTCTAGTTGGTCAAGCATATGAGTCATAATAGGGAACACCAAATGGTTTGATAAAACTGAGAGCAAGGTTGTAAGCACAATGAGTTCATTAGTCAATAAAAGAAAGAATCAAAAGATCTCAAAAATCTTGTCTTGATTCAATTAAAAGCGATGCAAGAACCTTTGTTTATTTCTACAGTTGGGCAAACTCATCCAAGTATTGACACTTCATGATATTTCTCTTGCAACATGTATAAATGCTTTAACACTGATTAGATATACCTTTGCTAGCATTTTGTTATTTGTTATGGAAATTATGTTTTGAATACTTGTTGGTATTAAACGGTGTTACATATGCAATGCAAAGTTCTTGTCAAAGTCTTTTTATCGCTTCTGCACTATGTTTGAGTTGTTCGAGGACAAACAACGAGCTAAGCTTGGGGGAGTTGATGCACCTAAAATGCATCTACTTTTCCAAGCACTTTGCTTCATAATTTGCTCCGGAATCTTCCCATATTTGAATAAACCTGCTGAATCTGACGCTGTTTTTAGCAAAGTCTCGTTTCTGGTTATTTTTGCAGGAAATTAAATCGGGAAAAATACCACGTCATTTTTTATGGAAAAGGAGGACAACGTGCAAAGGATGGACACGAGGAAGCGCCGGAGGCCCAAAAGAGGGGCCCCACGCGGCCAGATCCTTGGGCCGCGTGGGCCCACCTAACTGGAGCCTCGGGCGCCGCCTCTCCTTCGGCTTTTCGCGTACCCCCTCATATATACGAAAAAGTGGGTGCCCTAGGAGGAGAGAGCTTTCGCGAAACACACCGCCGCCGCCACCACGATCTTCGTTTTCGGAGACAGATTGATCCAGGATTTCTCCTCCGGTGGAGGGATCCGGAGACCGTCTTCACCGCCTTCATCTCCATCGACCATGAGCTCCCTCTCCATCACCATGTGTGAGTAGTCCGCTGTAGGCATGTGAGGTGGATGGGGATTGGATGAGATTGATCATGTAATGATACCCGTTGTTCGAGATCTTAGGGGTTTATCTTGAGGATATTTTTGTATTGTGTTGATGCACTTATGCTATACTTAATGCTTGTTACTAGGGCCCGAGTGGCATGATTTCAGTACTGAACTTATTTTGCTTCATCATATAATTGAGTTTGGTATTTATCTGCAAAGTGTATCACCTGCTATTATGTTGAACCTGCGAACCCTAAAAGTGACAGTATAGGGAAAACAAGGGGAGATGTTTTAGTTTGAGGATTCTATGTGTTCATGAAGTGTTAATGCGTTGTTCCGGGCTATTCGAAAGGGTAGACCTTAATTACCTGTAGTTCCAAGTTGGCCCCGGTGAAATGGGCAGGTAGGACAATAGATGTTGTGCAAATTCTCTTGGTTAGTACGCACAACTAATTATGGAACACATACCTACATATATCGGAGTTAGAGATAAGTCCCATTGCTATTTATATCTTATTATATGATCAATCTTATTCATGCAACACCCCGCTATCACCTCATGCCTACGTTTTAAATCTCTGAGTTACACTTTCACTTTTCCGGTGAAAACTGGGAAACCCTTGTTCACTACTGCTGTTCTATTTGCTACTTGAATCATACTACTGCCATCACTATCACTGCTGCAAGTTTATTGATATACAGGTGTGGTTGAGAGTGACGCCTCAATTGCCAAAGTCTTATTGGTATTCTTGTGTTCCCATCGTGTCGAACTATAAATTTGGGTAATACTTCCCAACGAAGATTTCAGCGATCCCCTATACTTGTGGGCATCAGCAGCCGGCAGACACAGCTCGTCTCTTGGCACAAGGAGAAGCAAGAGGATTTCCGGGATGCTTGGATGCATCGATTGCATGTATTGGAATTGGAAGAACAGCCCATTTGCTTGGTAGGGGATGTACAAGAGGATATCACGGAAAGTGCAGTGTTATACTTGAGGACGTGGCAGATTATGATATTTGGATTTGGCATGCATTTTTCTCCACGGCTGGTGCTGACAATGACATCAATGTGCTCCAACGCTCCCCGGTGTTTCTCAAACTTTGTCAAGACCTAACTCTGCAGTGTTACTATGTGATCAATGGCCATGACTATGACAAGGGATACTACCTTGCCGACGACATCTATCCTAATTAGACAATATTTGTGTACACTAACCCTGTCGATGAGGCAAATTGCCATTTTTCAAAGAGGCAAGAGGCCGTCCACAAAGATGTGGAGCGGACATTTGGTGTGCTCCAGGTCAGGTATACCGTCGTCCGCTACCCTTGTCTTTCTTGGTCACTAGATCAAATATGTGAGATCATGACTGTCTATGTTATCATGCACAATATGATCATCGAGAGTGAGGAGATACGAGGAGGCAATTGGTCAACGAGTTGTTTGATTTCTAGGGGCCTATGGCCCACCAACAGCCGGGCGCGTCGTCGCAGTTTTTAGAATTTCTTGCCACCCATCGGCATATTCGTTATGGAAGAAGGCACGTGCAGCTGCAGGATGACCTCGTGGCACACTTATGGGCGATCAAAGCAAACAACGTACAGCTGGCGCCGGCTTGAGATTTCCATGTGTCCTTTTCAAAATCTTAAATAATTTGAAACTAAATTGTTGTAATAAGTCATACATTTTCTACATTTGGATTCTTATTGAACTTTGCAATGAAGTTTATAAGTTATACATAAAAATGATATAAAAAGTTAGGGTATTGGTTTGGGGTGTACCGCTTTGAGCAACACCCTAATGTGCCGAAAACATGTCGGACACCTTCAATTGCATCTCAATTGGGTGTTACCGGATGTTAGAGCCGTAGCTAGGGTTTAGGGAGAGAATAGGCGATGCAACAATGCTCGATTGTATTGATCAAAGGTGTGGCTATATATAGCCTTACAACAGGGGATCTCTACGGTAGGGATTGTTACAGAATACAAACAACCTCACTAGAAGATATATACGCTAACACCCCGCCGCAGTCTTGACGTCGTCGAGTGGCAAGACACAAAGACTGGATCGGAAGAACTGAAAAGGACCTTTGGGCAATCCTTTTGTCATGATGTCAGCGAGCTGTTGAGTTGTAGGAACGTGCACGGCCCGGAGTTCGCCAAGGGAAACCTTCTCCCGCACGAAGTGTATGTCCAACTCAATGTGTTTTGTTCGTCGATGATGAACTGGATTGGTTGACATATACACCGCGGACACGTTGTCGCAGAAGACGATGGTGGCCTTGGGAGAGGACAGTCGAGCTCACCAAGCAGCTGTCGGAGCCAGACGCAGTCGGCGACGGCGTTGGCCACCGCATGATATTCCGCCTCCGCATTGGATCGTGACACGGTGGCTTGCCGTTTGGAGGACCAGCTGACAAGAGCGCCGCCGAGATAGACACAGTAGCCAGATGTAGATCGGCGCGTGTCCGGGAAATCTGCCCAGTCGGCGTCGGAGTAGGCCACGATGTCGGTGGAGGGCGTGGCAGCAAGGAGAAGGCCGGACGATGAGGTGCCGCGCACATAACGTAGAATTCGCTTGACGATGACAAGGTGGCCGTCGCGAGGATCATGCATGTGTAGGCATACATGCTGGACAGCGTATGCGAGCTCCAGTCGAGTCATCGTGAGATACTGCAGGGCCCCAGCGAGACTCCGGTACTCGGAGGGATCAGCAACAGGCGGACCAGCATCAGCAGCAATCTTGGAGAGGTTTTCCACTGGTGTCGAGAAGAGCGTGCAATTCACCATGTCGGCACGTTGCAGAATCTCTTCGGCATATTGAGCCTGGCTGAGGAAGAAGCCACGCTTGGTGCGATGCACCTGGATGCCAAGAAAATAGTGCAGGGGTCCCATGTCCTTCATGGCGAACTCGGTCTTGAGCTGGGCGACAATCTCATGAAGCAATGTCGTTGTAGAAGCTGACAAGACTATGTTGTCGATGTACAGTAGCAGGTACGTGACAGCAGAACCGCACTTCAGGATGAAGAGCGAGGCATCCGAGCGAGAGGCGACGAAGCTAATGGTGATGGCGAAGGCGGCGAAGCGCTGGAACCAAGCCCGTGGAGCCTGCTTCAAGCCGTAGAGGGACTTGGCAAGCTTGCAGACATGATCGCGATGAAGCTCATGGACGAAACCTGCCGGCTGATGACAGTAGACTTGCTCCTCAAGAACGCCATGGAGGAACGCGTTTTCACGTCCAGCTGGTGCACCGGCCAGTTGCGGGAGCATGCGAGGGCGAGAACCGTGTGAACTGTCACCGGTTTGACCACCGGTGAGAAGGTCTCGCCGTAATCGATGTCGGGTCGTTGGGCAAAGCCACGAACGACCCACCTCGCCTTGTAGCGCTCGAGAGAGCCATCCGCCCGAGGTTTATGCCTGAAAACCCACTTTCCTGTAACAACATTAGTGCGAGGAGGCCTGGGAACAAGAGTCCAGGTGTTGTTGGAGGTGATGGCATCAAACTCGTCTTGCATAGCGGCGCGCCAATTGGGATCCCGGAGAGCTTCCCGAACGGAAGAGGGGATCAGAGAAATGGGTGTCGTAGCAAGTGTGGCATAGCGTGGATTGGGTTTGCGGATGCCGTGCTGAGCGCGAGTGACCATCTGACGGGTTTCAGGTATCGGAGGTGGCGGTGGCGTGGAAGGAGAGCTGGAAGACGAGCTGGAAGAAGCAGAAGATGGGCTGTGGACTCCTGTTGGGCTGGGAACTCCTGGTGGGCTCGAAGAGGAGGGTGTGGCCGTAGGGGAGCGAGTAGTGTGGGCCGTGGGCGAGCCGCGGCCTGCTGGGAAGCATGGGGGGCTAGATGGCGCGCGTCGTGTGGCTGGCGGCGCGGGAGGGTATGCAGGGGTGTGATCGACGTACGAAGGAGGCGGAGGATCCTCGCTGGTGTTGCGATCGGGTGCATCAACAGAGGAGAGTGAGGAGCTGAACGGGAAAACCGTTTCCACGAAGGTAACGTGACGGGAAAAATGATACGCCGAGAAACAGGATCGTAACAGCGATAGCCTTTCCTTCCGTCGGGGTAGCCCAAAAAATGCAAGCGATGGACCTCGGTGCTTTTTTGTTGGGTGCTTGGCCATGGAGGAGCTCAAATGGTGTGGTAAGAAGCTTAGGTTTGCAAGGACGCCGGTTAAGGAGATAGGTGGAGGTGGAGAGGGCTTCCGCCCACCACTTGGGCGACATAGATGCATGGAGAAGAAGTGTGCGCACACCATCGTTAAGAGTACGAAGAATTCGTTCGGCCTTACCATTTTGTTGGGATGTGTATGGGCAGGTGAGACGAAGAAGGGTGCCATGTGAGTCAAAAAGAGCCCTATTGGCGTTGTTGTCAAATTCTCGTCCGTTATCTGTTTGAAAAGCCTTAATGGGACGAGAGAATTGTGTACGAACGTAGGTATAGAAAAGGGAGAGGAGTCGTGAACTTCGGATTTTTGACGAATAGGAAAAGTCCATACAAAATGCGTGAAATTATCAAGAATGACAAGATAATATTGATAACCCCAGATGCTTAACACAGGACTGGTCCACAAATCACAATGACAAAGTTCAAATGGAAACGAAGTTGTAGTGGTGGAAGAAGAAAAAGGGAGCCTAGTGTGTTTGCCTAGTCGACATGAGTCGCAATGAGTAGACGAACTTTTATTACAACTGAATTTGAAATATTTGGCCGCCGATGCGAGAGCTTGAGCGCCTGGATGTCCGAGCCGCTGGTGCCAGAGGGAGGCCGAGATGGTGGTGAGCAAGCCGTGAAGAGGACGCACGAACGGGTAGAGGTCGCCGGTGGAGTTACATCAGTGAAGAACTCGTCCCGTTGCCAAATCCTTAATAGAAAAACCAAATGGGTCAAATTCGATTAAAACAAAATTATCACGTGTAAAGGCGCGGACAGAAACTAGGTTTTTGATGAGATGAGGACATATGAGGATGTTAAAGAGGAAGAGTGAGCGAGAAGGGGTGGGGAGATGGGCAGAACCAAAGCCGGTGATGGGGATGACAGAACCATTACCAACAATGATTTGTGTGGGAAAATTAGAAGGGAGGGGTTGAGATTGTATACCGGCGCCGGAACCCATGTGTGAAGACGCGCCGCTGTCGAAGACCCACTCGCCGCCGTGGTTGGGCTGGCCGCCGCCATCCGATCCCGCTTGGAGAGAGATCTGATTGAGCGCCGCGATCAATGCAGACTGATCCTAGCTCGGTCTAGTGGTGGTGGCGGCGGTGAGCGCGCGTGGAGCCGGTGGTCGCGGCACGGGGCCGAGAAGGCCAGGGGCAGACCATGCCTGGAACGTGCCGGCCATGGTGGGCGCGGCGGGCGCGTTCTGCGGCGGACGCTGGGCGGGCGGGCGGTAGCCAGGAGCAGCGCCCGGGTGGAGGCCAGCAGGGGGATCCCCGCCGGAGGACGAGGCGCCGTTGGTGGAGGGGTTCTTCTTCCGTTTATTGTTGTCGTGGCCGTTGGAGGAGCCGGAGGTGCCCGCGTGGGAGGAGCCGACACCATAGAGGCCGAGGGCCGCAGGGTTGAAGGACGGCGTCGGGGGAGCACCGATGGCTGGCGGCGCCAGATGGGCGTACGGCACGGCCTGGTGCCCTGCAGCGTGGTACGCCTGGCAAGATGCGCCGGTGCCTGGGCGCCCGCCGCATGGTAAGCCTGCGCGAGGAGGGCGTTGTGGGCGACGACGCGGGCTTGACGATCAAGCCGCTGCTCCTCGAGAAGAAGGAAGGAGCGCAGCTTGATGAAGGTGGGGAGACGGCCACGCGTCATGTGAGGGACAGCGTGTTGGAGATGCTAGTCGAGCCCGCGGAGCACGTTGTGGACGAGTCCGCGATCCTTGACGCGGGAGCCGAGATCGCCGAGCGTGTCGGCCATGTGCTTCATCTTCGAGGTGTAGTCCACGACGGAGAGGTCGCCCTGATTGAAGCCATGGAACTCATCACGAAGGAAGGTCGCGTTGGTGTCGTGATTATCACGGAAGACGGCGCGGATGGAGCGCCAGAGGGTGTGGGCGGTGGCATCTTTGGTGTCGACGATTGCCAGAGTCGAGGGTGTGACCGTGCCATCTTACCAGGAGACGATGGCGAAGTCATTGAGCACCTAGTCAGAGGTTCCCTGCGCGGGAGAGCCGTCGATGTGGTGGTCCCGAAGGCCAAACTTGCAGAGGGCAGTGAGGAATTGGCGGCTCCAGAGGCCATAGTTGTCCTTCTCGTAGTCAAGGGTGACGAGGACGTGATCGCGGATGCGAAGGGCTTGGAGCTGCGCGGTGGGGAGCGGCTGGGTTGCAACGGGGATGCCGAAGTTCTCGATGGAGCCATCTGAGTCAGACGAGTAGTCGGAGGAGGAACTCATGGCGCCGGCGGGAGGAGAAGAGAGGTGGCGGCTAGGTTTGGAGAGAGGGGCAGCGGAAGGAGTTTGGATCTAGGTATCTGATATCATGTTAGAGCCGTAGCTAGGGTTTAGGGAGAGAATAGGCGATGCAACAATGCTCGATTGTATTGATCAAAGGTGTGGCTATATATAGCCTTACAACAGGGATATCTACGGTAGGGATTGTTACAGAATACAAACAACCTAACTACTCCCTCCGTTCACAAAAAGATGTCTCAATCATTTCTAAATTTGTATTTATCTAGACATACTTTAGTATGTAGATACATGCAAATTTTTGGAGCAACTTAAATTTTTTTGGAGCAACAATATATGCAAATTTAGAAATGATTAAGACATCCTTTTATGAACGGAGGGAGTAGAAGATATATAGGCTAACACCGGACATAAATTATTGGGGGTTGCCGCTGGAGATGCTCTAACACGGAAATGGATCCGTATGCATCGCCGCGTTATTTTCTGCTGAGCGGATATAAAACGATGGAGTTGTCATAATGAAACATGTTGAAAGGATCTCTAACCTAGTTCACCACTAGAGTGTATGAGGCGTTGTTTTGGGTACACGTACGGTGCCTCATGGAGCTAGCTAGAGTAGATTCTTCGTGTGACCGACTCGCCTGGCCGACTCGGTCAAAGCTGCGTTGCCGTGTCTCCTGCACCGCACCCCACCACGCCTCCCAGTCCCAAGCTGCTCGTCATGCCCCGGAGAGACACCAAAACGGCAACTGTGCAACGGCCATGGCGGAAAGGCTACTGAGCTCGCTCCAACGACTCGTCTCGTCCTAGCCTCCTAGCTGGCTAGCTCGATCGTGCTGAGCGTCTGGTGCCGCTGCAAGCCACGACAAAAGCCGAAGAATTCAAACTCAGCGCATCTGCCGGCTTCAGGAAGCTTTGGACCCGGCTAAAACCGTACAACCACCCCCACATGTCCACGACATCAGCATCAGTCCTTCACGCTTTGCTTCTGCACCGTTCTTCTGCCAAAATGGCTCCGCCGTCGTGGGTCATCCTAGAAACGGTCAAGTGCGTGTCGGCGGAGCAGGACGTCGACCTCTCCCTCGATCTCGCCACCTCGCCGCGCGTCTCCGTCCTCACCGTGCCACCGCGTGTCTCCCCCATCGAAGCCGACCCCACCAACGACGGGTGCCCCTGGGTGGTCACCGTGGACCCTGCCTCCGGCCTCCTCCTCCTCTGCACCCCGCCGCCCCCTCCCCCACCCACTCCGCCTCGCCCACCGGTATTCAGCAACGGCGTGCGCCTCATCGAAGTCGGCTACCGCAAGCCCCGCCCCTCGACCAGTTAAAATTTAGGGTTTCCGTGGGGCAATGCCTCTCCACGTCTTCCTTTATATAATAATCAGCAATGATACAATTTACATACATACATACATACGCGTACAAATACATGACACGCTAGACCTATTTTAACACCCCCTCAATCTGAACTTCTACTCTGTACAAGATTCAGATTGGTCCTAAAACGGTCTAGCATCTGTCGAGTGGCTGGTTTGGTGAACACATCAGCCAGCTGATCATCGGAAGAAATAAACCTGACCTGCAGGGCTCCAGAAGCAACACGCTCTCGCACAAAATGGAATTTAATCTCAATGTGTTTGGTCCGCGCATGAAAAAACTGGGTTAGCAGTCAGGTATGTAACCCCTAAATTATCACACCATAGAATGGGGACGCGCTGCTGTGAAACACCAAGCTTCTTGAGTAGTGATTCTATGCAAATGGCTTCAGCAGCTCCATTAGCCAAAGCTTTATACTCGGCCTCGGTACTGGACCTCGAGACAGTCGGTTGTTTCTTCGAACTCCACGAAATAAGATTTGGTACAACAAAGATAGCAAAACCTCCTGTGGATCAGCGATCATCAGGGCACCCTGCCCAATCCGCATCAGTGAAAATACTAATGCTGGTGGATACAGCCTTCCGAAAATTTAATCCTGTATGCAATGTTCCTTTAACATAACGCAGAATGCGCTTAGCTGCTTTCCAATGAACATTTGTGGGCTGCGAAAGGAACTGGCATACCTTATTCACCGCAAACGATATATCTGGACGAGTGAGTGTTTAATACTGTAGTCCTCCAACAACACTGCGATACCGGAAAGAATCATCGGTACTAAGAGAATTACCAGATGCTCGTGCAAGACGATCCGTTGTATCCAACGGTGCGGAAGTGGGCTTACAATTCTCCATACTCACACGGTGCAAAAGATCCAAAGCATACTTTCGTTGAGTCAATGTCAGCCCCCTGAATTGTAGGACGCTTCCAAGCCAAGAAAGTACTCCAGCGGCTCAAGGTCCTTGATAGGAAAACTGGCCGCAAGGGATCGAACAAGACCATCGACAGCACCCTGAGTAGATCCCGCAATGACGATATCATCCACATAAACCAGCATATAGATCTGAACATCATGCTGAGAGAAGAAAAACAAGGACGTATCGGCTTTGGAGGAGACAAAACCCAACTCGAGGAGACGTGCACTAAGCCGAGCATACCACGCACGAGGAGACTGTTTGAGACCATAGAGAGCCCGCTGCAGCTTGCACACATGAGAGGGATACCGAGCATCCTCAAAACCAGGCGGCTGCTGCTGCATATAGACATCCTCAGAAAGAAAACCATGAAGGAACGCATTACTGACATCAATCTGCCGAAGACTCTAGCCTCTGGACACTGCAAGCGAGAGAACCAGACGGACCGTAGCTGGTTTGACAACCGGACTGAAAGTGTCTCCATAGTCGATGCCATGCTGCTGAGTGAAGCCACAGGCGACACGACGTGCCTTTACTTATCAACAGAACCATCTGGACGATGCTTGGTCTTGAATATCCACTTACTCCCCACGATGTTAACACCTGGCGGACGAGGCACAAGAACCCATGTCTTTGTGTGATGAAAGGCAGCGAGCTCATCAGTCATCGCTGCACGCCAGGCAGTCTCACGGAGAGCATCGTGTTGAGAGATAGGCATCGCAAGAAACGCACACCGGCGAGGATCATAGCGCACAGTCCCATCAGTAATCTTCTTCTCATGCCAGGTATTATCTCGTGTACGTGTGATCATCGTGTGTCCAGGCGCAGCTGAGGGCGTTGCGGTCGAGGAGGCCGAAGTACCCTCAACAGAAGGCGACGTGAGCTGAGCATCAGGCGACGGCGGTGCATCGCGAGCCAACGACACTTGGGCCGTTCCAGGGGAACGAGCAGCACTCGATGGAGAAGAGCAAGCCGGCGATGGGCCGGACGAGCGATCCGCAGGGGAGGAAGGCGAGCGAGTCGACGATGGGCTGGGCGAGCCTGGCGCGGGAGGCGTCCATGCGCCATGCACGTCGATCACCGGAGGAGGACGAACGTCGATCGCGGGTGGTCGGAAATCATGACGCGCAACCTGAGGTTCCTGCACGGGAGGTAAACTGCCTGAAACAGGCGGATCAGTAGACAAATAGGACAGGTCATATTTTTGCATAGTGTCACCCGTAGTCGGTTCATTGGAAGGGAATGAAAGTGCATCAGCTAGAGTAGAGACATCGACGGTGACACCGGGTGTGGAGTAGGGGAACACAGACTCATCGAAAACAACATCACGAGAGATGTATATGCGTCCCGTGGAGCGATCCAATCACTTGTATCCCTTATGCATTGGGCTATACCCTAGGAACACGCACATGGTGTAACGAAAAGCAAACTTATGTGCGTTATACTTGCGCAAACTCGGCCAGCACGCACAACCAAACGTGCGGAGGAAAGAGTACTCTGGTTTCACCTTGAGAAGGTGATACATGGGTGTATCCTGCTGAATAATAGGTGTGGGCATGCGGTTAATGAGGTAACACGAAGCGAGGAAAGCTTCATCCCAAAAACGCAAAGGGAGAGAGGAATGAGCCAAGGCAAGACCCTTTTCTACCAGATGACGGTGTTTGCGTTCAGCAACCCCATTATGTTGAGATGTGTGTGGACAGGACACACGATGATAGATCCCAGTGCGCTGAAAATAACGATGCAACTTATTGTACTCGCCACCCCAATTCGACTGAACGGCTATGATTTTAGTGTGAAGAAGACACTCAACATGAGCCTGAAAGGCGTAAAACACTTGCTCAACATCAGACTTGTGCTTGAGGAGATATATCCAACAAAATTGAGAGTAGTCATCGACAAAGCTAACATAATACTTATAACCTCCTAAAGAGGCAATAGCAGGCCCCCAAACATCAGAATGAATTAACTCAAGAGGCATAGTAGAAACACGATGAGATAAATTATACGGCAATTGTCGACTCTTAGCACGCTGACAAGCATCACAAACTAAAGTCCGATTCTCAGAAGAACACACTAAATCATTATTCCTAACAATGTTTTGAACTACATTATTGGTGGGATGACCGAGACGCTGGTGCCACTGGGACAGGGTGGTCTTGACGCTGGAAGACTCCTAGCGAGTGGAGGTGGAGGAAGCGCGACTAAGCGGGATGGGGTAGAGGCTGCCATGACTTCTACCGTGAAGAAGAATTTTCTTCGTGGCCTTGTCCTTGTTATTGTCCTTAACAAGGACAAAGAAGCGATGAAATTCCACAAAAACATCATTATCAGTGACAAGACGATAAACGGAAAGAAGGTGTTGATTAATATGTGGAACATGTAGGATATTTCTTAAACAAAGAGGTGAACCGGCTAAATTGGAACAATATGCGAAATAGACAAACCTGCACCATTGGCCACTTGCACTTGATCCTTCCCGCCATAGCGCTCGTGGAAGTGGAGACGTTCGAGATCACTCGTCAGGTGATCAGTCGCACCGGATTTCATGACCTAGTGAGGCGGCTCGTGCAAGGAGGTAGATGCAGTGCCGGCGCGGTTGTCTGATTTACATGGGGGGAATGGGGAATTTATCAGATAGGTGGACAGACAGCTACTCTAAACAGCATGGCAGCAGAGTTACAGAAGTTGTTTACAGAATGTGGTCAGTCCTTCAAACTAAAATGGTCACCACAACACACTTCTCATCTTCTCCGGAGCTAGATCGCAGTTCTTAGTACCATCCATGTGCATCTACCTCTCCACATTGAATGACAAGACACATGTGGTAACTAGGAACTGTGTCCATGCAGCTACTACCATGCAGCTGCTACCATGGTAACTAGTGAGGTTTATTTGTTTCAGTAGATTCTTGTGAAGGGACGACTTCTGGGCACAGCGGAGCTCGTTGTATGTCCTGCGTAGGCGGTCGGAAAATTTGAAGTCCACAATCAAACTGTTAATTGAAGTTGCTGAAGCTTGGCATGTCACTGAAATCTATATCCGAATTTGAAAATCTGGTGCCATCAACTGATTTACTAACTAGACCATCCTTATGAGCTACGTTGCCACTGACGCAGGTAATCTGTGGATCCTCCTAGATTTGACAACATCAGAACTTCCTTCTGCGTTGCAGATTGTAACACATTATTCCGAATGTTCAATAATTAACTTATACTCCCTCCGTTCCAAATTAATTGACTTACATATATCTATATTTGGATGTACCTAGACATATTACATGTATATATACATACAAACGTAGATATATGGAATTCAATTAATTTGAAACGGAGGGAGTATCTGTGTACAGTATATTCACAAGTGCAAAATCAAAATGATAAACTTTGACTCACTTGCTATCTTCTTTTCCTTGCCAGCATCCAAACACAGGAGATCAAGTGCTCCATCAGTTGTACTGAAGTTATTCACTCTTGATATATAAACCTGAATGGAAGGCGCACAAAAACAAGAGGAAATTGTATTGTTGGATAGCTGCCTTAATTTCGTAGATACTTGCCTTAAGAAATTCAAGAAATGTGTATTCTGTAAATACTTTCCTTATATTTTGTCTCACAAGTTTAAAGACAATGTCTTCGACCTACGATGATTAATTGCAAAATCTCTCCACCCGGCACTGAGTGCTTTGCTGGGTACAAAAATATTTTGTGTCATAGTTGTGCCCATCGTCATCTTCTAGCACAATGACAGTATCATGCTTCGGAAGATGTTTGCAGAAGTCATACGGTAGATCCTGGAAGAGGCACTATAATTTGCTTACAGACTCAAGTTCGTAAGAAGATAGCTTCTTGAGAACCTTCAATGCAGTTTACTCTCAAGAAAACAAGAAAAGTTGAAGTACCTTGCACATGTCTTTTGACCATTAACATCAGATGCCTGTCAAGTCATAAATTTTTCATTGTTAGTCAATTTATTTGGTTTTCAAACAAATGAGAGTCAAAAAAAATGAAGACTAAAAACACAACCATTTTATATAGGGTATGGCTACATGGCCGCGCAGCATCTTTTTCACCTCTACAAGTTCACTATATGGTCCACTTCCTCGATGACGACGAAAAATAATATGGTGGTGGGGTCCTTAATCGTATTTCAACTGTTGGGTTATAATGCACAGAAGGTGACACTGCTTGTTAACAAGGCTGGCGGCACTACCTTGTCACCCCACAAGACCACAACTTCTGGCAGCAATGCTACATCATGCAACGATGGTGGCACTTCTAGGCCTTATCTAGCTAGGGATACTAATGGACCAGCCCATATAGTTGAGCCTTCACTTCGAGTCCATAACCGAGGTCTACAACTTGTGTACGCTTACCAAAAAAGGGCATGTTTCCTTTTGTCATCATGTGGCCTCTTTCGGCTGCAAGTCTGCAACCATGGTCAGCTGGTAGCATCTGTGAGGTTATTTGGTGAGGGACTAGCCCATAAGGCACCATTGAACCAGGGGCTAGGTATCTCTTAAAATTAGTAGTGTTATAGTTGCTATTTAGAGGTACCATAAGTTAGGATACAATTGAGAGTTTGAGCTTCAATACAATTATGGAACAAGCCAAGAGTGGTTTCTGCGTACAATGGTCTAGCATACACCCTCTCTAAGATCAAGCAAGAAACAAAAGTCTTTGAGGCCTCGCTTAGGATGAGGGCTGTCCCTCTCCCTCTTTTTTTTCCCTAGAATACACCCTGGAAGGTGTACTACATATCATAGAAGGGGTGCCAAGAGGCAAGTTTTACAATGCTGTCAAAGCCAGCAAGCTTGCGGCAAACAAGGGGTATCAGCTCCCCAGATTCTGACCCTAATCTCCTACTAGCCACCGTTCCCGCGTGGGCGAAGGAAAGCCAAACGCCTCACCCCAGAAGAGACCCTCTTTAAAACCGTAACCATAAGAATACAAAAGCTAGATATCACCAATAGCAGCAAGGTTGATAAATAGCATGCAGCCAGGGAGCAATGTCTTGCGAATATCCCTCAAGCGGAAATACAGCTTTTGGAACTGATGGTACTTATCACATTCTTACGTGCAACTGTTCGGGCCTGACATGGCTCCTTTCGTTATACCGAAAACATTTGATGGGCGATAAAAGAATGTGAAACAAGTGTAGGGCCAAGCAAGTTCCAAATTTAAGTAGGACTCAAAAAAGTGAATAAGTCTATCTCAGCAAATTACGACCTGAAAAGAGGACTGCAAATCACAATATATGACATATTTTACTACAATCATTCAATTTAACCGCTAAGGATTATAATCCTACAAAAAAATCCTTAGAAAATCTCTAGAGTCAAAGATTGTCAATATCAAAGCAGTAAAATAAACGAAATGACTTGTTTGTCACCTCATGACATATACAAGAAGAAGCTGATTAAAGAAAAGAGTGCAGATTGGTGTCGAGTTACCTGCATTTTCAGGTTCACCAATGTCGGTGCGCTCAACCTCAACCTGCAGGATATTCAGAATCACAATTACATAGAAGTGCCTCTAGCAATATCAAACATTAGACTGAAATTGTACAACATCAAATCATGAAGGTTGGCAAAGATTTCATATATTACTTGTATAACCGTATCGATGTCTTCATCTGACAATTTTAACTATGAATTTAGGGCAACTTCTGATGTGCATTTCTATAGAAATCTAGTCGTCTCTCTCTCTCCACAAAACAAGAACTCGGACCTTAGTTCCAGTGAATATCAGAGGAAACCAACAGTGTTCCTATGGTCTGCAATAGTGCTCCTTTGGATTGATTCCTGCAAACCAATCGGTAACACAATGTCAATCAACATAGCAAAGATCCAACGAAAATACATGTTTAGAATCAACACTTGCCCTGACATTCAATCCAACTAAAACTTTTAAGCTTGTCACCTGAAGGCAGAAGTTTGACATACGTATTGGTCTGCTAAAACTCAGTCGTGGTATCATGTTTTTCTAGGGAGAAGCGTTGATTGTGACATATGAAATGTGATTCTTTAAGCTTGAAATAAAAATTGCCCTAAATGAAGCAATATGAAATGATTCCATGGACCCCACCATAGACACAAGATGATCATCTTGTAGCTCTCGATGCTATTACTTCTGCCAGTCTCAATCAAGGCAAGCTCTGGCTTTACCAGTGCCGTCTGCTTATTGCTCTTGTGGACTGGGAAGCTGCCGCCCTCCCTCTCTTATTCTGAAATCCAACCAATCTTTGAAGCATTTTATGCAAATAAAGATAAAAATGAATTGTGCATTGGTTGGTGAGTCAAAATGTACAAAGCATTATGAGCACGTGAAAAATTGCAAGTATCGTTTATTAGCACTAATTTCCTATGAATACTAAACTGTCACATCACATGCACAAATACAAAATGGAAACCAGGGAGTGTCTTACTTTGGCAGTGTTAGAGTTGTGAGCACTGTGTGTTTGAGGAACACCTCTTTTGCTCTTTATGGAACCTCCCTGGCTGAGCGATTTGCTGTAGTGAGGAAACCAACTATCAGAACAATTATATAATTAAGTCCAAGTGTATGCCCTGGAAAATACGAGATGAAAATGAAGATAAACAAGGAGCTGGAGCCAGATGCACATGTAGAGACAGTAGAGTACATCTACATAAATTTACAATTGGGTTTATAAAGGAGGACTAAAGCAACAGTCAATAGTGCACTTACATTCAAAGGAGCATACTCCTCGTCATCTGTAGTCACAAATAATTGCGATAGACTGCTGTTCAACAACAATGGAAATATCCTTATCTTGCAATCATCAAATAGTTAATGTGCCATGAAAAAAGTTCGAAGTTGTAGCAGAAGGCCAAAAGGAAACACCAAAACAAAAATTCTGAAAACATTGGATGCATAAGATCATCGGTATTAATTGCTATGTATCTACCATGCTAATATGAGGCAATGAAAGACAAACATAAGCGAATAAATCCATACTTAATTTTAATTTATCAGAGGCAGTCCCTCATGGTAAGTGTGATAAAGCTTCAAAAACAAAAGAGAAAAACAGGAGGAAACATATAGTAGTTGTTTGGTTTCCAGCCAGAATTTTCCACGGCTATCATTCTTTTGAGCTTAAGCAGCCTGGGACCTCAAAGTCGCCGAATAAGCCAAAAGGTGGCCCTGAAACTTCTCCAGTACGCAGTGCCCTGAAACTGAAACTCAAACGGGAAGAGTCTGCTTTGGGGTCCTAATCGTTTATGCGCGAACAACCACTGTATAGAGGCCTTTCTCATGTTTAGTTGCCAGAAAATTACAGTTTTAACATAGCCCTACGACGGCAATAACAGACCGAAGGCCCCTAGCGTGTTGCAATCTACATATTTCATCACGGTTCAGAAGCCAACAGCACGAATTATGTACAATCTTACAATAGGATGTACAAGAACTATCTCGAAGAAGTGACGAAGGGTCAGGCAAACAAGGCAAAATGATTGAATTAGGTGCCAGATGGTCATTGTCAAGATCATGATTTTTTCTTCATATTCCTCCATTTGACTCTCAGGTCACTCGGGAGGCGTGTCTTGTGAAACGCATGTCTGCCATATTCTAGTATCTGAACCCAGGGAATTGGCTCATCGTCCTTTATTTTGAATTTCAACATTGCATCCTGAATCAGAATAGCAAATGGTGTAAGTACACAAGCAAGAACATGACTACATACACATTAGTAACTAGGAAATTCAGCAAAGATAGTGCAAGGTTTCATCATCAGTATGCATGGGGTATGCTTACCTTCAAAGCTCGCTCTTCTTCTTCTGTCCAACAGAGCTTTGAGCGCCTTCCAGGTGCAAGAGCATTAAAGCTGCAAGACAGATATGGCTCAGTTTTTGCAATTACAAAAGCAGACACCATTAAATGGTAGACTTCAGAATACAGAATTCACAATAACTGGAACATCCGAAATCGGATTTTATGCTAAGAAACACTAGTACTCTTAAGAGAAAATATGGGGGGAAATAACCATTTCAGCTTCCCTTTTAGTGTGTGACAGTTATTTTAATGCGTGCAATCTCATGCAGCCGAGAGTAGTACCCATTCGTGCCTGTGCAGAACTGCTTAGAAATAAGAACACGCCTTAAGCTATGCAGTCAGTACCATATCCAGTTAACTACAATCTAACATCAGTATCGCAGATTTAACTTTCTAACCATGAGTTCACAAAAGCTCTTGTGAACTCGAAATTCTCCATGAATAAAAAGGCTGACTTCCCCTTGTATCAATATCATGACAAGTTGCCTCCCTCCAGAGATATAATGTCTCCTAAAGTTTCGACCATCTCGAAGCTAATTAGGACTGTGCTATCTATGGTACTGAACTAAGAACTTCGAACAATAGAAACTGTTTGTGTAAGTGCAATGGAACTGAGTAGGTTTGATCCCCTAAACATCCACCTTACAACTTATTTATCACGAGTATAAATAAGGATGTTCAATTCATTTAATTCTGAGTTAACCAGTCTCACAGACATTTTCACTTACTCCAAAGAATACGGTCAGGAAAAGAAGTGCTTATGAAGCATCAAGCATCATCGTAACACTTACTAGCGCTTGGGTGCATAGTTTCGTTTCCTTGATGGTGAAGGCATGTGCTCATCCTGGCACCCCAATGCCTTTTTTGAATTATTTGATACCACTGTCTGCTTTTGTTGCAGTCTTGCTTTGTGGTGTCTCATATTTCGCCAAGGGGGTGATGACCGCTTGCCAGAATCATTTGAAGAAGTAGCTTCTATTTCATCAGAATTTTCGCACTCATGAGAATTTGTACGACCATCATGTTTGTCAGCCTCCACATTCTGACTGGTAACAGGACTGCATCTATTCTGAGATGAATGGTGTGCTTCATTAAATGACTTGTCATTGCCATCTTCACGGGCTTCTGCATTTTCCACAGGCTGCTCATGCTCTGCAACGTGAACCTTTTTTCTTTTATAGTGAAGTACACAATCGTTCTTGGTTGCAATATCAGAATTCAGACCAAAAGATGCCTTTTCAGTGATTACCTCCTCAGTACAAGTATCAGTTGTAGCATTGGTTTTCTGCTTCTTCCTCTGCTGACCAGGTTCTAGATCCTTATGAGAAAGGTTATATGCACCAGACTGATGGTTACCTTGCCTTATAGATGTATTACACCCATTCAACTGATCCTCTTCAGGACAAACATCATTTGTATCATTTGTTCTCTGCTTCTTCCTCTGCTGACCAGGTTCTTTATCCTTATGAGAAAGGTCATCTGCTTCAGACTGATCATTACCTTGCCTTTTCGATGTATTACACCCATTCAACTGATCTTCCTCAGGACAAGCATCACTCGTATCATTTGTTCTCTGTTTCTTCCTCCACTGACCAGATTCTTCGTCCTTATCAGAAAGGTCATGTGCTTCAGACTGGTTGTTACCCTGCCTTTTGGATGTATTACACTCATTCAAGTGATACTTGCTGCTGGTGGCTGCTGGTTGTTTTCCAGTAGATTGCTCATGGTGTTGCTTTGCAAATTGCTTTGTGCCAAGGAAAGCAGATAGGTTCTTCCTAGCTTCCGAATATGCTGTTTTAGCTTTTTTATATGCTTCAGTAGCTTTAGTATAGAAGCATACAGGGCAATAAAACTGGCCAGAAACGTCAAATGTCACTGACGAACCAAAACAGCTATCATGAGCGGCTAATGAGCAGCTGCTACATTTCAGCAACTGGCCATCTTTACCACATTTTATGCACAAATCTTGTTCCGTAAAGCCCTCGATGGAACCATTGGCATCTCTACCCTGAGCAGAGGACTGCATAAATGATAGAAGACAAACAGCTGCAAAGCCACTGGAACTGTCATCAGAGCGATGCAAATTTGATGTTTCCCCCACAGCATTCCCCATGATTTCCTTGTTTGCAGCTCGCTTGGTTCCTTCTTTATTTCCATCCTGGGGAGAGTTTGGAACAGATCTGTCAGCCATATTCTTTTCTGTATTTTTTTCAGATAAAGAATCGACTTCTGAACTTTTATTATGTAACGCCACATTGCAGCACAGAAAATCTATTGCAGTCTGACCGCCACAGGATGTATTCTTCTTCAACATGTTGCCGCCATCCTGTAGTGATGGATTAGCTTTGTCAGCACAACTGACTTCTAGATCCTTTGCCGCTAGCTGAATCCTGGCACTACCCTCATCCAGATCTTGACTTGCTTTCTCACCATGGTCATGTTGCGGTGAATTCCTAGTTTTTCTGCCAAGTGGTTGTGCAATCATGGTATCATCTGCAGCAACAAACTCAGGCAAGTGGCCTTTTTCAGATGTATATGTCGGTAGAGCATCAGTGCTTCTGTCCGAATCTGGAGCCACCGTAGCCTGCCTGGTCAATCCGTGATGGCTGATATCTTTTGATGATTGAATGTTGGTGCCATCATCATGTGGTCTCTCTCCATCATTGTTGTGGGATGGATTTTGGTACTTGACTCCACAGGATCCTGGTTGAAGGTTGGTAGTTGGACTCTTTTCTTTGGACATGGTAGTCTCCACCGCATCCTTTGATATAAGTTCAGCATTGCTTCGAAGCAAAGCATCACCGCAGGTAGCTGAAGCAGGCTCAGCTGTAATGGACATGTTTCTATCGTCAACAATTAGACTCTTTCCTACGGACCGGACACTGGCACCAATAGTATTTTCTTGAGGTCGATCGTACCACCTACGGTACAATGTAGATGGTTCACTTAAGTCTGGAGTTGGCTCCACTGGATTCTTCTGTGCATCTCTTGTGTCAGTTTCATTGACAAAAACTGTTAAGTTCTCTCGCTGAAGATCAGAACTATCTCTAGAGCACCCATGTTTTTCTGTATTTACATGATCATGGCTGCTACTGCAGAATGACTGGTCATTGCCGTTGTTCTTGCCACTCGTCTCCAATGGGGACAGTGGGACCATAGATGTGATCTCTGGGTAAAATTCTCTAACCTGAATATAAAAATAACAGTTAAACGAAATGTGAAGAGGAGTCATTTTTATTTTTAGTTTGATAGTAACTTTTTTGACATACCAACTCAACAGAAGTTTTTTGTAAAGTCGGTATCTTGATACATAGAAACTTTTGAATATCCTCACTAAAAGGTGGAAGCATATCCTTCTCCAAGCTTCCTGGGCTACCAACCTGCAAATGTTACATTCATGTAAAGCAAACCTCAAAAAGATCTGGGCACTAAACAAATTGTAGCATGTATTAGATTCTGGAAATCAAAAAGACCAGAACATATGATGATTGTTTCATCAAGTTATAAGATCATCACATGAAAAGCACCAAAAAGTGGAACCATGAGAAACATGCATAATTATGTGGTGCAACATCTAACATGGCATCCCAGCTCCTTGCAGAATTGAAGATTTTAAACATACACGTGTGGAATGATACTGTTGATCTTTGGGGACATCATAAACGTAGAACTTGCTAGAATACCCTTTCCTAAGGTAATGTCTGTTGGCAGGACTGGAGACACAATTGCCAAAAGATATCGTGCTTCATATCACAAGAAAACATTAGCTCAAATAAGAACATCGTCTAGCCTACGGACATTGTGAACAACAACATTTGGATCAGCGAACAACTCACTAAGTACTCCCTCCGTTCGGATTTAATTGACACACATTTGGTTACACATGGATGTATCTAGACACCAAACAAGTATAGATACATTCATATTTGGACAAAACCAAGTCAATTAATTTGGAACGGAGGGAGTACAAACCTAAATTTTCCACAGAGAACACGAAATGATAAAAGGTGCTTTGCTTGCTTTCATCCTCACAAAAGCCACTACTAATTGACCAACAATGAGTTGCCTGTAAGAATTTAAAATGTCGCCATCAATTTTGAATCTTTAATAAACACATGTTATTACATACAACAACCAATATGCAAAGTGTTCTCTTGTTGCTATTATTGTCGCTAGACATGATCATAACTCTACCACCAATGAAGAAACACAAAATTAAATAACGAGAAGCATCCATGGGATCAATTGCTCTATGGTGGAGCCTGTCATCTCTAACTTTTAACTGCAATGGCTACACTTCGTCCATTGGAAGAATCAAGCCTGAAAGAGAGTTGATTTGCATTCTTAAAGAAAGGAATCAAGATTATGATTTCCAATCGTGTTTGCATCATGATCTGGACAAGATTTATTCTAACTAGCACATCTCTGAGGAGCAAATGCATTATTTGTTGCACTGTCCACCTTTCATTTTCTGCTTACAGAAACATGAATGTGTGTATGCTTGACACACAGTATCACAATGGAATTGCACTGACTCATGGTTGGAACGTGTGTTCTTCTTATGAAATCAAGTGAACAAGGTAATCCACTGAAATTCAATCACCTTATTGCAATCTTTGAATATATCACAACAAAATGCAAATTTTACAAACTTCCCTAATTTACTTTTCTATGTTTTATTTCAACTCATGGGAACCAAACGGCTACTGATGAGTAACTACATTACCGTCCCAGAAATGTTCCCAAAAGCACGCTATACTTCCATATTAATCACGCCAGTACACGAATGTTATTTCAGAGATCAATCTGAAGTTCTGAATCACCAGAATGCACGTGGTAACAAAGGCACTACACACCTGTCGAATTAGCTCAAGCAGCGATTCCTGGCAAGAGCGGGCGGCATCACCCCTAAGCATCTTCCCCTCCCCCGTGACCTCGCCCTCGGCGGAGACGGCAACGACCTCCTGCAGGCATCGGAGCGCGAACCTCTCCCGCGTGGCCTCCGGCGCGCCAGCGAGGGACTCCGGCCAGACGCCGAGCAAATCTGCGGAGAACCAATAGCCGGCCATAGGTGAGATAATGAGAGCGTGGAGGCGGATGGAGTGCGCGAAGGATGGATTAGGGTATGATGTTACCTTTGATGAGGGAGAAGTCGAGGGTCTCGTCGCCGGCGAGAGCGTCGGCAACCCAGTGGCCGGCGAAGGCGGCGGCGCGGGCGGCGGAGGCGGAGGGGGGCGGCATTGAGAGACTCAGAGGAGTTTGAGGGCCCAGGTGGAGGCCTTCGGGCGTGCTGGAGGTCGTCGGCGAAGCTGGCGGCGTGGTATGCGGCGCGGCGGAGGGGAATGTGGACCTGGGCGGCGCCGAGTCGCTCCGCTAGGGCTCACTCGGTGGCATTCGAACGTAATTTCTGAGCAAGTCCGGGGGAAGTTTTGTTTCGGGCGGAGCGTAAATGCTCGGGGAACTGCTCTGGCCGTGTGTCATTTTGATTAAAAAAGGCTAATTTCCACCACAATGAAAATGGACTAACATGATTTTTTTTTGTATAAATGGACTAACATGATATGAAAATATGAAATGGTAATTAAGAACGTTCTAAGAGATGATCGTCCGGCTTCATTGATTTATGTGGTACGGGATGTATCGACGAAGATATCTTTTTTCCGGCGTGCAATTTGCAAACGTATACTCCTTTCCGCTCGATTATATCGCACGACATGGTTTTGCTATGCTAATCGTGTCACGTTACAAGTTGGCAGGTTTGAGTAAGGTGGCAATAGGTTTGATTTGTAACCACGTGTGTCTATATTTTTTGTTATGCTTGGATGTCACTTGTCGCTGAGTCCATGCCAGTCAACGACTCATGGTTTTTTTTTTTGCAAAAAATACTCTGGCATTAAAAGTCACGATGGGATTGGTCCGGGTCGGCCGCTGGGTCATTGGCCCGACCCGAGATATCAAGGCCAATGGGCCATGCGGGCCGGCCTCGTTTTACTTTTGGGTCAATGAAGTCGGCTCCGTCTGACCCGACGGATCAGACGGGTCGACCCAGGTTTCTTCAACTCCGCGCAGCCGGCCGCTGTTCCCCACCTCCTCCACGCCCTAGTCGCCGCCGCCGGCCGCCCCCATGCCTTAATCGCCGCTTCCAGCCCTTCTAGCCGCGCTTCCAGTTCATCTCCTACCTCGCCTCTCGTTCTTGGTCTTGGTCGCCCTGAAGCTCGCCGCCGCGTCGCCATCAAGCTCACCGTCTCCGCCCTTTCGACATCAATATCACCGTCTCCGCTGCCATCAAGCTGACCGTCCCCATCGCCGTCCCTGTCGTGATCAAGGTCGCCCTCTTCTTCATGTTTTATTCTCTGCTTTATTGTTGTTGAATGTTTTACTTGGATCGAGCTATGGTGGTGCCAGTAGCAAAATCGATTGAGGTCATGTACAATTAGACACACACACACGTACTGCAGTTTGTGGCCATAATCAGAGGTGAACAAAAGTTTAGATTTGGCGTACAACTGAATGTCTCCATATGTCCTTGCTTCATTCCAGAGCTCCTCATTCACCACCTCATTTTTATGCTTTTAACAAAGGCAGAAAAAAGGGGCACATGAGTATTGACTATGGAGTGGAGAGCTGTAATTCAAACTAGTATACGAAAGAACTGAAGAACAGTTTGGATTGGACATAATCTTAAGCTAACAGTGCTGTATTGTGATGAGTTGTAAGCAAGTAGTAGTGAACACAGATGCAATCAAAGACAGGAAGAAAAATAAATGTTCAGTAAGGTGGTAGATGCACGGGGATGACAGTATTCCACACTCCAACCCAAACACAACAAAGAGAGCACCCATACATGTTTGTTTATGAGGAATAACATGAATGATGCCATGTGGTATGGTGTTACTCATATGCAGCACCACACATATTATTTGGCAAATGCACACATATTACAAATATTTTGCTACAACTACTAAATCGTACGAAAAACTGTAGATTATGATGTCCTCGTCCTTACCAGGCCAACAAAGAACCGGACTACGACTTTTCCTGATCGGACAGCATCATATTGCATCCAAGTTCTGCGAACAGCCATCCTGCGTTTAAAATTATTTGCTGTAGAGAATATCCCAATAAATAGATCAACGAATTTATCCACAGTGACAGGTGGAGCCTTCAATATTTTCAAGTCTGTGACATGCTCAGAGTCCTCTGTTGTAGGCAGGCCACTTGCTATCACAGATAGCAATTTAATATCTCCTGTAATTCTTACTTCGCCAACAAATCCAGGCTCCAAATCCTGGTAAAGGAAATGTGTGATGATTAGCAATGCAAATATATTTCACAGAAGGAAAATTTTAGTTACACAATTAGAATATATTACAAATGTATGATGAGGTACTTAAGTTCTGAACGTTTTTCTTTCTGTTGTCCAGAAGCATGGAAGAGGATGAAGCAAACCAAACTGGTAGCTCACTGTTGACCAGAAACACATCAAGGGTTCCACCAGTGTTATCTCCTACTTCTATAAACATTTGCAGGGCTTATCGTGGTAAGCCTATGTCTTTTTATGTTTCTTTTTATGTTGACCAGAAGCACATCAAGGGTTCCAATAGCTCACTGTTAACACTTTGATCCTCTTTGCAGAACGTTCATGTTCACGTGATACTCAAATGCTTGATATTGAAGATGATCAGGCCGATGAAGATGATCAGGCCGATGAAGATGATGTCGACTATGAAGAAGAGGAAGAAGAAGATGAGGCTACTGAAGAAGAAGAAGACCATGTTGATGAAGAGGAAGGAGTGGAGGATATTGGCAAGTTGTTCCATCAGCGGTGTGCTGCTCATGTCATCAACTTGGTGTGTCGAGCTGGATTAAATTTTCTTGATCCAATGATTACCAAGATGCGTGACAGTGTCAAGTACATTCGGAGCTCACAGCCTAGAAAAGAAAAAGTTTGAAGAAATTGTTGAGCAGCTAGGCATTTCAGCCGGCAAAAGGCCAAGCCTTGATACTCCAACTCGCTGGAATTCGACGTACACGATGATTGCTACAACAAGAGAGTATCGTGGAGTGTTGGATTCCCTGGCCATTCAAGATACTAATTATCCCTTCAAACCATCGGTTGAGGATTGGGAAGCTGCTGATGTCATTTGCAGTTTGTTGAAGGTATTCTATGATGCCACGAATGTGGTTTCGGGCACTAAATACCCTACCGCCAACTTGCATTTTCATGAAATGTGGAAAGTGAAGCTCACCCTTGACCAGCAACATTATGAAGAGGGCACTGAGTTTGGTGATGTCGTCATGTACATGAAGAGAAAGCTAAAAAAGTATTGGAAGTTGTCATGGGTAAATCTTTGCATTCCCGTGATCTTGGACCCTCAATTCAAGTTGAAATACCTTGAGTTTCGGTTTGGCTCAGAATTTGGGAATGATGCAGAGGCAATGATCAATAAAATAAAAGGTGTGTTTCAAGGGATGTTCAATGAATACCTCCAACTCAATGTCAATGGTTCAGACCCAACTACCCAAGTAGATGATGATAACATGGTTGAAGCAAATCAAGATCCTATGGCTGACTGGGATAAACATGTCACTTTGAGTGCTCAATCAACAAATTTGGATTCCACTGAACTAGATTCATACTTGTCAAAGCTACCAATCCATCGAAGTGATCAGTTCAACATCCTAGCATGGTGGCAGATGAACTCAGCTGAGTACCCAACTTTAAGTCGTATGGCGAGAGATATCTTGGCGGCACCTGCATCTTCAGTGGCATCCGAGTCGGCCTTCAGTACCGGGAAGAGAGTTCTATCTGATTTTCGGAGTCGAATGACACCAAAGACAGTTGAGGCTCTCGTTTGCCTACAAGACTGGATAAGGGCGACAGGTAATTCCACTAGATAAAAATACTTTTGCATTTCTTTACTGTTTCTAGCTTAGCTTACAAACTGATGAAATATTTTAATCATGTTTTGTAGCTAATACCGAGCGCAGCGTGGCTTCAGTCCATGACATCATTTTGGAGTTGGAAGGTATGTCATATTCCTCTGTATTGTCATTTTTCATCATGGTTCTTCACCATGAACTGCATGATCAGACTTATCCTGTTTGCTCAATCTTAAAGTTTAGTTGATCGTTTCTCTTCCAAGAAAGCTAACTATATTCTGATATTGCTGTGTTAAATAAATGCAGATGATGAGGAACCTGAAACAAGTGGGATCAATGCACAGTAAGCTTGAAAGTCATGAAAATGCTGATATGTTCGAGTTCAGATGTTTGCTAGTTGCTCAAGAACGAGCCATTGGATGTTGGACGTGTTATCATTTCTTTGCTTGCTTGCGGCTTGTAATTTTGCTCTAAATCTTACTACTGTAGAGGAGGATTTCCATGATGGATCGTGTTATCATTTCTTTGCTTGCTTGCTGCTTGTAACTTTGCTCTAAATCTTACTACTGTAGAGGAGGATTTCCATGATGGATCATGTTATCATTTCCTATCATTTACTGGTGTAAATTTCCTTGTCGAAGTCGTGTTATCATTTTATTTCATTTATATTCCTGATGCTTGCTTGCTTGCTGCTTGTAAATGATGTCCGTAGCTGTAATAAGTCTAGAAAAAAATTCACAGTTAGATTTTTGGGTCGGCCCGAATTGCCCATTGGGCCAGTGAGGTCAAAGCCTTTTTTGGAATGGGTCGACCCGTGGCCCCTCAAATTGGCCTTGAGGCCATGGGGGCCAGGTCCGGGGCCAGGTCCGGGCCGGCCCATTCCCATCATGAATTAAAAGAAACACCGAACAGGACACAACATTTAAAAAAACGAAAATTACAACGAGATCCTTGAGATATCCTTCGTCTTCAACGTCCAGACCGTGTCGACGGCGCGCCGTCTCTGCCGATCCTTCCAGAGCCGGCCTGACATTGTTGGTTGCGGACGGGAAGTCGTCGAACGGGTCAAGAAGATCACATCCGTCCCGGAGCCGAAGAAGAAGGATAAACCGCCGATGAAGCTCCATGATGATCCGGAGACCGCCACCGCCAGATGAAGTTCTTGAGAAACACACCACTCACACAAGCTTCTCGACGTCGCCGACGAGATGAGGCTGAAACCAGGGAGACATTATTGCAAGAAGCGCCACCCCAGCAAACCTGGACACCAAAACGAGAAAAACGGAGCCCTCCGCCGATGAGGGCCGACAGGGCCAAGAACCACCGCACCTCCATGGCCCGAAATAGTTGGAGGAGTCGGGGGCAAATTTATTCAGCGCAGCCATCACCATCGCCGGAAGGGAGAAGGTAAAGGCCAGTAGAGGCCTACTAGAGAGCTCCCAAAACTGCATCTTGACGGTGCCGATCGAGGCCCGAGGATCCCGACGTCCCAACAAAGGAACGCCACAACCCAGCCACCCCATGTCTTGTCCCCACCACGCACCAGCCGAAGCACGGGAACCTGACGGGGAAGGCGCAGGGGCAGATCGAGGGCGGCGAAGCAGGGACCCGACCCGGCCTCACGGAGGAAGCTGGGGCGTAGCGGCGGCCGGCGGAGATCCAGAATCGAGGCCACAGGGCCAAGCAGCAGGCACCCCGCCGCCACCGACGGCGGCGAGGGCAGAGGGAGCGGGGGCAGCTAGGTTAACGAGTGAGTGAGGTTCGTTTAACTTGAAGCACCCTTCCACAAACGGGAATGGACTACAATATCAGCAATTAAAACAAAGCATAGTTGATACAGTCCATCACAGGTCTTATTTAACAGGATTTACGGCAGCCCGACAACAGCAGTGACCAGCCCTAATACCGCAGAACATCATCACCATACATTATCAACAATTTGTTGCTTCCTTCATTACTGCTCATCCACATTTGCACTGACCATTCTTGCGCCTGCCTGTGAACTGGGTACTTCAGTGCCTTGGGTATCCTGAACAGATACGTCAACACATGAATCCATAGGACTTCTCAAGTTTCTACCTTGGTTCTCCTGAACAGATTCTTCACCATATGAATTATCCTTAGGACTGGCCCATGATTGTGGAGTAGCAAGAGTGGCCAACTTATTTGTTGTGGGAGTGATAGAAGCTGCACCATCACAGCTACTTTGTGAACCAAATTCTTCTGCACCTCTACCATGCTTCCTTGGCTGAGGTACCAGCAAAATATACGCTTCACTCTCTTGGAGCCCTTCTATGCTCTTTCTTTTCTTTAAGTTAGTGATGTACTGATCTAATGCATCATTCCCCAACCTATCAGAGCATGATACTGGAGTAGCTGGAGCGGAGTTCTTCATAGGAGTACTAGGAATAGAAGAAATACCATCAGTGGTAACAAAATCCTGAGATGCAGTTGTCATTTCCTTTCTTTCATCTGATATCTGCAAATGCGTAAGATTTTTGGTTGGGTCAATTGGAAGATCATTCTGACGAACATCAATAGCAGAATCTCGAGGACACCATTCTTGCAGAACGACCCAAAGATCCAGCAAATCACAACGGAGTTCTTCACAGACGTTAACCATCTCAGCGCACTCCATGTAATCCATCTTCAGCAACTGACGTGCAGTAGCAGCCTCCTTTGTCATGCCTTCCATGGAAGCAATGATGTGGTCTTTATAGTTCCCTTTGTATGTGGTGAAGATTTCCAAGGCAAGCCTCTGAACTTTATAACCAAAGTCTGATTTCCATTGCCATGATTCAGCCATAGACTCGTCATCCGTCGGAGTGTAACTTCTCAACCACTCAAACATCAACTTAGTCTCCTCCGCGATACACATAAAGCAAGCAGCTGCAACAGGGCAATTACTGGCTGAATCGATGATACGAGTTGCTTGCGTGTTGATCTCATGCCTTAGTCCATCATCACTGTGGATGGACTTGAACTCACTAATGACATCGCACAACATCTTCTCTTCCTCGAGACACATCTTGGCTGCAGCGCATGCAGAAGTATAGACAGGATTTCGGAGGAGATACTTTTTTAGGTACTCAAGATACTGTTCGATGAAAACATAACCATTGGTCCATGGCAACAGCCTGTCCCAGCCCCATGCCTTGAGCATGAGATCGTCATCATAGAGGATGATATCCAACGGCGGCACTTCCTTGACACTGTTGGGTTCCCTCATGGATTCCCTGAACTCAATCAACTCCTCCATAGTTTTACGTCTGCGACACTGGTGAATGGGTACAGTGTCGACCAAGTTGAATTCCTCAGCATCTACCACCTCCTAGGGATGTAGGGTTGCCATCGCCTTCTCGGGATCTAGGGATTTGTTTTTTTTTTTGCGAGCAAGGATCAAATTACAAACTAACCAAGACTCTTACAGAAAAGCCCAGGAACATAGAAAATTACAAAGAAGTCCACCCGAGCTCTGGCTTCGTCTCCGTCGAACAGGCCGCTGCGCCGGCGAAACCTGTCGCTGCTCCTCCATAACCTTGGACTGGGAGGATCCCCATCGCGACCAGGAAGGCGACGCTCCTCGGCACCTGAGCACCTCCACCCTGCACGACAGACGACGCCGCCATCTTGGTCACCTGCAACTTCACCTTCAAGAACCACAAAAGCCGGCGCCGCCGCCACACGGCCTCCGGCGAGGGGAAAGCACACTCGGGGGCTCCACCGAGCCGGGAGTGTGCTGGGGGCGGCCGATCTGCAGCGAAGCTCCACCGGAGCACCCACCACATAGGAGAAGGTAGCCACCTGCAAAAGCCACTCCGGCGATAGGGATTTGTTAATTGGATGGGCATCGGCGAGGGTTATTAGAAGAGGCGCCGACGAGGTTTGGGTAGCAGATCTAGGTCCGGAGATGGCGGAGAAGGAGATGCGGCAGATTTTTGGCGTGCAATTTTGAAACGTATACTCCTGCTAGTACTCGAGTATTCCGCACGACATCATTGGTATGCGGACCCACTTCTTTTGAGGGCTTAAAAAATAAGCCACCACCTCCCCACCTTCTCTCATAAGACTAGCCACAATGAGAGTATCATAGCTATTATCATGCATGCCATGTTGGCAAAAATCTGATGTGGCACAGTAATTAATGAAGAAAGAGAGGATAGTGGTATCTACCTATGTTACGGTATCATAGCACACAAAATAAGATATTTTAATAGCAAGTTAATCTTGTGCACATATTTGTATTGGGATACTACAAACAAATAAATGAGATGTGGCTATGATACTATGCATTGTAGGGATAGTATCATACACTAGTATCATATGCATGATACCAATTTATGATACTCCCCATTGTGACTAGTCTAAGTCATCCGGCTTATTAGTTGGAGTTTATAAATTATAACATCACATATTGGCAAGTTTGAGTCAGGTAGCCATAAGTTTGATTTGTAATCACATTGGTATCAATATTTTTTGTTATGCCTAGATGTCACTTGTCGCTGAGTCCACCCAAGATCATGGTTTAACCTACATGTTTCGAGGGGGAGACCGAGGCCCAGCCCGGATGGTATACCTATGATTCCCGCCCGCTCGAGTTCGAGTGGCAGCGCTCGCTCGTGGGTATTCTTCTAAATAGCTGCTTGGTGGTTTGTCTACACCCCAAGTCGCATTTTTTTAAACTATCCTCACCTCTCAGCAGTGGCGGATGCAGGACTAAACCATAGGGGTGCCAACTCACTGTTCATGGCTTAAATATATCATATCCAGTTCTTTTTAACACATTTAATGGACACAGAATAAGGCTAGTAATATTAGATTGAGAAGTGTGCATTTTTTAGGGGGTGCCATGGATAAGCCAATGCCTCTCGGGGCAGGTTTCTGGGTAGAAAGGGTTTTTGTCCCTGGGACGTTGTAGCGGGTGGGTTGTAAGCCGTTTGGCCTTTCTTCTATGAAATCGATCCTTTAAAAAAACGGAAAGGGAGGAACCGAGGTGATCGCGGTGGCGAGGTGATCGAGCATCAGAGTCGAGAGGTGCGTGAAGGCGACCCGCCACCGGTGCATGGCAAGCTTGCCCTCTTTTGTGTTCGGTTCTTTCAGTTTTGAGGTTGAATTTGTGTGGAGGTGTTGTTAGGGTTAGCTCCCCTGGATTTGTTCCAAAAGCATTAATTTGTAGCAAAAGAAGGGTTCATTTGGCTTATCTTCATGTGCAGAGCTATGATCATGTACATAACTTCAGTCTTTTCATAACTCATGGTGGATTTTTCAAGCCGTTCTTATATTGATGGCAATAATGTGTGGTGTGATTATGTTGAGGCGGAGCCACTGTCTGTTGCAAAATTAGAAGAGTCCGCGGATGATTTAGGATATGCGATGGCAGGGAGGATCGACTTGTACTACCATATATGTGTGAGAAGGGAGTTCATGAAGGAGGCCTTATGCAGATCGGAAGTCAAAGGAGTTGTATCTTGACCATGATGAGATCATAAGAATTTTTTGTTGGGATGATGTGATTATGTTGCCTGTTAAAGACCTGCCAAAAGTGTCGAGCCCTATGAAGAAAGTTCAGAACTGTCACAAAGACAGACCATGTGCCAGGTTGAACATGACAATGTACAAGAAGTTGATCAGAACAAACAAGGAGATGACAAGGCAGAGTCAGTTTGTAATGATGCAATAGAAGAAGATGCAAGTAAAGCATCGGACTTTGAGAATGAGATTGTGGACAGACAATGATCTCATTGATGGACATGATGATCTGATGAGATTGTGCATAGATTATGATGTCAGAGATAGATATGATGATCTGGAGGACACAAATTTAGAGCCAGAGCATGTGAAGATGAAGAGGAGTGGCATAGCTTGTAGATGGTTCAGAGGACGAGTTAAAGAACTGAATCTGAGACGGTAACTGCATCTCTTCATTCCGATTTCCAGCTACAGTGCAAACCCAAAGAAGATAAATCACAGAGGGGGGATGGGGTTTAGGTTACACGACTTGATGTATACAAAAAAAACAGCATCCTGGTTGCTGTTCAACAAGTGTAACCAAGTTGGCATATATATCTAACTACTCTGAACCGGTAGTTACCGAAGTTATATATAAGAGGTGGTCAGTTCAATTATGACTGAATAATGTAGCCACAACGGCAATGCAGTTCTAACCCTCTGCAAAGCTACACCACTATTCATACCATCCAGTGCATCATCTTCATCTGCGTACTGAATGAATGGCCATGACACCCAAAAAGTTGCCTGTCATAGATCGAAACGCCGTGTGTATTGCTACCATGGCGCGGTTGCTAACCGCTGCAGCATTTCATCCCTCCTTCTCACGCTCGATTCCATCTCCACGTCAATTTTCTTCAGTGCATCCTTCACAGTCGACATCTTGGAATCGAGCTCTTTCATTTTTTCCTCGGCACGTGCCTGCTCGAGTTTGATCTCTCTGTACTCTTCGCGCCCAGCAGGGTCGCTTGATCGAACGGGGAGGTCGAGGAGATCGTCGATACGTTTGAGCAGGAACACGACGTTCATGCCCAGGAGCTTAAAGGACTCCAAGGTCTTCTTCCAGACAACAAAGTCCTCATGGGAAGAAGCGTCCGCTTTGCAGGCCCTGATACCCTCGGCAATGTTGATAGTCTCCATGATCACTCCTACAGCCAGTGTGAGATTTATCCTTTTGAGCAGATTCTTGTGAAGGAAGGAATTCTGGGCACAACAGAGCTCATAATATGTCTTGCGCAAGTGATCGGAGAACTTGCAGTCGATGACCAAACTGTCTACTATGATGTTGAAGTTGCTGAAACTTGTCACGTCACCGAAATCGATGAATGTATCTGAAAAGCTGATGCCATCTATGGATTCACCGACTAGATTACTGCTATCACTGTGAGCTGCTTTGGTACTGACTCCGGTAATCTTTGGTTCCTCCTTAGATTTCACATCATTGGAATTTTCTTCATCTACTTTGAGAAATACAGCACATGATTCAGAACATGCAGTAGTTAACTTATCCATGTACTATAACAAATTCACAAGGGCAAAATCAACATGATAAACTTTGACTCACTCAATATATTCTTTTCCTTGCAAGCTTCCAAACACAGGAGACCAAGTGCTCCGTCAGGTGTAGCGAAGTTATTTGCTCTTAATATATGGACCTGAATGGAAGGCATGCAAAATATTATTGGATACGTGTGGACAGAGCATGCAAGAAAAATTTCAAGAAAAGTGTATCATGTAAATATTAAAAAATGTAGTCCCTCTCAATAATGTGAAAAGCGCAAGCAAATAAAAATATATTGAGAAACACTTGCCTTAAATTTTGCTGAACTCACAAGTTGAAAGACAGCAACATCCCCGACCTTAATACCATGATCAATGGCAAAATATCTCCACCCACCACTGAGTGCTTGCTTAGTACCAAGATACTTTGTATCATAGTTATGCCCATTCTCACCTTCTAGCGCAAAAGTAGTGTCCTCCTTTGGAAGATGCTTGTTGCAGAAGTCAGACGGTAGACCCTGGGAAAGAGGAACAGAAAATTGAAATGCAGAGGAAGCAAAATGAAGAAAGGGAATGTTTTTAGGTTGCCTGTGTGCACTCAGGAAACATCACACATATACTAAGCTTATGAGACTACTTCTAAGTTCTATACTCCCCCTAAAACTAAATTTCGCATGTTTCAACTTGCTGTAAAATCGTGCAGTTTCCACAATTGCAGTAAGCATTTACCCAGCAATTTGATGATCTTCTCATATGAAAAAAAAAGGCAATGTTCGTTTAGCAGGTGTTTCTCCTCTCATTCTCTATTCAGGTCCACATGTTTGTACGATTAAACAATATCTGAATACTTCAGCTTTGGACAAACATCTAAATAAATAGCTAATCTATTGACTTACCAGCCAAAAACCCTTAACAACATGCGAATGTAGCATTTCCCTGGTAAAGCTAGGATGTTCTGCTGGTAACTTCACCTGTACCTCCTTAGCTCTCTCTATAGCAGAGTCATTGTTGCCCTGAATACTATAACTGTTTCAAAGATTAAACTGCATGAGTGGACAAGATTCCTGATAACCTTTAATTCAGTTTACTCATGAGAAAATAAGAAAAGTTAAAAAGTACCTTGCACGAGTCTTTTGGCCATTAACATCAGATACCTGTCAAGTCAGAATTTATTTATTTTTAGTTCATTGCTTCAGTTTTGGACAAATAGGAAGTCAGGAAAATGGAGTTTAAGAATACAAAAGTTATGCATAAAATGGATTTTATATAGCAAGGTCCAAGTGTTTAGAAGTGAATTCAATACTGTACCCTGAAATTCCACCCCCTAATTTTTTTTAACCCAGTTATCCGACTTCTAAAGTGTGACATTCATGTCAACCTGCTTAAACCAATCGTGGCATCCATTTTTTGAAATAAATAACAAACGACTGAACAACAAGAATGTCTTGAATGTGGCAATGTGAAACTGTTCCATGGATCTCACCATCGGCGCAGGATCATCATCCATATCGCTTTTGCTGCTGTTACTGCTACCACTCTCAATCAAGGCAAGCCTCGGCTGTGCCGATGTTACCTTCTGCCCCATGTTGCTTTTGGAGGACTTGGAACCTGCTGGCCTCCCTCTCTTCTTCTGAAACCCATCCAACCAAAATCTTTGAGCCATTCTATTCAATTACGCAGTAGAAAAATAGTGTGAAATGTTGGGTGTCAAAATCAAGCATTATGAGCACATAAACTTTACAAAATGAAAGTTCTGTTCACTAGCTCTAATTTCAAATGATGTGAAACATTCAGATCACATCCACAATGACAAGAATGGAACTAGGGACCATATCTTACTTTATCAGTGTTAGTATTCTGGTTATTGTGGGTTTGAGGAACACCAGGTAGCTTTTTTTGCTCAGTGTCCACACTCCCTGGCGGCACGACCTGACGTCACGAGGAAACCAAATATTAGAATATCAACATAAAATTTACACCCTGATTTGTAGAATAGAGCTAAAGCAACAGCCAACGATCACATACTCTTAAAGGAGCATGCTCCTCCTCATCATCTGTATCATCGCAGTTAATTACAATAGGCTGTTTATCAACAACGATAGCAAGCTTCTCATCCTGCAATCGTCAAATATTCATGGTGTCATGAAAAGTTCAGAGTTTAACAGAAGGCCAAAAAGGGAGGAGATGATCTGATAACATGGAAGGATCTCCAACATAGAATGCATAAGATCATGAGTATTGGTTGCACTAGTGTCTACCATCATAATGAGGCATGGAAAGAAAATAAGCAGACAATTCCATACTGCATTTTAGTTCATCAGAGGCAGTTCACATCAATGTGAGAGCTCCGGGAACACAAAAAAGGGCAATAAAATGGCAGACTACAGCAGCCACTCACCAATCAAGCCAATAAGATGAAAATATATAATCTTATAGATGTCATGGAAAATGCATAAGATCAGAGAGTTTTGGTGGAGGGACAAGTTACTAAAGTGCTGGTGAAGAAAAAGTTGAGCCGGTAATTTCCAGACTGCATTTGAGTTTACCAGAGGCAGTTCCACATAATAAGTGTTTTCAAGCTTCAGAAACAAAACAGAGGCGCGACATGGCAGGCCTGAAACTACTGCAGAGACATCGTAAAACAATCAGAGTCGAGCTTAAGCTGAAGGGCCTCACCGATGTCGCCGCCGGCGCAACATCAGCCTCCTTGTCGCTCTCGCTGTCGAGCAAGGCCAGCCTCTGATGCACCAATGCCATCTTCTGCTCCATCTTGCTCTGGGCGGACGGAGAACTTGGTCCTACCGGCCTCCCCCTCTTGGCGGACGGGGAACCTGCTCCAGCCGGCCTCCCCCTCTTCTGAAATATAGAGAAACGAGTTCAGTGCAATCTAGCGATACGCGGCAGCCGATTGGTCTACGGGGAAATAAAATCCGCGACTGGCGGGATGATCGGACAGAACAGTCTAGGTTTCTTTTTCAAGGAACACTTTTTAAAAATGTTCAGGAATCACTTCTTCTTTTTTTGACATGGAAATCACTTCTTTTTTTGAAAATTCATCACAAGACGATGAAATAAAACAAGAGGAACCCTCGAGATGCAAGAGAACGCTGATAAAAAAAGAAGTAAAGCCCCCACCGCGAACTGTAAGAATCGATAGATGAATAAAAATCAAATAAAGGACAGGAAAGGGGAGGAAAAGGCCGTGCCTTCAATGGCGGATCCATCGCCATCGCCTCTCCGTCGGTGGAATCGTGGAGCTCGAATGCGCTGCAGTTGCTCGTCCCTGCGCTCCGCTCCGAAGGATTCCGCCTTCAGGTTTGCAATGTGGGTGGGGATGAGGACTGACGTCTGACGAGTAGTAGCAGAGGCAGCACGCGGACGGGGAAGGAACTAGGAAGAGGAGAAGTAAATACTACCTGTACTGGAATAATAATAAAAATAATATAAAAAGGAAAAAGGTGGAAAGAAATGACCGTTCGGCTACAGTGATTGATGGACGCCGGATTTATCGCTGATTGTTTTTACCGATATACACGATTTGAAATGTGAACGCTATACACAGATGGAAAGCGCATTTTTTTAAAAAAAATTCTCCAAATATATTAGGTCAGCAAGCCGCCTCATTAAAACTATGTCAGTCCCTTTCGGTACCCTGGTTAGGGAAAGAGTGCGTCAACTACCTGCTACCTCAACCAACATCCACAGTTACATCGTTTAACAGGGTATTAAGCAAAAATCTAGGGGGATCATCGTCCCAAACAAACTTTTCAAACGGAGTAAAAAAAGGAAATGCATTTCTTACGTCTTATTTGTACAATCGTATCGTTGCTGACTCCTGAGTCGTGGCACGAATGACCCAGTTTTAGAGAAAATCTTCCAAGTTACACTGTATATAAGCATGTAAGTGCAACACACGTCTATAAAATCGCTCAATAATGTTATCTTATTTTTCTTTCCCGTACCGCGTACCAATGCCCCTCATATTTTCCTTCCACGCATTCGCAAGCCACTTGTTCGATGGCATTTGATTTATAGGATAAAAAAAGTGTAGAAATAGGAATCTTACAGAATTGAGATGACATGTCTAATGGAATCATATGGGAAGAATAACTTTGTTTGATTATTATGCTGAAGGAATTTTCCACGTGGTTGGACCACATATTATTTTTCTATGAGATTTGCACTAGAAGATTTCAATAGAAATAATTCCTACGGAATATGAACCTACGAATCAAACATTTTTTATAGGGAAATTTCCTATAGGATCCTATCCTACATGAATCCTATCATATTCATTTAAATCAAAGGGGCACTGAGATTGTAATTATAGCAAAAATAAGTTTTCTAATCTCCCATGTTGATCCTCCCACCCAAGGGTGCCAACATCAATACCCCAAACCTGGTGGTAAGGCATATAAAATTTCTTATTGATTTACACTCACAGCCGCCACAAGGTTGCTTTTGCAATCTTTTTCTGACTTCGTCATCAGCTTACATGATCCTAGACCTACGATTAGATATTCGCCTAAAATTAATTGGCGGAGCGATTGACATGATGATAGTGTGACTTGAGATTTCTGCGAACTTTTCGATAAAAAAGGAAAGCTTGGTGTAAGAACTAGATCATGTTCCTGTTGTAATTCTAAGTGTTACACTTGTTTGGTCTATTATCAAGAAATAATCTACATCCAGAAATATTGTTAAATGTAGAGTTCATCCCCTGATCCTATTTTTTCTCTCGACTAGTTGTATGTCGTTCTCTCTCAAACAACATCCAGAAATAATCTTAAAATACTTAGTACACCAGTAAATGATGAATTACTTGTGTTGGGACATTTACCAAGATTACTATGTACAAAGATGCACTCTCACACCATGTAGAGCACTGTTCAAAATATTGGCCAATTTATCGCTTATCGGGGTCAGACCGATACGATAAGAGAATAGCGCCGACATTTACCGGTCTGGCCGATATATCGGTTGTCAGACCGATATATCTCCGATATTCACCAGCAAATCTGTGGGACCCATCCGATTTAGCTCCCATTTTTTATTTTGGTTGAGTTTTTGGAGCCTTGATGCCTTCTATTTGTGTAGATGGCTACTTTCGGTACATCTCAGGTTTCTTAAGAGGGATACAAATGACATGGCTTACGAGTTTGCCATGTTGATTGATATACGAAAATCCTTACCTTAACCTTAACCTTAACAAAGCCTTTTGTCCCAAACAAGTTGGGGTAGGCTAGATATGAAACCCTGTCACGAGGACTTCTCAGGAGGTCACCCATCCTGGTACTACTCTCGCCCAAATGGGTTTCATATCCATGGGACTGGCTAGTTTTTACGTTGGCTCGCCAAGCCTATCACAACCCTTAGATATGAAACCTTTCATGAGGACTTTCCAGGAGGTCACCCACCCTAGTACTACTCTCGTGGGTTTCATATCCATGGGAGTGGCTAGTTTTTACGTTGGCTCGCCAAGCCTATCACAACCCTCCTCCTTTATCCGGGCTTGGGACCGGCTATGCCTAGAAGACATAGGCGGAGTTGATATACGAAAATCCTATTTAAAAAAAAAAAACTTGCCAATAAAATGATAAATCGGTCAATAAGCTGATTTATCTCTTATCTTGGGTCGACAGAAAAGTTAACGAGAAGTGATATCCCGAACATTAGAGTGAAAGAATATCTTGTTTATAGTTGGTACTCATGTTTAATAACTGGTAGAAAAAAATCTGTTTTTGTTGTTATTAATCTTTTACTATTAGGGACATTATAACCAAGACAAACACGAGCTCTCTCAGGATCCCTCCCAAACTGGGCATTTTCGGCCGTCGGATTACGCTCCGACAACAATTTGGCCGTTGGATATCTGTTAGTTCCGCACTGGGCCAAATGTCCCTAGGGACGCTACACCGGAGATCAAATCGTCCTATTGTGGTGAATTGGGCCTCAGTGCCCCGCTAAAGCCTAGCTAAGTGTACACGATCTGGCTCCTGATCAGCTCGACACCCTCCGCGGCCGCCTCCCTCCCGTGCCTCTCGACGCAGCACGCCCCGACCGCCTCCCTTCCGCGTCACCCGACGCAGAGAAAGCTCTCCCCAGCAGCCTCCCTCTCGCGCCAACGGACGCAGTAGAAGCTCTCCACGGTAGCCTCCCTCCGGCGCTGCCGGACGCAGCATAACCTTGTCCCGCTCTACCCCAGAGGTCAGATCGAGCAGCCGCGCGACACAGCAAGTCCCGGCCACCTCACTCCTTGCTGCAACTGATTTGGAAAAAGGTGACGATCCCCGACTGAGTCTGATCTGTCACCAATCCCTTTCTATTTGACTCTGAATCTCTCCAGGTTTCAAGTTACAACCACAGTCAAAAAAAATTCCATGAATTAGTGAATTAGTCTCACGATTGGTAGCATGGCTCCGGCGAGGCTGCTGACTGCAGAAACTGCAGCGTATTTTCAACGTCTATCCTCATCACAGAACCACGCAGTAGGAATATAGGATTGGTCTGATCCGTAGCTTTTTATATAAAAAAACTTTTGTTGTACACATGTGTATCTAGCCACAAGCATCGTTGAGTGGTTTGCATTGCCTCCAACAGCACCAAAGGATGTTGGAAAGTGCAGTTTCCTTTTGTTTTCACAGGAGGCTTAATTTGTTAATCTTTACTGATATTAGCCAACTAATTTTTTTTGTTTTTGTGTAGAAAAAGTGAATATTGTGTGATAATTTAAATCATTATGTCTTTCACTACCCAACAAAGGTACGATTCCTGGACTTTTTTATGTATCGGCATTTAACTTATACCAAGTTTACAGACTTGAATTGCATAGGTTTTTTACTTACATGATTCCTATGATGTACAGCCAAAAACCTCCAGGTTGCTGAAAAGAAAACATTTGTATACGTTTTCATGCAATTCTAACTATATAACCCGGAGTGAGTTTGTTAATCTAAGTATTAATGTGATTGCATTTTTCTCTGGATTTTTTTGTGTTATATAAGCGGTTGTGTTATAATTATATTTATCCTGTACCAAGTAAAGTCCAGTTCATTTGAAACCTACATATTTTATTTGTTCCAATCAACAATAAAACATACTTGCATGAGTTGTATTGCTATGTCACACATAATTCACATGTTAGTGTGATAGATGACTGTTAGATGATTTTTCTCAAGTAGTTCAGTGATGAGTGCCCTATAGCGCTGTTTTCCGCATTAGTTGACCAAATTTTGATTATAGGATGTACTAAATATTGTACGGATATTTATAGTTTCTGTCAAAATTAAGATTTATTTGTGCTCATCAGTATTGATTTACAATTGTTAGCCAAAAACCTCCAGGTTGCTGAAAAGAAAACATTTGTATATTTTTTCATAAAATTCTAACTATATAACCCAGAGTGAGTTTGTTAATCTAAGTATTAATGTGATTGCATTTTTCTCTGGATGTTTTTGTGTTATATAAGTGGCTGTGTTATATTTATATTTATCCTGTACCAAGTAAAGTTCAGTTCATTTCAAACCTACATATTTTATTTGTTCCAATCAACAATAAAACATACTTGCATGGTTGTATTGCTATGTCACACATAATTCACATGTTAGTGAGATAGATGACTGTTAGATGATTTTTCTCAAATAGTTCAGTGATGAGTGCCCTATAGCGTTATTTTCCGCATTAGTTGACCAAGTTTTAATTATAGGATGTACTAAATATTGTACGGATATTTATAGTTTCTGTCAAAATTAAGATTTGTTTGTGCTCATCAGTATTGATTTACAATTGTTACTTACTAGCTCCTAGATATCCAATTTATTTGGTCCCTTCATTTGTGTTCATATATGTGTCCATAAGGAAATAGCGAATATTAAAATCAACTCAGGGCATACAATGACATGGAGGGGACACCAAGACACATAAAGCAAAGACAAGGCACCGAAATTCCAAGATGTCCTCCTTCGTAGGGTGTGTGCCATTGAGCTTTCTTCCATTCAGACTTCACTCTACGTAATTTATCACTCATGGTTATTATCTTTGCTCTTCTTATTTTAGGAACTTCATGCACACCGGAGGAATTGCTCTATTGGGGCTGGACACAAGATCTGATTGACCTCCATTTCTGAGAATGATTTCCAGCTATTTAAGCTCGTGCCTTCTTCCATTTTAAAGCACATGGTTATTGGCTTTGCGGTACTTATTTCAGTAACTTCATACACACTGGATGGAATAACTCTATTAAGGCTGGACACATGATCTGCTTGGCTTGCGCTTGTTAGAATGGCTATCAGCATTGTAAGCTTATCCCTTCTTCTAGGTCAATTCTTTACTTATCATATGTCTATTTGGTATTTGATACGTCTCAAACGTATCTATAATTTTTGATGTTCCATGCTTGTTTTATACCAATTGCTACATGTTTTGCATCTACTTTATATCACTTTTATATATTTTCTGGGACTAACCTATTAACAAGATGCCACAGTGCAAGTTCCTGTTTTCTGCTGTTTTTGTATTCCAGAAAATCTAGTCTGGAAATATTCTCGGAATTGGACGAAAATTTACGGAGGCCCCTATTTTACCAGAAGACTCCATGGGCCAGAAGGACAAGTCCGGGGGAGGCCCGAGGGCCCCACACGTGGGCAGGGCGCGGTTGGGCCTTGCCCGGCGCCCTGGGGTGGTGTCGTCTCCTCGGTCACCGCCTCGCGACGCCCTTTGGACTATATATTGCCCCTGACCTAAAACTCACAGAACAATCGACGAAACTCCCGAATACATCTCCGTGCTCCGCCGCCACGAAACTTCGTTTCGGGGGTCAGAAGGTCCCGTTCCGGCACCCTGCCGGGACGGGGATTGACCCCCGGAGCCATCTCCATCGACCACGCCGCTTCCACTTCGACTCCATGATCGTTTGTGAGTAGTTCCCCCATGGACTACGGGTTCTAGCTGTAGCTAGTTGGTACTCTCTCTCCCATGTACTTCAATACAATGATCTCATGAGCTGCCTTACATGATTGAGATCCATATGATGTAATCGGTGTTGTGTTTGTTGGGATCCGATGAATATTGAATACTATGTCAAGTTGATTATCAATCTATCTTATATGTTATTTAAGATCTTGCATGCTCTCCAGTATTTGTGGTTACCTTGATCAAGTAGTTGCCTGTATCTCCAAGAGAGAGTATTTATGCTAGATAGTGGGTTCATGCCTCCATTTAACCTGGGACAGTGACAGAAAGTTCTAAGGTTGCGGATGTGCTGTTGCCACTAGGGATAACCTAACAATGCTATGTCCACGGTCATATGTATTTGTTTACATTACGCACTTTACTTAATGCAATTATCCGTTGCTTGCAACTTAATACCAACGGGGAACTCGGATGACAACCCGGCGGTGGATTATTAGTCATAGACGCTGTTGGATAACGGTCTATGTATTTTGTCGTAATGCCCAATTAAATATCATAGTAGTCATCATGTCATATATATGCATTGTCATGCGCCCAATATTCTGTCAATTGCCCAACTGTAATTTGTTCACCCAACACTTGTTATTGGAGAGTTACCACTAGTGTAGATAGCTGGGAACCCCGGTCCATCTGTCATCATCATTGCTTTCCCGTCAACTCCACGCAAGAAACTTTTTCTGGTGTCATTGCTTCTGTGTTACTGCTACTGTTGCTCTCATATTACTGCTGCTTTCACATCACGTTTGTTACTAGTGCTTTCTCAGGTGGGTGGAATTGACAACTCCGCTGCTAAGGTTTATAAGTATTCTTTGTCTCCCCTTGTGTCGAATCAATAAATTTGGGTTTTACTTCCCTCGAAGACTGTTGCGATCCCCTATACTTGTGGGTTATCAAGACTATTTTCTGGCGCCGTTGCCGGGGAGCATAGCTCTACTCATAAGTTCACCTGGGGAGTACACTCTACCTCTCTCTATGTTTTTATTTTATTTTGTTTTGTCTAGTTTACTTTTGTCTAGTTTTATTTTGCTTAGTTTATTTCAGTTTAGTTGTGTTTTGTTTTGTTTACTTTTGTTTAGTTTATTTTTGTCTAGTTTTATTTTTCTTATATACCCGAAAATCCATAAAAATTTAAAAACCAAAAATCTAAAAAAACTGTTGCTATGGAAGAACATGCTAGAACCTCTATGTTTATGGAAGGTAAAGAATTATATATAAAATATAGAGAATCAAGAGAGGGTAAAATCATGAGAGGCATGTTAAAAAAGTTAAATCAAATTGCTGAAATTTTGCTGGAACGCCATGATATAAATTGTTGCTCTGAACAAGATACTAAACATCTTAAATTCCAATGTGGCTTTAGTGAAGAAGTTTTAATTATGAACTATCATTGGAATAACTATATTCATTTTGGAGCTGAAGAAGTAGAACAATTTGTTTTACTAATGGGAGCTTCTGAAATAGATTCCTTCATGGCTAAAAATTATGAAACCTGTGTTGCTTGTAATAAACTTAAAGAAACGGTCTCTTTTATTCTTGATTATTGCCTAGAAAATTTCAGCAATAATTGTTATATCATTGATTATAAAGAGAGACTCATTAATGCACAAGAATGCACTCATAATTTGCAGGAACCTGTAGAAGAAGAAACTACTGCTGAAGCTGAAAGCTCATTGGATGAAAAAGAGGAGGAGAGTGATGAACAAAAGGAGGAAGAATGGAGTAGCTACCCATGCCTACCTTCTAATGAGAGTAACTCTTTATCTCTTACACTATTTGATTGCCCTCCATGCTTACCAAAGGAGGATGAATGTTATGTTCCTGTGGATTCTCTTGAAATATTCCCTATGAGTAAAACTTGTGGAAATGATTATGCTACTGATATTTATGATAATCCATGCTATTTTGATAAATGTTATGATAATCCTTTATTTGTGCCTAATTTCGAAATGCATGGTAATGAGAAAGTTTGTTTAGAAAATATTTATGATAAAGCTCTAAATGATGGTCCTATATTGGTTGATAATATTAATTGTACTACTAATGAAAATGGGATTGGAGAGGTCTTGACTTTATATAGATGGAGTCCCATACCTCTTGAGAATGATCAATCATCTTGTTATAAAATTGTTAAAAGTGGGTTTGAAAGTTTTAATCCCACTATTTTTGAGCTTGATAAGAATTATGTGTTTGTAGATCATGAAAAAATGCTTTATATGATAGTTATATTGTTGAGTTTGTTCATTATGCTACTGAAAATTATTATGAGAGAGGAAAACATGGTTGTAGAAATTTTCATGGAACTAAAACATCTCTCTATATGCTGAAAGTGCTGAAGTTGCTCTTGTTTTATCTTCCTATGCTTGTCACTTTGTTCTTTATGAATTTATTTGTGTACAAGTTTCCTATGCATAGGAAGTGGGTTAGACTTAAATGTGTTTCGAATTTGCTTCTTGATGCTCCTTTTGCTTCATTTTCTATTTTATGTGAGCATCATTAAAACTATGAAGCCTAGCTAAAAGGCTTAAAGAAAAGCGCTTATGGGAGGCAACCTATTTTATTTTTCTGCAATTTTTCTTTTATTGAGTCAAGGAGCTTGTTTACTTCTGTAGCAACTCCTTTGTATCTTTATTTTCTCGCATTGTTGTGCCAAGAGTAGCCTCTAATGATAAGATGATGCTTAATTTTGATTGCTGCGCAGAAACAGATTTTTGCTGTTCACTGTACGAAATTCCTAAAATCACCAGATTGTTAATTAAATCTGAAATTTTTTGTGCGTAATCTTTATGAATGTCTGAAACTTTCATTAGTTCAGAGTTTCTCGATTTGAGCGTCGTAAGTGTCTCGAAAAAAATTCGTCTTTGCGGACTGTTCTGTTTTAGACAAATTATGCCTTTTTATTTTTCGCATTCTCTCTTTTACTAGTGTAGAGTGAAATTCTTTTTTGGGTGGAAGAGCTTCACATAACATCAGTGGCTGTAGCTAATGTTTAAAGTAACAAATCATATTGCGTCTTTATAGAACATGTGAATTTTTGATTATGCACTAACCCTCTAACGAGATCTACTTTGAGTTTGGGGTGACGGAAGTTTTCAAGGGTCAAGAGAGAAGGATGATATAATAGGATCAAGAAGAGAAGAGCTTAAGCTTGGGGAAGCTCCCATGGATCTCCCCAGCATATTTTAAGAAGACTCAAGCGTCTAACCTTGGGGATGCCCAAGGCATCCCCTTCTTCATCGTCAAAATTATCAGGTCATCTCTAGTGAAACTATATTTTAATTCTTTCACATCATATGTGCTTTTCTTGGAGCGTCTGTGTGCTTTTTATTTTCAGTATTGCACTTTTATTTTCAATAAAGCTTGACTGGACCCTAGCATTCTTGATTGGGAGAGAGACACGCTCCGCTTTTCATGAGAATACTCCTATTCTTCACTTATATTTGTTGAAGTATTCATATCTAGCGTTGTTCAGCTTTTATCTCTTGTCAGAGCTTTTAGCTCTTGCTTACATAACCTTGCTAGCCTAAACTCTGTACTGAGAGGGAATGCTTCTCGTGCATCCAAATCCTTGAGCCAAAATCCATGCCATTTGTGTCCACCATAACTACCTATATGTGGTATTTCCTTGCCACTCCAAGTAAATTTTTCATGTGCTACCTTTAAATTATTCAAAATGTTATTATTCCTTTTTGTGTCAATGTTTACTAGCTCATGAGGAATTAGTGTGGTTATTCTTTATTCTATTTGTCGAGTGGACTTTTACACCTGGACTAGTGGCATATACATCCGCTTATCCAATAACTTGGAAAAAGAGCTGGCAACGGGGTGCCCAGTCCCAATTAATTACAACTTTAACCAATTAATTCTCTTCACACTTTTGCCCTGATTCATCAGTAAGCAATGACAAACAGTGAAATACTTGAATGTGTGTAAACCAAAGAGAAAGAGGGATGATCTGCCTTGCTGGTAGAAATAACGTCCTTCATGGGAGCCGCTCTTAAAAGTCCGTTCGACAGGTAGAATACTGTTCTCACCCGCTACCATTCGTTGACAATTAACAAACACCTCTCAAAAATAGATACTCCTCCATGGTATGTGATTGATGGAAGTCACCCGAGGATTCGGTTAGCCATGGCTTGTGTTAGCAAGGTTGGGAGGAGTATCAAATATTTTATGCAATCTCTATATGTTTCAAAAACTTAAAAGCTCTAGCACATGATTTAATCCCTGCTTCCCTCTGCGAAGGGCCTTTCTTTTACTTTTATGTTGAGTCAGTTTTCCTATTCTTTCTGTCTTCCACAAGCAAACACTAGTGTCAACTTTGTTACAACATGCGTTATATGCAATGTATTGGACTTGTTATACTACTTTGTGTTGACGATATCCATGAGATAAATATGTTGAAAGTTGAAGCAAATGCTGAAACTAAATTCTTCCTTTGTGTTGATTAAATACCTTTTGTTAGAAACTATTGCTTTATGAGTTAACACTTATGCAAAACTGTTTGATGCTTGTCTCGAAAGTACTATTCATGAAAACGTTTAGCTTGTGTGATTCATTGTTTACTCATTATCTATTTGGTAGCAAATTATAGACCATTGACTTGGATCACTTCATTCATTTACATGTGCCTTGCAATATTATATGATCAAGATTATGATGGTAGCATGTCACCTCAAAAATTATTTTGTTTTTATCGTTTACCTACTCGAGGACGAGCAGGAACTAAGCTTGGGGATGCTGATACGTCTCAAACGTATCTATAATTTTTGATGTTCCATGCTTGTTTTATACCAATTGCTACATGTTTTGCATCTACTTTATATCACTTTTATACATTTTCTGGGACTAACCTATTAACAAGATGCCACAGTGCCAGTTCCTGTTTTCTGCTGTTTTTGTATTCCAGAAAATCTAGTCTGGAAATATTCTCGGAATTGGACGAAAATTTACGGAGGCCCCTATTTTACCAGAAGACTCCATGGGCCAGAAGGACAAGTCCGGGGAGGCCCGAGGGCCCCACACGTGGGCAGGGCGCGGTTGGGCCTTGCCCGGCGCCCTGGGGTGGTGTCGTCTCCTCGGTCACCGCCTCGCGACGCCCTTTGGACTATATATTGCCCCTGACCTAAAACTCACAGAACAATCGACGAAACTCCCGAATACATCTCCGTGCTCCGCCGCCACGAAACTTCGTTTCGGGGGTCAGAAGGTCCTGTTCCGGCACCCTGCCGGGACGGGGATTGACCCCGGAGCCATCTCCATCGACCACGCCGCTTCCACTTCGACTCCATGATGGTTTGTGAGTAGTTCCCCCATGGACTACGGGTTCTAGCTGTAGCTAGTTGGTACTCTCTCTCCCATGTACTTCAATACAATGATCTCATGAGCTGCCTTACATGATTGAGATCCATATGATGTAATCAGTGTTGTGTTTGTTGGGATCCGATGAATATTGAATACTATGTCAAGTTGATTATCAATCTATCTTATATGTTATTTAAGATCTTGCATGCTCTCCGGTACTTATGGTTACCTTGATCAAGTAGTTGCCTGTATCTCTGATGACGTGAAACACACGTTCGTTGGGAGACCCCAAGAGGAAGGTATGATGTAGTCAGCAGCAAGTTTTCCCTCAGAAAGAAACCAAGGTTATCGAACCAGTAGGAGCAGCAACTCTTCAGAAGGTTGTCAACGGCGCCAGAAAAATAGTGTTGTTGAGGGAGTCTGGACTGTTGACGTGGAATCTGCACACAACACAATCAAACTACTTTGCCCCAACGAAACAGTGAGGTTGTCAATCTCACTGGCTTGCTGAAAACAAAGGATTAAACGTATGGTGTGGAAAATGAGTATTAAATTGCAGAGAATGAAAAAGGAACAGTTTGCAGTTTGTGGTTGTTTAATCAGTGTAAAAGAATGGACCGGGGTCCACAGTTCACTAGTGGTGTCTCTCCATAAAAGATAACTAACATGTTGGGTGAACAAATTACAGCTGGGCAATTGACGAATAGTGAGCGCATGACAATGCATATACATGACATGTTGACTACTATGATATTTAATTGGGCATTACGACATAATACATAGATCGTTATCCAACAGCATCTATGACTAATAATCCACCGCCGGGTTGTCATCCGAGTCCCCCGTTGGTATTAAGTTGCAAGCAACGGATAATTGCATTAAGTAAAGTGCGTAATGTAAACAAACACATATGCCGTGGACATAGCATCGTTAGGTTATCCCTAGTGGCAACAGCACATCCACAACCTTAGAACTTTCTGTCACTGTCCCAGGTTAAACGGAGACATGAACCCACTATCTAGCATAAATACTCTCTCTTGGAGTTACAAGCATCTACTTGGCCAAAGCATCTACGAGTAACGGAAAGCATGCAAGATCTTAAATAACATATAAGATAGATTGATAATCAACTTGACATAATATTCAATATTCATCGGATCCCAGCAAACACAACATGTAGCATTACAATAATATGATCTTGATCATGTAGGGCAGCTCACAAGATCTAAACATGATGGCACAAAGTGGAGAGACAACCATCTAGCTACTGCTATGGACCCGTAGTCCAAGGATGAACTACTCACGCATCACTCCGGAGGCAGGCATGGCGATGTAGAAGCCTCCGGTGACGATTCCCCTCTCCGGCAGGGTGCCGGGAAGAGGTTCTGAACCCTCCCGAGCTAGGGTTGACGACGGCGGCGTCTCTGGAACTTTTCGTGGATATTTGCTCAGGTACTTAGGGTTTTCGCGTCGGGGGGAATAAGTAGGCGAAAGGGCGGCGGCTGGAGACCCCGAGGGGCCCACACCACCCCAGGGCGCGGCAGAGGGGGCCCCGCCCTGGCGTGTGGGGCCCACGTGGCTCCTCTCCGTCGCTCTTTGGTCCGTCAGTGGTTCTGGAAAATAGGGACCCCGTGTAGTTTCGTCCAATTCCGAGAATATTTCCAGACTAGCTTTTCTGGAATACAAAAACAGCAGAAAACAGGAACTGGCACTTCGGCATCTTGTTAATAGGTTAGTCCCAAAAAATGTATAAAAGTGATATAAAGTAGATGCAAAACATGTAGCAATTGGTATAAAACAAGCATGGAACATCAAAAATTATAGATACGTTTGAGACGTATCAGCATCCCCAAGCTTAGTTCCTACTCGTCCTCGAGTAGGTAAACGATAAAAACAAAATAATTTTTGAGGTGACATGCTACCATCATAATCTTGATCATATAATATTGCAAGGCACATGTAAATGAATGAAGTGATCCAAGTCAATGGTCTATAATTTGCTACCAAATAGATAATGAGTAAACAATGAATCACACAAGCTAAACGTTTTCATGAATAGTACTTTCGAGACAAGCATCAAACAGTTTTGCATAAGTGTTAACTCATAAAGCAATAGTTTCTAATAAAAGGTATTTAATCAACACAAAGGAAGAATTAGTTTCAGCATTTGCTTCAACTTTCAACATATTTATCTCATGGATATTGTCAACACAAAGTAGTATAACAAGTCCAATACATTGCATATAACGCATGTTGTAACAAAGTTGACACTAGTGTTTGCTTGTGGAAGACAGAAAGAATAGGAAAACTGACTCAACATAAAAGTAAAAGAAAGGCCCTTCGCAGAGGGAAGCAGGGATTAAATCATGTGCTAGAGCTTTTAGGTTTTTGAAAGCATATAGAGATTGCATAAAATATTTGATACTCCTCCCAACCTTGCTAACACAAGCCATGGCTAACCGAATCCTCGGGTGCCTTCCATCAATCACATACCATGGAGGAGTATCTATTTTTGAGAGGTGTTTGTTAATTGTCAACGAATGGTAGCGGGTGAGAACAGTATTCTACCTGTCAACGGACTTTTAAGAGCGGCTCCCATGAAGGACGTTATTTCTACCAGCAAGGCAGATCATCCCTCTTTCTCTTTGGTTTACACACATTCAGGTATTTCACTGTTTGTCATTGCTTACTGATGAATCAGGGCAAAAGTGTGAAGAGAATTAATTGGTTAAAGTTGTAATTAATTGGGACTGGGCACCCCGTTGCCAGCTCTTTTTGCAAATTGGATAAGCGGATGTATATGCCACTAGTCCAGGTGTAAAAGTCCATCGACAAATAGAATAAAGAATAACCACACTAATTCCTCATGAGCTAGTAAACATTGACACAAAAAGGGAATAATAACATTTTGAATAATTTAAAGGTAGCACATGAAAAATTTACTTGGAGTGGCAAGGAAATACCACATATAGGTAGTTATGGTGGACACAAATGGCATGGATTTTGGCTCAAGGATTTGGATGCACGAGAAGCATTCCCTCTCAGTACAGAGTTTAGGCTAGCAAGGTTATGTAAGCAAACAAGAATATCAACCCGTACACCAAGTTTTATATGACAAACATATTGCAAACGTTATAAGACTTCATACCGTCTTCCTTGTTAACCAAACCCTGTTATTAGAAAATATCTAGACCTTAGAGATACCACCGATGCAAACCAAATTTTCAACAAGCTTTACGGTAGTTCTTCACTAATAGGCTTAACTCATGTGATGCACAATTTAATCATGATCTACTTGTTAACTCAAAACAATTGACAAGCATCAAGTTATCCATTAGTGATCTACAAGATTAAGCAAGTTTTTCCTTATACCAATTACCACATGCAACATTTTCTGAACCAACCAAACACCAATCAATTTATTTTCAACTCTCCAAACAAATATAAGTGAAGCAAGAGAGTACTTTCTACAAAAGAAAGCTAATAGCTCTGACAAGAGATACATGAAAACAAGAGCTAAAAGCTGAACAGCGCTAGATATGAATACTCAACAAATATAAGTGAAGAATAGGAGTATTCTCATGAAAAAGCGGAGCGTGTCTCTCTCCCAATCAAGAATGCTAGGGTCCAGTCAAGCTTTATTGAAAATAAAAGTGCAATACTGAAAATAAAAGCACACAGACGCTCCAAGAAAAGCACATATGATGTGAAAGAATTAAAATATAGTTTCACTAGAGATGACCTGATAATTTTGACGATGAAGAAGGGGATGCCTTGGGCATCCCCAAGCTTAGACGCTTGAGTCTTCTTGAAATATGCTGGGGAGATCCATGGGAGCCTCCCCAAGCTTAAGCTCTTCACTCTTCTTGATCCTATTATATCATCCTTCTCTCTTGACCCTTGAAAACTTCCGTCACACCAAACTCAAAGTAGATCTCATTAGAGGGTTAGTGCATAATCAAAAATTCACATGTTCTATAAAGACGCAATATGATTGTTACTTTAAACATTAGCTACAGCCACTGATGTTATGTGAAGCTCTTCCACCCAAAAAAGAATTTCACTCAACACTAGTAAAAGAGAGAATGCAAAATAAAAAGGCATAATCTGTCTAAAACAGAACAGTCCGCAAAGACGAATTTTTTCGAGGCACTTACGACGCTCAGATCGAAAAACTTTGAACTAACGAAAGATGCATACATATCTGAGGATCACGCACAAAAATTTTCAGATTTAAATAATTTTTCTGTGATTTTACAGAAGCAAAACGGTGAACAGCAGAAATCTGTTCCTGCGCAGAAATCCAAATCTAGCATCATCTTCCTATTAGAGGCCTTACTTGGCACAACAATGCAAGAAAATAAAGATACAAAGGCATTGATACATAAGTAAACAGCACCTTGACTCAAATAAAATAAAAATAGAAAATAAAAATAATGGGTTGTCTCCCACAAGCGCTTTTCTTTAAAGCCTTTTAGCTAGGCATGATAATTTTGATGATGCTCTCATATGTATAAGAGTTGAATATGAAAGAGCATCGAGAAGCAAATATCAAACACATTTAAGTCTAACCCACTTCCTATGCAAAGGAATCTTGTAAGAAAATAAATCAATAAAGCACAAAGTGACTAGCATAGGAAGGCAAAACAAGTGGAGCTTCAAAAATTTCAACATAAAGAGAGAAGACTTAATATTATTGAGATATATGAAACCGTGTATCCCTCTCTCATAAGGACCAGTAGGTCTTAAAGTACCCAGCAAATAAAAGCAAATCAAGAGAAAGCTCAAAACCTTCATCATAAAGAGAAGAAATTTAGTAACATGAAGATTTCTATAACCATACTTTCCTCTCTCAAAATAATTTTCAGTGGCATCATGAATAAACTCAACAATATAGCTATCACATAAAGCATTCTTATCATGATCCACATGCATAAAAGTATCATTACTCTCCACATAAGCATAATTAATTATATTAGTAATAGTGGGAGTAAAACTATCACAAGCATCATTGTAATCATCATAAATTGCAGGCATAGTATAATCATAATAAACTTTATCCTCCATAGTAGGTGGCACCAAAATACCACTATCATTATAATCATCATAAATTGGAGGCAAAGTATCATCAAAGAAAATTTTCTCCTCAAAACTTGGGGGACTAAAAATATCATATTCATCAAAACCAGCTTCCCCAAGCTTAGACTTTTCCATAGCATTAGCAATAATGGTGTTCAAAGAATTCATGCTAATAAAATTGCTACCACTATTATGCAAACAAATTTTCCATAGGTTTTTTAATTTTCTCTTCAAAAGCATCATGTCCTAACTCAAGATAAATTTCATAGAGCTCTCTAATTTTTTTTTGTTTTCCATTAAGCCTAACTAGTAAAATAAAAACAAGAAACAAAAAGATATAATTGCAGAATCTAAAGGAAATACCTTCGAGCACTCACACGTCAGCAACAGTGCTAGAAAATAGCTAAGTAGCTGGAGGATGTGAGTACCTTTTACCTTACCTCCCCGGCAACGGCGCCAGAAAATAGCTTGATGTCTACGCACGCTTCTATTCTTGTAGACAGTGTTGGGCCTCCAAGTGCAGAGGTTTGTAGAACAGCAGCAAGTTTCCCTTAAGTGAATCACCCAAGGTTTATCGAACTCAGGGAGGTAGAGGTCAAAGATATCCCTCTCAAGCAACCCTGCAATTAAGATACAAGAAGTCTCTTGTGTCCCCAACACACCCAATACACTTGTCAGGTGTATAGGTGCACTAGTTCGGCGAAGAGATATTAAAATACAAGTATATGGATGATTATAAGTGGTAATTGCAATCTGAAATAAAAATGGCAGCAAGCAAACATGTAGCAGAACTGGTTGTAAACGGTGTTTCAATGCTTAGAAACAAGGCCTAGGGATCATACTTTCACTAGTGGACACTCTCAACAATAATAATATAATTGAATACATAGATATTTCCTCTTCACTATGCTACTCTGAGTTATTCTCTCGTTGGATAACGAACACCAATCCACTGCGTAGGGCTATAAAAGCACACCTTAAAGTCGCATTCCACATCTAGGGAACCCCACACTGTCAACTTGAGCGCCCTAAATAGTACTAGACAAACACCGCAATTTCATAGAGACATCCAACGCAAATAATAACTCATGATAAGTATTCCTGTTATCTTTAGCCTAAGAGCCACACACGGGGCGCACACTGTCAACTTCGCACCGTGGGACAAAGGTGACTCCGGAGATTACATTAATAAAACCACTTGAGTAGCATATAAGATAATGAAGAGTAACATCTATGGATTCAACTAGATTACAAAGCTCATGATCACATAAAGATCACACCATGGGAGAGAGAGATAAACCACATAGCTACCGGTAGAGCCCTCAGCCCCGATGAAGAACTACTCCCTCCTCATCATGGGAGGCAGCAACGGCGATGATGGAGGCGGTGGCGTCGATGGAGATGGCTCCGGGGGCAATTCCCCGTCCCGGCAAGGTGCCGAAACAGAGACTTCTGTCCCCCGAATTAGGGTTTTTGGTGGCGGCGGAGCTCTGGAACTTTTCTGGGGAAATCGTCGATTCTTCGGGTTTTAGGTAGGGCAATATATAGGCCAAAGGGCGTCGCGAGGCGGTGCACGAGGAGGCGACACCACCCCTGGCGCCGGTGGGCCCTTGGCCGCGCCGAGCCCACGTGTGGGGCCCTCGTGGCTCCACTTCGCCTCTCCTTCGGACTCCAGTGTCTTCTGATAAAATAGGGGCCTCCGTAAATTTTCGTCCAATTCCGAGAATATTTCCAGACTAGCTTTCTGGAATACAAAAACAGCAGAAAACAGGAACTGGCGCTTCGGCATCTTGTTAATAGGTTAGTCCCAGAAAATGCATAATAATGGTATGAAGTGTATGTAAAACATGTAGCAATTGGTATAAAACAAGCATGGAATATCAAAAATTATAGATACGTTTGAGACGTATCAGACAGTTATTAGGGCAGTTGCAAGATATTCTTCGTCTCCCATACGTTTTGTAGTTCATTGTTGATTCTTGTGTTTCGTTGGGATTATTACCTCGTGGATGTTCATGTTCCTGGTTGATGTGTAGCTGGTTATTCTACCTTTTTATTATTTGTGCAGTAGGTCATGCTACAAGAGTTGGCAGAACATGGCGATGAAGGCGAGGAATGGAGAAGGGAGGTGACGATAGTGATTAGTGGAGAAGCGAGGCCACTGTCCGAGAGCTTGCTCGACGGCTACGGCCCCTTTTGTCGTTGCTCGCTCTGATGTCTCCCTCCGTCCTCTCTCACTGGATCACGGATCACGCACGCCGTACACCATTAAGATCTCTCTAGCAAAGTCAAGTCGTGAACCTTAAAACCATCAGGACCTGGTGCTAAAATTATAATTTCTGTCCTAAAATATTGTGGATAAGTCTTACTGTTAAACCTCTTGATAAATTATGTCTTGAATATGTGTCTCTTAATTCTTTTATTGTTATTTGACTGTCGTGATTTTGTTTTGATTTTTTTCCCTCAAGACGAACTAACAGAACAATGTGTGCATTCCGATTACATGGATGAACCAGTGTTTTTTTTTCTAAGATATAGTTTCACAAAAGAGCACATCACTATTCCCATGCCAGTTGTGTTGACGGGTAAGAGCTACGCACACAAATGTTCTAAAATTTGTTAGTTGCTTTTATTTAATGTTGTTTAAATTCAGTCTTAATAAACTGCAACGGCAAAACTGGACATACTTCTTTTGCTGTCGTGGATTAGCTAAATGATTAGCATGCATGTCTTCACCCTTTAATTTTGTCTCTCTTTCTCTTAATTTGTGAGAAAGACAATATATTTATTCCATGAGTCTAAACAAGCCAGTTTATATTAGCGATCTTAATGTGAAATCACCAAACGGGTAACTTAATATATTTTGATTGCTTTTACACTAGATTGCCCTCCAATTTCAGCAATCAAAATATATTTTGTATTTATCCCTAACAATCAATTTACCTAATGGACGGGCGCGACAACTCCTGCCTAAATAATCTTTACTATTAAATATTAAATGGGAGTCTGCGGGTTGTGATGGTCCGTCGGTCGTTCGTACGTCGTCTGCCTCCGTCGTCCGCCCCGCTCGCTCGATCGCCCGTTGTTGTCGCTAATATGGGCCGGCCCAATAAGAAAAATACCGCGCATGCCCATATCGTCTGCCCTAACGCGAACAGGAAGCGAAAAGTTTTCTGCCCTGTCCCTCCCGTAGCTCGTCCTTCCCTGCGATAGTAGCCGCCGCCGCCCGCACGCTCCGCCCCATTCTTCCGCCTCTACTTGCTCCTGGTACGCGGACGACATCCATCCCCGTCGAGCTTTACGGCGGACGCAGATCTGTATGGAAGCAGCGCCGGCCCCGGTCCACATGAAGCTGCCCTTCCGATCCATAGTCTACCACCGCGTCGGATCCCTCTCTGACGTGCTCCTGGTACGCAGCCGATTCATCTCCGGCGAGCTTTCTGCCCCCAGCTCTGTAGCGCAGCAGCGACGACACCGACCAGAGTCAAAACATTAATATTCATCCTTCTCAGTTGGATCGATAATGCCTTTCACATGCCTCAAGTTGTAAAGCAATGTTGTACGCAATATCTGCATCTTCATTGGCGAGTCAAGTTTGCATGGAACCTTTCCATTGAACTGCTTTGAGTTGTCATGACTAAACTCAAGCAGTTCAATGGAGATTAAAGAATTAGTTTAGTCATGTAGATGTAATCTACGCAGTGACACATTCTATTTCTTCAAATGCTAGATATATTTAATTCTTCTTATTGGGCATTTTATTTGATGCATATTTTTTACTGCCACTCTTGGTCCAACAGGAGATTAAAGAATTAGTTTAGTCATGTAGATGTAATCTACGCAGTGACACCTTCTATTTCTTCAAATGCTAGATATATTTAATTCTTCTTATTGGGCATTTTATTTGATGCATATTTTTTACTGCCACTCTTGGTCCAACGGTGCTGTCCACCCTTTCAGTTTGTCAAGGGCATACTGCAGCTAAGTCTTTCTTCTTGAGTTAATGTAAGATCTGCAGTAACAGTATGTCTGTTTAACTGAAAAAAGCTTTGAACAGGAGATGCAGTTCAGTTTTCTTGAAGGGATCATATTGACCAAATGGACTTCCTTTTGTCATTTTACGTAGTGCTTAGCTGTTTAATTCTCACTTTGTCATTGCAAAGTTTTTTCTTAAGTTCCTGTCTTGCTCCAAACCTGTAGTGTATCAACACTATGTTCTGCAGCATGTGCGCCAATTTCACTTTTACCATGTATTTACACTTGATATATGTCCGTTTTACTGAACCACCTCTCATTTCTGTATCAGGTTTGGGTGTCGGCGTTGGTGGCTATAAGGGTGTTCTGATCGGACTTCGGAGCCGTAGAGGAGATCGCCGAGCGTGCACACATCTTCCCCACGCTAAATTGGTTGGTTTTTTCAGTTCGTCACTGGTTGTGTTGTTTGAGTAAATTGGTTTTATTAACAAGTGGATTGCTATGGAACGGCTAATGGGAGTTCAAGTTTGAGCGCAGCTTGGTGTGTATACTTCACTTTAGATCTTGATGTAATTAGTCATTTGGTGCAGATGCTTCGATTGGGATGAATGGCTGGGCATTACATGTTAATAATAAAGATTTGTGCTAGCAGTTGCGATGTTAAGATGTATGTTAGACACTGGGCAATATCGTGAAGTTTCAAACTACTTTGTGAAGCCTGGTTTGTGCTAGCAGTTGCAATGTTAAGATGTATGTATCAACATGAATAATTGAAATGTTTATTTTAAGTTTGTGATAATTCATTGGGTGTATCAACATGAATAATTGAAATGTTTATTTTAAGTTTCACAAGATTGTTTTGTGTCAATATCATGAAAAGTATGAAACAATGTCGTAGAAGAATTACTTGTGAAGAATGATTGTTGCTGATGGCCTAATTGTAAAGAAGATAAACAGTTCTAGATGACTGAAAAGGGTTTGTGTTTTGTGTCATGCTGCTAATGACGATTTTTTTTACAAGGCCTCCACAGTTTTTCCCGGCTTAACCTGTACCGTTGAAAGAAGACTGCTCTACTCCCTGGTCGCTTGCACCTGTTGCTTATTCAGGACATGCACCTATTAATGATTAAAAAACATGCACTTGTTGCAGCAACCAGTAGTGTTGACAACTCGACAAAGTTTTCCCCTATTGTAATTTAGGCAAGGGTGTATTATTTCAGTATGTATATATTTGTAATTTTGTGAGGAAAATGAATATTATTTTGGTATTTCGTCTTAATTATAGAACCTGCTGTGTGAAGGCTTACATGGATCAACGAGGCTTTACTTCGTGCCCTTGTTCCTGCTCCTTTCTTTTGCAGATACATATAGACAGGGATACCAGATACCAGTGATGTTGCTGATTTTTATGGAACTATGATCAATTTTATATAGAAGGCAGTCAACTTGAAATGTTTGACATGATTGATCTCTGTATTATTTCATATCTTCATTATTATTTTCACACCAAGTATTTGGAGATAGAATATTAGGACGAACTGAATTATATGGCTGTGATGGGACTTTGTTCCTTTATTGCATGACTAATTACTTGACGTAACATTAAAAACAATCTTAAGTTGGTGTATAATTTAATACCAAGCACATCATTTTCATAATATTTGCAGTTATAACTTTGTCCGGCTTAATTAGGAGCAAAGCAAAAAAGTCAATGAAAATACCATTATCCGGTAAAAGAACAATCTGGAGATGGATATCATGATTTTGAGTTACTTTGTTATGGTGTATCACATCCGAACTGCAATTAGATTGCTGAATCCTAATGGGCTGCCCCCGCACTACCTTAAACTAAAGATAAACTGACAATGTTATACTGCTAAGATACATTGACCCAACTAACAAGCTGTGAAATGGCACAAGACTTGTAGTCCAGGTTTTTTAGAGGAACACCGTGAACCTAGAGTTCGTATTGGGACAACGCTCTGGGGGAAGGCGTTTCTTTCTAGCATACCTCTCTACCCTTTCGACGAAAACATGTTCTTATTCAAATTCAAGTGGAAGCATCGTTGTCATGACAATCAATAAGGTGCAGGGTAGACCATCCCCTATTGTCAATGTGTACCTAACGGAATTAGTATTCTCTTATGGTCAGATCTATGTTGCGTGCCACCGTAAAGAGGATCCCGCCATCAAGGACAATGGGAAGGACCAGATCAAGAATTAAAAAAAGCAAAAAATACTTGAGTTCTTATCAATGACCGTGCATAACAATACCTACCAAAAAGTTCGTAACCCTTGATGTAGTTGTACCAAATTTGACCAGCTTTTTTATAATCTTTATATATTCATGGGAACAACGACATATTTTCTAAAATTTGAAATACTATAATAGTTGAAATTTGTAATGATTGTAAACTATCTAATCGATATACTTGCAATTTATGTTTGTGAGAATAGAAAAACTTAATAAGCCGTAGCAACGCACGGGCATTCATCTAGTCTTTACTATTAAATGGGAGTTGGACGTACGTTGGTGAAGCCTCCGTTTTCCGCCTCCATTTTCCGCCAGATCGTTCCCTCGCTCGTGCGCGTAGCGCAGCCCATCTAAGTTGACGCTTCGTCCGGCCCAGCAAAAGTATCACACCTGGCTGTTGTCAACGCCGCTCGTTTCCTTCCTTCTCCCGCAGGACATGTTGAGCAGAGGAAGCTAGGGTTAAGCGCCGCCGCCGTCCGTCCCGCCCATCCCTTCATCCGCCATCAGCCACCGCTGCCTCCGTTCGCCCATCACCGAACCTACGCTCCACCCTATCTTGTGTATGCGAATCAATATCTGGAGATGAGCGGTGACGAGGGAGGAGCTTGCTGATCCGGTCGGTGGCTGGATGTAGGGCAGGAGGGGAAAACGGGCTTGTTGCTGCGGCTGGTCCACGCCGGCGCGCCGGCCGACAGGCTGTCCGCTTCTTGATAGCCAAATTCTCACTGCTGCTTGCATGCGCTGTATTTGGTGGAGACAGGAGCAGGGGATACGCTCAACTGCGTGGCCTACATGGAGGACCAGGAGTCTGTTCTTTTCTGATGCAGACATAAGTTCGGTATTTATGCTTGGCTTTAACGAGAGATCCGACTACACTGAGTGAGTTGGAGTGATCAGTTGGTAGTGCATAGTGCAGACCAGTTGTGCATGGTGAAATGTTGGTTTGCTTATCTGCTGGTTCTTCCAATTGTAATAAAGCTCTCCATGTGTGATCCTTGAACATGTTGTATCCTCTTTATTGGATTAGTTGGATGTACTACATTAAGCATCAGTTGTATTACTTTGTTGTTTAAACATAGCTTTTCTCAGTATGTCTGTCGTTAGAATTTTGTGTCTGAACAATTAGATCTTTCAGTTTGCAGGCTCCTTGGAATTACAGCACATGTATGGAGCCACACTCTCCAGCTCTGATATTCATCCAAATTTTATAGTAAGATATTCCTTTCCTTTTGACAATTGTATTGTTATCAGGAAGCATTCCTATCTTATGCTGAATTTACCTTCCTTTCTGGCAGTGGGTTGACCATTGTGTTGGTACTGACCAAATGCATAGCAGTAGTTGATTACATGCAGTCTAACCCAGTCAAAGCTCTTTAGTTTTTTATATTTAAAACTGCAGCACTGTGTTTTTTTGTCTCTCGTGTGAACCATGTGCTTAAATACCTAAGATGAATTTGACAAGCTCAACAGCTCAAACGTGAATCACACGATATAAGCATGGCATGGTTAAATCTTAAATGTGTCCTTTTTATGAACAAATTATCTTAAGGGAACTGTTGGCCTGGTTTAGTTGAGGGGTGTACTTGCTCTAGGACACAGTTACATCCATCTCGGATGGAAAAGAGACACGCAACAGATTTTGTGGGACAAAAGGCTCATTTAACAAATACTGTGGAATGCATGTCACAAATCAAGTATTTTTTCTCTTTTATTGTTGCAAGGATAATTCCGTTCAGTTGTACTAACCAAACCAATCTGATTGCATCTGATGATTGCATGAGGATGTTACTTTATATCACCTGCATGATCCTCTCCTGACGCATATGACACTTTTGACATATATGTGTGGAAAATGTTGTATTACTTTCAAAGCATATGCCGCTCTCGGTCTGAAATGTCAATTTTATATTTCCCCTGTTGCTTGCCAATGAATCTTTTTCTGTTTCAGGTTTTTTATTTCTCTATATTTTCATTCTCATTCTTGAGCTGGCTTTGGTGTTCAAGAATATCACTTGTGCAAGGGATCTCACGGACGTTTTGGAGAATCCTGGAAGATAATGAATGTCTGGTGTTATGAACGAGCTTGGAGGATTATGGAGGATAATTGCTAGCAAAGCTTTTCGTCACCTGAAGCATAAAGGTGAGGGAAACCTTCGAACTTGCACCTCCATGATTATTAATAGTCCTCAGTCTTGAGGCCAAATTGGTACCGGCAGACGGCAGCTAGGCCGCTAGCACACCATTCCCCTCTTGAATCTATGTGAAATTGGAGGACTTCGTTCCCTTATAATTATTTCCGTTCCTTGATTGCTCTCATTTTTATGAGACCATGTTATTTTCATTGATCCATCCCTTTTCTCCAAATACAAGTATAAATGTGCATATTTATATTAAGGAGATCAAATTCATCTTGTGACTGAATGTAAGGTTACTTTTAGGATTGATATCGTTATGTAAATACCAAACCTTTTTTCATTCAAATCTTAAGGTTCAAAACTATTCAAGGGAATTGTACGAGCAGATTTTGCATCTTAGAAGCACTTTCATAACTAAATTTGAATCATCCAAGGGAATTAATTAGCCGTAGAGATTGAGGTGGCATAATATCGGCACAAATAAATTAATAGATATCTTCACCAAGCATACTTGTAGTTCTCTAGACACATTGGGGCCAATTACACATCTTAGAAGAGTACCAGAGGGAGAGGACAATCGTGGCAGAGGTAGAGCTGATAGGGCATTGCAGCTGGTCTCTGGTCTCTGTTGCTGCAGTATCTTTTGATTGAAGTTGGATTGGACTATTACATAGATTTATTATGATTATTCGTTGTTTTGGGGTTCATTGTGATGCTTTACAAAAAAGGTTGCATCAGCAAGACGAGGCGAAACCAGACGCAGAAAGCGGTCATTTGCATGTTAACTAATTCACTTTGGAGGCAACGATCATTTTATGATATCACCAGTTCATTTTGTGTTTGCTTTGTTCACTTGTTGTTGTTTCACATGAGTTCTAGGTGGAGTGAGGAGAAGAAGACCCCAACACTTTATTCAGCATACAAGTGCAACACCTTGCTTTTCACTCCATTCTTGAATCTAAAAAATGGAAAATGCAGTTCTTTGCTTTGTCCTAATTTATGTAATTTATTAGGGTACACCAATTATAAACATGATGTGTGTATTTTGTACCAACAGCGGGGAAAAGACGTTTGGTGTGACGAGTGGTTATTCAAATACAATGCTTTGACCTGTATGTATTTACACTTTCTGTTACGTTGAGACTATGAGCCTTAGGAAGCTGATAACATCGCCCGGAGGCGCATCATGGAGAGAGTGGAAAGGTGGAAGAAAGAGTTTAAAAAGATATAGTTATGTGATAGCGAAAGGATCACAATGAACCTTAATCACTGTATTTGTACGTTTTTCAAACCGCAGCTATGCATTGGCAGTGTGAGAATATCTAAAGCGTGCCAAATAGTAATCTCAGATAGTAATAGATAAGTAATTGTTCCCTTTGCTTTCTATTCATCTGACTTTCAGTTAGCTTTTACCAACAATTCAACAAAAGTAGAATATTAATGTTTCTAAAAAAGAAAAAAAAACAAGTGATCCGTAGCAACGCACGGGCACTCAACTAGTCTAGTTATAAATGGCACTTCGTAGGTACGTTGGCCATTTTCTGCCTGCCTTCGTCCGACAAAATATTTCGCCGACGTGTGGGCCACCGAAGTCGATCGATTCTTTTCCTCGCCTCTTCCCCTGTCTCATCCGCCCTTCCCCGCACCCATCGCCTCTCTCACCTCCTTCAGCGCCTTCTCACACGCGCCGCCGGATCCTGCCGTCTCCCCTTCCACCGCGCGGTGAACGAGTGGTTCCGATCCGGAGGCAGCGCGCTGGTAGCACGCCACCTCTGCGCCTCAATTTTTGATTCCTCCGCATATGGCTGCTCGTTGGAGCCATCCCCTGTCGACGCCACCATGACCTCCACCGCCTCTGCCGACACACCTACCTCCGCCCTCGAACAGCACGCAGGTCAAACCCCTCTTCTCACCGTCTCTGCTTCTTTAAACCATGGATTATTTGGTTATTTTTTGGGATCAAATCATCGGCAAGGTGTCGAGCAGCACAAACGTGGTCTCGCAGGTGCTCGACTGTATGTGACTCCGGACGAGATCATCCTGGTGAAGATATTTTCGGCAGCCTAGCCGCCGGAAGTGTTGCAGCCAGCTATGGGGTAAACGGCTGCAGTTTTGAGCACATCACATGGGATAATCTCCCGTACGGTTTAGCTTTATTAATTTGATATGTTTATATTCCTAAATTATGCCGGAAGTGGTAGTTGTCGTGGCAAGTGAACGTTGCCTACTTGTGCCAGGAATGAGTCTGATTCTTTGATCTTCAATTTGACATACGCTTTGCAATAATGAAGGATCCTACTTCATATTTGCCTATATCGCTAGCGGAATTTAGTTAACTGAACTCATATTCTGATTTTATGAAACCCTTGAATATAACACCCATGTGTAGTCATTTTCCAGCTATTTTGATGTATAGATGTCCGTTTCAGACTTTTGGTTTCAGCGTCTTTGTTCTTCTTAGTATTCTACTACTTTTCGAGTTTCAGTATCTAAATGTTCAGTACAGTATAGAGCCCAGGTACGCCTGTTTCACAGGAGCGTTGTTTCTACACCGTTGCAAGTTTTAGCGGGCGGCGGGGGCAACGAACGCAGCGCGGGCATGCAAGAGAACTACGACAAGTACCCGCACGAGGGGATGTCGATGGAATGTCGTGCAAAGGAAGCAGCGACGCCTAGGGATCAGCGATGTCTCTGAAATACGACGAACACCCGTCTCTGAATTACTCCCTCCGTTTTTTAATATAAGATGTTTTAGGTGTTGCACATGTTGTCTAGATATATACTAAAGTGAGTGAACATACACACTAATACATGTCTACATACATTTGTATACATACGCATGTGGACAAATGCTAAAACATCTTATATTAAAAAACGGAGGGAGTACCTATTATTGATTCCCAAAGTTCTGTTGCGTCTGACTGCTTGTTGCTCATGGTTGATGGATCATGCAGTCTTCTTTGGTTGAATTGTTTGAAGCCCATTGGTTGGGTTGTCAGGACAGTGGATTTTGCAAATTGAGTAGGGATGTGTTTAAATTGGGCAGGAATATGTTGTACATAAGGTACAAATATGTTAGGAGATGTTTGGGTATCATGAGGCAAAAAGTATCATTTTTATTTGTATGCTAGCCGTGACAATTTTGATTATGTGCTTGTGTGATTACTGATTAGTTTGTTGAACCGGTGTTTAGGGATCTTGGTGCATCGCTGCTATTTTGGCTGATTGATAATATTGTATTGTCGGTAGTCTTATTCTTTACATATATCCTTATCCAGATTGTAGATTAAAAAACTGATCACTCATTTTGTATCTTTTTTTTTTGCAGGAATGGATCTGAGCATCTCGCTGCAGCAGCACAACCTCAGACAACTCTTGATCCCTGGACATCTCCACTTCTATCTCAACCGACAAATCCCACTGCAAATAGCAACCAAGCCCCTGAGATCTCGACTGCTAACTCGAACAAAGAATCCCACCCCCTGTCCAATCAATGCGGTAATAGTGTCATTAACATTCAGCTTCAGATCATCCCTAACGGGTTTGGCTAATCGTTGCTGTGATTTATCCTCCTTCCTTCTTGTCATGTATATAGCAGTTTTTTATTCACTAGCTGCCTGCTTGGAAACAGAGTTCATTGGTGAAACGTATTAATTTGTTCCTGTTCTCCTATCACCACAGTCTAGAGACACTATCGATCACAACTTCCGGTTCTTTAGCGAGTAACCTCTTTTCATTGGTCACAATATGTATACCCTCAAGATTCATAACTCTTTACATCTTTCTTACTTCTTTTTGTCCTCATCTCGCTGCTGATCCCTAGATGTCACACCATACTTTGCAATTTCCAAATACTCAGCCAATGGAACCAGTCTGTGATCCACTTAGCCTAGATTCTGAAGACTGTGCATACTCATCATCCCTGTTTCTGGCATAGATTTTATATGCGATTTCACTAAAACATTCGTTGCTCACGGCCTTACGCCGAGCATAAATTTTAACAAGATAATATCTACAATTGCATTGAAAAATTATACCTTCATCGCCAATATTTTGTGGACATATCCCAGTCTTAGGGTTATATTTAGTGTAGATTATTTCCAATTTTCCATTTAAGGATTATAATCTCAATTGTTTAATGTGACATGCAAATTGAAAGTTTTACCATTCTTGATGTGCGTTTCTGGTTCGTTATATTGCATTCAAAAGGAGATAAGTAGCAGATTTGCATTGCTTAGGCTGGAGCATTAGTAATTATCCTCTAATCTACTAACCCACCTTGTTACTAGATTTTAGAAACGAAAAAGAATTTTTTATTTACATTTAAAAGGATGGATATCTGTACCTCCACAAAGCCATGTGTTACGAATTATCAATATTTTCTACAAAACTGTTGTTTGCTTTGTAGAAACAATATCTTGCAATTTCTTTATTTACATGCAAAAGGATGCACATTTTACCTACTTGTGTTTATTTACATGCAAAAGGATGCACATTTTTCCTACTTCTGCTTAGAATGGCATGGCTTCTCAGTTCAAGATTTCACTTTTTAGTTTATTTTACATATATATATTTATATTACCTTTTTTCTCATAAACTAGATATTGTCCTACAAGCAATTTATTTAATAATCTCACTATGCAAATCAATTGCATTGCCCAGGGTATTCTTTTTTTTCTGTATTTTCATGCAGATAATATATTTAATATCTCATTAAAGATTATTGTAGCCATTCTGAATCGGCACTCCACATTATGTGCGGGATAGATGGTTTACGCTTCTACAACGGGATTACGCTTCTACAACTACTGGGAAGATTAACTTGGTGTCGATATTCGTTGTTGAACTTTACCCAATTGTCGTTGTGTATATTGAGGCTGAGCTTGGTGAATGCCTCACTGGATGTGGAGCCTATTGTGTCCATGTGTGGTCATCCTGAGGCTGAGCTTGGTGAATGCCTCACTGGATATGGAGCCTATTGTGTCCATGTGTGGTTCATCCTGATGTGAAGGGATGAGATAATGCCGGTGGTGCAGACGCAAAGCCAGAAGGAAGCACAGAAGGAAAAAGTAAGTAGGAAGAATTTCATCTTCCTCATTTGGAATAAGAAGTCAAGCTCCTAGGGCAGAGGAGTACACCGTGAACCTTGTAGCTGAGATAGATGCGCGAGAAAGATGTCATTACATATCGTTTGTTATACTAGGGAAAATATCGAGACTTGTGATATGTATCCACAAAACAAAATGATTATTTGATCAAAATATTCTCTTCGTGGCAATTCATGGATATTTAGCTATATAAAGGTGAGAGAAAGCACACACATAATGATTATAGATCAATGTTGCCTCTTATTTTTTTTTGAGAACAAGGTGGTCGTACCACCGCTCGATTAGATAGAAAGAATTGACCCAGTTTATAAGGAAAACCGGGTCCAAAAACCATACAAGCTGTACAAAAGAACACACAGACGAAGCGACCCGTCGCCCACACGACACAAGCCGGACAGACGCCACAAACACACACCACCCGCTCCGGAGCCGCCGCTCCGGCGTAGCAACCAGATCGACCTCCGCATTGCCCGGAAGCAATCCAGTCATGGTCGACGAACCCTTTGCCCACGCAGTCTTCATCCAGGTTGCCACCAAAACCACCATGTTCCGGGGCCGCCGCCCCGGTATAGCAACCAGATCAACCTTCGCGTTGCCCGAAGGTGATCCAGTCAGGTCGACGAACCCTCTGCCCGCGCAGTCTTCATCCAGGTCGCCACCCAGACCCCCGCTAGACAACGGCTCTGCCTCATAGAGCCGTCGTAGCGTGGGAACCCAAGACCGCCGTCTCGACGTACCGCCACCGTCCGGGGCCGCCGCCCCGGTCGTCCGCTCCCCTGACCACATAGCCGCCCTCCCTAAGCGTCGCGAGCCCATCGCACCGTGAGGGCTAGAACCTCCAAGGCGGCGCCTCCAACAAGGAAACGACGTGTCCGTCATCACCGCCCGCTCGTGAAGGAGCTTAGGCTTTCACCCGGAAATCTTAGCACCACCACGTCGGGCGGGAACGAGCACTCCACGTCGACGCCCCCAAGAGGGAAAACGACGCCTAAAAGCGCCGCCGTCGCCGGCTCCAAACAAGTCGGAACAAGGCTTTCGCCTGGAGGTCGTCTCGACCGCAAAGTAAGGGAGCGACGCTGCTGGGTAGATCCGTGGTCGCTCACCGAGCTTCTCCGCCTGCCGTAGCCGCTGCAGCACCTCCCGCAGCCGGAGCCACCTTGCAAGCCGCACCTCTTGCCGCATCGATCCGGGGCCGCCGCCCCGGCTTCCACGTCGCCCGGGTGCCGGAGCACGGCAGCAGAAGCCACTACCGCGCCGGAACCTCTCCCCTGCACTTCGCCCTCCAGCCGCACCGCCCCATGCTGCTGACGCCGCGGCCCGCTCGGCCCGCCTGCGGCCCAGATGGGGCCCGGCCTTCCGCGCCGCCGGCCACCACTGCCGCCAGGCAGCCCGACGCCCAGCCAAGACGGCGCCTTCCGTGTCGCCGGCCAAGGCAAGCACCGCGCCCGCGCCTCGCTCCGTCGCCGTCGCGGGAGAGCCGCGAAAAAGGAAACAACGCCCAGCCGCCGCCATCCTAGGGCGCGCGCGGCTTTGCCGGCGCTTCCCTCCGGCGGCGGCAGGGCAGGGGGAGGGTGGAGGCGCCCCGGCGGCGGCGGTTTTTAGGGTTTCCCCCCGGAGCCGCCAGAGGAGGCGACGCGGGGGGTGGGGGGTTTTCGCGGAATGTTGCCTCTTATGTGTTTTGAAGCCTTGGGCTATGACAACAATTTACCAGAGTTGGAGAAAACACTGGTGCACAATGACGAGCAATATGCTGTTGGAGTAGGTACTATGGCGGCGTTGTTGGACTAAGGTACTAAGCACAATAGCGGTGAAAAAGTTAATTTGAAGGATGAATAAGGTAATTTGAAAACCTGTAGCAATTTGAAAACCCGTAGCAACGCACGGGCATTCAACTAGTAACACATTATGGATGGGTTTGGTAGCTCAGTAGTTTTAAAACCAGAGTATTGTAAAACTGAATTATTTCATCGTCGGGTTAAAGAATACTTCAATTTATGCAAAAACAGGTCCGGACTAAAGTTTGCTTTTTAGCAAGAAATTGCAGTTTTGGAGGATACTACAATTTTTAAAATCACATTATTCATTGCATCCAAACACGTCAAAGTATTCTCGAAATACTTTTAACAAACTCCCAAACGGGCCCTATATCACTATATGTATGAACCAAGTTTTTATCCTCACACCTAAAACAGTACGGTAATTCTAAAAAAAACCCTAAAACAGTACGGTGGCCCCTCATGTTTTTAGGAACAAGTGGCCCACATGTCAGTTCTATCGAACGGAGCCAGGCCGGAGATTTTGCGGCCTCCACCTCCATGTGGCATGTCAGAGCGCCGAGCCCAAACCCGAAGCCGAGCCCATACATCTCCCTCTCCTCCCTTCTTCCTCGCCGCACCACCCCATCCCCACGGCCTCGCCACCGCCCCGACCCACCCAACCCTAAACCCCCTCAGACCGTCCAGGTCTCGCCGGAGCCGCCCGGCCGGGGGCGCGGCGGAACCGGAATCCCTCTGCGGAGGAGAACAGATATAGTAGGCCGAGCGAGGCCGCCGCAAGGGAGGACCCAAGATGAGGATCATGATTAAGGGCGGCGTGTGGAAGAACACGGAGGACGAGATCCTCAAGGCGGCCGTCATGAAGTACGGCAAGAACCAGTGGGCGCGCATCTCCTCGCTGCTCGTCCGCAAGTCCGCCAAGCAGTGCAAGGCCCGCTGGTACGAGTGGCTCGACCCCTCCATCAAGAAGGTAATCAATGCGGCTGCCCACCCCCAAACCTTCTGTTGCCTACTCGTGGTTCCGAGTGCTCCTTGGGTTTTGCGATGCCGTGTGGTGCTTTGTTAGCGTGGGAACTGCGATTAGATGCCGTTATGGACTGATTAGAAATTAGAGGATCCGCGATTGTCTCGTGATTTGAAAGGTCCCGTAGTTGTGATGTGGTGCTCGTAAGTACAATTTCTATATAGCCTGTGCAAATGCTATTCAGCTTGTAGTGTATACTCTACCTTTTCCCTGTATTGCTCTATCTTCTGCAAATACCTCACTATCATTACGGCCAGATTTAAAAATACATCCCACATCTGTTTTTCTAATCAAAATACAAACCACATCTGTTTTTCTAAACATGTACAGATCGATGCTAGGTTCTTCTCTCTTTCAAGCCATACCATGCTATAAATCTATACACTACCTGTGAAAAATCTAGTGATACATATGATAAAATCTTGTGTAGTAAACTTCCAACAAACGGAGCCAACTAATCGTTTGTATCCCGTCTAATATTCTTGGTAGAGAGGTTAATATAACAGACAAAGTTCATCATCTTTGGGTTTTCGTCATATATACTCATTTTCTGGTGATGAATATTTGTCTTTGAACGATGTTAGGATGTTCACATGTTTTTTGTTATATCATTGAAATAGGAACCACAAGCTGTTAAAGTTCTATTAAAGATGTTACTAATAAACACAGTTGGCAATTCTAAATGGGATGTTTAACTCTTTATTGGAATTGTCATATAATTCTTGAAACTTCAACGTTTATTTAAAACCATGTAAAACTTAACTGAACCGTATTTTTGTGTGGTTTACATACAGATTGAAATGAATCTTCGAAAATAACCATCAATCTTCACTTGTGATATGATGCTTTATGCTTCTTTAATTGATTATCTGCTCTTTATGACATAGTTCTGCCTTTTTTCAGTTGTCTTTAATATAATAATGGGTTTTTCATTTGTTTCACTTAACTAAAACTCATGTTTGTTGACTCCAGACTGAGTGGACAAGGGAAGAAGATGAGAAGCTTCTCCACCTTGCTAAGCTCATGCCTACTCAATGGAGGACTATTGCACCTATTGTAGGCCGGACGCCATCTCAGTGCCTCGAGCGTTATGAAAAGCTGCTTGATGCTGCCTGTGCTAAGGATGAGAATTATGAGCCTAATGATGACCCAAGAAAGTTGCGACCTGGGGAGATTGATCCAAACCCTGAGTCAAAACCTGCGCGTCCAGATCCTGTTGACATGGACGAAGATGAAAAGGAAATGCTTTCCGAGGCAAGGGCTCGCTTAGCTAACACCAGGGGTAAAAAGGCAAAACGAAAGGCAAGAGAGAAACAGCTTGAAGAGGCGAGGCGGCTTGCATCACTGCAAAAAAGAAGAGAACTGAAGGCAGCTGGTATCGACAACCGGCACAAAAAAAGAAAGCGAAAGGGAATTGACTATAATGCTGAGATCCCTTTTGAAAAGAGACCTCCTCCAGGCTTTTATGATACGGTGGGTGAAGACAGGCCACTTGAGCATGTACAGTTTCCAACTACTATTGAGGAGCTCGAAGGGAAGAGAAGAGTAGATGTAGAGGCTCAGTTAAGAAAGCAAGACATTGCCAGGAACAAGATTCTGCAGAGGCAGGATGCCCCTGCCGCAATAATTCAAGCAAATAAACTCAATGACCCAGAAGCAGTCACAAGAAGGTCCAAACTAATGCTTCCACCACCCCAAATTTCTGATCATGAATTGGAGGAGATTGCAAAGATGGGTAATGCCGGCGATCCTGCTCTAGCTGAGGAGCTTGGTGAAGGAAGCACTGCTACTAGGACATTGCTTGCAAATTACTCCCAGACTCCAAGGCTTGGTATGACACCACTGCGAACGCCGCAACGAACTCCAGGTGGGAAAGGTGACACTATTATGATGGAGGCAGAGAATCTTGCACGTCTAAGGGAATCGCAAACACCTCTTTTAGGAGGCGACAACCCAGAGCTTCATCCATCAGATTTTTCTGGCGTTACACCACGTAAGAAGGAGATACAGACTCCGAATCCCATGGCAACGCCTCTGGCTAGCCCTGGCCCTGGTGTTACCCCAAGGATTGGTATGACACCCTCCAGAGATGGAAGTTCTTTTGGTTTAACTCCAAAAGGTACCCCTTTCCGGGATGAGCTCCGCATAAATGAAGAGGTAGAAATGCAGGACAGCGCTCAGCTCGAGCTTCGTAGGCAAGCTGAGTTGAGAAGAGGTCTGCGATCTGGTTTTGCTTCAATTCCACAGCCTAAGAATGAGTACCAGCTAGTTATGCCACCCATCACAGAGGAGAAGGAAGAGTCTGAAGAGAAAATTGAAGAGGATATGTCAGACAGGTTAGCACGAGAGAGGGCTGAGGAACAAGCAAGGCAGGAGGCATTGCTCAGGAAGAGATCAAAAGTCTTGCAAAGGAGTTTGCCTAGGCCACCTGCTGCTTCAGTGGAGATTCTCCGACAATCTCTGATTAAAGGTGGAGAAAGCAGAAGTACCTTTGTGCCTCCTACATCACTTGAACAAGCTGATGAGCTGATAAATGAGGAGCTCCTTAGGCTCCTTGAGCACGATAATGCTAAATATCCCCTTGACGAACAAACCCAAAGAGAGAAAAAGAAAGGGAACAAGCGTCAGGCAAATGGGACAGCTTCCATTCCTGAAATCGAAGGTTTCGATGAGCATGAACTGAAAGAGGTACATTTTCCCTCTTTATCATTGGTATTTCTGTTGAACTGCAGATCCAATTTAGTTATAACATTCATCCAGTTCTTGTATAGTATTAGCCTATTAGGTACATCAATAATAACTTCAAATCATGTGGACACATCATTATATATACCTCAACGAGTAACACAGTAATATGATAGCAGCAGCCTAAACCATTCCTTTGCCAACCTGTATGATCTTACGTCTGATTGTCAATGTCGGCTATAAATAATCCTTTGGCATTAAATGCTATCCTGGAAATGGCAAGGAAAGGACAAATAAATTTATACACTGGGAGCTGAATAAAGCACAGCACTAACAAGATTACTGTTTAGATGTAGGATTCATAGAACAATAATGCTAGTTTTTTACTTAATTCTTATTGTGTATGCACTATAGTTTTTCCTTGAATATTCTTTGTGAACTTTTGTTGGATAGTCGTAACAAAACGAACATTCCATGAAGTATCTTAATGCCTTCTTTAGATTTACCTAAATTTGCATTTATATGAACTTAAATTTCAAGCTATGGATGCAGCTTAAATTGGCCTTAAGACCCTTAGAGTTTTAAATAGCCCTGCCATCATTTCATAACATGCAGATTTGTGTCATAGGAGGTTAGGAATTATAGTAGTGTTCTAAAATTGTTTGTTAAAAGTTAACATTGTCTTCCCCTGATCTCTGTAGAGTATACGATTGCTTGCTACAGGTGCTATCTGCAATTAGGTAACATATAGGTGTACAAAAGGCAATGAGGGTATAAGATTGCTTGAGAAATAAGTCAAATAACCACTTCCTGGTTAGTTAGATTGTACAGTTTAAAAAAATTGTTGCTCTGAAGTGTAGAAAGATGTTATCATCTACAAGTATTGTGTGAGTTAGAATTGTCATGTTATGCACATGGGCACATCGCCACATACACACACACACACACACTATAGAGAATTGTGCAGTATTTCTTCGCAATAGTTTTGACAAGTTGCTGGTATTCTTTCTGCATAAGATTTCAGATGCGCATATATTGTAATTTTGAAGGGCTTTCTCAAGAGCATTCTGTCTGATAATTTAGTAATCACTTACTATCATCCAAGATTGCAATTTTTTACTTTTTACTGGAAGGCAGTGTGTTATGAGTGGTTTGTGTAACTGTATTCCGGAGTTCGTCTCTTGCCTCATCTTTATTTACATGTTTTAGGTTATGTGTTACTGTTCTTTGTGTCAATCCTGTTTACATTTTTCAAATCGCTTCATTTCTTTGTTGACAGGCAAGTTCTATGGTTGAGGAGGAGATTCAGTATCTTCGTGTGGCCATGGGCCATGAAAATGAATCTTTTGAGGATTTCGTAAAGTCACATGATGCATGCCAAGAGGACCTTATGTTTTTTCCGACAAATAACAGCTACGGTCTTGCCAGTGTTGCTGGAAATGCTGATAAGATTTCTGCTTTGCAACATGAGTTTGAAATTGTGAAGAAGAGAATGGATGATGAAGCAAAGAAAGCATCTCGGCTTGAGCAGAAGATCAAACTGCTGACACAAGGATACCAGGTTAGCTGGGGATGATACGTTGTCTTCTTTGTAGTATCTATGTTAATTTTGACTTTTCTCAGGCAACATGCCATACAGCCTGGCTATGCTAACCGCCTCTCTGTAGTTAGTTTTAGGACACTTCTCTTCCAAATGCCCCATTACCATTAGGCCATTGTGTTACCTGTCAAGTTAAAATGCACTATGTGGAAACCACCCCAGACTATGAAATACTATTGGGCTGTCCCAAACCAAAGCTGCACAATTTTTAGGGTGATACATCTCTTTTGTGATTGTTTCTGGCTTTGCTTTTTACTTGATATACTGGATTAGTTCTACTAAAAGAAAATTGTATGATACTGACCGCACATTGTTTCTAGCTTTTCCATGTCGATATGCAATGCTGATGGTTTGCTTTACTTTTTAATTGATTTGTTAGGCACGGGCAGCGAAATTGGGGTCACAGATCCAAGACACCTTCAAGCAGATGAACACTGCAGCAACGGAACTTGAATGCTTCCAAGAGTTACAGAAACAAGAACAGATGGCTGGTGCCTACCGTGTGAGAAATTTGGCTGAAGAAGTGAATAAACAAAAAGCATTAGAACGTACTCTCCAAAGCCGCTATGGTGATCTGTTGTCTGGTTACCAGAGGATCCAAGAACAAATTGAGGAACACAAGAGGCAACTTAAGCTACAGGAGGAGGCAATGGAGGCAGAAAAACGTGCTAAAGAGGAGGAAATAGAGGCAGAAAAGCGTGCTAAAGAGGAGGCAATAGAGGCAGAAAAGCAAGCTAAGGAGGAGGCTGCAGCTCTAAATAGTGCCGCTGACGAAGAAAATGAGAGGAAGAGTCATAGCGTTGACGAGGAATCAGGACGGACGACCAGGGCTACTGATGAAGGACCTGCAGGAGGGAAAGAAGACAATGAGGATCAGATGAATATGGAGAATGCAGATGTAGATAAGAACTTGTAGGCCCTATTCCTCCAGTACCAGGCACTCTAGTGAATAATGATGAGGCTTCCATTCAACAGAGTACTTCCAGTGCTCAGAGTGGTGACAATGTTGATATTGCTCGTGACAAGGCTGACTCATCAAAATCAGATAGTCAGGAGAACACAAATAGTAGCATGGATGTTGATATTGGTAGTCAGGAAGAGGGAAAGAATGTTCTTGTGACTGCTGCTACAAGTACAGATGTAGGAAACACTGCTTTATCTTCAGATCAAGCTGCGTCAAATGAAGAGAACAATGCTGTTCCTGAATAAGTTATCTTTCTGTACCTCATCTTTGAAGGGTGTCACAGACAGGATGATGGTGACTAAGCAAAGAGAGGATACTAAGTGCAAATTGTGAAATCTGTATGTCTTGGTAACATTGTTGATGCAAGGCCAAGCTGCCAGAAGATACCAGTAGAAGCAAATCGAGTTTTCAAAGTTGTAGACTAAAACTTTTTCTCTCCGTCTGAAGACTAGCTTGACGTGCCATGTTGATTTTGTCAAATTTCGTTGGTCAATCTTCTGTTTCTGTTGATCTGAACATTTTTGGATGGTACAAACCTGCCATTTACGATTTTCAATCCAAAATATGAACTTGAGAAAAGAAGAGACTCTGCAGATATTGTGTACTTGTGTCATCCTATTATCTACTTTTGCATCTGATGAATTTTTATAAAGAGAAGTCCATATTACCCCTTGAACTTGTCACGGAGTTCAGATTGCAACCCTTATGTCCATTACCGTTCACAGTACACCCTCGAACTCTCAAAACCGTTTGGATTGCAACCCTCTCCTAGTTTTGAGGTGGTTTTTACCCGGTTTTGACATGTCAACATGTACAGGTCAGCTTCTTCTCCCTCCTCCAGTTCTTCACACTACTCTGTTTGTCTGCTCCATCCCCTTCATCTCTCGTGTCAAGCAACCCCAAAATTCCGCTTTTTTTTTTTTTAATTTTCCATTGTCTCGCAGTGTATGTTTCTATAGTTTGGTCTGCCGCTAACCTTGCACTAACCAGCAACTGGTTTCGCCATCATGCCATGTATAATTAACCCCGCTATTACTTCCGTGGAGAGTTGGTTCGGTCTGATACTATGCACGGACTGGTATAGAGCAGATGCGCTGTACGGCGGCGGTGTCCAGTTCACTCAGAAAGAATATAAAGAGAAAAATGGGGATCGGGACAGAGAGCTTCTCCTGGACACTGATGCGGCTGCGGTCAACGACGACAGCAACATCAATGGCAATGGCAACGCTCTCTCACGGAACGCATAAGAGAGAAAGAGATTTTTTTAAGGACAGATTGAACTTGGTGCCATGTAAACCTGATGTGGCGCTACAGACTACAGAGAACAAAACCAGGGCTCAATACCATCTCAAACCCGGAAAGGGCTGTAATCTAGACGGATTTCATAGTTTAGGGGTGTAATTTGAACGGTATTAGAAATGAGGGTTGTGCTCTGAACTTCAACACAAGTTTAGGGGGGTAATAAGAGGCGTTTTGGCTCCCGGTGTAGATGCACCCGGTAGATTTCAAAAAAAATTCAAAATTTGAAAACTCGTCAAAAAAATCTGAAAAAAATCATGCACGTACATGACCCCGGTACGCACCACCTTATTTTTTTTCGCGACGAAATACCATCGTACGCGCCCTGTACAAAAATGACAAATTTCCTGTCAGACAAGTACAGTTCAAAATTTGAAAATCTGACAGGAAATTTGTCATTTTTGTACAGGCCACATACGATGGTATTTCGTCGCGAAAAAAAATACGTTGGTGCGTACCATGGTCATGTACGTGCATGATTTTTTTCAGATTTTTTTGATGAGTTTTCAAAGTTTGAATTTTTTTTGAAATATCGGGAGCATCTACACCCGGGTGCCAATGCGAATTTCCGGGGTAATATGGACTTCTCTCATTTTTATATCAGTCTGATTGCCGACATGGGCTTTTCTGAACCGACTTGTAGTCTTGTACTGCTATACTCTACCAATCATATTGTTGACATATGGTTTCCTGAACTACCAACCTGGTCTTCTATTGTTTTTATTCCAATTGTTGCAGATCTACGAGGCAGACAACATCTATTGGCTTAATCTGTACGACTTCCTCCATCTGGTAAGCACTTCGGGTTCTATCTTCGTGCCACTTGGTTTGTTTAAGCTTTGAATTGCTAATTCGTCTCTGTTAGTAGTTCTGCTGCACTAGCTCTAGGATTCGTTTAAATATATGTACAATTTGGTACTAAAATCATAGGAAACATGCTTCTTGTGAACCAGTACAGGCTGAAATTTTTCGACTAGCTTGGTTCAGCATGTAGATTCCCCTTGCTTTGCAAGTGGGCAAAAATTCGACTGAACTTTTCTACAGTTGCTTTTGCAGACATTATAGAAAGGAGTAGGCACATATTGCATTTGACTTGATAACGTGGTGGCTTCAAATCAGCTCTAAACAGTTGGGTTCCAAATGAGTAATACCTTTTCTAGGTTGTGTTTCAATGTACTATCACATCTATCTTTGGCTAAGAGTTTTATTTAGCAGTCATGTTTCGTTCAGTTCGACTACAGGTTGTTTTGGGTGATTTTATGCCCAGGGGCATAGGTGCTTGAATTTGGGTAAAGCTACTATGTATCTGCCTCGTCTGAATTCAAACACTGCTCCTCTTTCAAACACTGGTCACTTTTGTTGCATATGCAAGTTCACGCTGTGCTGTGTTATAGGTAGCTGTACCTCGTGAATCCTTATTCAGTAGCTGCGTGTCCCATTATTTCCTCTTTTAAAAAGATTTATACAGGGAATTAATTATTACAACTTCAATTGGTGTTGCTCAGAATTGAGGAGGAACTTTTTCCCTGCAAACAGATAGCCCTTTACAAGTGTCCCTTGTTTGTACATCACACTTGGTTACGGTGAAGAACTAGTGGTAATATATTCTTATGAATATCAATAACATTAAAGGAAATGAAAATGTCTGTACTCCTGAAGTATGATGTGCTATATATATTCCAGCATCTAGCGTGTGAAAACCATTATGGAAAATAAGTTGTTGCATCCACCGTCTATCTACCCTTTTCATGTTTATTTGCTCTCCTACAAGCTTTCATGACTAAACAAAGAGAGAACATAAAGCTACTATTTACTTTAAAGTATATGTATGTTCTATGTTCATCGTAATGTATTGTGCTGCGTCTGCTGATTTTTGGTGTTGCTTTTGTGGTTTGTTTCTCATTGAAATTAACTATGGCTGAGGGTATAGAGTGAAAGGCATGTTCCCATTTACTTAACGAAGTGCATCCGTTACCTTTGCAAGCTGATTGCTGAACCGAAACCCTGTCCCTATCATCGATTGTATTAAGGCTGGCCAAAACGGCGGCCCCTCCGCGCCCCGCGACACTGTAGCTCGAACTGTAGCTAGCTACAGTCAGCTACAGTCGCGGTGGGGCCGCGCGTCAGCGACCCAGCGCGCCCGGAATTTTTGCAGAGAAGCACGCGGGGGGCGGAAATTCTATGTTCTTCTCAGAAAAACTGGCGACAGGGACCTATTTGCAATTCCGTAAAAGTTTGGGTTCTTTTTTGTAAAACGCCACAATCCCCCACCTCCCTCCTCCGCGGCCGCACGCCGCCACCGCCGCCGCCGCGCGTCCTCGCCGCTCCTGCGCTCGCCGTCCAGATCGACGACCACTGCGAGGTTCGCCGTCGGCTCCCGCACCTCCTCGCCGCATCTCGCGTCCCGGGGCGCCGCCTGGGCGCCGTAATCTCCGCGGACGCTCCCGCCATCCTCCGCCGCCTCCGCCCGCCGCCGCGGCCGCTCCGGCGACCCAAAATGGGCGGCGCCGCCGTCTACAGACTCGCCGCGACGGCGCGCAGCCGATGCACGCACGCTCGCGTCCCAGGGAGCAGTGACGCGTCGCCGGCGACGCGGTCGCCGCCGTGCCAGTGTGCTGCCACATCCCAGGCCCACGGACGTCCCCGTGGGCCTGGGATGGCTCTGGGCCGCTGCTGGGCCTGGCCGGCTGGTGCGCGGCTCGAGCGGCCCTTTTTTTTCTCTCCCTTTTTTTCTACTTTCCTTTTCCCACAAAAAAAAAATAATTATTACACCTGTTCAAATACAAGAAAAAATACAGATATTTCCCGTATTTCCATCTTCAAACTCATTTCAAAAACAAAAACAAAAAATAGTACTTATTTGTAGTACTTAGCTCCAAGAAAAAAAATGCTACTTACTTCCAAATTACTTATTTGTGCTACTTATTTGCAAAAAAAAAAATGGAATACTACTTACTTGCAAACGGATTGAACTACATCAAAATTCACGGAAAGCAGATAAAAAAAAAAAACACATTCGAACATCTTTTATTTTTTTCCCTCCTTTTTTTTCCCTACTTTCCTTTTCCCACAAAAAAAAAAACTATTACACCTGTTCACATACAAAAAAAAAAGGCAGATATTTCCTGTATTTTCCATCTTCAAACTCATTTCAATAAAACAAAAAAATTATTACTTATTTGTAGTACTTAGTTCCAAAAAAAAAAGAATTGCTACTTACTTCCAAATTTTTTTTTTGAATACATAAAAAAACACGAAAAAAATGAAATACATCTGAACATTTAAAATTACCCACGAGATTAAATGTATTACTTATTTGTACTACTTATTTGCAAATTAATTGGAATACTACTTACTTGCATACGAATTGAACTACATCAAAAATCACGGAAAGCAGATGAAAAAGAAAACATTTGAACATTTGAAATTGCTCATAAAAAAAATCAAGAAGCTCTAAGATATAGGAACATGCTCACAAATACAAATTCCGAAATATTACGACAAAATATATCACAAATCTCAACAAAAATACATGCAACGAATGATAAAATTCAACTTGCTAAAACAAATTTAGACCATGAGCTTAAATATAACATGATTTACATAATTTAAAACACTTTATACATATTGTTTTACGATATTTGAACCATTTTGCGAAACTACTGAATGTCGCGAAATCAGTAGCTTCGACTATATCCACCAGAAAAAATTGTCAATTTTTACCAGCAAGCTTCTTTCAATTCCTGTAATAAAAGAGTAGAACCAACAGAAAAAAAACTATAAATACCCATCGCCAAAATATAAAAAAATATATGAAAATATTAAAGGAAAAAAAAAGGATCACCTATTTTCCACAAAAGACAAATAAATTCGAACAATTCAAATTGCCCTACATGTGCACAATTTTATGAGAAAGGCAATCATATTTCATCATTCCAGCTCAAATTACAAGTATCAATATTTTCTTAGTGTCATATGACTTCCAAGTCTCCTGATTCCGCAACCACTATAACTTGAAAATGTGGACATTTCCAAAAATTGAAATTCACCACATTTCCCCTGGTTTTTTTTCCCCCGAAAAACTTTCGTACCTTCCGAAATACAACTTCAACAATTTTCAGATCTGCAAAACTTCAAAATGTAGACATTTTCAACATTTCAATTCCACCACATAGCCACATCATACAAATTTGAAAATTCCAAAAAAAATCGAATCCTTCCAAACACATAATGCATTTCCTCTAATTACGTAACTACATTAGATATCTATGGCAAAATACAACCGCATTTAAACATTCAAATTTGGAAAATATTTCGAGATAATTCGAATGCATTTTCTCTAATTACATTTAAACATTCATAACACAATATAAATATGTTTGAACATTCCAGCTTGCTAAATATTTTTATATTTTTTAAAAAATATAAAAAAACAGAAAAAAATACTAACTATTTATGGTAAAATACAAACATATTTGAACATTCAAATTTAGTTAATATTTGGATACAATATAAATAGATTTTTCCTAATTGTAGAATCAAATCCAAAAAATGTGCATTCCTACTAATTACATACTTACAGAATAAAAAAGCATAGTTAACCATTTTCTCTAATTATGGCTTGATTTTAAATTGAAATTAATAAGCACCGAAACAATTTATTCCCTCCAATTATTGAGTTCAATTAAAAATTTAACACAAAACACAGCCATATCATACCAACTCAACTAAATTAATATTTACAAACAATATTACTGAACTTCCTTCAATTATGTGGTTCAATTTAATAAATGTTCAACTTGAAGTTAACTCTCTCTAATTATGTAGTCAAATTTAAATAATGCTTCATTCCATTCACATTTAAAGAAATCAAAAATTTGTTTCCTCTAAAGATTGATTCAATTTAATAGATGTTAACACAACATATTTCCTCTAACCAACAAGCTAAATCACATATTCACGGCGAAATAGACACATAATATTTAGACATAACCAGAATATATTCTCTCTAATTATGGTGGTTCGTATGAAAATAATGGCAACATAAAACCATATTGAACCATTCAAATTTGCTTAACATATTTGCAAGTAATATAACCTATATCCCTCTAATTATGTAGTTACATTTAAAAAAAATATTGTTTACATGAATGTTTTCAGAAAATACAAACACGTCTACTCTAATTATGGATTGCTTCCAAATTGAATTCCACCTAACTACATTATACAAATTAGAACAACCACATTCCCTTACAATATATATACCGCAAATAAAGAAACAAACAAATTATTATAACATATCCTCAACAAAGGCGCGTCGTGTCGCCGCACTAAATTCAACTATCTAAATATTTGAATATTCTACAAAATATATAAGAAATTTTCGAACGAATTACTATCTACTCATAACAAAATAAAAAACATGTTTGCAAATTGTAATTTTCGCCGACATTTTAGAGACTTTTCCTGATATTCCACAAAATATGACAAGAATGCTCCCAAAAAAATAACCGCAACATACTTATAGCGAATTACAAATATATTTCAACATTTCAATTTCACCAACATTTCTGACATCGTACAGACAAACTCACAAAATATGACAAGAATACTCATCAAAAAATACTATCTATTCATGACAAAATAAAAACATGTTCCAACATACCAATTTAGCTAACATTTTGGTTAAAAAATATATATATATACTGCAGAAAAAAAAAAAGCATCAAGGGCGTGCCGTGACGGCACGCCAAATTCCACTAGTATGTTTCAAGGATTGTTCCAAGTCCCTCGCTGTGGAGTAGCCGAGTAGGTGCCCCAGTTACATTTGGTGATCTATCTTGTATCAGTGCGATTACGTTTATAAGGCAAACTCTAAATAAGAAGGACGAGGTGGTGAAAGAAGGTAGCGATTTCCCCCATTTTTGTAGCGTTGTGAATTCCTAAGGTTTTTGTGTGATTTCCTTTCGAGAAACAGGTAGCTTCTTAAACGGATTTTTATTAGGACGTTTGGTTTGGGTTTAGAAATTTAGAAACAATTTGCAAGACGTTGTCATTTTTGTCTGCATGCCTTTTTGCCTAGTACGGCATGGAAAAAACTACAAAACAGGCATGGAGAAAAGGATAAAAATGGTGGCCAACTGTCTTGGCGCGTCGAATTCATTCCGGCAGCCAGCCAGCTAGAGGAAAGCGCGCGTTTTAGCAGTTGGGGTGTACAGTACATATGATGGAGTGAACCTTATTCGGACGATCGATTCCCTTTCCTTTTTCTGGCCCGGCCGATCCCACGCGCAAACTGCTCATTTCCTTTTCGTTGCTGCCTAGACTGATAGACTCCACGTGACGAGCTGGACTTTAAATCAGACGAATTCTCCTTGTAATGCAGATCAGGTATAGTTTTCTACGAGTAGAAAGGACTTTACAGTGTAAAGTTTACACAGCTCGTTTAGACGACAAGTGCTGCTTGATGCATCCTGAATTGGAACCGCTGCTTGACTTTACTTTTCTTTCTACCGCTTCCATCTCAGCCCCTAACTTTTGATCCGACGAACCATTACCATCATCAATAAAACCCTAACAGTAAATAAAACTAGAGAAAGAAAATAATCTTGGGTTGGCGTCGATACAAAATTGAACCACGGTGTGGTGCCGAAGCTCTAGAGGACGGACGCAGCGCATGTGACGATGCTGCTGCCTTGCTAGGCCTACGCGTCGTGTTTATGGCCATTTACGTCTGGGAATAGCGTGGGCAGCTTCGCGCTTCCCGATTCGGCCTCTGCCATTTACACGAAATTTCGCAGCAGGGCAGTAGGAGCCGGTGGCCATTGCAAGTTCTTGGTTTCATCGTGAAAGAAAAAATCACCGGACGGCAGTCACGGAGTGCGAAGCGATTCATTGGAACGGAACCATGGCAGTGTGACGCCCTGCCCTACCATGTCCCTCAGTAGTCCACATCCCATCCCATGATCCCATCCGTGTGGTGTGCCCCCCCGCATTCTCACTCCGCCTACTAAAACCCCGCCCTTCCTTCCTCCCCAGCACGACCGGCACCAGCAAGGAGCAGGTGGTCGGCGGAGGAGAACAAGCGAGGGTTCCGGTCTGTCCCTACTCTGCGTCCTGGCTTGCACTCTTGTTCTTCATCCTGCTTGTTTTTTGAGTTGCGGCGGGTTTGATCTTGATGCCTCTGAGATCGTTTTGGGGTTTCTTGCGCCACCTGTCTGCAATCTTTCCTTTTCTTAAGTGGCGCTAGGTTTAATCTTGATAGTGCCGTAGGATCTTTCGTTTCCCTTGTGATCTTGTGTGGTTTTATGCTTCTGGCCCCAAGTTCACTCTTTCTCTCCTGGGGTGTTCTTGGTTTTGGTCCATTGTTCGTCACTCATCCACTGACTGGAGTGCTGAGATCTTGACCATAAATAAAGTGTCTGTTTGGCACGAGTTCTTGAATAAAAAGGAAAGAAAAAATAACAAGCGGGGAAAGAGTTCGTCTGAGGTGTGAGGTTACCAACTTTCTTTTCCTGCGATAAATATTCTGGCTAGGAAATGGTTTGCTGTGATGAATGTTATGATGTTTATGCATATTTCTACCTGCTGCTTCCAAATCCCACACTGATGACGTCTCGTGATTTTCAGGTGCTTTTTTTTTGTTCTGCTAAAGGATGGGTCTGAAGAAGCTGCTTCAGCTGTTTGGAGTAGGCAAGAACAAGAAGAAGGATGACAAGAAGAAAGGTGATGTACCTTTCCCAAGTGAACACCGATCTTCTCGTCTGCTAGACTGGTAGTGCCTCACATGATAAAATTGTGCTCTGTTTATTCACTGGATATTTCTTTCTCTCCCAATGCTGATGATGGTGAGTCGGCAGTTGGTGTTATCACTCTTTCTTTCGTCAACTAAGATTCATGGATATACGTTTTAGGGGGGAAGGGATACTGCATATCTGGTGATGCGGTCCTAATGGACTAGCTGCTGTTTGGTCCAGATAGTTATGCCAGGATGGTTGGCATATTTTTGCACTAATTTTGTTACAAAACCGTATAGATGAACTTTTAGGAAGGCAACTAGTACTCTCTTATTTTTGCGGGGATCAGTTGATATTGAAGAACTTAAGATCATTTTATTTTGTGAATTAAAATAAAGCCGCACAAAGATCTGTGCAATTTATATCTTACCAACTAGTAGTCATGAGCCACACAACATATACCACATTGTTGTGTGGATCATGAATTTTCACAGGAAAAGTAAAAATATGATATCTTGATAGAATTACAGTGCTACTATTTGTTGGATGAAGGAATACCCAGGGTCCTACTCATTAACTCATGTATAACGCTTACACAGAATTCCTTCCATCTCCGCTAAAAAATAATATATAATTCTTTTTTTTGGTTATTTTCCTGAGCGTTCTTCTAATAAATGAATATTTTTATGCAGGAAAGTCCATCGACCCTCTTTCTCAAGGTAGCTTTATTTGCTCAATGTGAAGTCTTTAAATATTTTACATATGTGCCTCCTGATTGGTTATTTTAAATTAAACAATATAAGAAATTATCTGAAAATGTCGATGGCACTTCTAGATATTTGAGTACTGAGTAAAACAAGCCCTGAAGTGTCTTGCTAATCGCAGAGATAGACAAGCAGGTGATGCCACTAGGACAGTTGTACTTCCTATTATCTGAAAAAAGTGCAGCCAGTTTGGAGTTCATGGGGTCTGGAGCACTGGTATAAGGAAGCACTTTAGTTGGTGCTCTATGTAAGTGAGGTGTCGTATTCACTGCTTGTGGAAATCACAACTAATCTTAGTTTAATTTTACATGTAGTAGTCATGTTATTGACACTGTAGGATCTCTTACAAACCGCATCCAACTTTCACAAAAATAACTAGCTTGCATTTGTGGAGTGGGAACAGCGATACGAAAAATGGGGATTACTAGTCTTACTAAATTGAACCAGTAGATTTTATACCTGTCAAGGTGTGGTTTCATACAAATATAAATTTTAATAATACCTTGGTACCCACAACGAAGAAACACAATACTTTGAGGACAAAGCTATAAAAACGAATGAAAATTGCAAACTGGAAGATAATAGCGGCATCAGGCTGGCTATGAATTACTACTTATGATCAGTTGAATTTCCCAAACGCAGTTTATTTATCCGTGGTGTTCCTTATGAGGAACAGTGCAGATCTCAGTTCTAAAGTGGCATTGTCGCAGTGAATCTCAACAACATTAGTGTTATAAGCTGCATTTGATGTGATCCCATTCTGTATCTCTGTCCTAAACTATGAAAGTTTATGTACATATTTGGTGGTAATGCCGTCCTTAGTCAACAGTCCATTGGATTTCAGGTGCTTCTCCACACTCTACTCTTAATATCCTTGCAAACCAGAGTCTTTTGGATCCCTGTTCAAGTGGGGCTGGTACGGCGCTATCACTGCAAAAGCAGGAGCCTGAATGTTCAAGTAATATCTCGATGATAAAGGAAGTACATGTATCTGAAATTGAGGAATACAAGCCATTTAATCAATTTGATGTTGTTCAAGATTACTCTGACCACCACTATGCAGAGTCGTCACCAGGGGAGGTATGCTCTTGAACTCAGTTTCTTTTAGACACAATTGTGAACTAATTTCCACCTCCAATATGTGACCAGGCCACCAAAGAGTGGGCGAAAACCATCCAGAATGAATGGAAGCTTTTACAGAGAGATCTACCTGGTCGGTACATATCTTATTATGATAAAACCAGTATATTTGTTTTGATCAGGCTAGCAGTACATTGACGAGGAATAGCATATACTGGTCCTTTATTGTTATCACCAAGTTGTTTTTTATGCTGATATTATCTTAGTATTATTTTTTCCCCGATAAATAGAATATATCAAACCTGTGTTAACTTCAAGTTAGTATCACAATTCACAACAGTATCTAAATATGATTATGATATGCCAAATGATTCTTCTAACTTGATCATCTGGGTGTGAGTTTTGATATGGCGTCCCAAATTAATGCTCGCCGATTCCTTGAGTATATTTTTGTCTGTAAGAATGTCCCCCAGACTGTTAAGTACCGAGACTTTAAGGGATCGTTTCTATATTGACAGAGAATACATTATCTAAAATAAAATATAGATAGACATTCAGTCATCATTCTATGCATTTGGTTAGCTGTGCTGGTGCGCACGCAGCCTAACAGGTGCTCACGGTTCTTCTTCAATAAACGGGTCCTGGCTGGTCTCATTTTTTTTTCAAAGTGTATATACTGTTTTTTCAGACAATAATCATTTCATATTTGGAAGAATGGTAAGCTGGAAACTATTTGCAACTCCTAAGTTATTATGCCATATACGGGTCCTAGTGTCACATTGCCATTTCATATTTGTAGCTGCAGTCTTTCTTTTAGAGTATTTGCGCGTTAAATCAGTTGATTTTCTTGTATCAATAATAACTTTGGATCTGAGTTTGGTTTCAATTATGCAGAATCTATATATGTTCGAGTTTATGAGGATAGGATTGATCTGCTTAGGGCTGCTATTGTTGGGCCTGCTGGAACTCCATACCATGATGGTCTGTTCTTCTTTGATGTTCAGTTCCCTCCTCAGTACCCACGATGTCCACCGGTATGTGACCACTTCACACCCCTCTACCCTTATTTTCACAATTTCACACCCGTCTTCCAAGATGCAATATGGTAACAGAAACCTTTTAAATATGCACAGAAAGTTCATTACCATTCGGGTGGGCTTCTGATAAATCCAAACCTGTACAAGAGTGGAAAAGTTTTCCTTAGCTTGCTGAACACTTGGCCGGGTTCTGGATCTGCGAAATGGGAAAAGGCAAATTCCACTATGCTGCAGGTGTTGGTCTCCATCCAGGGCCTTGTGTTGAATGCTAAACCACTCTTCAATGAACCAGCCATCTTTGGCTTTAGAGAAAAGCATTCTCTGGTATATAATCAGACTGCGTTTGTACTATCCTGCAAGACAATGTTGTATTCACTTCAGAAGCCTCCAAAGGTAATTACAGAACCCTTATTTCTTGCCAAGGTGAAGATGCTCCATTTGTTAGTCTTCATGCTATAAAAGAAGATTTCAGTTATCCTGGTTACAATATTGCGGATACTCGTTCAGAAAAAAGAATCTGCATAGATCAATTATACTTGTCATCTCCATAAACTATTTTTAGTAGCCCAGTGCTCCTGACCATAGAGGGGAGGTTTCTTGTGAATTGTGACATGAAATTACCAGTTTTGCACATTTTTGTAACACATTGAAAGAATAAATACGTCCATTTTATGAGAACTTGCCTGTGGCAAGATGGTTAGTTGGGTGGTTGTACCCCTAGCCCACCAGAGTTCAAACCCCAGGTTTGACGATGGTGTTTCTCATTTAAGGCGGAATATTCTTCAGTGGGAGGCGACGTTCCCGTCGACAGCGAGGCGCCCGTGGTGACTTCGTCAATCTCAAGACTCGACCCGCCGACTCAGTCTCTCGGAGGTGCTCATAGGGGTAGGGTGTGCGTGCGTGCGTTCATAGGGGTGAGTGTGTGCGCGTGTATATGAGCGCTTGCGTTGTACTGTGTTTCGCAAAAAAAAAAAAAAATACGTCCATTTTATGAAATGTTGAACACAGTGTACACTGTTTCTTCATGCCATCGAATTCATTCTTACAGGCCTTCCATTTTTCTGCAGAATTTTGAGACCATTATTGTGCACCATTTCCATGAGCGGGAGCGGGCCATCCAGGAGGCATGCGGTGCATACGCTTCTGGCATGATCGTTGGATCATCTGTCGGGGATGGCCAGACATACGTCCGCAACAAGTGCTTTGCGCGTTTCAAGAAGTCCCTGGAGGCACAGACTGAACTTCTCGCCAAGGAGCTAGCCGCTAACAGGATTCGTGCACTACAACTTTAGAGAGACGTCGCTTCTACAGATGAGATCGTGACTACCAGCTAGTTAACTTAAATCACACACGTTATTAATACTCTGCGGTATAATAATCGGCTGTAGTTTAGCACTTGCCATTCGTTTGCTACTTGATGGACACCTTTGATGAGCAATGCAAATTGGCATTTACCAATTTCGCAGACAGTTTGTGATGTTCTTAAGTTTGATCAAATCAGCACATATTGCGCAGGTTCATCTATGAGCACGAAGTAGTCCTATATCATTTGCCTTTTTATTTTACCTTTTTATCGTATTATTTACATATCCCTGTGGATTTTTTTTTTAACCACACGGAGAACTCAGAACAAAAGTATGTGGAGTTATGAGTTCTTGGTGCTTATATTTGGACACACGCGAATGTGTACATATATACTTATATAGCGAGATTCATGGACGAGAGAGGTTTCATAAACCTAGGTTTAGCTGCAACGATGAGTACAATGAAATGCGGATGGATGTGTTTTAGAATTTTTACAATTTATGTTTTTTCATGCTAAAAAGTAAAAAACGTGTTAATCAAAAACGTGTTATTCATAGTTTCAAATGGACAGAATAACTAAGGAAAGTATTGCTATTTTACAAAAAGATAATTTTGTCCTATGAACTATTGGTCAAGTGCAATCTCCTAGACATTGTACCCTAAACATTTGAAAGTAGAGAAATTTGTTCTTAGCCTTGGTCAAAGCAAAGATCAGTGGGATAGCAATTGTATAGCGCAGGTTCGAGCCCCCTGAGTGCGAAAGGAAAATCATAAAATTTAGAAAACAAATAGGAGAACTTCATAGCCAATCTTGATAAAAATATAAAATCATGGGGAATTTGAAGTATATGAAATTTTAAATAAAAATGAAAAATTAATGGCCAAATAAACACACGTAATCTAGCGAAGTACATAATTAAATTGTGTGAATTATTAAATAGTAAAAAAACATTGTCCTAACTATTAAAGAATTAAGAAAATTCACAAATAAATTATGAACGTTAATAAAAAATCACATTATTATATTTTATTTACGTTCATAAGTTATATGAGAGTTTTCTTAAAATTTGAAATTTATTAACTTATGTTTTTAACAGTTTTAAAGTTGAGTGGCTTAAAATAGAATTACTTCTACTCCTCCGGACCGGTTTATAAGTCCTCTACGTATCCCTAGGTCGTGAATTTAACTAATATGAACTAAATTTTAAAATAAAAATTATACCGTTAGAAAATATAAAGTCTAAATTTTCTAATGATATATTTTTATAATATATATCATATTATGTTGCTCAAATATACGACCTAGGGATACGTAGAGGACTTATAAACCGGGACGGAGGGAGTATATTTTTTCATTCCTTAAATTTACAAAATGATCGAACTGAAAATAACTCTTATTTAAAGTCCTTGTGTAAATCTTCTTGACTTGGACTTCTTGAGACGATCAGCTGCACTCGAAGTGCACCTTCAACATCACTCCAGAAGTTCCGCTTCCTTCCAACATTAGCTCTTTCCAAAGTACGTGCCACTGGTGCAAGTGCGAGCATCAATTATAGTATCTCATACCAACGATCATAATTGCTGAAATTATGTCAATAAATTTATATAACTCTTATACCTGTCCTAGACCACGTTAGATCCCCTTCTCGTATATCAGCTTCTGCTTCCTTGAGTAAGGCAAACAACATTTGAACCGGTCACTCATCCGCAATGCGATTGTACATGGACACAAAGCTATGGTATGCAGGTGGTAGTGCTCCCAGTATAATGTCACTGAAGAGCTCATGAGTGATCGGATAACCAATCTCTCTAAGTGTTCCCTCTAAACCAGTCAACCTGATTTCAAACAGCTGAATGGGTTCCCCCAACTAGAGCTGACTATTCATCAGTTCTCTGGTTAGATTAAAACGCTCAGTGCGCACTTGACTTATGAACATAGCCTTTAATTCTTCCATGAGACGAAAGGGGCGAAGGTTTTGGAAACGATCAACCAGCTCTGGATCAATACAAGTGTGCATGAGCTCCTTGACAATACACTCATCATAGAACATATGTGGCCCTCCATGGGCTTCGTCTGTGTGCAAGGGATTCAAGACATGCTCCTTTCCTGTGTTCTTCAGAACACTCATCATGTGGTGAAACCATTCTCCAAAGTTGTTTCCATTTGTAGCTAATGGGGTACGACTTAGCATCAGATTGAAATGATACTTTTCAAAGTGATCAATCTCTCTACAACAAAAACAAGTTTATTTAGACTCTCAGTTTACTATTTTATTTTGCACTACTTTAACTCAATTATAAAATTGAATCCAAGATATGCTCCTACTAAGCCCAGTAATCCTCATGATTGGCACTAAGTGATTCAGGACCCGAGAATCCGACGAACCAAGCACGGATACATGTCACGATACGTGGACGATCGGTAGGCACCATGCCAGTTATAGTAGCTACAACTCATGTTCGTCTTTCGACGTGCGTGTTCAGAACTCATAACTAGTTATGCCCAGACTTCAAGACAACCAACCGTTAAATGCTGCATGAATGGTTCATACTCGACTCCCAGACCCTTGGCCCATGGACTCATGGATACATGTCGCCCGGAGACAAACACCTGGTTTGATGGTGCTACGGTTGGAAGAACACGATCTCCTTGATATCTAATAAACATCTAGTGCGCAATCAAGTTGCAAACAACAAAGGATAAACATCACAGGCAATAAATAATTCATGTGATCTGGTATAGCATTTGTTATCCTCCGGAAAGTCTTGACGCAAAATTCCCAAAGGAAAAATTACCGAAATCGGAAACTGCGCCATGTCTTGTCGCCGGCACTCCTGCCGACGCCTCCCTCCCGGTCTTCGCGACGAACTCCTTCTTCGCGTGATTGTTGATGACGAACTCGAACAATCATTTGGCATTGGCCATCATGTTAAAACACTGTAACAAAAATAGCTATACCAAAACACATGCACACTGATCAGTGTAAAATATAGGGGGGTTTGTCGTTTTCTCCACAGGGATCAAACTACTGGTGTTCTTCTTTTCCAAAAGCTTGGCAACACAGAAAGTTGGGGACTTTATCACTTCAACATGTTTTCTTTCATGAAACTAGGTGTGAGCACTTCGAATCAAGCAGCAAGAAACTGAATCAGTGACAGCAAAGTGGAGGCTAGGGAAGAGTAAAGCATCAACATAATCAAGGCACAGAACTAGCAAAGTAGAGGCTAGAGAAGAATTCACACAACAGATTCACAGCAACATCACAATGAACAACATATCCATGAACAAGAACTAGTAGCAACAAAGTTACAGAGTGATTCAGACGCTTCTACAACTAGCACCTGCAATTCTCGTTGCAATTACAAACTATCCAGAGAGTTACAGAGAGATTTCACCGAGAGGTTGGAGATGAACACGTCGATTCTTTGTTGGGTGTCGAGGTGGAAGCAGGGTACGAAGACAGGGACAGATGCAGACGAAGGGGGAGCAAGGAAGAAGATAGGGACAGATGCAGATCTGGGGCTCTAGTTCATCCTCTACTCTCTCCTGGCTCTTCTGTCCATTGTTCTCTCTCGAGCGCTTTTCTTCTTCTCTGTGATGTGGTGGAGGAAGACGATGGTGGGTAATCTGGTCAGCTCGAGGCTCTGCCTCCTTTTCTAGTCGAGCTTGGTGGTTGGACAGGAGCTCACCAAACACATGCTCCTATCTCACCTTTTTGCACTTTTGCTCAAAGGCCCTTTTCTTTCTCTCCAAGAAGTGTAGTCCTGATTAGGTCCTTGTTTCAGCAGATTTTGAAGATGTGTGTGCCTTTTCGCACAGAACTGCAAAAGTGAGCAAATGTGTTGAAATGTTTACCATAAAGGTATGGATTGTAGAGCAAAACATTGTGTTAATTGGTATGAAAATGTGATGTAGAAACATGTTATCACACAAATCCTGCAAAACCAAGTTAGACGCCTCTAACGTTAGTTTGCAAGTTTTACGTGGCTCTTGTAGGATCTACGGAACAACCGTCACTTCCTACGAACCATAAGCATGGTTACACTTGTTGCTAGATTAACTTTGCGGGGTGATTGAGACCCAGATATTACGAAAACATCTCGAGCCCCAATCGAAACGATCACATGTGTGCATGACCCCCGTGAGGCGTCCAACCCTCATGCCCTGTCCATTATACGACAACGTACACAACTATAGGTATAGACCCAGAGCTGCTGAAGCACTTCGTTGGCGCCGATCATCATACTATGAGCAGCTGAAAAGTCCGTGGATTGCCAGAAGTCTGAAAAATATCTTGCCTATGCAGCCGAGGAATATGATGTCCAACTTAATGGGAAGCAACAAATATAACCTAAATGCACGAACTTATGCAATGCCCACACTAACTTGTGCTCTAGATCAAATCATATCTATGCATAGATCGGCTCTGATACCACTATTGGGTTACGTGTAGCAAATTAAAAAATTGTAACCAAATCGCCAAGATTTATTCTATGAAGATATGTTGCACCCCATAATGCTAGATCTAGATACTTACAAACACCGTTGCGTAAGATCTTGTGTTTGTCAAAGTAGATGTTGGTGCAGACTGATGAAGAATCCCACGTCCACGCCGGGAGGTGAGATTGTTGTTGATTCTGACGTCGAGGAATTGCTTGCACAACCTGCTCTTCTAGTATCCACACGTACACCGCGCTGATGCATGTAAAATGCATACATGAACTTTGCATTATATTTCAATCATATTTGCATCATATAAAGGTTATATCATTGTTTTATATTGATTTTGGGAATATTTCACAGTTTCCCTATTTTCTGGAATTAACCCTGCACTGGCAGAAAACCCTATTTTCTATATTTTTATGTTTCAGGGACCCAAACGACGTCCAAATGACCTAATATTTCACGGGCGTCCGTTTTTGGAAGGAATGAAGAGTAGGAGCGAAGGAAGCGAACAAACGGAGACCCGAGGGTCGAAAGAGGTGGGCCCACGCGGCCAGATTCCTTGGCCGCGTGGGGCCCCTAACTTGGGCCTCGAGCCTCCGATGCCGTCGATCTTCTTCCCCGAGCCTCCGTCTTGACCTAAAAACGACTATAAAAATAGTCCCCGACGGCTTTCGGAAGGGAGCGCCGCCGAAACACAGAAACCACGAAACAGAGACCTGGAGTTGCAGATTGGAGGGGGAAAACTCCGGGGGGCGCTGCCGGCGTGGTCTCCTTCTTCTCCAACGACTTCTCCACCGTCTCCATGATGAAGAGGGAGTAGTCCACCCCTGGACTATGGGTTTGTGGAAGTAACTTATGTATCTCTCCTCTCTTTGAGCTTCACTAATTAGCACTGTATGAGCTGCTGAACATGATTACGGTCATCTATGTAATACCTTTGTGGTGGATCTTTTTATGAGTTAATATATGTTTGAGATTGCAATAGTTTTGTTTCAGTTATGAAAGTAGATGCATATTATGTACCCCGTTCTTGTTTACTTGTTCTGATCAAACTTGTGTATGAGAGCGTGTGAGGGGGAACGTGTGCATTAGATGGAGTAACGGGGGGTGGCTAGTGCGGTGAAAGTGACAGAAGTTCCGCGATCCACTTGGGTACTTTACCTTACTTTGTTGCCTCACTAGGGATAAAGAAAAATACCTTGCTACCGGAGATGTGGGTGTGACCTTGCCACTACTCCATGACTAGATCTAGCAAGTTCTTATTTTAACTTCATGTCATAGAACTTAATGCTATACTCTGATTTATCTTAATACTAGGATGGCTCGATTTAATTCCCATCTTAGTGGAGTATAAGAGAGATTAATAAACAAAAGATCTCTATGTTAGGACGTGATGCCCATATAATTAGTAACTTGTCATGAAACCTTTTTGTTGCAATCTAATATGTCAATTCTAGTGTTCCATTATCTACCACTTTATTAAAGAGAGAGTGCATTTGTGAAACCATGAACCCCGGTCCATTTTTAATCATAAGAAACACCTTTCCAACAACTTTTAAGCATTTTCCATTTTCTGCCATTTAAAAATCCGAAAATACAAAAACACTTTTACATCTTGCATTCACAATACAAAACCCAAAAATATCATCCATCATTGTTTCCACCATCCTTGCATATTTATTTATCATCATTGCATATTTATTTATTGTTTTGCATTCATTATCTTTTCATATCATACTCACACCTTGTGCTTGACAACCACTTGGTGAGGTTGAGGACACAAAACAATTTACTTTGTTTTGTAGGTTTTCAAGAGAAGGATAAGAAGATAAATCTTACACTACTGGTTCCCCGAGAGTTCGATATTAAACCCTCGAGTCATCCCTCGTGGGGAAAACAGTCTTTCCTATACTATACACTCTGCACTTGGAGTCTCAACCTAACCCATATTCTTTTGACGCAGGTAACTACGTCATAGGGTATCAAGACGTTTTCTGGCGCCGTTGCCGGGGAATCATTGCTGTAAAGATTTATCCAACTAGTTTCAAGCTGCGCACCACACTTTCTGGTTCCGTTGCCTAAGGACTAGTAGAAGAGTATCTCACAACAAAGTCAACTTCATCACCAACTTGTGTAAACACCTAAGCTTGGGGAGGTTGCACCTACGTGAGCATCATCTTATCCATCTTTACCTTCAAATCATTTTATTTTGTTTTGTTATTGTCTTGCATATTTCGGTTTGCATATTTTATTTTCAGTTTTGCATTTTGTGTTGCATTTGTTATTTCGGTTTGCATTGTTTAGTATCATTTTATTTTCAGTTTTGCATAAAAAATTAAAAACACATAAAAAACTTGCAAAAATGGGAGATAGAACTAAGTTGTGTGATTACACAAACACTCCAAATGATCAATTTATTGCTAGGCCCATTGCCACACCTGAGATAAAAGCTGATAGTTATGAAGTAAGTCCTAGTTTGTTGAACTTGATAACTAGGGAACAATTTGGCGGTAGTGCTATGGAGGATGCCTCTATGCATCTTCATGATTTTGTTGAAATATGTGACATGCAAAAATTTAAAAATGTGGAAAGTGATATTCTAAAACTGAAGTTATTTCCATTCTCACTTAGAGGAAAAGCTAAAGAGTGGTTGCATTCATTACCTACTGGTAGCATTAATTCTTGGGATGATCTAAAAGAAGCTTTCATTAAGAAATATTATCCTCCTGTTAAAATTTTGCAAAATAGAAACAATATTCTTTCTTTTAGGCAAAATGAAAATGAACATGTTGCCATGGCTTGGGATAGGATAAAACTTATGCTTAGAACTTGTCCATCACATGGGGTTAACGAATGGACCATATTACACTCTTTTTACAATGGTCTAAATTACATGTCTAGAAATATTCTTGATTCCGCTGCTGGAGGGGCTTTTATGGGAAAAACTATAGTAGAAGCTAAGAACATATTGGAAAGTATTTTGCAAAACTATAGTCAATGGCATACTGATAGAGCACCTAATCCATCTAAGAAAGTAAACTCCATAGAAGAAACAAATGATTTGTCATCTAAAATGGACACTATTCTTGCTTTCATTAATAAACAAAATATTGAAAATGTCCCTTTGCAAGAACTAGTTGGTAATAATCCTGAAAATGTTGATGTTAACTTCATTAGGAACTATGGTAATAATGGGTATGGTAACAACAATTATAATTCCTATAATAAAACCCCATATGTTCCCAACAACCGTCCTTTTGTTCCATATCCTAATACTAGTGATAATAAATGGAAGCCTATGCCACCAAGTAATGATAATTTTGAGGCTAATAAAATTCTTATGGAACAAGTTGCTAGTCATAATACCATGATACAAGAGTTGAATAAGTCTGTTGCTTCTATTAGTTCTGATATTAAAGGCTTACAACTCCAAGCTGCAGGACTAGACAAAGCCTTGTCAAAACTAGCTGATAACCAAGCCACTTTATTGAGTATGTCTGCAGGGAAACCACAAGCACCACCTGTGGTTGGAATGAATTCTATTAATATTGCTGAAAATGTTCCTCTTACTTTGGAGGAAACTCTTAATGAATTATTGAACTATCCTGAATATTTGTTGCCATTTATGTCTCAACTTGTTGGTTTAAAAGAAGAAGTTAACGAAACTGAATATGATGAATCTCTTCTGTTAATTGAGTTAGAAAGAAAAGTTGAGGAAGTTAAAATGCTTAGTGAAGTCAAGGAACCATTACTTGACTTAGAGAATTGTAACTTGCATGAATTAATATCTATCTTACAAAAATTTGCAAGTGATCCTTCCATTAATGTTAACCAAGCAGGTTTTGGTTCTTATATTGCTAATCATGTTTTAAAAGAAAAGATTGCTAGGTACAACCAAGAAGCTATGATACCACCTAAGCTTGGGGATATATGGATTCCCAAAGTACTAGTAACCATTGGAAAAGAGACACACCATGCTATATTAGATCTAGGATCTAGTGTCTCTGTTTTATCTAAAGAATTATATGAAGTTCTTGAATTAAAGAATCTTGAAAAATGCTCTATTGAACTTGCACTTGCTGATGATTCCATTAAACATGCTTTAGGAAAAGTAAGTGATGTTATGGTAGAGTTGCATATGACATTTGTACCTGTTGATTTTCTAATCATGGATATGGGGAATAAAACCTCTAGTCCAATTATTCTTGGAAGACCTTTTCTTCGTACCACAGGTGCTATCATTGATTCAAAAGAAGAGAATGTGAAGTTTCAGTTTCCACACAAGAAGTGCATGGAACACTTCCCAAGGAAGAGGGACACATCAAAGTTCAAGCTCCCTCATGAGCTTCGTCCACAATAAATATCAAGTAAGAAGCCTAGCTACATGGCTATAAAGAAAGCGCTTTACGGGAGGCAACCCGGTTGTTTTTATTTTTTATTTTCTTTGTGTCCTCTTGCTGTAACAAGAGACTTAGTTTTTAGTTTTGTTTCTGGAATTTTTAATAAAGTGTCAAGTTTTACCTATTTTGGCTTGAAAAAGTTGCTTTTTGCATTCGGAGACTTTATTCCAGCACGAATCTGTGCACGATATGATTTTTCATTCCTATTCTGTGACTCCAAATGAGTTGAAATTTGAACCGTAGTTGTAACTTTTCATCCTCTGTAATTCATCCTCTGTAAGCGTGAATTTTTTTCAGATTTTTCGACATATTTAAGTAGGGTAGAAAAATGCGTTTTGCTGCTGCTGTTTTTCTGGACAGATTCTGTCCCATTTTGTTTGATGCATTCTTTGAACTTTTAACTTGAATCTTTTTATCCAATTGAGTTTATAAGTAGGCATACAACATTATACACTTTCTGGACATTCATATGAATTTTTGTTTAAGGATTTTATGCAGCAAGCAATTCATTTGTCTATCACTACTAATGTCCCCCCACAGAAAAGAAATGGGAGAAACGGTGTTTTGAAGTTTTTTCACAGTGATTAGAGGAGATGCACCAAGAGCTATCCAAGGATGGTGAAGACCATAAGCTTGGGGATGTGAAGACAACCCCATGGACCAACACACTCTCGGTTTGCACACGTCTAACTTCTGTTTTTCGATCAATGCACTTTATCGCATAAACTTGGAGCGTCTTTTATTTTTGTTATTTCGGTTTGGTTTTTATTTGTGAGACCACCACTTTTCATTTATGTTACGAGAGAGCTACTGGAAATTTGGGTTGAATTAAGTTGGATGCTATTAAAAAGATTGGGAAAGGGATGTTTGAGTTGATTCAAAAAGATACATATAGTTGCATGATTCATGTGCTTTTTAATGAGTATTAATTTGCAAGTGTTTCATCAAGAGCTATCTTTTATTCATGTTTTGATGCTGAATGTTACTTTACTTTGTTTAACATGGATTGCTTATGCATGCATTTAGACGGTCAACTTTCTCCCTTTGCTAGCCCAAAAATCCCAACAAGTAAAAACTTGTTTTCCAACACCTTCAACCAAAGTTTTCCAGTGAGTCCACCATATCTACCTATTAGCTTAATGCTATTCCGAGTATGTTTATCATGTTATATTGTATTATCTATATTTCCAAATTAAAATGCTTATGTTATTGATTGTTATGGGAAAGTTGGTTAAAAAGCTCTCACGAACTTGATGCACACTTTACTTTTATTGCACTTAATAAACATGAACCATTGTGATTAAAATTATGAAGTTGTATGCTTGACAAGAGTCTTGGTTGGGAGTTAGTTCATATGTGCTGTCACATGGCAAGCTTTCAACGTGCTCTTAATTATATTTAGTTGATATCATGTACTTTTGTTTATGGATGCTTATCATGGTGCCAAATAAATGCGGAAACTTAGTAAGTTTGAGGAGTTTGCATAAATGGCTACAGAGACGCCTGGACCGCTAACCTAAGCCATGCATCATTCATGGTGTAAATTTACAGCGTATCAAAGTGAACATTCAGTGATGCACGTCATAATAAAAAGCTATACAAATAGTAAATAAAAGAGGCTGAGATTGTTCATTGTCTATTTGTCTTGTCATTTTGACATGGGCTAATTTCCATGTCCTGAGGCAAGAGGTACCCAGTTGACGCTCTTGATGACGCTATTATATTACTTACTGAAAGGACACGGATGTCGCCTAGAGGGGGGGGGGTGAATAGGCGATTTAAAATTCTTTACGGTTTAGGCTTGAATAAATGCGGAATAAAACTAGCGTTTAATTTATCAAGCACAAAACCTAAACAAGCTAGGTTTACCTATGTGCACCAACAACTTATGCTAAACAAGATATACAACTATGTGATAGCAAGATATATTACTTCAAGCTCGATGGCTATCACAAAGTAAATTGCATAAGTAAGAAGCTCGGGTTTAGAAATACCGAGGCACTTGGAGACGATGATTTATCCCGAAGTTCACTTCCCAATGGAAGCTACGTCTCCGTTGGAGCGGTGCGGAGTCACAAAGTGATCCCCGAATAGCCGTCAAATGGCACACCGTAATCTCCTTCGTGCCTCTACCAATGTAGAGTGCCACGAACCACTATGGGACACTTGAGGGTGGTCACCGAACCCGTACAAGGATGAGGCACACTCCACAACTTAATTGGAAGCTCTCACCGAATTCCCGCGGCTCCCATAGCCACAAGAATCACAAGGTTGGGGCACGTCTCCACAACTTAATTGGAGCCTCCCAACTATCCCGCGAGCCACCAAAACTCCGAGATCAACAAGGACCGTCTAGGGCACTCCAAGTACCCAAGAGGACAAGCTCTAGGGCACCCCAAGTACCCAAGAGTAACAAGCTTCTCAACTTCAACTTCCACGTATCACCGTGGAGAACTCAAACCGATGCAACCGATGCAATGGGCAAGAACACAAGAAGTGCTCAAAAATCCTTCACTCTCAAATCCCACCAAAGCAACTAATGCTATTGGGGGGAGAAGAGAGGAAGAACAAAGAGGAATACAAAATCCTCCAAGATCTAGATCAAAAAGCTTCCCTCACTTAGAGGAGAGATTGATTGGTGGAATGATAGATCTAGATCTCCTCTCTATTTTCCCTCTAATTGGAACCAAGAATCATGGAGGAATAGAGAGATAGCAAAGCTTCAAAGGGTCAACAATGGAGGTCAAAACCGTGCTCGAGAGTTAGGGAACCATTGGGGAAGAAACCCCCTTAAATAGGTCCCCTGAAAAAGTGACCGTTGGAGGGGTACGGGAGCCCGGCCTGGGGGCCGGCCTAGGCTGGTCTGGGGGCTGGCCACCCAGCTGAGCCGGCCAGCCTGGGGGCCGGCCTAGGCTGGTCTGGGGGCTGGCCACCCAGCTGCCAAAAATGAAACACCCACAACTTTTTCATCCGGACTCCGATTTCGATGATCTTGGGCTCGTTGGAATCACCACAACGAGCACGACAAGATGATGCAGGAAAACATCATAGTCCAACAGGGGAGTATAAAACCAAATGTAGAAAGGTGAAACCTCTCTATAGAAGATGAACCGGGAGAAACTCCAAAACCGAAAACGCAACAAGTTTTTAATACGAAATCCGTTTTCGGAGAACTTGATGATGTAGTGCAACCTAGGCACACAACACCAAGTGGCCCAATGACAAGAGCAAGAGTCAAAGCTCTCCATGATAAGGTGAATTCACTCCTATCTATGTGCGATCTCGACACTCCTTTGAATGGTTTGCTACTTCATTCGGATACGTTGTGCATACTCAGGAACAACTACCAAGAAGATCACCAAGCAAGTGCAGAAGTTGGACAAGGAACGAGTCAAGAGGAAGATGAAGAAGACGAAGCATCAGCTCGGCGGTACTACCGCCAGGAGGGCCGGTACTACCGCCAGGACCCAGGCAGCTGCACCAGACGTACTACCGCTGAAGATGAAGACCTGCGTGGAGTTCCAGGCAGCGGTACTACCGCCGCCACAGCGGTACTACCGCCAGGCCCAGATCACGGTACTACCGCCAGAGGTACCGCTGGAGGTACCGGCACGTCCGAAAACGCCACTGGATACCCCTACGGTACCTCCCGGTACCCGCTTCGTACTACCGCCAGAGAGCACATTTAATCCCAGCGGTACTACCGCTGGCGCAGCGGTACTACCGCTGGACCTGGGAAGATTCGGGCTGAAGCCCATGTAACGGCCCACAACTTACCCCTTCGCCTCATGGACTATAAATACTCCTCCTCAGCCTAGGGTTAGGGTTAGACTATGATTTGGGAACTAAAGTAGAGCCTTGCTCCTTCTTCTCAAAGTGTCTCTTTCCTCCTATGGAGATGAATCAAGACCTCCACATGTGGAGATGAACCAAGGCCTCCTCTTGAGGAGAAGATCCCTGCGTGGATACCAAGGCTCCGCTTGTAGTTGCGATTACTTGCTAATCTTCCATCTTTAGGTGGCTAGGTTGGATTGGTTGGATTGACCAATTGGACAAACAATCCTAAGAGTAAGGTGTGCTTGGGAGAGGAGGATTGGGGGCTGCCCTCGGGGATTTGTTACCAGTCGATTCTTGCCGGGTTGCTACTTGCTATTTACCCTTGTGTGTTTGATTTCCCCTCTTTGTGTTCATCGTTCTTCGCGTGTTCTTCGTGTTCATCCTTCCCTCCGCACAAATCCGTGAAAATCGGGACCTACCCGCATCATATGGTATCAGAGCTCTAGGTTGACACGGATTTGATTTGTGTTTCCACCAAAATCCACCAAATTTTTCTTCGTTTTTGAGAAATTCGAAAATTTCCACCAAAAATAGCCTTGCCTTGATTCGAGCCGATCTGTCGATTCGTTGCGTTTTTGGTAGTTTTTGTCCATGGATCTGTTGCTTTAGGACCCCCTCCACCTTTGTTTGCGTTCCCTAGCCTCAATTTTGCCATTTCCCACGAATTCGAGGAATTTTGGAGCCCATTTCCGCCCAAAATCGAGTCAAATCGCGCAGATTCGTGCGCAGCGGTACTACCGCCAGTGCAGCGGTACTACCGGGCGGACCAGCGGTACTACCGCCAGGGCCAATTTTTCAGCAAATTTTTCTTTTCCTCGGTTCGTTTTGGCATTTCCTCTTTGGTTTGAGTCCTTTCTTGGTGTGCTTTACGTCTACAACATCGACAAGCTTCCGCAGCAACGCATCATCAACGCCAAGCGACGACGCCACCAAGGACTCGACATTTCCCCCACCATCATTTCCGTTGTGAGCCCTTCTTCCTTTCGCGCAACTTAACCTATTGGACTAGCTCGGTGATATTGCGAGGCATTGCACGTGTTGAGTGTTTGTCTTCAAGTATTGGCGAGTGTGTATCGTTAGAGAGCTTGGCACTAGCAAAAGAGAAGGAATCATCGTCAAAAAGCAAAAATCAAAAAAAAAAGAGAAAAGAAAAGAATCAAGTGGTGCCAAGTTCATCTCTTGTAGGTTGCGACAAAGCTAAGACCGCCAAAGTGAGTGTGAGTGTTAACTCTTGTGCAAATCCGTTGCCCACAAAAAGCAATTGAGCTAGCGTCCTTCTTGTGTTGGGTGACATTTGAGCACGTAGTCTTCGTTAGGTTGTCTATCTTCGAGTGCTCGCCCTTTGGTCGCCCAACCCCATCATTCGCTTTTGTGTGTGTTTCTTGATACTTTGTGGTTGGAGTTTCTTTGGTAATTTGATCATTGTGGATTTTCTCTACCTTTGACAATATACTTGTCGCGGGTTTGCTTGTTTCGTTTGCCACTTCATACCTTCCTATCCTCATAAGTGTGTGTGTTGGGTGTTAGAACCGGATACTCTCCTCTCAAGCCACATTATACTTGGGATATAGTTTGTCTTGGTTTTTCCTTACCACATCTCACTTGTTCTTGAGAAAATGTTTAGGGGAAGTACAAACGGAAGCTCAAGCTCGGATGAGGAAATCCATGGTGGAGTTCGCGGTGATCATGGCTATGTCACCAATCCGAGTTCGTCGGTCTTCGACACCTTGTTCGTGATGGCTTAGGCCGCTACGAGCGCCGTCTCCAAACTCATGATGCCAACTTCAACGAATCAATGCGAACATGGAGCGGATGACCGAAGCTATCAACAACCTTGCGCGACAACGAGCTCCTTCACGCTCAAGCCGTACAAGAAGCACCTCAAGGTCGACACAAGCACATCATGGACGTCATGAACCTCGACAAGAACGTCAACATGATTCAAGGAGCGACGCCCATGAACGACCTCCTCCTATCGTTGAACAACCACATGATCTTCACGCGAACAATGCCAATGCGCATCAAGAACAACCTCACCAAAATGATGATCGTCGCGCACGCATACCATCACCACCACCGCCACAACGTGATCGTCATGACCCATTGGCTAATGACAATGGCGTTCCGGGTGCGAATGACTTTGGTGAACAAGGACGTCACCCTCGTCATCCTCCAAGGCCACGTCATCAAAACCATGACAATGCGAACAATGTCGAGCAACCCGTTCCTCAACAAGAGCTACCTCCTCAACATGCGCCTCGTCAAGAGCTTCCTCATGATCGTCACCAACACCAACGTTCCGAGTCAAGTGATAACGAGTCAAGCCAACACAATGGTGATGGACTCAACCGAAGGAGACGTGGACGTGCATTCCCACGTGGTGGCCACGTGACGACTATGATGACTTGACCAACGTCCGCTTTGACATACCCAAGTTCTACGGCACAAGTGATCCGGAAGCTTACTTCTCATGGGTACTCAAGGTTGACAAGATCTTCCGTGTGCAACGCTTCTCCGACAAAAGAAGGTTGCCTTAGCCTCGATGGAGTTTGAAGAGTATGCCTCTTGTGGTGGGAACAACTACAAGATGCTCGCGTCGCTAACCACCAACAACCAATTGACACTTGGGTTGAAATGAAAGAAACCATGTACAAGCGCTTCGTGCCAAGCCATTACACTAGAGACTTATACAAGAAGTTGCAAGAGTTGAAGCAAGGTTTGAAGTCGGTTGATGAGTACTACAAGGAAATGGAAATCTCCATGATGAGAGCCAATGTCAACGAGTACGAAGAGCAATCCATGGCTCGTTTCATGAATGGCCTCAACTATCCCATCAAGAAGATCGTGGAGTTCCAACCATATGCCTCTTTGGTAGAGCTAGTACATCAAGCTTCCAAGGCCGAGCGCCACGTGCTTGAAGAGCTCAAATACCTCAAGACAAAGGCATTCTACGCCAACAAGCCTTCTTCGTCAACTCCTACACCTTCACAAGCTCTTCCTCAAGCGAACACTCGAGGTCCTCCAAGAGTCTCTACTTCGACACCTCAAGCGCCTCAACCTTTCAAGAAAGTACCTCCCTCTCCAAGGCGCCTCAAGGATCTTCGTCCGGCACAAGACTTTGCAATGTACAAGTGCGGCGGACAAGGGCACAAATCTTTTGAGTGCACCAACAAGAAGGTCATGATCATCAATGACATGGGAGAGTATGAATCTATGAGTGAAGATGAGTACAATGCTTTGAACAAGGTCGCCACAATGCAAAGTGCTCAAGAAGAAGAAAGTGAGATCTATTGTGATGGCGACAACAACCCTTCCTTGGTTGTGGCAAGAGCTTAACCACCAATGTTCAAGTAGAAGAAGACCAAAGATGCAACTTGTTTCAACAAGAGCGGGAATCAATGGAAAGTCCATCAAGGTCATCATAGATGGTGGAAGTTGCCACAACCTAGCGAGCAAAGAACTTTGTGATAAGCTCAACTTGAAGTTCAAGAAGCACCCACATCCTTACCATGTGCAATGGTTGAGTGATACCGGAGCCGTCAAGATTCAACACATGGTGCAAGTGTCCTTCAAGATTGGAGCCTATGAAGATACGGTTGATTGTGATGTTGTGCCTATGAACGTTTGTCACTTACTCCTTGGGCGTCCATGGCAATTTGACAAGGGTGCTATGCATGATGGACGAACAAACTACTATAGCTTCAAGAACAACGACAAGACCTTCGTCCTTCGTCCCATGACACCAAGTCAAGTCATCGCCGACAACGCCAAGACATTGCAAGGGCACAACAAGATCGTTCGTCTAGTGAGATGAGTGGTGAGCGAGAGACCCACCATAAAGTGAGTGAGAGCCACAAGCCAAATGAGTGTGACACTTCAAAGAGAGTTCCCACAAAACTTACACTATTTGCCACAAAGAGAGAGATGAGGGAGTTGAGAGAAAACCCATCCACCCTACACTATGTGCTCATATGCAAGGGTGAAGTTTCTATGACTAACACTTCACAAACCTTCCTCCTTCTTTGTTGTCTCTTTTGAAGGACTTTGAAGATGTCTTCCCTCAAGAGTGCCACCGGGACTACCTCCTCTACGCGGAATCGAGCACCGCATCGACCTTGTTCCCGGCGCACCGCTACCAAACCGCGCTCCTTACCGCACCAACCCCGAAGAAACAAAGGAGATCGAGCGGCAAATACAAGAACTTCTTGCCATGGGACACATCCGCGAGAGCTTGAGTCCGTGTGCCGTGCCCGTCATCTTGGTACCCAAGCACGACAACACTCTTCGCCTTTGCATGGATTGTCGCCCCATCAACGCCATCACCGTTCGGTATCGCCATCCTATCCCTCGACTTGATGATATGCTCGATGAGCTTTGTGGTTCCGCTATATTCTCCAAAATTGATCTTAAAAGTGGATATCACCAAATACGCATGTGTGAAGGTGATGAATGGAAGACCGCATTTAAAACTAAGCTTGGTCTTTATGAGTGGCTCGTCATGCCATTTGGTCTTTCCAATGCACCTTCTACTTTATGCGTCTCATGAATCATGTTTTGCGTCCTTTATTGGCAAATTTGTTGTGGTATACTTTGACGACATCCTTATTATAGCAAGTCTTTGGAAGAGCACACTTCTCATGTTGCTCAAGTTTTGTTGGTTCTTCGCAATGAAAAGCTTTATGCAAATCTTTCTAAGTGCACTTTTGCCACCAACAAACTTGTTTTCTTGGGTTTTGTTGTTTCTTCGGATGGAGTTGAAGTTGATGATGCAAGATACAAGCAATTCGGACTTGGCCTTTTCCGACATCACTTGAGGAGTTGAGACGTTTTCTTGGTTTTGCCGGATTTTACCGCCGTTTCATCAAGGATTTTTCCACAATTGCTTGCCCCCTCCATGAACTTACAAAGAAGAATGTACCTTTCATTTGGGGCAATGCACATGATTTTGCTTTCAATGAGCTCAAACGGTTATTAACCGAAGCACCACTCCTTGCCCTTCCGGATTTCTCTAAGACATTTGAGATTGAATGCGATGCAAGTGGATTGGGCATTGGTGGAGTGCTTATGCAAAATGGTAGACCCATCGCATACCATAGTGAGAAACTAGATGGAGCTCGCTTGAATTACCCCATTTATGACAAAGAGTTATTTGCTTTGGTTCGTGTTTTGGATGTGTGGCAACATTACCTTCGTCCTAAGGAATTTGTCATTCATTCCGACCATGAATCCTTGAAATATTTGAAAAGTCAAACAAATTTGAACAAAAGACATGCTAAGTGGGTTGAGTTCATTGAGTCTTTCACTTTTGTAATCAAATACAAGAAAGGTAAAGACAATGTGGTCGCGGATGCTCTATCCCGCAAGGCCAACCTACTTACACGTCTTGACATTAGTGTCTTGGGTTTGGATGAGATTAAAGAGTTGTATGCTACCGATGCTTTCTTTGGAGACATTTTCGCTCAATGTTCGGAGCACAAAGGAATTGGTGATTTCTATTTGCACAAAGGTTTCTTGTTTAAGGCTAACAAACTATGTATACCCGAGTCTTCGCTTCGTTTGGTCCTTTTGAAGGAATCTCATGGAGGCGTCTTAATGGGTCACTTTGGACGTGACAAGACCTTTGCCATGCTCTCCACAACTACTATTGGCCAAGGATGTACCGGATGTGAACCGCTTGGTGCGACGATGTTCACATGTCTCAAAGCTAAGTCTACTCTAAACTCTCATGGTTATACACACCTTTGCCTATTCCACATCACCCATGGTCCGATATAGCTATGGATTTTGTCTTAGGACTCCCACGCACTAAAACAAACAAGGATTCCATCTTTGTCGTCATTGATCGCTTCTCTAAAATGGCACACTTTATACCTTGCAACAAGAGCGACGATGCTTCACACATTGCTACTTTGTTTTTCAGGGAAATCGTCCGTCTTCATGGAGTGCCCAAGACCATTGTGTCGGATCGTGACCAAGTTCGTGAGCTATTTTTGGAAGACTTTGATGGCCAAGATGGGAATCAAGCAACTATTCTCCACCGCATACCACCCTCAAACCGATGGCCAAACCGAAGTGGTGAACCGAAGCCTATCCACACTCCTTCGTGTGTTGATCAAGCCTAACTTGAAGAATTGGGAAGAGTGCATCCCACACGCCGAGTTCGCCTACAATCGAGCACTCACCGCGCAACAAAGAGAACACCCTTCGAGGTCGTCTATGGTCCAACCCCTACACCGCGCTCGACATGCTACCACTTCCACTCCGTGAGCAAGTTAACATGGACTTCGACAAGCGAGCCGCTTACATGAAGAAGCTCCATGAGGAAACAAGAACTACTCTCGAGAAGCACAACAAAGACCATGCTACGAAGATGAACAAGAACAAGCGCCCCATGATCTTTGAAGAAGGAGACCTTGTTTGGCTACATCTACGCAAGGACCGCTTCCCCGATGAAAGAAAGTCTAAGCTCGCGCCAAGAGGAGATGGTCCTTTCAAGGTTCTCAAGCGCATCAACGACAACGCATACAAGATCGACATACCAAAGTCCAAGTACGGCGTTCACAACACCTTCAACGTCGCCGACATCTCGCCTTACCTTGGTGACCCAAGTGATGATGAGGACGAAGAGTCGAGGACGACTCTTTTCCAAGGGGGGGGAGATGATGTAGTGCAACCTAGGCACACAACACCAAGTGGCCCAATGACAAGAGCAAGAGTCAAAGCTCTCCATGATAAGGTGAATTCACTCCTATCTATGTGTGATCTCGACACTCCTTTGAATGGTTTGCTACTTCATTCGGATACGTTGTGCATACTCAGGAACAACTACCAAGAAGATCACCAAGCAAGTGCAGAAGTTGGACAAGGAACGAGTCAAGAGGAAGATGAAGAAGACGAAGCATCAGCCGGCGGTACTACCGCCAGGAGGGCCGGTACTACCGCCAGGACCCAGGCAGCGGCACCAGCGTACTACCGCTGAAGATGAAGACCTGCGTGGAGTTCCAGGCAGCGGTACTACCGCCGCCACAGCGGTACTACCGCCAGGCCCAGATCACGGTACTACCGCCAGAGGTACCGCTGGAGGTACCGGCACGTCCGAAAACGCCACTGGATACCCCTACGGTACCTCCCGGTACCCGCTTCGTACTACCGCCAGCGAGCACATTAATCCCAGCGGTACTACCGCTGGACTGGGAAGATTCGGGCTGAAGCCCATGTAACGGCCCACAACTTACCCCTTCGCCTCGTGGACTATAAATACTCCTCCTCAGCCTAGGGTTAGGGTTAGACTATGATTTGGGAACTAAAGTAGAGCCTTGCTCCTTCTTCTCAAAGTGTCTCTTTCCTCCTATGGAGATGAATCAAGACCTCCACATGTGGAGATGAACCAAGGCCTCCTCTTGAGGAGAAGATCCCTGCGTGGATACCAAGGCTCCGCTTGTAGTTGCGATTACTTGCTAATCTTCCATCTTTAGGTGCTAGGTTGGATTGGTTGGATTGACCAATTGGACAAACAATCCTAAGAGTAAGGTGTGCTTGGGAGAGGAGGATTGGGGGCTGCCCTCGGGGATTTGTTACCAGTCGATTCTTGCCGGGTTGCTACTTGCTATTTACCCTTGTGTGTTTGATTTCCCCTCTTTGTGTTCATCGTTCTTCGCGTGTTTTGTGTTCATCCTTCCCTCCGCACAAATCCGTGAAAATCGGGACCTACCCGCATCACTTGAGCTTGTTATGAAGGTCACAACAAGCTCCAAAACCCCATAGAGAGATAAGCCAAATAAGAACCAAGAAAGATGATGAAGGCAAGTATGCAAAGGTTTGAGCTCTCTCCAACTGATACGCTAAAGCTAAATGAGAGCCCCTCTTGATAGTACGGTATCTATCCTATAACCCGGTTCCCAACTAGTACCAAGAGACCGGTAAAATAGAAACCCTATCAACATCATACCTTTGCCTTGCGCATTCCACTTGAGCTAGATGACGTCGATCTTGATCTCTTCAAGTGGACCACCTTTCTTGATTGTGCTTCGCTTGGTGAAGACTCAAACATTGCTCCCCCATACTCCACTATGGGAGAGCCTCTCTTAGGCTCATCTTCACATGAACATTATCTCTAGATGGGTGGCAAGCTTCAAGCCTAGGATTTCTTCGAGATGCTCCTCTTGAACTTGCGCTTCTCAACATTGATGACGATCACCACTTGACGTCATCGTTCATGGGCTATATGAAATCTTCATTTGATGCAAGCCCATAGAAAGATACCTAACCACACATAGAAATGCTACACACATATCATGGGTTAGTTCACAAAGCTATATGGACAATTGCTTACCATACCAAGAGATACATGATCCCACTTGGTACATCTTGTAGCTTTGTGTGTTGATCAATATCTTGATCAACCTTGTATCGTTTCTTCTCTTTTCAATAGATGATGTCTTGAAGATAATAATGAATGATCACATATCCTTTCTCCAAGACATACTTGCAATATGCTCAACTCGCATATGACCAATCATCGGATAACTCCTCTTATAACAACTTGTCATCACATACTCTTCTTCTTGATCATATCAATATATCCATACAACTCGATGATCTTGATGCCAAATACTCCATTATATCAATATCTTTATGGCATCAACCTTGAATAAAACATATGGAGTTCAAGCATTTGCCTATGGACAAACACTACACGCATAACTCAATGCAACCATTAGTCCATAGGGATTGTCATTAATTACCAAAACCACAAATGGGGGCGCCATGCCCTTTCAATCTCCCCCATTTTGGTAATTGATGACAATATCTTTTACAAGGGTTTATATAATGAATGAAGCAACCATGCAAATCAACAAGCATGGATGCATGAGCATGAAAGGTAAATGCTTATGAACAAAACAAAGGCATAACACCAAATTCCCTTAAACCCTATAAAACTTCTCCCCCATTGGCATCCATTTCCAAAATGGGCGAAAAATCTTAGAAGGTCAATATAGTATGAGCTCCCCCAAAGCGTGTGCATTTCTCAAAATATGAGTGAAATCAAATACACATATCCAATGACGAATAGTTGGAGAGAGCACAAACTATATTGAGGATCCAAAGATTGCAAAAGAACGATATGGAAAACTTTTTACAATTCTCCAAATAAAAAGTAAGCAATCAAAAAGATCCGACTAACCAAATAAACACAAGATATTATGATTTGAGCAAAAGAGTGTTTTAAAGAAAATAGAGGAGCTCCCCAATATTGTACACAATTTAGAATTATTGTATTTGAATACAAGGTGTCCAAACATGGAATCCTCACTCCTCCGGTATCCTCTAAAGCACAAAAACAAATGAATTCACAAGCTCAATAAGATGCAAAATAAAAAAAACAAAGCTTGTGCCATATCCCATGGTGAAGAATATTGCCTTGTAAAGACAAGCAATATATTCACCAAGATGAGAGCACCAAGATGTGATAAAATAGGATATGCACTCATAAATCAAATTCTTTTCGGAGTCACGCCAAAGAATCAAAAACGGAGTAAAAGAGGTGACACCGAAGAATTAGGATATCGAGTAAAGATGTAATTTCTCTCATGTATATAAGTTTCTAAGTGTACAATTATCCACAAAGAAACATGTACACATAAAATTAGTTACTAAGGAAAAGAAACACGATATCCAAAGGGAAGTCATAAAATATACACATATGATGTTTGTTTAGGATCATAGCCCATAGCTCAATATTCTCATATTGTATAATAATGAACTTCAAATTCAATCTCAACACAAGCATCACAAATATCACCAAGGGAAAAAGGAGATAGTTGAGATGCGTTGAGGAAAGCAACAAGTATCATAAGAGCTACATAGAATTTGCAATGGCTACAACAAAAGCAAATAAATACTTTTCATGCCATGATGAAACCTACACAAGGTTGAATGCTATAAAAGTATGCATGAGGGTGGATACTTGTTACCGAGATGGCATGGGGTTGATGTAGTAGATAAGAATTTATCAACCATCCTAGCTTGGCTCCAATAAGCATGTGGTGAAGACACTTTCATTGTAAATGAGACAAGCATCCAATGCATCTCCATGTACCTAAAACACATTCAAGTAAAATTGTTCCCAAACTAATTGGGTCCAAGTAGTTAGTCAAACTACAATACATAGGAGGAGCTCCACATAAATATGTGCATATAGATATGAAATTGAATTTCATGCACATCTTAGCCGAAATAGGATTTCGTGGAGATTCCCCTATATATTGTACAAGGAAGGAAAGCATGCCACGAAATAAACATGTAGTAGATATGCATGCCTAAGACCTTCAATAACCAAAGGGAGATACAATTTGGACAAATATTAAGAGATCAAAAGAAGGTCCAAATTATATCCAAGATCCAAATCAAAAATTGATTTAGAGAAGCCAATTGAAACTAAAAGCAAATCAACACATAATTGATAAGATACCAATTGGATAAGGATATCAAAAAGAAAATTAGATACCAATTAATCAATAAAAAAAAGACTAGATATCAAATTTCCAAAAGAGATACCAAGAGAGAGAGATGTTAATCAACCAATGAAACATTGTCATGGAAAAGGAGTATATGTAGAATTTTTTTTTTTTTTGGTGGTGTATTGGATTGATATTCAAGATCATCTTCACAAACAATAAGCACATGGTGAAGGATAAGATTTAAGCGCGACGCTTATGTAGATAAATGTTCTTGATAGCTTCAAATATTCACGCGATAATGCAAGGCAACTACAAAGAGTGCTTTGAAGCAATCGGTTTTCCAAAGAGATATATGAGAACATATTAGAGGAAAACCTTACCAAGAACATTCATCACAAACAAGATCCAAAGTGTGAGTAAGTAAAAACATTTAAGCAAATGGGAACTTGTTTGAGCAATATGCCACAAAGGAATAAGATAATTAACAATATCAATTCTAGGTGGCAATACCTCACATGTTCACATTTTCTAGGCTTGTAATATCCACATAGTTTATTACTCCCCCATAATGTGATAAAACATTCATTCTCCACAAGAGGCAATAGAACTCAACTAGAGAAAATTAATGGACATTATAGAATTTGAATTTCTCATGAGAATGACATACCATATAGAGAATAGATAAATTATATATCAACACTAAGCGGTAGTACTCATGTATACACATTTTTAGGATTGTGAAGTGTGCAAACATATCACTCCCCAAAATGGGATACTCCATTAATCTCTCAAAAAGAGCCAATTAAGATATAAGCAAGTTGATACAAAAAGGCTCAACACAAACTCACACATACATGGTGTGCAAACCAACATACACATACTTGATTGCTCAAGATAAGTAAGTAGAGAGCACAACATATACAAACACTAGCAAGGTACAAAACCAAACACATGCAAGGGTGCAAGCAACTTTCAATGTATATATGATTTAACTACAAGTTACCGCAAGGAGGAACATTGGATATGAGATAGAACAATGTAATCGTTGACTTGGCTTGAGAGAATATAATTGATGAAGATCCCTTAATTCTTCATGATGTAACCAAGTCTCCAATGCCCTCCGACAACACCTATTGATCAAGTTTTAGCTTGTTGGTCCCCAACCAAGTTGGGTCCTAAGAGGTTAGTCACAATAGGCTTGGCAACCCAAATGGTTCTTTTCTTGACACCACTTTGAGTACCAACATATTTGGCAAACACATTGCCAACCTTATCCTTCATAAGAGAGTAAGCATTATCAATTATGATAGGGTTGGATAAGGTACCACTAGTGCATGAAGAAGCGAAGTGACCCTTCACACGGCATAAGTAGCAACATTTGCTTCCTCCTCTCTTCTTTGTTGAAATCTCAACTTGAGAAGGAATAGCTTGATTCTTCTTGGGAAGAGGTCGTTCTTCGACTTGGGGAACTTTAGTTTGAACTTGAGGCATCTTCCCTTGTTGCTTCTTACTAAGAGACTTCTTCTTTAAAGGGCAAGATCTAACATGGTGCCCTTCAACCTTGCACTTGAAGCAAACAATCTTGGCCAAATTCTTGACTTGTTCATGGCTCTTCTTTTTCTTGTTATACTTGGACTTGTTCTTGTTATTGGAGTTGAATCCAAGTCCACTCTTGTCATTGGGGCGTCTTTGCACACTCAACATGTTGTCAAGTGTGGGCTTCCCATCATGACGCTTTTCCAAGTTTTTCTTCAAAGAAGTGACTTGGGCCTTGAGCTCTTTTAATTCCTCTACATGGTTAGTATCAACAAAAACACTAGAGGAAGTTGAAACTTCATTGTTAGAGCAACAAGGCATGGAAAGTAATTCATCACAAGATGTAGCAATATTATGAGTGGATGAATTACTAGGACTAGCACATGGCAATAAAGTATTTTGAGTATAAGTTGTGCCATTGTCCACATGGGGTTCACAAGATGTTACCTTTAACACAATACCCTCATGAGCTAACTTTAGCTTATCATAGGAGACTAGAAGGTCCTCATGAGAGCTCGAGAGCTTCTCATGGCTTTCTTCCAAATTCCCATATTTGCTAGATAGCAACTCAAGTTGAGCCCTTAGCTCAACATTCTCCGTCAATATGGATGCTTCACAAGAGATAGAGTTAGTAGCACAAGCATCATTATTAATAGCAATAGGAGATGGTAATTTAGCAAGCTCTTTTGAGTGAGAAGCTTTAAGTTGTGCATGAGACTCGGTGAGTTTGATGAGCTCACCCTTAATGACCCTAGAGCCATTTTCTAGGTGCTCAAAATTCTCAAGGAGTTTGGCATGTGCATCTATAAGCTTACCATTTGTTACTTTGAAGTCATTAGCTACTTTAAGAGAACTATCATAGGATCCCTTTACTCTAGAAAGTTCGAGAGCATAAGTTTCCTCAAGCGACTCCTTGGTGGTTTGTTTTTCTTCAAGAGCTTCCTTGAGATCGGCGATCTCTTCCGCGTATTTATATTCGCGGATTTGCATTTTCTCAATTGTGTCTTCATGCTCATCAATAAGTTTATTGCTCTCAATAGCAATAGTCAAGATTTCTATGAATTTAGCATGAGCATCTTTATTCTTAGCAATAGCATGAAGAACCATTTTACCCTTCTCAATAAGGGAAGCATCATTATCATCTTCTTCATTATCAACATCATTATCAACATCATTCTCATTTTGAGATATATTGGGAGTCAAGGTAGAAATTACCGTTGATCCGCTTGCCATAAGGCAAAAGTGTGAAGTGGTTGATGATGATGAAGCAAAACTTGAAGCACCATTCAAGTCCATGTCTTGTTCCATGGAGTGGTTGGTTTCCTCTACATTGTTAGCCAAACAAATACTAGAGGAAATAGAAGTATTTTTATCAAGGGAACAAGACATAGAGAGCATATCATCACGAGTATTAGTCAAGCAATTTGTACATGATATGCAAGGACTATCAACACAAGCATGTAGATCATTTTTGGTTCTAGATGCGTTTAAGTCCAAAGATAAATCATTGCAATAAGATAGAGGTGAAGTATCATCAACAATAAGCTTACTATCATTATTGCAATATCTATCACTACTCACCATTGCATTACTTTGTGGCTTGCCACATGTAGGTGAAGTAGAAGAAGTTGAGAACTCATCAGAGCTGGAAGTGGAGGGACAACAATCATCTCCACAATTCTTGGACACATCATATTTATCTTGAAGCTTGGTCCAAAGCTCATGAGCATTCCGAAAAGAAGAGACCGACATAATAACTACATCGCTCAAAGCATTGAAAATCACATTAGAAGCTTGAGCATCTAGATAGGAATTATTCTCATCCATTAAAGATAATCTTTTGGGATTCCTTGGAGGAGAATAACCCCTATATAGAATTCGCTCTATGTATGGGTCAATGACCCGAATAATAGCAAGAATGCGAGTTTTCCAAACATCATAATTTGTGCCATCTAATATAAAGGAAGCATTGTGCACTAGTTCACTAGACGACATCTTTACTCTCGAGGCGGTGAAGCCAAAAACGAGAGAACCTGCTCTGATACCAATTGAAAGGACACGGATGTCGCCTAGAGGGGGGGGGGTGAATAGGCGATTTAAAATTCTTTACGGTTTAGGCTTGAATAAATGCGGAATAAAACTAGCGTTTAATTTATCAAGCACAAAACCTAAACAAGCTAGGTTTACCTATGTGCACCAACAACTTATGCTAAACAAGATATACAACTATGTGATAGCAAGATATATTACTTCAAGCTCGATGGCTATCACAAAGTAAATTGCATAAGTAAGAAGCTCGGGTTTAGAAATACCGAGGCACTTGGAGACGATGATTTATCCCGAAGTTCACTTCCCAATGGAAGCTACGTCTCCGTTGGAGCGGTGCGGAGTCACAAAGTGATCCCCGAATAGCCGTCAAATGGCACACCGTAATCTCCTTCGTGCCTCTACCAATGTAGAGTGCCACGAACCACTATGGGACACTTGAGGGTGGTCACCGAACCCGTACAAGGATGAGGCACACTCCACAACTTAATTGGAAGCTCTCACCGAATTCCCGCGGCTCCCATAGCCACAAGAATCACAAGGTTGGGGCACGTCTCCACAACTTAATTGGAGGCTCCCAACTATCCCGCGAGCCACCAAAACTCCGAGATCAACAAGGACCGTCTAGGGCACTCCAAGTACCCAAGAGGACAAGCTCTAGGGGACCCCAAGTACCCAAGAGTAACAAGCTTCTCAACTTCAACTTCCACGTATCACCGTGGAGAACTCAAACCGATGCAACCGATGCAATGGGCAAGAACACAAGAAGTGCTCAAAAATCCTTCACTCTCAAATCCCACCAAAGCAACTAATGCTATTGGGGGGAGAAGAGAGGAAGAACAAAGAGGAACACAAAATCCCTCCAAGATCTAGATCAAAAAGCTTCCCCTCACTTAGAGGAGAGATTGATTGGTGGAATGATAGATCTAGATCTCCTCTCTATTTTCCCTCTAATTGGAAGCAAGAATCATGGAGGAATAGAGAGATAGCAAAGCTTCAAAGGGTCAACAATGGAGGTCAAAACCGTGCTCGAGAGTTAGGGAACCATTGGGGAAGAAACCCCCTTAAATAGGTCCCCTGAAAAGTGACCGTTGGAGGGGTACGGGAGCCCGGCCTGGGGCCAGCCTAGGCTGGCCTGGGGGCTGGCCACCCAGCAGAGCCGACCGGCCTGGGGGCCGGCCTAGGCTGGTCTGGGGGCTGGTCACCCAGCAGAGCCGGCCAGCCTGGGGGCAAGGCCGGCCCGGGGGCTGGCCACCCAGCTGAGCCGGCCAGCCTGGGGGCTGGCCTAGGCTGGTCTGGGGGCTGGCCACCCAGCTGCCAAAAATGAAACACCCACAACTTTTTCATCCGGACTCCGATTTCGATGATCTTGGCCTCGTTGGAATCCCCACAATGAGCACGACAAGATGATGCAGGAAAACATCATAGTCCAACAGGGGAGTATAAAACCAAATGTAGAAAGGTGAAACCTCTCTATAGAAGATGAACCGGGAGAAACTCCAAAACCGAAAACGCAACAAGTTTTTAATACGAAATCCGTTTTCGGAGAACTTGAGCTTGTTATGAAGGTCACAACAAGCTCCAAAACCCCATAGAGAGATAAGCCAAATAAGAACCAAGAAAGATGATGAAGGCAAGTATGCAAAGGTTTGAGCTCTCTCCAACTGATACGCTAAAGCTAAATGAGAGCCCCTCTTGATAGTACGGTATCTATCTTATAACCCGGTCTCCCAACTAGTACCAAGAGACCGGTAAAATAGAAACCCTATCAACATCATACCTTTGCCTTGCGCATTCCACTTGAGCTAGATGACGTCGATCTTGATCTCTTCAAGTGGACCACCTTTCTTGATTGTGCTTCGCTTGGTGAAGACTCAAACATTGCTCCCCCATACTCCACTATGGGAGAGCCTATCTTAGGCTCATCTTCACATGAACATTATCTCTAGATGGGTGGCAAGCTTCAAGCCTAGGATTTCTTCGAGATGCTCCTCTTGAACTTGCGCTTCTCAACATTGATGACGATCACCACTTGACGTCATCGTTCATGGGCTATATGAAATCTTCATTTGATGCAAGCCCATAGAAAGATACCTAACCACACATAGAAATGCTACACACATATCATGGGTTAGTTCACAAAGCTATATGGACAATTGCTTACCATATCAAGAGATACATGATCCCACTTGGTACATCTTGTAGCTTTGTGTGTTGATCAATATCTTGATCAACCTTGTATCTTTTCTTCTCTTTTCAATAGATGATGTCTTGAAGATAATAATGAATGATCACATAATCCTTTTCTTCAAGACATACTTGCAATATGCTCAACTCGCATATGACCAATCATCGGATAACTCCTCTTATAACAACTTGGTCATCACATACTCTTCTTCTTGATCATATCAAATATATCCATACAACTCGATGATCTTGATGCCAAATACTCCATTATATCAATATCTTTATGGCATCAACCTTGAATCCAACATATGGAGTTCAAGCATTTGCCTATGGACAAACACTACACGCATAACTCAATGCAACCATTAGTCCATAGGGATTGTCATTAATTACCAAAACCACAAATGGGGGCGCCATGCCCTTTCACTTACAATGACTTTAACTTGAACTTGTTTTGGCCCGAGTTGAGTAACACCGTGGTGTAGGTACTCGTATTCATGGGGCATGAGGCATTCAACCCATACCTTGTCAAGCACACTACTCATATTTGCTTTCAGTTTAAATTTTAACCATTCAAGATGCTATGATAGGGGTAATGAGAGCTCCACACCAATGGATACCACATTGCAAACATTAACTTAAGTAGAAGCATTTGGAAGCTAGATGAAACTTATTCATGTTTTACCTCTACTTATTTATATATCTTTCCAAAGTGTCCACCTTTTATATTCAGATTTACAAGAATACTCTATGACCATTATAGGATGTTTTTACTTTTTATTATGCATACATTTGGTCCATAGTACTTTCTTCTATGTTACACTTTGTGAATTATCATTGAACATCCTTACATTGAATATTTGATATCACTTCATAATCTATCTTGTATATTGCTATTCCTTTGAAAAATGAATCATTTGAATCTATGTAGCAATAGTAATCATCTTTGATATCCATTGATAGTATTAAAAAGCAAAGTCCATGTTAGTTTTATCACCTTCATACTCGAGGACGAGTATAGGTTAAGCTTGGGGATGTTGATGCATGTAAAATGCATACATGAACTTTGCATTATATTACTTATATTTCAATCATATTTGCATCATATAAGGGTTATATCATTGTTTTATATTGATTTGGGAATATTTCACAGTTTCCCTATTTTTCTGGAATTAACTCCGCACTGGCAGAAAACCCTATTTTCTATATTTTTATGTTTCAGGGAACCAAACGACGTCCCAATGACCTAATATTTCACGGGCGTCAGTTTTTGGAAGGAACGAAGAGTAGGAGCAAAGGAAGCGAACAAACGGAGACCTGCGGGCCGAAAGAGGTGGGCCCACGCGGCCAGATTCCTTGGCCGCGTGGGGCCACCTAACTTGGGCCTCGAGCCTCCGATGTCGTCGATCTTCTTCCCCGAGCCTCCGTCTTGACCTAAAAACGACTATAAAAATAGTCCCCCGACGGCTTTCGGAAGGGAGCGCCGCCGAAACACAGAAACCACGAAACAGAGATCTGGAGTTGCAGATTGGAGGGGGAAAACTCCGGCGGGGCGCTGCCGGCGTGGTCTCCTTCTTCTCCAACGACTTCTCCACCGTCTCCATGATGAAGAGGGAGTAGTCCACCCCTGGACTATGGGTTTGTGGAAGTAACTTATGTATCTCTCCTCTCTTTGAGCTTCACTAATTAGCACCGTATGAGCTGCTGAACATGATTACGGTCATCTATGTAATACCTTTGTGGTGGATCTTTTTATGAGTTAATATATGTTTGAGATTGCAATAGTTTTGTTTCAGGTATGAAAGTAGATGCATATTATGTACCCCGTTCTTGTTTACTTGTTCTGATCAAACTTGTGTATGAGAGCGTGTGAGGGGGAACGTGTGCATTAGATGGAGTAACGGGGGTGGCTAGTGTGGTGAAAGTGACAGAAGTTCCGCGATCCACTTGGGTACTTTACCTTACTTTGTTGCCTCACTAGGGATAAAGAAAAATACCTTGCTACCGAAGATGTGGGTGTGACCTTGCCACTACTCCATGACTAGATCTAGCAAGTTCTTATTTTAACTTCATGTCATAGAACTTAATGCTATACTCTGATTTATCTTAATACTAGGATGGCTTGATTTAATTCCCATCTTAGTGGAGTATAAGAGAGATTAATAAACAAAAGATCTCTATGTTAGGACGTGATGCCCATATAATTAGTAACTTGTCATGAAACATTTTTGTTGCAATCTAATATGTCAATTCTAATGTTCCATTATCTACCACTTTATTAAAGAGATAGTGTATTTGTGAAACCATGAACCCCGGTCCATTTTTAATCATAAGAAACACCTTTCCAACAACTTTTAAGCATTTTCCATTTTCTGCCATTTAAAAATCCGAAAATAAAAAAACACTTTTACATCTTGCATTCACAATACAAAACCCAAAAATATCATCCATCATTGTTTCCACCATCCTTGCATATTTATTTATCATCATTGCATATTTATTTATTGTTTTGCATTCATTATCTTTTCATATCATACTCACACCTTGTGCTTGACAACCACTTGGTGAGGTTGAGGGCACAAAACAATTTATTTTGTTTTGTAGGTTTTCAAGAGAAGGATAAGAAGATAAATCTTTCACTACTGGTTCCCCGAGAGTTCGATATTAAACCCTCGAGTCATCACTCGTGGGGAAAACAGTCTTTCCTAAACTATACACTCTGCACTTGGAGTCTCAACCTAACCCATATTCTTTTGACGCAGGTAACTACGTCATAGGGTATCACGCGCCAATCCGTTAGCGCTCCGCCGTCTAGAGCACCTGACACCAACGAAGAGAGGCAACCTTTCAGCGTAGTTAAAGTGGTAGATCTAATCAACTAAATTAGAGAATAACTATTCTCAACACATGAGATATAGAGAGAGGAGAGCTCCGGTAGAGGACACCTCAAAATCGTGAGCAAACTTGTGTATCTCCAAAAGAGGAGGGGGTGGGGTTTATATAGGTGGACCAAGGGGTAGGGAGGCTTGGGGGAGGGGTTGAACCCCCCGTCTAGGTGCGCCGGCCCAAGGGAGGAGTCCAACTCCTCCCCCAAGACGGCTCCTCCCACCGACCTCCCCATGGGCCCTAGGCCCATTAGGGTTCAGGTGAGGGGGAGGCTCCCCCCTCTGGCGCCTTGGCCCACCCGACCTCGTAGGAGGTTCGGCTGCCAAGTGGGCCCCATGGCTCCAAATAAAAACTTTATTTAATATTTTTACGAATATTAATATAATTAATTATTTTGTCTAATTAATTTCTAATTGAATATTTCCATTTACAGAAAATTCCTAGAATTAATTACTTATCATATAAACCTATTTATATGTTCCGGGACACCCAATGTCCGCTAACAAAATACTCCGAATAAATATTTTCCTCTTATATAAACCCGCAGAATAAATCTGACAGTAATAGAAACAATTCCTATTACCCTGAGACATCGAATGTCTCCATTCTCACTCTCTCATAACTTCATCGGAACAAGTGCTGGTGACATCGGAGTAACTCTGACAACTTCTCATAACCACTATAACTACAACTTTATTCTCTCAATAAAAGATTGACTCACAGGTTAAGTGTGTGACCCGGAAGGTTCGGTAACACATAGACATGTCCGGGTGCTTACCAGACAATAACCAGCATTGGGATCTGGACGGCCGTACTAACTCCTATGTGTTCACGAGTGAATGACAAAACCTCTTGCGTTTCTCATTACGCTAATTTCCTTACATACACGATACCAATGATATCACGAGATGAGACGATTTGCTCTACTCTGATAAAACCAAATCACTACTCCCACCGATCGGAAATCCTTTCCAGCTGCTCCTCTCCCCCACGTGCTCCTCTCCCCAAGATGCAGATCCTCTCCCGCGCTGCTCCTCTCCCCAAGCTGCTGTTCCGTTCGGCCGGCTCCGTTCGGCCGGCCGTGGCTGCTGCCGCTCTTTCGCTCGCCGGCCGCTGCCTCCGCCCACCCTAACAACTCCCGGGCACGGCCCCGTGCCGTAGCTCGCCGTGTCGTGCTCGTCCGCACATGATCATCCGTAGCAGCAGCTCCGCAACTCCACGTGCTCGTCATCGCGACCCCTAGGGCAACAGGGATCCCACATGGATGTACCTGATCTGAAATTCAGTCCACATGATCAAGATGAACATGTGCAAGATCAAGATGAATCTATGCAAAATCAAGATGAACTGCAAGATCATGATGAACCTGCAGTTATTTTTGCCTTCACTAGTACTCTGGAACATGTAATGAGTGGTACCAGAGCATGGAGTGCGAAAAACATGAATAACTTAGGCTAAACTGGAGCATGGAGTGCAAAAAACATGAATAACTTAGGCTAAACTAGGACTTGTTTGGCATCTGGGTATGTATGACATCATTGACCTTTTTCTCATGACCAATGAGTTGACAACTTTACAAATACAAGGACATCAACATGATACTAAACCCAAACGACAACAGCCTCGTAACTAGGCTTAGTTGTGAGGATCTTTAACAGGCTTCATCGACATCTACTTCCGCCACAATTGTTGGTGAGATTTAGATCCAATTTAGTAATTACATCTTCATATATTCATCTTTGTTTTTACGTCTAAGAATTTTTGTTTCTTTTCCATGTGCGTAACCCTACAGTGGTATCAGAGCCGATCTATGCGTAGATGTAATTTGATCTAGTTGTGCATGTGATACATGGACATTGCACAAGAATTGTGTGGAGTTCTAGATGAGATCTAATACCTTATTATACTTGTTGCTTCCCGTTTAGTTTTTTTCTTCTACATTTTGGCGACACGATGGATTTTGCACAAACTTCTGACAATCTGTGGTTCTTCTGGTTGTTTGGCCAACAAAGTGTTTCGGTTGTTTGGGTCTCATCATATCTGAGAGGAATAAGATACTTATCATAAGGGCTTGTAGATATAATGTACACGCGGGTCACGAGTAGTACGATTGTTTAGATAGGGGCTCGAGATTTCTTATGAGGTCTCGTGTCTCTATCACTTCCAGGGACGGAGCCAGGATTTTACCATGAGGGGGGCGAAGAGGATAAAAGTCGTATGTGAGGATCTTTTCCATAGAAGCAGACCTAAATGCATGTAGTTGTTTTAGAAGACATATTGCGCACATAAAATTGGCCATATGCATCTTTTCGATGCAGAGGCTGGGTACCCATTTCGGAAAAAATTGCGCACATAAAACATCACAATATACGAAGCCTCACTATATCATTTATATCACAACTTAGCAATATCAATTGCCAATAAAAATAAATTCTTAATTTCTAAATTGCGCCTCCGACTATGATAATTATTGAATGATTCGAATATTCGATAACCTCATCGTACGGTACCAATTTCTTTTCCAGTATATCAAATTATTATGTAATAGGTACCTTCTAATGAACTGAAGGCAAATCAGAGTCAATAAATTAATCGCTTGACAACAATTTGGAGATTTTCTAACTAATATTTAAGGCACAAATTAATCTGATGCTCAGAGATGATCAAAAGGATTGAATAAGAAACAATCGAGTAAACTACCTTTTTCCATGCCTCGTCGTCGGTCACGCTGAACCACGGCCGGCCGTGCGCCCGTGCTGCCATGCTATGGTTTTCTACCGCTTGCTCAGTTCTCAACTTCTCATCATCTTAACTAGATTGGTATTGTTTGGAGCCCTCGCCGGCGGCCGTCAAAATAACGCCCAACTCGGTGGAAACGAAATGTCGTGCGTGTTGTGCTGGAATCGAAGTCCCTGAGGACCCTGACTCTTAGGTTTGCTGCTTACGTATGTATTTTTACTTTTTTAGAGGCCACGTTTGAGTTGCTAGAGCTTGATGGGCCTGTGCCTGGTTCTTGATGGGCTCATTACTCATAGCAGGTGGGTTTGAGGGCTGGCTTCACCTAATTTACACACGGACAGGGAGGGCGATCATAGTCGCCAGAGGCAAGATTAGCTATCACGCTGATGGCTAAGTGGCTAACAAGAGAAAAGTAGATCGTCAAGGGGGGGTCTCGCCCCCGCTCGTCCCCCTTCCTCCGTCCTTGATCACTTCGATGGTTAAACTAGCAACTTGTGAATAGTCATGCTCATGTTTAAGTTTAACATAAGTTGTAGACACTGTTTAGGACATCCTTTTTTTTAGGCTTTTTTCAGCTTTCCACGTAAATAAGCCAGTGAATGAAACCAAAGGGGTCGGCTTCGTTGATGGATTTCCAAAAGCCGATTTCCAAAAGCCGAAGCAGCAAATACACAAGTGCAGCTAGCACCGTGGGAGGTGCTTCCCGCAGCTTCGTCACTTGAGGTCGAATCGGTATACAAATTTGCGACTGCTATTTAGGTTATTTATGGTGTAATGCCACTGAGACCATATCTATTATTCCCAGCTACCAAGTGCTACACATGTACGAGTGACGGTAGCGATGCTTGAAGAAGTGTACATTTGACACAATCCCTTTTTGATCAATGCGATTTGGGCCAGAGTTACATGTTTAGAGCCCTGAGGCTAGAATAAGCTTGGTCGGTGATTAAGGGTATATTTGAGTTATCTGCACTACGGAGTTATATGTTGCTTTACACTTAAATCAATAGAGAATACACATTGCCCCGACTTTGAGGGTATATCATGATGAAGTATTTAGTGTGCACATTCTTCTGTATTCATGGCACTATATGGATTTTTTTTTGAATTTCAATGATCCATATGTTATTTAGTATGTGTATATAGCAAAAATATACGTTCCCATGACTAAGGGTATTTCAGATAAATGTCAGCTTATAGCCACATAGCCAGCTAAATTGCCAAAGAGTAAAACTCAGAACATCAGCTTTTCCTGTACAACAGCTTTTTCTGCACAACAAAATAGCCAGCCTAAACAAAGAGGCCCTTAGTAACCTAGCTACAAGCCACATTAAGATTTGCAACAAATGTGTAGAGGCGTCTAACTCGTTTTTACAGGATGTGCATGTGATTTGGTATGGCCGTCATGATTATAATAAAATTGTATGAGGTGCTATTCGTTTTAATATTAATTCATGATCTGTGTATCATGGTACGGCATGATGGTTGGAGCCAAGTGATTATCTTTATATGACCTGCAAGTCAACCCATGTTGTAATTTAATTTACTAGCAATAGTTGTGTTGAACTTAAAGAAAGCAATGACGCGGAGAAGGAGTTCATCGCGAAAGGACGAAGAAGCCCGCCGCGACAGAGTTTTTTGCCACAATAGGAAAAGCAGGAAAAATCTGCCGCGGCAGAGCTCACGTTAGGATATTATGAATATGGAGATTTTCAACGATGATTCGCCGAGAATTCTTCAACTACAAGGGGCTACACCAGATCACATGATAATTATGAATTGCATGTGATATTTATCCCTTTTTTGCTTGCACCCTATTTACACACTAGATTATTAATAGGGTGACTCACTTGAAATATCAAATTGGTAGTGTTCTCCCAAGTGTAGCATCGTTTGCAATCAAGGTAGTCAGGATCAGGATTCTAGTTCGGATCGACACGTATTCGGTAAGATCGCAAATCGTAGGATCATAACTAGTAGGATCGCAAATCGTGGATTGTACTTACTAGAATCGTTGAATCGATCGAGTCAATTTAGATCGTAAAGTCGTAGAATTGTATGATAGAATCGGGATTCTGACTACCTTGTCTGCAATATGTGTCACTTTGAAATACGCCATGTCACATGGTTATGCTAAATTTGTCGCATATGAGACGGGTGCGACTATACAACTGTTGCTGCTTATTGTTGTCATTTTTCTTCCTTGGTTTTGGACTATACAACTGCCACTGATTGTCTCCAATATGATGTATACCATTGTGACCTGGGACTCCTTTCATTTTACCGCTTCCATCTCAACCCCAAGCTTTTGATCTGACAAACCATTACCATCATCTATACAACCTTAAGAAAAAATTGTGATTCGGGTGAGCGCAAATACAAAAATAAACCATCATTGCCTTCCAAGAACTGATCTGATGCCGAAACTATTTTTTCTCTTCTAAAAGGAGATTGAAACCCTTGCCTCTGCATCGAAAAGATGCATACGGGATTTACTTAAGATTTATTCAACAAAGATCTGGTGAGAGCATACGTCAAACAAGCTGAAGCCACCACGCAACACCTACAACCCGACAATGGGATAAGAAAGTGCCATTAGGACCTTATGCCCTAAAAACACGAACAACTTCCCACCAGCTAGGTACCTGGGGCATCACTGAGTCACCCTATGGCAAAATAGGAGCACACATCCCGTCGGGCAAACCCTCAATGAGCACCTCATGCACTCGCTTCAGAAATGGTCACCTCCGCCGAACCACTGTGCCATCTTCAAGGTAGAGATCCTTGTATCCCTCACCAGGCCTGCCGCCACTGCGCCAGCTGACATCACCCCTGCCCTGCGCGAGTCCATCAACTCACGTCCTTCACCAAGACCCCACTGCACCACGCCGATGAGACTCGCCATCGTCGACGCGGTAGATGCACACCACTCCACCTCATGCCTCCTCCATCCAGCAGCTGCTCCAAAAATGATGCCCCTATGAGGGAGAGCGACACCAAGAGCGTCGTCATCGTTCGATCAGGGATACCAGATCTGGGATTTCCCTCGGAGCAATATGAGTGAGTAGATGATGACCGTAACGGCGATCCTTCAACAAGGTAACGGTGGATGTTGCTCTGGCGACAAGCATGGCGATCCTGTTATATCTTTGGCCATGTTGAGTTCAATTGCTTTTCTAAACGGAATGGCAAGAGATTTCTTTGGAAACCGGTTGTGAAATCACCTGAGATAACGCCTGATACTCATCAATCCAGAGAATTTATAGAGACGGACTCCTCGTCTCCTGCTTCAGCTCAGAGCATCTCCCACGTTTCTGATACCCCTCTCCCATCGCCTTCACCGTGCCCGGCTGAGGGTGGAGATGCTGCACCGGCTGAGGAAGCACCTGCTGCAGCTGATAACTATGTTCTAGATCCACCTACTCCACCTCTGGAACCCCATGTTGCAGATGCAGGAGAAGCTGCAGAAGAAGTTGAGACTGATCCCCTTGATGTGCTTAGGAACTTGATTTCCAATCTGGTGGAGAATGCAAACGACATCCTGCCAAAACTTGGTGGTGCTCATATCACTAGTGCTAGTTGTAAAATTGTGGAATCCACTGGCCCAGAGGGGCTACACGCAAATGCTATCTGCAGATCAACACCTTGAACCCCAATGTTACTGAAGTGCAGAAATCTTCGTCAGTTGAGATAACTGAAATTGTTGATAACGATGCAGAGGTGGACTCTACTGTTCCAGGACAGGCAACCTTGGAGTTGGTGAACTATGTGCAGCCTGCTAACACTCAGCGTGCCAGGAGACAGAAAAAAGAGGTTGCTAAGAATACCAAGGGTGTGAGGCGTAGCAACAGGATTGCTAAGCTAAATGGTGGATTCAAGGACCAAAAATGTGCTCAGGAAGCTGAGGACAGATCGGTGAAGGCTAACCTGGCACCTCACTTCGATGCAGCTGTGGTAGATGATGAAGAGGCACCACCACCTTTCCTGCCACTGAACATTCTGCAGGCCATCGGTACTGAACATTGCAAGATGCCACCTACGGCGGTGTCTCAGACTGCTCTGGAATATGACAGTTCCTATGATAGTGTGTAATATGATACACACAATGGCCAAGAATAGGGCCCAATTCTGTTCTGTTATCCCTAGGCTTCGCTTATCGATCGTTATTTTTCTCAGTGTTTCTTTGTACTTTTTTGTGAGACGTTCCACTCGTATGAGTTCAGTATCTGTACTCATTGGCATACCAAAACCATCGTTTCTTTATGGATAGAAATAGGAACTGGAGTATTTTGGACTGGAACATAAGGGGTATTAACTCACAAGAGAGATGGGATGACATTGGTAATAATATCACTGAAAGTAACTGTAATGTTATTTGTATGCAGGAAACAAAAAGGGAAATATTTGACAGTACATATATCAAAAAATTCTGCCCGAGGAGACTGAATCAGTTTGCTTATCAACCTTCTGTGGGTAACTCTGGTGGCCTAATTATTATTTGGAATGGGAATTTCTTCACCGGTACTGTTGTCAGTCAATCTACTTTCCAAATTACAGTACAACTGAAATGTAATTTCTCGAACAAATTCTGGCACGTTACAAATGTATATGCTCCATGTACTGCGGAAGGAAGGAATGAATTCTCTGAGTGGTTTATGCAGCTTGATTCATCTGCTTACGATTTATGGATGATTATGGGCGATTTTAACATGATTAGAAGTACGGCTGACAGGAACAAGCCTGGAGGTAATATCAATAATATGCTACTATTTAATTATATCATTCAGCATCATGATCTCGAGGAAATACCCTTAAAGGGAAGAATGTATACCTGGAGCAATATGCAGAGCAGTCCATTACTTGAGAAATTGGATTGGATATTTACATCTCACAGTTGGTCTACCTCGTTCCCAAATACACTTGCTACGCCTATGGCCAGATTGGGGTCAGATCATGTCCCTATTCTTATTCAAGTGGGAACTAATATACCAAAATCTCAGATTTTTAGATTTGAGGAATATTGGTTGGAATTTGAGGGATTCCATGATATTGTGGCTAATTCTTGGCAGAATAATGGGGTGTACAGAAATGATGCGCAGGACATGACGGCACGTTTTAAATCATTGAGGCAAGGTATCAAAAAATGGAGTAAAAATCTTTCTCAGCTCTCTGTTGTGATAGACAACTGTAGCTTTGTGTTGGCTATGCTGGATGGTATTGAGGAGCAGAGAACTTTATCCACCATAGAGAGAAACTTCAGAGTTGCGGTTAAAGCACACCAAGTGAAATTGCTTGAAGCTAAGAGGGTTTATTGGAGGAAAAGGGCCAATATCAGATGGGCTAGATTGGGGGATGAGAACACCAAAAAATTTCATGCTGTTGCGACAAGGAATTACAGGCACAACTATATCACCATGCTTAAAGCAGCAGATGGCAGGAAAATTAGTGATCATGAGCAAAAAGCTGCGATGCTATGGAATTCATTCAAAAACAGACTTGGGATTTCTATTCAGACTGACATGGTTTTTGATTTGGTGAATATTATTACTCCACATGACCTTAGCTGCTTGGAGGTGCCATTTACACATGAAGAGGTTGATGAAATCATCAAACATATGCCACCCGATAAGTCTCCAGGTCCTGATGGGTTTAATGGCCTTTTCATGAAGAAGTTTTGGAACATTATTAAGTTTCAGTTCTATAACTTGTGCAACAGCTTTTACAATGGATCCTTGGATTTACAGAGTATAAACACTGCATTTATTACTCTTATTCCGAAGGTATCGAACCCTGAAACCCCCTCTGAATTCAGACCCATTTCTCTGGTCAGTATGGCATTGAAAATCATTACTAAGCTGCTTGCAAACAGAGTACAGAAAGTTATTATTCCATTACTTCACAAAAATCTGTACGGCTTCATCAAATCGAGATCCATACAGGATTGCATTGCCTGGGCATTTGAATATCTCCATATCTGTCACAAGTCGAAGAAAGAGATTATTATTATCAAGCTTGACTTTGAAAAGGCCTTCGATATGGTAGAATACAGTGCAATCCTAGATATGCTCAAACATATGGGTTTCGGTGACAAGTTCATTACATTGATCAGAAATATTCTTAACAGTGCATCCTCTGCTGTTATTTTAAATGGGGTTCCGGGCAAAACAATTAAATGCAAAAGAGGTGTTAGGCAGGGTGATCCCCTCTCCCCTCTGTTATTTGTGGCGACTGCTGAATTGTTACAAGTTATTGTGAATAATGCCTGGGAAAATGGTTTAATTAACCTCCCTATTGATGAATCGTATGGACAGAGCTATCCTATACTTCAATATGCAGACGATACCTTGCTGATCATGCCAGCAGATGAAGTTCAGCTTCTAAATCTCAAAAATATCTTGCAAGACTTCACCAAAGCAACTGGACTGAAAATAAATTTCCACAAGTCCTCCATGGTGCCTATCAATATCTCTCAGGAGAGATGTGATGTACTTGCTACAGCTTTTGGATGTAAACAAGAAGCACTACCATTTACATACCTTGGACTGCCTATGGGCACCACTAGGCCAAAAATTGATGATCTCATGCCCATGATTTGCAAGATGGATAAAAGACTTTCTGGCATCGCTAATCTATTGTCTCACTGCTCGAGGCTTGAAGTTATTAGGTCTGTTATTTCAGCCATGCCTAACTATGTTATGTGTGCTCTCAAAGTTCATTACACCCATACTGATCATATGAAGAAATCCATGAGAACTTTCCTATGGCACGGAAAAGAAATTGACAAGCATGGTAAATGTCTTGTAAAATGGGACAAGGTATGTCAATCCAAAGATAGAGGCGGACTTGGTGTTTTGAGCTTGAGAGAACACAATAAGGCTTTGCTTATGAAAAATCTGCACAAATTTTTCAATTCCCATGACTTACCTTGGGTTGAGTTGATATGGAGAGCATACTATGCAAATGGAAAACTACCTGATTCTGACAGTATTGCTGGCTCGTTTTGGTGGAGGAATTGTCTATCATTTCTGGCATCCTATAAAGAGTTAACTACTTGTAAAGCTGGGAAAGGAATGAGTATCTCTCTTTGGCATGATAAATGGTATGGCATTGCCTTGAGAGACCAGTTTCCTCAATTGCATTCGTTTGCTATAAATAAATCAATTACCATAGCTGCTGCTGGCGATCAGAGTGATGGTGATATGATATACAACCTTTTCCAGCTACCTCTGTCCTTAATTGCTGATGACCAATGTGAACAGTTGCGACAGATTCTAGTTGATGATATCGACCCCAATGCTGAGGATGAATGGTTATTTCCATGGGGAGGGAGTAAATATTCCACTAAAAAGGTTTACAATGCCAATACTAATGCTGCACCTGCTCCAGCACCATTCAGATGGATTTGGAAATCCCCTTGCCTGCCGAAACATAAATTCTTCTTTTGGCTTATGATACCAGACAGAATTAATACGAAAAATCTAATGGCCAGAAAGAATTTTTTTGTTGAGTCAACAGACTGTGTGTTATGTGACGACTCACACAATGAGAGTAGGACACATCTGTTCTTCTCCTGTTCCTTCAGTGAAGTATTCTGGACCAAAATTGCTGAGAGTTGGAACACAAATCTGGAGTTCATTGATATGCTTATGGATGCTAACCAAAGATCTACCAACCCTTTCTTTAAGTTGTCCATGATGGCTGGTTGTTGGAGCTTATGGATCCATAGGAACAATATTATTTTCGACAATGTTCAAAGAAGTATGGATTCATGTTTTAGTATCTTTAAAGATTCCGTTAGTCTTATCAGACATAGAGTCAAGCCTAGCTTGAAAGAGGGCATGCAGGACTGGTTGGACCTGTTGTAATTTCTTTGGCACTTGTACTTTCTGTAATTATGCTGGAGTAATAGAAAATGGAAAATGTGCAGTGGGGGCCTTCCCCACTGTTTTTTGCTTCAAAAAAAAAGGTAACGGTGGATAGACGCCGCCATGACCGGAGTCGGATGTCGATTTTCACCGACAGCTGCGCCTCCCCAACTCGCAACTGAAAATAGTTGTGGTATCATGAGATCCACCACAACCAGCCGGCCGACCAACTCCGACGGAGGAGAAGGACGTGACCGCCATGCCCGGGGCTTCTGCCGCAGGCGTCGTCGTGCTACAGGTTTAGCCCAGGAGCACTTCCACGCGCCGTTGTCGGAGTCGTCAGAGTCGTCTAGGTGCAGCATGGGGACCGGACGGGGATGGTGAAACTCTAGAGGGTATAGAGTGAAGGTATGTTTCCATTTACTTAACGAAGTGCATCCGTTACCTTTGCAAGCTGATTGCTGAACCGAAACCCCTGTCCCTAAATGTTTCTAGGATTGTTCAAGTCCCTCGCTGTGGAGGAGATGCCGCAGTTACCTTTGTTCCCATATATTTTGTTTCGAACTCAACAAATTACTTTTAAAGGGCAAACTCTAAATAAGAAGGACGAGATAGTGAAAGAAGGTAGCAATTTCCTAGAAATTCACTTTGGCACCCGGGTGCATATGATCCTGTTATAGTTTTCAAAATTAAGAAAATACGAAAACACTTCGAAAAAATCTGAATTTTTTTGGGCACAAACATATGCAAGTTTTCAAAATTCGTGTAAAATGTCGGAAGAAATTGACACTTTTTGTGGTCTGTGCAAAAAAGACAAAATCTATGGCCGAAATGAGATTAAAAATATTTTTTCAAAGCACAATTTTTGTCTTTTTTGCACATACCGCAGAAAACGTTATTTCCTTCCGAAATTTTGCACGGATGTTGAAAACTTTTATATCTTTGTGCCCAAAATGTTTTCAGATTTTTTTGAAATGTTTTCATATTTTTTTTAATTTTGAAACGTATATCAGGAGCATATGCACCCGGGAGGCAAAACGTCTTTTTTTAGCGTTGTGAGTTCCTCAAGGTTTGTGTGATTTCCTTTCGAGAAACTGGTGGCTTCTTTTTTTTTGCAAATAAACTGGTGGCTTCTTAAGCACTGACCAATAATAAATGGCGGTTTATTACTCAAAAGAAACGGATTTTTTATTTGGACGTTCCGTTTGAAAGTATGGATTTTAAAATTTGGAAACAATCTGCAAGACCCGTCATGCCTTTGCCTAGGACGCAATGGAAAAATTACAAAACAGGTGCATCGAGAAAAGGAACAAAATGGGTGGCCAACTGCCTTGGCGCGTGGAATTCAATCCGACAGACAGCTAGAGGAAAGCGCGCGTTTTAGCAGCTGGGGTGTACTCCGTACTACTAGTATATATGATGAACTGAACTTTATTCGGATTGATAACCCGATCGATTCCCTTTCCTTTTTCTAGCCCGGCCGATCCCACGCGCAAACTGCTCATTTTCTTTTCGTTGCTGCCTAGACTGATAGACTCCACGTGACGAGCTGGACTTAAAATCAGACAAAGTCTCCTTGTAATGCAGATCAGAGATAGTTTTCTACTCCAGAGTACTCTTATTCTTTTTCTTCATTGCTTCGGACGACAACTGCTGCTTGATGCACACCATCCTGAATTGAAACTTTTCTTTCTACCGCTCGCTTCCATCTCAGCCCCTAACTTTTGATGCGACGAACCATTACCATCATCAGTAAAACCCTAACAGTAAAACTATATAAAGAACACAATTTTGGGTCAGCGTCAATACAAAATTGAAACCATGGTGCCGAAACTCTAGAGACTAGAGGAGGGACGGAGCGCATGTGAGGGTGCTGCTGCCTTGCTACGCGTCGATCGTGTTTATGGCCATTTACGACTGTGCCCGGAAAAGGAATAGTGGGGGCAGCTTCGCCCTTCCCGATTCGGCCTGCCATTTACACGGAATTTGGTAGCAGAGCAGTGGGCAGGGCCCTAGGAGCCGGTGGCCATTGCTCTTTCTTCGTTCCATCGTGAAAGAAAAAAGCAGGATAATCACCGGACGGCAGTCACGGAAGGTGCCTTTGTGATGCGATTCATCGGAACGGAACATGGTATTGTAGACGCCCTGCCCTACCGTGTGGTGTGACCCCCGCATTCCCCCTCCGCAAGCCTCGCCTACTAAACCCCGTCCTTCCTTCCTTCCTTCCTTCCCCAGCACGAGCTCGACTCGAGCGGCACCAGCAAGGAGCAGGTGGTCGGCGGAGGAGAACAAGCGAGGGTTCCGGTCTGTCCCTACTCTGCGTCCTAAATTGCACTCTTGTTCTTCATCCTGCTGGGTTGTTGAGTTGCGGTGGGTTTGATCTTGAGATCGTTTTGAGGTTTCTTGCGCCATCTGTCTGCAATCTTTCGTTTTCCTCGTGGACCTGTGGGGATCTTGCGTTTTCCTTGAGATCTTGTGGGGTTTTCTGCTTCCTGATGTGATGGCCCCAACTTCACTCTTTCTCTCCTACTAGGGTGTTCTTGGTTTTGGTCATTGCTGGTGTCCCGGCCGGATCCATTGGTCTGACCATGGCGTCACGTCACTTATCCACTGATTGGGGTGCGGAGATTTTAATTTAACCATGAATAAGGGGCCGTTTGGCACGAGTTCTTGAATTAAAAAGAAAAAATAATAACAAGTGGAGAAAGAGTCCGTTTGAGGCGTGATGATTCTCCAAGATTGTCACTTTCCTTTTTCTGTGATAAATGAATGATTTTGACCGTAAACAAGGGGCCGTTTGGCACGAGTTCTTGAATAAAAAAGAAACAAAAATTACATGTGGGGAAAGAGTTCCTCTCAGGCGTGAGGATTCCCCAAGATTACCAACTTTCTTTGCCTGCGATAAATATTCTGGCTAGGAAATGGTTTACTGTGATCAATGTTAATGTTATGATGTTTTATGCACCTTTCTACCTGTTGATTCCAAATCCCACACTGATGGTGTCTCATGATTTTCAGGTGCTTTTTTCTTGATCTGCTAAAGGATGGTTCTGAAGAAGCTGCTTCAGCTGTTCGGAGTAGGCAAGAAGAAGAAGGATGGCAAGAAGAAGAAGGATGACAAGAAGAAAGGTGATGTACCTTTCGCAAGTGAACACCGATCTTTCGTCTGCTAGACTGGTGTAGTGCCTCACATGATAAAACTGTGCTCTGTTTATTCACTGGATATTTCTGTCTCTCCCAATGCTGATGGATGGTGAGTCGGCAATTGGTGTTATCACTCTTTCTTCCGTCACCTAAGATTCATGGATACGTCTTGGGGGTGCAGGGATACTGCATATCTAGTGATGCGGTCCTAATGGACTGAAACTTTCAGATAATCCAACTGATGTATGGTCCAGATAGTTATGTACTTATGTGGTTGGCATCTTTGCACTAATTTTGTTACTAAACCATATAGATCAACTTTTAGGAAGGCAACAAGTACTCAGTTGATATATGAAGAGCTTAAGATCATTTTATTTTGTGAATTAAAATAAAGCCACACAAAGATCCGTGCAATTTATTCTTACCACCTAGTCAAGAGCCACACAACATATACCACAATGTGGTGTGGATCATGAATTTTCACAGGAAAAGTAAAAATATGATATATTGATAGAATTACAGAGCTACTTTTCTTTTTTATTGCGAAAAGTGCTACTATTTGTTGGATGAAGGAATACCCAGGGTCCTACTCCTGTATAAGGCTTACACAGAATTCCTTCCATCTCCACTCAAAAATAATATATAATTCTTTTTTTGTTATTTACCTGAGCATTCTTCTAATAAATAAATATTTTTATGAAGGAAAGTCGATCGACCCTCTTTCGCAAGGTAGCTTTATATGCCCAATGTGAAGTCTTAAAATATTACATATGTGCCTCCTGATTGGTTATTTTGAATTAAACAATATAAGAAATTATCTGAAAATGTCGATGGCACTTCTAGATATTCGAGTACTGAGTAAAGCAAGCCCTGAAGTGTCTTGCTAATCGCAGAGATAGACAAGCAGGTGCTGCCACTAGGACAGTTGTACTTCTATTATCTGAAAAAAGTACAGCCAGTTTGGAGTTCATGGGGTCTAGAGCACTGGTATAAGGAAGCACTTAGTTGGTGCTCTATGTAAGTGAGGTGTCGTATTCACTGCTTGTGGAAATCACAACTAATCTTAGTTTAATTTTACATGTAGCAGTCATGTTATTGACACTGTAGGATTTCTTAAAAAATCGCATCCAACTTTCAGAAAAGTAAACTAGCTTGCATTTGTGGAGTGGGAACAGCGATACGAAAAATGGGGATTACTAGTCTTACTAATAGAACTAGTAGATTTTATACCTGTCAAGATGTGGTTTCATACAAATATAAATTTTAATACCTTGGTACCCACAACAAAGAAACACAATACTTTGAGGACAAAGCTATAAAAATGAAACAATGAAAATTGCAAACTGGTAGAAATAATAGCGGCAACAGGCTGGCTATGAATTACTAGTTATGATCAGGTGAATTTCCGAAACGCAGTTTCTTTATCCTTGGTGTTCCTTATTAGGAACAGTGCAAATCTCTGTTCTAAAGTGGCATTGTCGCAGTCAATCTCAACAAGACAAGTGTATAAGCGGCATTTGATGCGATCCCATTCTGTGTCTCTGTCCTAAACTCTGAAAGTCTATGTACATATTTGGTGATAATGCCGTCCTTAGTCAACAGTCCATTGGATTTGAGGTGCTGCTCCACACTCTACTCTTAATATCCTGGCAAACAACAGTCTTTTGGATCCCTGTTCAAGTGGGGCTGGTATGGCTCTATCACTGAAAAAGCAGGAGCCTGAATGTTCAAGTAATATCTCGGAAATAAAGGAAGTACATGAATCTGAAAATCAGGATTACAAGCCATTTAATCAATTTGATGCTGTTCAAGATTACTCTGACCACCACTATGCAAAGACTTCACCAGGGGAGGTACGCTCCTGAACTCTGTTTCTTTTAGACTCAATTGTGAACTAATTTCCACCTCCAATATGTGACCAGACCACCAAAGAGTGGGCGAAAACCATCCAGAATGAATGGAAGCTTCTACAGAGAGATCTACCTGGTCGGTACATATCTTATTATGATAAAGCCAATATATTTGTTTTGATCAGGCTAGCAGTACATTGACGAGGAATAGCATCTACTGGTCCTTTATTGTTATCACCAAGCTGTTGTTTATGCTGATATTGTCCTAGTATTATTTTTCCCCGATAAATAGAATATATCAAACCTGTGTTAACTTCAAGGTTGTATCACAATTCACAACATTATCTAAATGATTAGGATATGCCGAATGATTCTTCTAACTTGATCGTCTGGGTGTGAGTTTTGACATGGCGTCCCACAATAATGCTCGTCGATTCCTGGAGTATATTTTTGTCTGTAAGAATGTCCCCCAGACTGTTAAGTACCGAGACTTTAAAGGATCGTTTCTATATTGACAGAGAATCCATTATCTAAAAAAATATAGATAGACATTCAGCCATCATTCTATGCATTTGGTTTATGCTGATTATAGCTTATAATATTTCCTGCTAAAATAAAGTATATTTTTCTGTTAACTTCCAGGATAGTATCACCGCACTCTACCAGTATTTGATTAGGTTATACTCATTGATTTCTCCGAACTTAATTGGGTGCCTATTTTTTGGGATGGCTGTTGAGTTCCAAAATTGGCACAGTTCATGCTCAACTTATTTAAATCTTCCTTCAATGCTATTTTTGTGTGTACTAACGTCTCACAGAAACTTCAAAGGATGCACTGTCGTTATATACAGTTATGATTTTCTGCATTTCTTTGCCCTTTTTCATACAATCTTGTAATGTGGATTGTTGCATCTTTTTCCACACGATCTTGTCATAGTGGATAGAGAACATAGCGTCGCCCTTTTTCATACAATCTTGTAATGTGGATTGTTGCATCTTTTTCCACACGATCTTGTCATAGTGGATAGAGAACATAGCGTCGCTCTGTTGGTTAGCTGTGCTGGTGCGCACGCAGCCCTTCCGGGTGCTCACGGTTCTTCGATAAAACAATGCCGCCAAGGGGTAGTCCTGGCTGGTCTCATTTTTTTGGGTCAAAGTGTATATACTGTATTTTCAGATAGTAATCATTTCATATTTGGAAGAATGGTAAGCTGGAAACTAATTGCATCTCCTAAGTTATTATGCCATATACGGGTCCTAGTGTCACATTGCCATTTCATATTTGCATCTGCAGTCTTTCTTTTAGAGTATCTGCGCATTAAATCAGTTGATTTTCTTGTATTAATAATAACTTTGGATCTGAGTTTGGTTTCAATTATGCAGAATCTATATATGTTCGAGTTTATGAGGATAGGATTCGGAAATTCGCATTGGCACCCGGGTGTAGATGCTCCCGATATTTCAAAAAAAATTCAAAATTTGAAAACTCATCAAAAAAAATCTGAAAAACATCATGCACGTACATGACCATGGTACGCACCACCGTATTTTTTTTCGCGACGAAATACCATCGTATGTGGCCTGTACAAAAATGACAAATTTCCTGTCAGATTTTCAAATTTTGAACTGTACTTGTCTGACAGGAAATTTGTCATTTTTGTACAGGGCGCGTACGATGGTATTTCGTCGCGAAAAAAAATACGGTGGTGCGTACCGGGGTCATGTACGTGCATGATTTGTTTCAGATTTTTTTGATGAGTTTTCAAATTTTGAAATTTTTTTGAAATCTACCGGGTGCATCTACACCCGGGAGCCAAAACGCCTCCCTCGATAGGATTGATCTTCTTGGGGCTGCTATTGTTGGGGCTGCTGGAACTCCATACCATGATGGTCTGTTCTTCTTTGATGTTCACTTCCCTCCTCAGTACCCACGATGTCCACCGGTATGTGACCACTTCACACCCCCTCTTCCCCTTATTTTCACAATTTCACACCCGTCTTCCAAGATGCAATATGGTAACAGAAACATTTTCAATATGCACAGAAAGTTCATTACCGTTCGGGTGGGCTTCGGATAAATCCAAACCTGTACCAGACTGGAAAAGTTTGCCTTAGCCTGCTGAACACTTGGCTGGGTTCTGGATCTGAGAAATGGGGCAAGTCAAATTCCAACATGCTGCAGGTGTTGGTCTCCATCCAGGGCCTTGTGTTGAATGATAAACCATACTATAATGAGCCAGCCATCGTTATCTATAGACAAAAGCATTCTCTGGCATACAATCAGACTGCGTTTGTACTATCCTGCAAGACCATGTTGCGTTCACTTCAGAAGCCTCCAAAGGTAATTACAGAACCCTCATTTCTTGCCAAGATGAAGATGCTCCCTTGGTTAGTCGTCATGCTATAAAAGATATTTTTTTTAGTTATCCTGGTTACAGCACTGCTGATACTCGTCCAGGAAAAAAATCTGCATAGATTAATTATACTTGTCATCTCCATAAATATTTTTAGCAGCGCAGTGCTCCCGGCCCATATAGGAGATGTTTCTTGTGAACTGTGACATGAAATTACCATTTTCAAGTTTTGAACATTTTTGTAACACATTGAAAAAAATAAAGACGTCAAAAGTTGAACACAGTGTACACTGTTTCTCATGCTGTCGCATTCATTCTTACGGGCCTTCCTTTTTTTCTGCAGCATTTTGAGACCATTACTATGCACCATTTCCATGAGCGGGAGCGGGCCATCCTGGAGGCATGCGGTGCATATTCTTCTGGCATGATCGTTGGATCATCTGTCGGGGATTGCCGTAAATACGCCCGCAACAAGCGCTTTGTGCGTTTCAAGGAGTCCCTGGATGCACAGACTGAACTTCTCGCGAAGGAGCTAGCCGCTAACAGGATTCGTGCACTAGAACTTAAGAGAGACGTCGCTTCTACAGATGAGATCGTGACTATCAGCTAGGATTCTCTTCTGTCAGAACGCACCTGATGATTCCAAAGTTCAGCTAGTTAACTTTAGATCACGCACGTTATTAGTACTCGGAGGAGATGGTGGTATAATAATCGGTTGTGGTTTAGCACTTGCCATTTGTTTGCTACTTGATGGACCATTTGTTTGCTACTTCGATGGACAACTTTGATGAGCAATACAGGTTCATCTATGAGCTTGAAGTAGTCCGATATCATTTGGTTTTTTTATTTTACTTTCGTTCATCGTATTTTTACATTGTCTTATTTTTTACATAACCCAGTGGAATTTAAATTTAATTTTTTAGAGTAAACGGAGAAATGAGAACAAAAGTATGTGTGACGTATGAGTGCTTATGTTTGGACACACGTGAATGCGTGTATATTTGGTGAGATTCAATGATGAGAGAAGGTTTTATAAACCTAGATTTAGCTTTTTTTCGAAATGGGAAGCCCCAGCCTTTGCATCGAAGAGATGCATATGGATTTTATTTCATTTATTCAACAAAAAAGGGCAAAAAGCCTGACATCAATGATCATACAAGATGAAGCCACCAAACAGTGACAAAACACTACAACTTAGCACAAACCATAGAGGAAACAACGGGCCTTGTGTCCCGGCCACTGCCATTGTCAGCTCTCCGGACAACTCCAGAGAACACTCCGGAACCTCCATCTTCCACCAACCCATCCCCGAGGTGTAGATCGAAGCGAAGAATCTTGCCAAGCCTGCCACCGACACCGCCACGGTGCCAGACGGCGCCTCCGCCCTGTGCGAGTCCATCATCCCGCGTCCGTCGCTGAGACCCCACAGCGCCACGCCGCCGAGACTCGCCATCGTCGATGCGGTAGATACAACACCGCTTCATCATCTTGAACATCACCATTTGTCACTGGTCCCCCAAGCCAGATCCAACTTCCACACGTTGCCTCCAAGGAGGAGAACGGCGCAAAGCGCCACCAACGTCTGACCCGGAATGGATCTAGGGTTTCCCCCGAACCGATTTCGGTGAGATAGTGAACTGCGTCGCCAACGCCTTCAACAAGGTTGCGACGCCCACGGGCGCCGCCGTCGATTTCTCCGACCGCAGCTACAGCCTTCTAGTTGTTCCACGCCCACCTTGATCCGGACTGGTTTGTCCACCATGCCCACCTCGTCGGGCCGCCGGCAGCAGCCCTGGCCGCCTGGGCGGATGGTCGCGTATCACCGCTGATCGAGCCGCCAGTATCCAAGGAGGAGATCCACCGGACCCCACGCTTGAAGACGCCATCGCGAAGACCGCCACCACACTAGTACAGAACGACACATCGGAAACGGGCCAAAAACCCCATCGGCAACGGAGAAAGGGTCCGTGTCCCCGACCCTGTCACTGATGTGAAGAGCTCAATAGCAACGGAGGTGATAAACCGTTGCCCCTAACATGGGCAACGGTTGTTATATTTGATCGTCACTGATACGTTTCACATTAGACACGGAGTTTTTCAAATCACCGTTTCTAATAAGGGTTACAGGAAAAAAAACACGGTGACGGACTGTGCCGTCGATGGAGCCCCGCTCCATGCGATTAGACGGCCGCCCGGTCATCACCGTATTCCTGTACGCCCTGCTTTATAAAAGTTCATCAGTGCGCGTGGCTGGAGCTCTGCTCCTATGTCTTCACGGCCGCCAGATGAACATCTACTGTCTTCATCCAGCTGTGCAAAATGTACTGCTCCTGGTGACGGCACCGTGTATGGAGCCCCGCTCCTAGGTCTTCACGGCAGCAGCATCATCACCAAGCATCCACCAAGCCCTTGACACAACGAATATTCTTTGTTAAAAACAGCAAACAAAGCTAATAAACAGAGCCAATAAGCAGTAAACAAAGCAAAATGTAGTGGGATAAGCAGCTAACAGAGCAAACGGAGCTAAATAAGTAGCTAACATAGCAAATACATAGCTGAACAGAGCTAACTAACAGAGCAAACCGAGCTAAATAATTAGCTAACATAGCAAATACATAGCTAAACAGAGCTAACTAACAGAGCAAACCGATCGAAATAATTAAGTAGCTAACAGAGCAAATACATAGCTAAACAGAGCTACAAAACAGAGCAAACGAAGCTAAATAAATACTCTAACAGAGCAAATACATAGCTGAACAGAGCTAACTAACAGAGCAAACCGATCTAAATAATTAAGTAGCTAACAGAGCAAATACATAGCTAAAAAAAGCTACAAAACAGAGCAAATGGAGCTAAATAAGTAGCTAACATAGCAAATACATAGCTGAACAGAGCTAACTAACAGAGCAAACCGAGTTAAATAAGTAGCTAACATAGCAAATACATAGCTAAACAGAGATAACTAACAGAGCAAACCGACCTAAATAATTAAGTAGCTAACAGAGCAAATATATAGCTAAACAGAGCTACAAAACAGAGCAAACCAAGCTAAATAAATACTCTAACAGAGCAAATACATAGCTGAACAGAGCTAACTAACAGAGCAAACCGATCTAAATAATTAAGTAGCTAACAGAGCAAATACATAGCTAAAAAGAGCTACAAAACAAAGCAAACGGAGCTAAATAAATACTCTAACAGAGCAAATACATAGTAAAAAGAGCGGTCATTTACCTTAGGTGAGGCGGGGTCGCTTTCCGTCGCGGATTGCGTCCCAGTCGTCGGCACCGGAGCCACTGCCAGAGGAGACGTCAGAGGAGACCTCATCCTGCTCGAACACCGGAGCGTCCTCCTCCTCCTCCTCATCCTCCTCCTCCGCCGCCGCCGCATCTGGCCCAGGGCCCTGGCCAGGGAGAAGAGAGCGGTCTATGGCCGCCCGGAGATGCGTCTAGAACAACGCCTCCTCGGCGGCTTCTATCGCGTGCTCGGCGGCCGAGATGCGGATAGCTCTCTGCATCGCAGACGCCCGAATGACACCGTCGGCGCGCTCGCGCTCAAAGGCGGCGCGAGAGAGGAGGAGACCGACCTCCAAATCCTCATCCTCATCGTCCGAGGAGGACGACATCCGGGCGTTGGTGGCCGCCGCCGCCGTGGATCCGGATGGGATTTGACGGCTCCGAATGAACTGGCGACCGCGGTCGCCAGGGATCTCGCCCCAGTTGTAGGGGAGATCCGGGCTGCGCCTCGAAGGGTGGGAGGAGGAAGATGCTCCATCCTGACTTCCGTCGGCGCCGGAGGGGTTCGCCATCGATGGGTGAAGTAGGAGGAGAGCGTGTGCATCTAGGGTTAGGAACTGGGGAGAGTGAGAATGAGAGTGAGATACACTAGAGTGGGAGATATTAATACCGGCACCGTTTAATGGGTCTTCACATGGGAAACGGAGATAGACCGATCTCCGTTTCTGATGTGGTCATATAAGCAACGGAGATATTATTTCCTCCGTTGCCCATATATGAGCAACGAAGCTGTTTTCCGCCTCCGTTACCATTGTGTCGGGCCCATCGACCGACTAGCGCGCGCGCTTCGGAACTCATTCTTCCGTCACCTAACTCTTGCCGTTGCCATAGAGGGGTATCCGATGTGTCGTTCTGTACTAGTGCCAAGCCGTCGACGAGGGGGATCCCACCCACACGCGCCTGCAACGCCCTTGTGTCCACCACGGTTCTCCCCACACATCCTTTTTGGAGGCGGGAGGCCGCCCCCACCGCGATGAAACCAGTGGCAGCGGCGGCGAGGAAGAGCCTGGGAGGGGAGGCCCCCGAGTCACCCGTTAGGGACGACGGGAGGGACGCGGCGACATGTCCATGTCTAAAATTGGGGGGAGAATTTCACTTCCCTGGCCTCTGCAACAGCTAGGGATGTACACAACCTTTTAAGCATGACTACCGGGATTTTTATCTTGGTTAATAACCAAGGTTGATCCTCGAAATAAATTGCATGAGTATCAGGAAGGCCAGATCCTCAAGTATAAATAGGAACCTAAATTCACGTCACTCGGGACTTTAACTTGGGTGTTGCGTTTGTACATCCACTCAGTTTAGCTGTAACGACGAGTACACTAAATATGCATGGACGTGTTTTTAGATTATTTTAAATTTATTTTTTATGCTAAAAACACATGTTATTCATAGTTTCGAATGGACAGTAAAACTAAGGAAAATATTGCTATTTTATAAAATGATAATTTTGTCCCTCAACTATTGGTCAAGTGCAATCTCACAAAATTGTACCCTAAACTTTTGAAAATAGAGGAACTTTTGTTAACCTCGGTCAAATCAATGATCAGCGGGATATTGATTGTATAGCAAAGGTTCAAGCCCAACCAATCCGAAAAGAAAGTAAGAAAATTTATAAAAAGGATAATTCATAGCCAATATCGATAAAAATATAAAATGATGGGGGATTGAAGTATATGAAATTGTAAATGATAATCTAAAATAATAGAAAAAACACATGTAATATAGCGAATTAACAAATTAAATTTAGGGTTAAATAGTCAAAATTATAAATTGTCTTGAAAATTCAAGGAATTAATAAAATTCATAAATTACGAACGTTAATAAAAAATCACTTTGTTATATGATATTTTTCTAGTATTATTTTTAAATCCTTATTATTTTTCCATTTTCATAAACTTATGTTTTTAACAATTTTAAAGTTCAGTGGCTTCAAATGAAATTGCTTCTATATTATTTCATTTCTTAAATTTATAATAACATTTTTGTTTAGTGAGAGATATCAGAAAGACCTAGGTGCCACCTATCAGAGATATCAGGCGTTTTATAAATAATACAAATTTTACTTAAATTATTGCGTAATTAAACTAGTTGGGTAATCTTTAAGAATAAATCGTAAATATGGTAGGCTTAACTAAGGGCACCACCAACTTATGACCAAACAAGAATTGCAATTACAAGAACAAGCAAGAATTTCAAACTCTATACAAGATATATCAATAATAGGAACTAGAATTGCATAATGTAAAGTGGAGCGACAACTGGTGTTTCTAGTAGAGTTCATATATCTACCGATATTCTACTATCTATTGAAGAGGCCGCCGCAAATAGGATCCACATAGTCACAGTGAGATAGCTTCTTCTCCAAGAGAGTCACCCAAGAAGGAATGAGCTCTCCACATGGATAGCTTATAATTCCACCCAGAGATGCCAAGCTCCACGAGAACAACAGAAATCATTTGACATCTTCACAAGGGTCTAGGAGGTGGTGGCTTCATACACAAACAACCATCGAACCGTCTAGGAGGTGGTGGCCTCCAGAGCAACAAGCTCCGAGACTCTCACTCAAATCAACAGAGTTGCTGGTGCGGTGGGAAGTCCCAATGCCGGCGAATAAATTATCACTCGTGGTAGCATGAGCAATCACATAGTTAATAACTAGATCTTATCCATATTTTTCGGTGTCATTTTACTTTTATGCGTTTGTGATTGTGAAACACCGCCTCTTATCTAATGTTTATTTGCCAAACCTATATATCGGAAAAGCCATAATGGGCAGCTTGGCATTTACCAATTCGTCATTTGACAAGATATTTATAGAAAATCGATTTGCCATTGCCATTAACACCGCTCTAAGCCCTGCATTCTTCCCAAAACGAGCAGGAGAATCTACATAATATACATAACTTAAAACTTGAACTTAAATTTGGCATAAAGCTCCACTGGCACAATCCAAACGTATTCAAACATGACATAAATAAGAACTAAAACTAAATCCAGGGTTTCTATAAACGTAGTCTTCATGTGAGCCAATGACGATAACCTAGAAGGGTTGAGAATCGTGCACACTAAATCTTATCAAAATCTTGTCGATTTGTTCACTAAATCATTATCGATGAATCACATTGTAAGTCACCTTCCCCTTTCCATCCCACTCTCACTACGCCAACGAACTAGCAAAAAAACCAGCCCGCGGAAAAAGGCACGCATGCTACTGCGACAGGCAAATAGCAGAGATGATGGCGCGACGGGGAGGCTGAACGATGACGAATAAATTATCACACGTAGCAACACATGGACAATTGCATGGTAGTTAATATATAAATCTTCTCCATATTTCTCCAGTGTCAGTTTACTTTTATGCATTTGTGATTGTGAAACAATGCCTTCTTATCTCATGTTTATTTGCCAAACACATATACCAGAATACCAGAAAAAAGCCATAGTGGGCAGCTTGGCACTTACCAATTCGTCATCCTTTACAAATACTAAGCTCCCTAAAATCCCTGCACTCTCCTTGCTTCTAGATGTCCACCAATGGGGCAGTGACAACACCTCACGATGGACCCCACTCAGCTTTTATTTTATAATTCACAGATCTCTAAAATTAAAATTAAGTTTGAGAAAAATTATGTTGGATGTATCTCCCTAGAATCCCTGCACTCTCCTTGCTTCTAGATGTCCATCAATGGGGCAGCGACACCACCCCATGGTGGACCCCACTCAGCTCTTATTTTATAATTCACAGATCTCTAATGTTAAAATTTAGTTTGAGAAAAATTATGTTGGATATATACACATATTTTGTACGTATATGCGAAATTTCCTGTATTACAAATACTAAATTCCCTAGAATCGTTGCACTCTTCTTGCTTCTAGACACCAATGGGGCAGCGACACCACCCCACGGTGGACCCCACTCAGTTCTTGTTTTATAATTCACATATCTCTAATATTAAAATTGAGTTCGAGAAAAATTATGTTGGATGTATTTCCCTTGAATCCTTGCACTCTCCTTGCTTCTAGATATCCACCCATGGGGCAGCGACACCACCCACGGTGGACCCCACTCGGCTCTTATTTTATAATACACAGATCTCTAGTATTGAAATTGAGTTTGAGAAAAATTATGTTGGATATATACACATATTTTGTACGTATATGCGAAATTTTCGGTAAAAAAATGGTATTATCAGCCACACAAAAAAGAAAATAGTTGCTATGAAAAAGAAAAATAGCTTTGTTTCCCCTCAAATATCTCTTTTTCGTCTAGATCAAAATACGAAATATTTTTTTACAAAACTTATAGAGTATGTATAATACACACATAGTTGTATGCTTTATTTCAAATTGTCGTTTTGGTTTTTTTAAAGGAGATGCAATGAGTTTGGAGCTACTGGCACTTTCGACAACTCTCTCCTTATCCTTTCTCTGCCGCCACCGCCCACCATAGTGTCGCGCAGTTTGTGTCACACGACATAATTTCTCTCCCTTCGCATCCATTGAGCCATATTCTACCGAAAACAGTCGTTCCGCCAAAAAAATTGCCCGTCTCTCCGTACACATCTCTCGCTCCGTCAAGCACCTAAAACTACAGGCCACCTCTGTTCCTAATGTCGCGCCTCAAGTCCATTGTCAACTTGCACGCTATGTGCGCTCCCCACCGGTGCATATTCTGGTGGACACCCAACGCCGGTGAGCTGAAGGATTCCTACATCCCTCACAGTATTTGCACGTGAACACCCATATCGTTTTTTGGCTGCTACCGCCGTTGCTGTTAGCGGTGCTCGACTCGGTGGTGGCAGCTACGGTTGAAACCATGAGCGACAAGTCGATGGTGAATGGGGTGAAATGATGAGCTAGACACATCATTGTTGGATGCCACCTAATTAATGAGGAAAGATGACGTGAACGTTTTCTCTGCAATATGTTTGCTTATCTCTCACTTGTATTTAGCAAACGAGGCACATTAATTACGTAAGAAAGTGTATGTGTGTATTTGGTAGATGGTTGGATGAATACACTGAAAAGGACATACGTGTGTCTAGCCTCAGCTGCAGTGTTGTCGGAACATTGTGTTGAAATGTTCATAGAACCATGTAGACAATTTAACTTTCATGCCATTTCTTAATCATCTAACTGAGTAAATGCTTAGTTTAAGCTTTTTTTATGTGGGGTCTTCTCTCTGTTGAGCGGTGTACTTCTAACCTTGCTACAATTGACATCCCTTGTCTAATTCTCTATGTTTATGTGAGGATGTTTAAAAGATCGTGTTGCAAGAGAGTGAGCTAGTAATACTATTTTTCTCCATAGTTGTTACTATTTTCATATACATGTTTCGCTAAAAAAATCTATATTGTTCATCTATCGTCGGTTGCACTGGACCCGACGCGGCAACGCCCGATCTTTTCCTTCTATATCTATAGAAACCTACCTCTTTTTCACCAGACCGTAGATCAGGTGGCGATACGCTCGATCTACGATTGCCATTAACATCGCTCTACCTTTGAGGAAAAGGAAAAGGCCCAAAACAAGCAGGAGAATCAAATCAATCACCGGACGGAAACCTCATGCGGCCACCAATCTGTTACCCAAAATCTCCGGCCTGATTAACGGAAAGAGACGATGCCCTGCCATTTCTGCGTGGCTCCGCCGTTCCCGTTCCGGGGCGAGGAGAAGCTTTTCCTCCCTGGCACGCAACGTGTCCGCAACCTCCGGTGCTAGAGTGCGTAGTCCATCAGTCCAATCCCATCCATCTGGTGTGACCCCCGGATTCCCTTCCCCGCTCGCCAGTCGCCACCACCCTGCGCTCGCCCACCCCACCGACCGTCTCCTCCGCCTCCTACTCTTGCCTGCTACTCCTAAACCCAACCCTTCCTTCCCAAGAACGAGCTCGGCTCCAGGTGCTCGTCCAAGCGAGGGTTCCGGCCGGTCTGCTCCTCCTCCTCCGCGTCTCTTCCTCTCTGTCCCGTCCTGCTCTGCCCCCTTCTTGAATCTTGATCGTGCTGTTTTTTCGTCTTGATGAGTTCGCGTCGATGGTCAGGGATGCCGCCGAGATCGTTTTGGGGGGTTTCTTTCTCCGTATATCCGCAATCTTCCCTTTTTTTGATGCGTCCTTGTGGGAGGATTCTCATGATGCGGCGAAGGCGATACTCTTTGCCCCAAAAAAAATTCTCTCTCTCCTGGCCTCCTGGGTTGTTCTTGGCCGCCTGCTTTCTCTGTTTCTTTTTGTTTGTTCTTGACTTCTTGGTCTGGTGGTGGTGTCCCGGGTCCATTGTCCGACCATGGCGTCACTCGCCCACTGATTGGAGTGTTGGGGGTTTTCGTCCGTAACCAAGTGGGGCCTATGATCACGAGTTCTTCATCAAGACAGAAAAACAAGAAACGAACCAAGTGGGGGAAATTAGGTTCCTTGCGGCACGAGGATTGTCCAAGATTACGACCTTTGTTTTATTTTAGTTTCTTCGAGTCCTATTTCTTGAGAGGAAATCTTATACTCTGATTGTTTATGCGTATATGTCCTTCATGCGAACGTGTCGATTTCTCCTTGTTATCTGAGTATAATTGGTTGATCTTTCTAGCTGTTGGTTCCAGATCGAATGACTTTTCATGTTTTTCAGGTGCTTTTTTTTGTGAGGATGGTTCTCAAGAAGCTGCTTCAGTTGTTTGGAGTTGGCAAGAAGAAGGATTCCAAGAAGAAAGGTGATGTACCTTGCCCTAGGAAGTTCTATGGTGATTTGTTCATAGTTCATACCCAGCATTGCTCAGTATGAATGTGTTTTCTTCCAAGATATCAATATGCATTTATTATCGTTGTGCAAGGGGCAGTCGTAGTGAGTTGGAATCGTTGGATAGTTTGGCAGTTCTATGGTCCATATGGTTTTGTCAGGATGGTTCATCTTTCTACTTATTTATCTTGCCTGTGTGGGAACTACTACATCTTTGTGTTTAAATGGCTCTGTTGGTACTACTGAACCGCATCACTTAATATTTGGGAATCCACTTAAGTATCAAGTGAAGATATGCAGAGTTATAAAGTTTAAACATTATCTTTTGTGAGTCAAAATAAAGGTGCACAACGATATGGTATCTTGTCTGATGTTTAGAGCCTTAGAGTCACACAAGTACACAGCATATACCACGTTGTGGTCTGGAACTTGCATTTTCACAGGGTATGTAACTATGATGTCTTGATAGAATCAGAGTGCTACTAGGTTTTGGTTGGATATAGACTGGCGTTATCAATCCATGCCTCTTTGGTTGGACAGATTAAATGACAGTGGATTTACCGTTTGTTGGAATTTTTTGTGTCTTCCTCTATAGGCTTAAGCAGAGTTCGTTCCATTTTTCCTTCGAGAACAATATATAATTTTTTTTGCTATTTTCCTGAACGTTCTCCTAATAAATGTATCTTTCTATGCAGGAAAGTCCATTGACCCTCTTTGGAAAGGTAGCTTTTGTCCCAATGTTACATTTTATAAAGTTGTATGTGCCTTAAGCACGCTTGATGCAGGATCAGCTATCATCAGAAAATTTGTATTACACTTTCAACTGTTCGCAGTACATGAAATGGATCTAGAAGTCGTGATTCTTGACTAATAAAATACTCACTGTCTTTCGTACTACCTGCAAAAAGCACGGTTGATGCAAGCACTTAGGTAGTTGTCCTTCCATCATCAATTTTTTTTGGGGTTTATGGGGTCTGGACTCTGGAGCAGAGGCCTAAGGAAGCAGTTTGTTTAGTGTTCTGTATTCACTTCTTGAGGAAATTGCGGCTATTTGTATTTAATATTCTATGTATTACTAGTTTTGTTTCACACTGTAGGATTACTTTAAAACAGCATCCAACTTGCACTAAATTTGACAGGACAATTGGCTGGCATCGTTAGGAGTGGGAGGAGGGATAGAAACATGCCGGTTACTGATCTTGCTGGTTTGAACCGCTAGATTTTATTCACATTAATTCTAATATTAGTGCTACCTCGATTTTGTCCTCACACCAAAGAAACTACATACTTTGAGGAGAAAGCCGTAAATATTAAATTGAAAAGATCAAACTGGAATAGATAATTAACCAGCTGGTTATCAGCTCTTAGTCATGCTCTTGTTAATTCCTCGAATGTGTTTGTTTATCCTTCAAATTCCTTGTGTGTGATTAATAGCGCATATCTATAAATTCCATAAGCATTTTTAGTGCACCACGACAAGATGGGGTATCATCATGTATCGCTGTCATAAACTCTAGTATGCATGCATATTTGCTGATAGCATTGTTTTTTATTAAACAGTCTGCTGACTTTCAGGTGATGTTCCACAGTCCAGTGTAAATGGTCTTGCAAGTAACAGTTTGTTGGATCCCTGTTCAAGTGGGGCTGGTACCGTGCTATCACTGCAAAAACATGAGCCTGCCTGTTCAAGTATAATCTCAGCAATGTTAAACACAATACAAGGATCTGAAAATGATGATTACAAGTTATTTAGCCAATTTGACGTTGTACAAGATTACTCAGACCACCACTATGCAAAGACTTCACCAGGGAAGGTATGCTCTTGAATTCTGTTTCGTTTAGAAACAATTGTGAACTAATTTCGCACCTCCAAATATGTGAACAGACCACCAAAGATTGGACGAAAACAATCCAAAACGAATGGAAGCTTCTACAGAGAGATCTACCAGGTCGCTGCCTATATTATATGACAAATCAGTATATTGTTTTCATCAGACTATACGTACATTGACGATGAATAGAATTTTAATGCTCGTTGTTACTTTCTTCAAACTGTTTTCTATGCTCTGTATCTTACTCCCTCTGTTTTTTAATATAAGATGTTTTAGGTGGTATACATGTTGTCTATATGCACACTAAAATGAGTGAACATGCACACAAAATTGTGTCTACATACATTTGTGTGCATATGCATGTGGACAAAAGCTAAAACATCTTATATTAAAAAACGGAGGGAGTACTAGTTTGTGCTGCTAAAATAAAGCATATGTGATCTGTCAACTTCAAGATAGTATCACAACACTCTATGAATATTTGATTAGGATAAGCTTATTGATTTTTCTAACTTGATTTCGTGGTTGGTAGTTTCTACATGGCTGTGGAATCCAAACTAATGGCATTATTTGTGCTCTGTTGTTTAAAGATTATGCCATTTTGTGTATTAGTTAGTTCCCTACAGTCGTCATTCTCTGCATTTGTTGGATCTCTTCCATGCTATCACATAGTATATATCAGGTTTTCAGAAAGTAATAGTTCTATATTTCGAAATTAATTTGAGAGTACGATATCATGCTGGTATGTCGGTAAGCCTAAGCCAGTATGTCACATTTGTCAGTTCATATTTGCTACCTCAGTCTTTCTTTTAGAGGATTTACCCCTGAATTAGTTGATTTATTTATTAATAAACTTGGATCTCAGTTAGGTTTCAATTATGCAGGATCTATATATGTTAGAGTTTATGAGGATAGGATCGATCTGCTTAGAGCTGCTATTGTTGGGCCTTCGGGAACTCCATATCATGATGGTCTATTCTTCTTTGATGTTCGTTTTCCTCCTGAATACCCGCGATGTCCACCAGTATGTTGCCACTTCACACCCAACTTCCCTTATTTATCACCGTTAATACCACCAATGCAGTCTCTTAACAAAAACCTACCCTATATGCACAGAAAGTGCATTACCATTCAGGTGGGCTTCGCTAAATCCGAACCTGTATGAGAGTGGAAAATTGTGCCTTAGCCTGCTGAACACTTGGTGGGGTACTGGATGTGAGAGGTGGGGCAAGTCAAAATCCACCATGCTGCAGGTGTTGATCTCCATCCAGGGCCTTGTGTTAAATGATAAACCATATTTTAACGAGCCAGGCAACAAAAGCACGGTTAATACGCCTGTTGGTGAAAAGAATTCCCTGGCATATAATCAGTCTGTATTTGTGCTATCCTGCAAGACGATGTTGTATTCACTTCGGAAGCCTCCAAAGGTAATTACAGAACTCTCATTTCTTGCGAAGGTAAAAATGATACCTTGGTTTCTCTTCATGCCGTAAAGAAGGTTCTCAATTTTCATGGTTACAATATTGCTGATACCCATTCGAAAATAAATGCATAGATTCAAAAGCATCTGAATTCAATATTGCGTGAAAATAAGCTGCTACCGTAATTAACTAAATCAAGTCATTTACCTTTTTACTTTACAGGGAGCAGGGATATTTGTTTTAATAATGATCACTTTGACAAAAAAATCCTATTAGTGTGACGTGCTAATAACACAACTCTATTTCTGTTGTTTCGTTTATACCAGAATCTCCTTAGCGGCTTCGCCTCTTTGTAGCTTGCAGTGATCCTATAGAGAAGATGTTTCTTGTGTGCTGTGACATAAAATTGCCAACTTCCAATTCGTAATAGTTTCAAGATATAAGGACTTTCATTTTATTTTCATGGAATGCTGAACAAATAGGACAAGTAAAAAGAGTTTCTGAAATATCACCACCATGGTCTACCAGTGTTCAAAGGCAACCAGAGCCCCACCCTGAGTGGAACTGGTGTGTAGCACATAGCAAAAATACATCCTTCAGATATCACCTCTTTTGCAATGCTCTTCATGCCTCTGAATTCATTCTTACAAGCCTTTCGTCTTGTGCAGCATTTTGAGATCCTTGTCGTGCACCATTTCCACGAGCGGGAGCGTGCCATCCTGGACGCATGTGGTGCATACTCATCTGGCATGGTCGTCGGATCATCGGCTAGGGATGGAGCAAAGTATGCCTCCGACAAGTGGTTTGTGAATTTCAAGAAGTCTCTGGATGCACACACCGAACTTCTCACGAAGGAGTTGGCTGCGAACAGTACTCGAGCGCTGGAACTGAAGGGAGACGCACCAGCTGCAGATGAGATCGTGTCCTCCAGCTAGGTTTCTTTTGCCAGACCTGACCATGGCAAAATTCACCAGGTTCAATCGCAAGCATAAGTGTGTCTAAGATCACGATTAACAGACGTAACGAATACAGTGTAGGGGTATTGGTATAACTGTGCAAGAATTGGCTGTAGCTTAGCATATTGCTGGTGGATTGGTACATCACAATTGATGATGAAATTTGGCCCCATTCTGTGTCTACTCACTTTGTGGCTTTACGCACGTGACTTGAACATGCTTGGTGCGTGACACGTTTCAGTAGAATCTGCTGCATTCAATGCCTGTGTTGACATGCCAATAGAACTTGTGTCACTTCGACGACCAGCACAAATCGACGTTACCTTTTTCCCGACTCAGCCAGTGTTTGATGTTTGAACCTGATTAATCAAAGTAAATAGCACAACAAAAAGGTATTGCAGGTTAAGTCACCTGAACAACTTCAGCCTAGAAAGACTGACTAAATAATTTTGTTCAACAAATGAAACTTCACTCTGCATCCGAGTTGAGTTGGGAGGAGCAGAGACACCAACTTTACCATTCATTAGCAGCCGTTAGCAAACGAATAATCGTGTTCTAGCCGTTAGCAAACGAATAATCGTGTTCTTTTTCTGTACAGGACATTTCAGGTATAGTGAGGGAGATTATTACAACAGTAAGAGAGGATTCAGGAGTTATGACGAGTGACAACAAGAGCGATATCTGTATCTACTATGGTTCTCAGTCCTACAGGTCCTCAAAAACTGATGCAGGTCTAGAAATACTCAAAATGGCCAGATGAAACGCTCCTCGTGGCCGACTTGGCTGCTGCGGCAGCACCTGCCGACGATAAGCTGCTCAGAGTAGAGGCCAAACCACGCTCTGCCCCTTCTTCTCCTTGGCTCCGTACTGTCTGAAGTCCACAGGGTCAGGGACCGACGGTGGATGGGCGCTCCTGACAAGCGCCCAGTTCACCCCCTCGAAGAAGGGGTGCTGTTTGATCTCAGTGGCACCCCTCTTGGATGCGATCCTCTTCTGGGGATCCTTCGTCAAGAGGCCCCGGATGAGGTCCCGCGCGACGTTGCTCACCGGCGGGTTCTCGGGGAACCGAAGCGGCTGCTCCACCACGTTGCAGAGCGTGGCACGGTTCCCGTTCCCCTTGAACGGCGTCATGCCATGCAGCAGCTCGTAGAGGAAGATGCCGAAAGTCCACCAGTCCACCGCGCTGCCGTGTCCCTCCCCTCGGATGATCTCCGGCGCGAGGTACTCGTGGGTGCCCACGAATGACATGGACCTGGCGTCCGTCGGCTCCGCGTTGAACTCTACGGTCTGGAGTCCGTGGAGGCTCAAGTCTGATTTGGTCTTGCGGTTCCTCTTGCTCATGCTGAGCATCCGGGGGAAGAATGCTGATGGCTGGATGCATCCGGCATTGGCATTGCTGATGCCTTCGGTGTCGGCTAGGCCTTTCACGACACCGTTGGGACCGGCATGGACCGACGAGGATTTGACGAGCATCGGGCTTACGGAGCACCGCAGCGATAGGTCGAAGTCGGACAGCATGATGTGCCCGCCATCTCGGACAAGAACATTTTCAGGCTTCAGGTCTCGGTACACAATGCCAAGCATGTGGAGGTACTCCAGGGCAAGCAACACCTCAGAGGCATAAAATCTAGGCAAAAAAACAGCCAGGGGAAAGAGAATTAATCATGAGGAATCGTTTTATGTCAGTGCACGGTCACAGAACGAATAGAGTACTAACAAGCTAATCTGAAGTGAACCGACCTGGCTGCTTGCTCACTGAAGTGCTTGTTGAGTTGCTTCTGCCGAAGAGAATGGAGGTTACCACCGCAGCAATACTCCATGACAAGGCAGTAGAACTTATCCGTCTCAAAATGTGTGTACAGTGTAGGCAGAAAGGGGTGATCAAGAAGGCCGAGTATCTCCCTCTCCGTTTGTGCCCTGATCAGCTTGTTCCTGCTGATGAGTGACTCCTTGTCCATCACTTTCATCGCGAAGAATGTGTCTGTCCCCCTGAGCTCCACAAGGTACACACTGCCAATGTCTCCATATCCAAGGCGCTTCAGAAGTCTGAAGTGGACTAGGCTGAGAGGGGAGTCCCTGGAGGTGGCCAATTGGACGGCCTCCCATCTGCAGTCCCCTCCGGTGTGATGCTTGACATGGCTGGAAATGCAGCTATCCATGCTGTTACTTCTAGGACTCCCGAAGTTGCTATTCATGCTTCTGGATGTTGCTTTTGTTGGTGTGACAGTACTGCCGCTTGTTTCGGATGTTGATGTCAGCACATGACTTGTAACGTGGCTTGGGTTTGTTCTGTCAGCTGGATCTTCTTTCTTCTTGTAGCGTGACTTCTTATCAGAAGGGATCTGCGAGTGTGCAGCCATTTTGGATGCTGTGGATGGGTTGGCTGATTGATTCCGTTCTAAGGTACCATTGAACGCCATATTTCCACGAGTGCCGAAATCCATTGGGATCTGCGAGTATGCAGCTGGCTTGGATGCTGATTGATTCCGCTCTAAGGTGCCATTTGCATTTCCATGAGTGTTAAAATCCATTTTGTCATTGACGGTGGCCAGCTTGTTGTATGACCTGGAGTTCATCTGAAACTTCACAAGGTACAGTAAGAATGGTCAATAGTAGAGCCATTAATTCAAGAAGAAACGGGTAAAATAGTATTTGAAAGACCAAACAGTGCATTATAATTCCAAACGAAACAACAACTTGAACAGTGATCATGATCACTAGGTTATAGTGAACTAAAAGCCATGTACTTCCCAAGGAAGCAATATATCAAGAAACTGAAGAACATTTTTACTGTCATAACTGTTGCTCTAATTCTGTATTCCTGGGTTCAGGCGTACAGCCATGATCCATCGTTTGGAGGAAATAATAGATCCACAATGTCCAAAATCACATTAATACACTATAAACTAATGAGTTTGTGCAAGAATGAAAATGCAATCGTATTAGTCATTATTTTAAAAAAAGGCATTGTTACTTTCATAAGCTGTGTATATATCACAATCATGCAACTGTACGAAGTCATGTATCTCCTGGACTCCTACCTAAGCAATTACACATTTTTCCATGACGGCATTATATAAGTGTCGGACCAAACAAAGAAACACACATACAGTTATACAATACAAAAGCCGTGGCTTATATAACTTGTGCAGACATCTTGATTCTTGAAGGCATGTAGAAAAAGATGGTGTGCTGTTTCAATGTGTTTAGGTAGCAAATTGGCAGGGCTGGAAATAACATGAGGTACGCCATTCATTGACTTTCTCTGAGCAGAACAAGTGTCGCCATTGACCACCAAGGTCAAACTAGCATCTCTTGCATGATCAGATACCCACACCCACCCACCAAATAATTGTGAAGGAACATGCATAATCAATCAGATTGAAATACTGAACCAAACAGGCAGATTCCACGCCTTACAATGAATGGAACAAACAACTGCTCTGGTTTTCAGGCCAGAAAACCTGAAACTCCCACTGAATTGATCTAGCTACCACATTGGAACAACTATCGGTTGTTCCTTACGATCGTCGAGCAAGAGGCACAAACCTAGGCCGGGTGAATGAGATTAGAAGGACCAAGCCCCGGCGGCCCCTGCAAACGCCAGAGCAAGGCACTGTATGGAAAGAACAGAGACGAGGTCACCTTCCTCCCATCGACGGGAACGGCGGCGACGATCGAGGTGGTTGTTCCGTGGGGGACGCGACGCGATTGGGGGTGCTGGGGGTGGGAGGGGCGGAGAAGGCGCGAGAGAATGGATGGAGCGGAGGAGAAGAGGCATTGCTAAATTTAAGCGAGCACACGCAGGCGCGGTGGGCGTGGTGGTGGTGGTGGCGGCGGTGGAGAGAGGAGCAAGGAGAAGGGGTCGAAAGAGGAGCCGGCCGGGCGGCCGGGGGCGGTGTTTCCCAAGGCGAGCCGGCATTTGGAACGGTGCGCGCGTGGAAACTATTGGGGCCTGTTGGATTTTGGCCTCCCGCACGCCGCACGCGTGGCCCGTCAACGTGTGGTTGGGCTGAAAACCGTTTGGGCTAACTTCGGCGCTGCCTTTTGTTTCGTGCATTGTATATCGCCAAAATGAGGGCAGCCTTTACATTTGGTCTGTTTCTGTCCAAGGCGCGTCATCGCGGCAGCTTCTCTCGCCACCAAGCCTTGAGCCCGCCGAGTCACCACCTTATGCCGCTGCCAACAGCTCCGCGCAGGTTGCCGGAGCAGGCGAGGAGGACGATTGAGGCAGCGTACTCCGACTTCCCTGAATCCGAGGAGGAGGCATACGCCGCGGGGTCGCGAGGCTCGTGGGAACCGCTCCCGCTGTTACAACCCCTGCTCGTGAAGCGGAGGACTTCGGGGAGGAGGGCTTCAAATGGATCAGCGAGGAGGAGGACGCCGACAACTCACAACTATAGAAGGCCAAGCAGTGCTTCTTGGAGACGCTCTACGAGGATCATGCCCGCCGCGCTACACTCGCCAACGACTCAAGGCGAAGGAAGATGTTGAGATGGCACAAGTGTCCCGTGCATCACTGATGCTCGAGCGCGAGCTGCGAGGTGGGCTTGGGGAGCTCGCAGTGAAGCACTATTTGGATGTACCGCCGGTAGCGCCGCCTGCGTGACCAATTTTATAAAAATCATGGCGCCACTATGTATTAAGTTGCCCTATTAATTACGTTTTTAATTGTATTTCGGGGAGAATGGTCGTTGAAAAGTTGCCGACGCTTGGGAGGAAGGCTCATTCTTCGGCCACGGGTCTAAATTAATCCCCCGTCGGCCCTTTCACAGAAAGAGCGTCATGATGGTGGTGGCGAACGCGGACCAGGAGGCCCTAGTAGTGCCGGAAGAGGAGCAGGAAGAGGCTCCGGTTCTGCCAGAGGATTTGTTTCAAAATTTTGGGAAACTTTAAAATGTTGTTTTCAAAATTTTCAAAAAGAAGGGCCACATATAGCCCGCCCGGCTATAAAACACCACTCTCCTCACTCTACCTTTTCCTTAAGAGGATCCACCACGAGCCCACTCTCTCCGAAGGATGTAAATCTCTTCATTGTCCTTGTTCCTTGGGCCTATCACGAAACTCACCTTTCTTTGTCATCAACTCATTCGAAACTCGCCCCTTCTTTGAACACGATCTCTACTGTCACTTGTGAAAACCAATGGAATACGATGATATGGTAAGTACATATGCCATCAACTCATTCGCAAAAATAAACTCACCCCTTCTTTGAACACGATCTCCACTGTCACTAGTGAAAAAGCAATGGAATAGGATGATAGGGTAAGTACATATGCCATATGGAGAAATTACAAGATGACTGAAGTTTGAACGTACAAGTGGCCTTTGCAATAAAAAAATCTTGTGTCGTTCATAATCCATTCAGAATGTTTGAAAAATCCGACCAGTTCAGTATTGACTTGGAATATTCGAACTGGTCGGAAAATTCAGGTCATTCCAGATCCATTCCGAATGGCACATCAACTTCCAAATCGCTCAAAAAACTTCTCCAGATCGCAACATAGGGAAGTTGAAGTCTATCGAGTGTATAAACGCCTCACGACCTAACCCTCTCGCGACCTAGCAGCGGCCGCCACCGGCCAGCAGCCTCTCCGGCGATCCTAGCACCCTTCCACCCCTCCCCACCTCACTCCCTTGACCCCCGCGTCCTCCTCCTAGGGCGGCTTGGGGGAGAGACCTTCCATAGCACCACGGAGCACCTCACGTACTCTGTTGCCGCTGCGGCCGCGGGCTCCGACCGTGGTTGCGGCCGGCCCCGATCCCAAAGGGACAGGGTCCTCGGGCTGTCTCCTGTAGGAGCGACAGATATTGGAGTCGGACGGTGGCTCGGAGGAGTTGATGGCGGCGACAGCCAGCTGTGGCCGTGGTCGACGGTGCGTCGGGTGGAGCCGCATCAGGCGGTGGCGGCGGATCCTGGGCAGGCGCGCCTGGATTCCCTCCCTGCCATGTGTGATTCCTCTAGTTATGGCGAGGTCCTTCCTCCTACGTCGGTGGGCGCCCTCGATGAGCTAATCATGTGCCTCTAGATCTCCTGGTTCGCAGGACTAATGTTGGAAATAGGCTTGTGTGTCCAGTCGACGATCCCTTCGAGTGTGGAGGAGGAGTCGATAAGTTAGAAAGTGCCGACTTCGGGATCTGTCCCAAGTCGTGTAAGTGTTCGACTCCGGGCCTGCCCCGAGTCAAAATAGTTGCCAGGTTCCTCTGGTGCGAGGGCTTTTGTCCTGTAGCCAGTGTCCTGAAGTGATGCGTCAGCATCAAGTACAGAGTAGGTAGCTAGGACGTGCTAGACGTCACCTACAGTGTTTCCTAGTCTGTGACATCGCCAACAGTGGCATGTCAGCTAGAGGTATGACCGGTCACATCACAGTGATGTGACAGGATAGTGATGTGACAGGATAGTTGACTTAGGCAGCCCGGCTGCATAGCCCCTATTTAGAGGGAGGAAATACAATGAGAAAATTGAGGCAAACCATTTCTTTGGAACACACTCCCCTCTCTCACTCTCTCTCTCTATCTCACGGGCAACAATTGGTATCAGAGCCTGAGTTCTTGAGAGATCTCACCGGAGATGGGCGAGGGAAAGGCGCTCATGCCGGCGGAGGTGAAGGAGGCCTCTAGCACGCTGGCAGTCCAGCGGGTTGTGCGGGAGGCCGGTAGTTCGTGGCCGCTGCTCATGCGGTCAAACTACGCGGACTGGGCGTTGCTCATGCAGGTGAAGCTTGAGGCACGCCGTGTTCGGGCCGCCGTGCACGATGGCACGGAGGAGCGCGAGACGGACCGGGCAGCGCTGGAGTACGTGCTGCTCGCCGTCCCGCCGGAGATGATCTCCACACTGGCGTCGAAGAAGACGGCCAAGGAGGCGTGGGAGGCGATCAAGACGATGCGGGTCGGAGACACCCATGTCCGGGAGGCGAAGGCGATGACGCTCAAGAAGCAGTACGAGGCCATCAAGTTCGGCGACGACGAGAACATCGACGACTTCGCCATGCGGCTGTCGTCGCTCATGTCGCAGCTTGGGGTGCTCGGCGTCACCATCACCGAGCCGGACACTATCCGTAAATTTCTCTCCGTCGTTCCCACGAGATTCTCGCAGATGGCATGCTCTATCGAGACTCTGCTCGACCTCGACAAGCTCCCCATGGAGAAGCTCATCGGCCGCCTCAAAACGGCCGAGGAGCGACATGAGGCGGAGAAGCCGGAGGCCAAGCAGGCTGGGAAACTACTCCTCACGAGGAGGAGTGGTTCTTTCGGATGCGCCTGCAGGACGGAGGTGGATCCTTCAGCCAGGCCGGACGCGGCGGCGGCAAGACGCGCAGTCGCGGCAGGGGCAGCTCGGCTCGCGGATTCGGGAACCGCGGCGCGTCAAAAGACACGTGCCATTACTGCGGAGTCGTCGGCCATTGGGCGAGGGACTGCCGCAAGAAGAAGCGCGAGGAAGCACACCTTGTGCGCGCAGAGGGTGCGGAAGCACACCTCGTCCGTGGCGGAGACGACGAAGATGACAGCGCACTCCTCATGATGGAGACCTGCACCATCGCGTCTGCCCCACAGCTCCCTGCTTCGACTCGCCAGGCGGAGTCGAGCACCTCGGAGGCGTCACCCTTGTCTCGACCGGTGGCAGAGTCAGCGACTCGACCGGTGGCAGAGTCGGAGGGATCGTCGACTCCTCCGAAGGAACTCGCGTCGATCCAGTGGGTCGCGAAGTGGGACTCGTCGACTCGGGAGGAGTCGACAACATCGTCGGGTCGCGAGGACTCGACTGCCCAGCTCGGGAGGAGCTGGGCTCGGCGACTCGAGAGAGTCGGCCGTGTTGGGTCGCAAGGACCCGACAGAATCATCAAGTCAGGAGGACTCGATAGCGTTGGCTCAGAAGGAGCTGACCATGGCGACTCGGGAGGAGTTGGCCACCCGGCTCCAGCAGCCGGGAGTGTCGGGTCGCAAGGACCCGACAGCCTCGTTGAGTGGAGAGCACTCGACTGCGGTGACTTGAGAGGAGTCAACCGCGGCAGCTCAGAAGGAGCTGGCCAACCCGACTCGCAAGGAGCCGGTCCTCCTCATGCTAGAGGAGAAGGCGCAAGTCAACCTGGCGCAAGAGGGGGACGCCAAGAAGCGCATCTGGTACCTCGACTCGGGCGCCACCAATCACATGACTGGTGACCGCGCCGCGTTCGCGGAACTCGACACAAGCGTCGCCGGGACTGTCAAGTTCGGCGACGGCTCGCGAGTCGAAATCTGCGGGCAGGGGACGGTGCTCTTCGTCTGCAAGTCAGGCGAGCATCGGGCCGTCACCGGGGTGTACTACATACCCCGCTGAACACGCAGATCATCAGCCTGGGCCAGTTCGACGAGAACGGCTGCCAGGTGCTGATCGAGGATGGGATCCTTCGAGTGCGTGATAGGGAGCGGCAGCTCCTGATCAAGGTCAGGCGAGAGCCGAACTGGATGTACAAGCTGCACGCGCGAGTCGCGCAGCCAGTGTGCCTAGTCGTGGGCACTGGTGACGACCCGACGTGGACTTGGCATGCGTGGTTCGGGCACCTCAATTTCGATAGCTTGCGCCGACTGGCGAAGGGCGAGATGGTGCGTGTCCTCCCTCTGGTGGAGCACGTGAACCAGCTATGCGATGCCTGCTGACACATCTCCAACGTATCCATAATTTCTGATGTTCCATGCTTATATTATACCATTTGCTACATGTTTTATATACAATTCATATCACTTTTATGCATTTTCTGGGACTAACCCATTAACAAGATGCCACAGTGCCAGTTCCCTGTTTTCTGCAGTTTTGGTTTCAGAAAGTTACTTCTGGAAATATTCTCGGAATTGCACGAAACAAAAGGCCATGTCCCTATTTTTCCAGCACGTACACGGAGTCCGAAGGAGACACGAAGGGGAGCCACGAGGTGGCCAAACCACCTGGAGGCGCGGGCCCACCCCCTGGCGCGCCTGGGTGTGGTTTGGGCCCCTCGGGGTCCGCCGACATCGCCCCTTCGCCTATTTATTCCTCGAGACGCGAAAACCCTAAAACACCGAGCCTTTCATCCAGAACATATTCGCTGCCGCCGCCGTCGTCAACTCGGGGGGTTCCTGAAGCTCTTCCCGGCACCCTGCCGGAGAGGGGAATCATCACCGGAGGGCTCTACATCGCCATGCCCACCTCCGGAGTGATGCGTGAGTAGTTCATCCTTGGACTATGGGTCCATAGCAGTAGCTAGATGGTTGTCTTCTCCACTTGTGCCATCATGTTTAGATCTTGTGAGCTGCCTATCATGATCAAGATCATCTTATTGTAATGCTACATGTTGTGTTTGCTGGGATCTGACTTATATTGATACCTATGTGGAGCTGAATATTATATTATCATGTCTATGTCATTTGTGATCTTGCATGCTCTCCGTTACTTGTTGAAGCCTTGGCCAAGTGAATACTTGTAACTCCAAGAGGGGTATTTATGCATGATAGTTGGGTTCAACCTCTATTTAACCTGGGATAGTGACAGCAAGTTCTAAGGTTGTAGATGTGTTGTTGCCACTAGGGGTAAAACAGCAATGCTTTATTCAAGGATGAATGTATTGTTTACATTACGCACATTACTTAATGCAATTGTCTGTTGCTTGCAACTTAATACTGGAAGGGGTACGGATGTTAACCGGAAAGTGGACTATTTAGGCATAGATGCATGCTGGATAGCGGTCTATGTACTTTGTCGTAATGCCCAAATGAATCTCATAGTAGACACCACAGCTCACACATGCATGTTATATGCACTTATCAATTGTCAATTGCCCAGCTGTAATTTGTTTACCCAGCATGTTAGTTATCTTATTGGAGAGACACCACTAGTGAACTGTGGACCCCGGTCCATTCTTTTACATCTGAAATACAATCTACTGCAATCATTGTTCTCTACTGTTTTATGCAAACAAACATCATCTTCCATTCGATACGTTTAACCCTTTGTTTTCAGCAAGCCGGTGAGATTGACAACCTCACTGTTAAGTTGGGGCAAAGTAGTTTGATTGTGTTGTGCAGGTTCCACGTTGGCACCGGAATCCCTGGTGTTGCGCCGCACTACACTCCTTCACCAACACCTTCGAAGCAAACCTCGTTTTCCTACTGGTCCGATTAAATCTTGGTTTCATACTGAGGGAAAACTTACTGCTGCACTCATCATACCTTCCTCTTGGGGTTCCCAACTGACGTGTGACGTACAAGCATTGTTTCTGGCACTATTAACCTAGAGCCACCAACACGTTTTCTGGCGCCGTTGCCGGGGAAAACAGAATTGCTTCTGCAAGGGGAGTCTCTCACACCCAATCTCTTTACTTTGTTATTTGTCTTGCTTAGTTTATTTTTATTTTGTTTTGTTTGCTTTCTTTATATCAAAAACACAAAAAAATTAGTTACTTGTTTAATTCAGTTTAATTTTGTTTTCCAAAATGAATACTCCTGAGAACACTAAGTTGTGTGACTTCACTAGCACAAACAACAATGATTTCATATGCACTCCTATTGCTCCACCTGTTTCTACAGCAGAATTTTATGAAATTAAACCTGCTCTATTAAATCTTGTTATGAAAGAGCAATTTTCTGGTGTTAGTACTGATGATGCTGCTGCCCATCTTAATAACTTTGTTGAACTTTGTGAAATGAAAAAGTATAAGGATATGGATGGGGATATTATAAAACTGAAACTTTTTCCTTTCTCCTTGAGAGGAATAGCTAAAGAATGGTTGCTTTCTTTGCCTAGAAATAGTATTAATTCTTGGACAAAATGCAAAGATGCTTTCATAGGGAAATATTATCCTCCTACTAAGATTATATCCTTGAGAAGTAGCATTATGAATTTTAAACAACTTGATAATGAACATGTTGCTCAAGCTTGAGTGATAAGATTGATGCTATTATGTCTATGCTTGTGAATGGTAGATCTCATGTTGATCCTAATAATATTCCTTTAGCTTCATTGGTTGCCCAAGGAATAATTTTGGTAGCAACAATTATAAGCCTTATCCTTCAAATGGTTATGGCAATTCTTATGGTAATTCCTACAGCAACAATAGAAGTGTGTCCTCTGATCTTGAAGCTATGCTTAAAGAATTTATTAGCACACAAAAAGCTTTCAATAAAACTGTTGAGGAAAAGTTTGAAAAAATTGATGATCTTGTCTCTAAAGTTGATAGTCTTGCTCATGATGTTGAAATTCTAAAACTGAAAGTTATGCCTAATGAAGTTAAAGATATTAAGTCATTTGCTACAGCAAATGCCATCCAAGTTCGAATTGATAATAATATTAGGATGTTGGCTGAATTGCATGCTAGGTGGGAAAAAGAGGAAGAACTTGAAAAAGAGAATAGTATAGTTAGAGTTTGTACTATCACCACCACTAGTAATGCTAATGTTTCACATGCTAGTAAACCTCCTACTATTGATGGTAATGTTATTGGTGTTGATAATGTCTCTACTACTTCTGCAAAGCGTTTGAAATTGCCTAAAACTGCTGAAACTTTTTCTGATAAAAGTGCTGAAATTTTTCAAACTATTGGAGACAATGGTTCCACCACCATTGACAATAATGATTTTGATTTTGATGATTGTAACATCTCTGAAGTTATTATGTTCTTGCAAAAATTAGCTAGAAGTCCCAATGCTAGCACTATTAATTTGGCTTTTACAAAGCATATTACAAATGCTCTTTTGCAAGCTAGGGAGGAGAAGTTGAAACTTAAAGCTTCTATTCCTAGGAAATTAGAAGATGGTTGGGAACCCATCATTAAGGTAAAGGTGAATGATTTTTATTGCAATGCCTTGTGTGATCTTGGTGCAAGTATTTCGTTTTGCCCAAGAAGCTTTATGATATTCTTGATTTGCCACCTTTGGAACATTGTTATTTGGATGTTTTTCTCGCTGATAATGCTATGAAGAAACCTTTGGGGCGAGTTAATGATGTTTTTATTACAGTAAAAATAACCTTGTCCCGTTGATTTTATTGTTATGGATATTGAATGCAATGCATCTTGTCCTATTGTTTTGGGAAGACCTTTTCTTCGAACTGTTGGTGCCATCATTGATATGAAAGAAGGTAATATAAGGTACCAATTTCCTCTCAAGAAAGGTATGGAACACTTCCCTAGGAAGAGAATGAAGTTACCTTTTGACTCTATTGTTAGAGCAAGTTATGATGTTGATGCTTCTTCTCTTGATAACACTTGATTTTCACTTTCTGCGCCTAGCTGAAAGGCGTTAAAGAAAAGCGCTTATGGGAGACAACCCATCGTTTTTATTTGCTGTTATTTTTGTTTTCTTTGAGTCAAGGAGTTTTGTTACTTCTGTAGCAACTCCTTTGTATCTTTATTTTATCGCAATGTTGTGCCAAGTAAAGTTCTATATTGAAAGTTGATGCAAGATTTGGATTTCTGCGCAGTGACAGATTTTTAGCTGTCACGGATTTGAGCTTATCTCCCTGTAGAAAATTCAAAAAATTCTGAGAAAAATCACGCATATTCCTGAGATATGTACGCAACTTTCATTATTTTAGGCCAGATCCATCTGAGCAACTTAAGTGCCTCGAAAAAATTCGTCATTCCAGACTGTTCTGTTTTTGACAGATTCTGCCTTTTGTTTTGCATTCGCTCTTTTACTGTGTTTGTGTGGATTTCTTTGCTCCACAAAGCATTGGTGGCTGTAGCTAATGTCCAGAAGCTTTGGGATTGATTGTATCATTACAGAATATGAGAATTTTTGATTATGCACTAACCCTCTAATGAGAACTGTCTTGAGTTTGGTGTGAAGGAAGTTTTCAAGGATCAAGCGAGAAGGGTGATATTATGTGATCAAGAAGAGTGAAAAGCCTAAGCTTGGGGATGCCCCCGTGGTTCATCCCAACCATATTCAGAGAGACTCAAGCGTCTAAGCTTGGGGATGCCCAAGGCATCCCCTTCTTCATCAACAAACTTATCAGGTCATCTCTAGTGAAACTATATTTTAATTCTTTCACATCTTATGCGCTTTACTTGGAGCGTCTGTGTGTTTTATTTTTGTTTTTGTTTGAATAAATTCGGATCCTAGCAATCCTTGTGTGGGAGAGAGACACGCTCCGCTTTTTCATGTGAATACTCATGTTCTTCACTTATATTTGTTGAGTATTCTTAACTAGCTACTGCAGTGCTTTTAGCTCCTGTTTTTCATGCATCTCTTCGAGCTGTTAGCACTTGTTTATAAATACTCTCTTGCTGCATTATATTATCATTTGGAGAGTTTATGTTTAAATAAATTATTGGTGTTTGTTTGGAAGAAAGAAAATGCTACATGTAGTAGTTGGTATTGGAAAAGACATATGCATTCTTGTAGATCATTGTCTTGTTTTGATTTGATGCTTTGCAATTGTTTTGAGCTCTCAAGTAGATCATGTTTAAGCTCTTGCATCATGTAGTTAAAGCCTAGTAGTGGAGAACTACCGTAGAGCTTGTTGAGACTTGGGATGCATATTTGTTCTCTCTAAGGTCTAGATATTTTCTGGTAAAATGTTTGAGCAACAAGGAAGACAGTGTAGAGTCTTATAATACTTGCAATATGTTTTTATGTGATTCTTGCTGTACCGGTTTATACTTGTGTTTGCTTCAAACAACCTTGCTAGCCTAAACTCTGTACTGAGAGGGAATGCTTCTCGTGCATCCAAAACTTGAGCCAAAACCCATGCCATTTGTGTCCACCATACCTACCTACTATGTGGTATTTCCTGCCATTCCAAGTAAATATTTCATGTGCTACCTTTAAACTATTCAAAACTTTATTACTCCTTATTTGTGTCAATGTTTTATAGCTCATGAGGAAGTATGTGGTGTTTTATCTTTCAATCTTGTCATTTACTTCTGACAGACTTTCACCTGGACTAGTGGCATATACATCCGCTTATCCAATAATTTGCAAAAAGAGCTGGCAACGGGGTGCCCAGCCCCAATTAATTACAACTTTCATTAATAATTCTCTTCACATGTTTTGCCCTGATTTATCAGTAAGCAACTTAATTTTGCAATAGACACTCCTCCATGGTATGTGAATGTTGGAAGGCACCCGAGGATTCGGTTAGCCATGGCTTGTGTAAGCAAAAGGTTGGGAGGAGTGTCATCTATAAAGAAACTAAAATACATGTGTAAACAAAAGAGAAGAGGGATGATCTACCTTGCTGGTAGAATAACGTCCTTCATGGGAGCCGCTCTTTGAAAGTCTGGTTGACAAGGGGGTTAGAGTGCCCACTACCATTCGTTGACAACAACAAACACCTCTCAAATACTTATTTTGTGCTCTCTATATGCTTTCGAAAACTTAAAAAGCTCTAGCACATGATTTAATCCCTGCTTCCCTCTGCGAAGGGCCTATCTTTTACTTTATGTTGAGTCAGTTTACCTACTCCTTTCTATCTTAGAAGCAAACACTTGTGTCAACTTTGTGTGCATTGATTCTTACATATTTACTTATTGCACTTGTTATATTGCTTTATGTTGACAACTATCCATGAGATATACATGTTACAAGTTGAAAGCAAATGCTGAAACTTAATCATCCTTTGTGTTGCTTCAATGCCTTTTACTTTGAATCTATTGCTTTATGAGTTACCTCTTATGCAAAACTTTTTGATGCTTGTCTTGAAAGTACTATTCATGAAAAGTTTTTGCTTATATGATTCATTGTTTACTCTTTATCTATTTGTTAGCAAACTATAGATCATTGCTTTGAGTCACTTCATTCATGACATGAGCCTTGCAATATATTGATCAAGATTGTGTGAAAGCATGTCTCCTCAGAAATTATTTGTTGTTATCGTTTTACCTACTCGAGGACGAGTAGAACTAAGCTTGGGGATGCTTGATACGTGATGTAGCCCAACCTAGGACCATCACCATGTCAAGCACTCCAACATATCCCAAGTCATCATCGAACTCAAAGGTGAACTCCTTCCTTTATGTGAACCTCGATATGACACTTTGGAATGGTATACTACTTGACCATCGTCACTTTGTATTGCTAGTCATGACGGGTACGAGTCCACGGGAAGATGGCCAAGGCGCACGAGGAATGGAGTCCGACAAGACGGTGGCTTGGAAGAGACGAAGGAAGAGGAGAAAAGACCCAGGCGGCGGTAGTACCACTGGGTTAGGCGGTACTACCGCTAGGATGCTGCCGCCACCGCTACCGCCAGGGCTACCGCTGGAACGGCCCTTCAGGCCGCACGTCCGGTACCAACTGGTACCGCTGCAGCGGTACCAACCGGTACCGTCGTGGTGGGAAGAATCGAAGTCAACCCGCACCAGCGGTACTACCGCCTAACCCAGCGGTAGTACCGCCGCTGCGGGTCCAGCACGGGTTGGAGGCCCATGTAACCTCCCCCACCTACCCCCCCTTGTTGGTCAACACTATAAATAGGAGTTCCCCATCTCAGATCTGGTTAGACAATGTTTTGAGATTAGAGTAGAGCTAGGCTCCCCACCTCAAGACGGTCTCCTTCCTCCCCTTGTGGGGATGGTTCCTCCCTTGTGGAGAAGATCCCTTCGTGGATTCAAGACCTCTACTTGTAGTTTGACTACTCGCCAATCTTTCATCCTCAGGTGACTTTATTGGAGCGGCTTGGTTGGCCGTTGGAGAAACAACCATCCAAGATCCCTTCTTGTATCTACTTGCCAATCTCCCACCTTCGTGTGGATTCTATTGGGCCGGTTGGACCGACCGGTAAGGGAAACGGTTCTTGTATCTTGTGTGTGTTCTTGTGTTCGGGCGTTCTTCTTGGTGTTCTTCGTGTTTCTCGTGTTCTTGCGTGCGTTCGTCCACATCCTCCGTCAATCCGTGAAGATCGGGCCACCCTAGAGGTCCCAAACCTCATCATTTGGTATCAGAGCATGGTTGCCACGGATTTGACTTTGTTTCCCCCACAAATCCCCCAAATTTTTCTTCGATTTTGAGAAATTCGAAAATTTCCACCAAAAATAGCCCCAATTTGCTTTTGGATCGATCTGAGATTTGAGTGCGTTTTGGTAGGTTTTGATCCATAGATCTATTGCTAAACTAGTTGATCTACCTTCCTTTGCGTTCCCATGGCCTAATTCTATCATTTGCCCCTTCGATTCGGTGTTTTTTCGGCGAGTTTTTCCGCCAAAATCGCGAAAAATCGCGTTCTCGGGCGTGTCCAGCGACCCCCGGCGGTACTACCGCCAGCGGTACCGCCAAAACTGCCCTTCGGATCGCTCGAGCGGTACCACCAGCGGTACTACCGCTGGGTTAAGCGGTACTGCCAGAAAATCTGAAATTCTGAAAATTGTTTTGGCCATATCTTTTGATTCCGGACTCCGTTTTTGGTGTTCTTCGGCTCGTTTCGAAGCTACGATCAAGGCCTTCGTCACCATTGCGGAAGATCCATCATCTACCACCACCAAAATTCGTGGGCAAGCACGAAGCTTCTACTTCAACGGGTGAAGAACATCGACGAAAGGTATAACATTGCCAACCTTCACCCCTTGCCATTCCTTTGATAGCCATCATATCATTGTGTTTATCTTGTCCTATTGAGGCTAGCTCTTGATGATTGCTTGGGCTTTGCACATTTGCACCATGTAGTTTCCGAGCAAACATTGCATGCGCTAGTTATCATATATCATATATCTTGTTGTTGGCATAAAAAGAAGTGAGTGAGCAAAAGAGAAAAGAAGCAAAAAGTGCCAAATCAAAAGAAAGAAAAGAAAGAAACACCACTTGCCATATCTTGTAGGAAAGCGCAAGCTCGATGAACATCTAGTAGGTGGTGCATTGTTGTGCAAATCTTGTAGCCCACCAAATAAATTGCAATCGAGCTAGTAGCTCTCCTTGTACTTGTGCAACACGAGCTTATAGTCTTCGCTAGGATCATATGGTTCATTAGCTCACTTCTTGGTTGCACGAGTCCCATTTATCTCTCCGCGCGTGTGTTTCCTATCTTTTGAGATTGACTTGTTTTGCTTTGTGATCATCGTGGTTCTCTACTTGCTTTGACAATATCTTGGTTTCCGGTTGGTTCAATTTGCTTTCCACCTACCATACCTTCCTACCAACTTTTAAGCCGTGTGTGTTTTGGAGTTTGCTTTGGATACTTGAACACAAGCATTTTACTTTGTGATCGTTTCCCTTGGTTGTCCACGACGTCCAATACTATCTACAAGGTGAGAGGTTGTGTTCTAGTTCCTTTCCACTCCACATATATACACTTGTCTTGTGAGTTAACATGTCTAGGGAGAGTGAGTACCACTATGGAGGCCAAGATGAGAATGAGTACATGATGAGCCACAACAACTATGATGCCTCAAACTTTGAGGACATGGGGGACTACTACGACTACTACACCAACCCCCATGACATGATGGATCATCACCAAGACTTCCGCTACAACTACTCCGACTACGACTCCGACTACTCGAGCGTACATGACAAGGAGCGGTACCATGACGTCAAGCAACCTTCATCAAATTGTATCGACTCCAAGTACGTGCGCATCTACCACGACTCCGACTACACAAGCTTCAACGACAATGAGGCGCAAGTGTCTTCACATGCCTCATCACATGGTACCAACTTCGACTACGACAACATGGTGAAGCGCCACGACTACGACTACCACTCCAATGACATGGTGGAGAACGTCTACGACTACTACTCTTGTAGCATGTGCGACGACTTCGACAACATGCAAGAGGAGAGGACCCCCATGACCACCATGTTCAAGAGCGACACCACCAAGCGTCATGGCACAACCTACTTCTATGGTTCAAGCTCAAGACGATGCTCCGACAAGAAGACCACCATGAGTTCACCCTATGGAGCTCCATCTACATCCAAGAGTGCCAAGCTTCGCCATTCGCCATCAACTTCAAGAAGGAGCCATGACAAGGCCATCTCCAAGAGCGACAAGCTTCGACATTCTCCTTCAACTTCAAGAAGGCGCCACGAGAAGGACAACGCCAAGAGTGCCAAGCCTCGACACTCTACATCAACCCAAAGGCGGCACCCCAAGAAGTGCATCGACAAGGCCAAGCTAAGTCAAGGCCCATCTAGCTCATCAAGGCGCCACAAGAATGACACCAAAATGAGAGATGACCAAGTGAACAAGGTTGATGCACCCTTGGATAAGTTCGGCGACAATAACCGTGTGTTCCAAAATCTCATGGACGCCATCGACAAGCTTGCCAAGCGTCTACACTCTTCATCAAGATCAAGAAGACGCCACAAGAGCCATGCCACGAAGCCTCATGACATGAACAAGCTTGAAGCCGACATCGACACACTCGCCAAGCTTCGGAACATGTCACCAAGCTCTAGTGGAAGCTCCAAGGAAAGGTCGCCAAGGCAACAAGCACGACGACGCCAACATGAGGAGAAGCATCCGAATGACTTTCGGCGACACCCCACCACTCAAGAGCGTCAACGTCGACATGAAAAGAAGACGGCGCCCTTCTCAAGCACTTCTCATGATATGGCCTCTACACCAAGTGCCACCACCACATTGGCCCCCATATGGCAAGATGAAGACCTCCTATGCGACAATTGCCAAGGCCAAGACCATGATCCACGTGAATGTCCCAATCTCTTGTGCCCACTGTGCAATAGAAGAGGTCACATGATGTGGGAATGCCAAGTTGGTGAACAAGACGGTGACCAAGATGATGAGAAGACGGTCGAGCATGGGATTTTCCCTTCGACCAGGAGGCGAGCATGGAGAATGCTATCACCTATGACCATGGGTCAAGTGATGATGATGCCGAGCATGGGATGTTCCCTTCGGCAATGGAGTCAAGTGATGAAGCGGAGCATGGGATGTTCCCTTCCGCAAAGGAGTCGAGTGATGATGCCTACACTATGGCATTGACCTTTGGAGGCGACGAGGTCGAGAAGGTTGAGCATGGAAGTTTCCCTTCAACCTTGGAGGCGTATGGAGATGAGGAAACCGAGCATATCCCTATAAGCTTGTGTTATGAGATGGTACCAATCCCATGTGAGCATGAGAGCCACTTAGCCCACTTGAGTGAGAGTGAGAGTGAGAGTGACTTGAGTGCCTCCACCATATGTGAGTTTGAGTGCTTTCACTATGAGGGAATGAGTGATACACCACTTGAGTTGCGAGAGGTAGTTGATAGGTCTTGTGAGGCCATTTCGATTTCTAACAACTTAACCTCTACCTCTAGTGTGTTTTCTCATTGTGTGCTAGGTTCCATGGATGATGAGACGCCACTCTTCGACTTGATGATGCCACAAATGGAGAAGATGTACATGGAGGATGATGATGATGCCACCCCATGTCTACTTCATGATGAACAAGTCGGCTACATGGAAGCCCCTACCACTTCAACACCTACTTCACATGAGCGGGACTACAAAGGTATGGGTGTTGATGTGACCATGATCCCGCTAGTGGACATGATGAATGTTGATTGCTTGCATGATTTGGATGATTCTTTTGATGTCACATATGAGACATTCACATTCACTTGTGATTCCTTGCTTCAAACCAAAGGTTGACCAAGTGGATTCTTCTATTTGTGATGATGTTGCCATACCCATGCTATGCAATCGATGTTTGCGCTATTCTCCCATTGTTGCTTGCAATATGTTGAACAATTTCTCTTTCACATGGGTTGCTTGCAATAATGTTGAAATGTTTGATAATGAGATTGCCCCCATAGCTTTCTCACTTGTTGGAGATTTTTCGTTCTCTCTTTTGGACCTTGTTCCATCCTTCACTTTGCATAGTGACCATCCACATTTGTCACATTCCATTGACTTTGATGTGTTTGGTGATGTGCAAATGAAGAGACACTTCATGATGGATGTGTGTTCATATACCATGCACACAATTTGTTTCTTTGGCTTTTCGTGTGCATTGAGCCTCATGCTATAATGTCAACCTCAATTGAACATGAGTTGACAATAAGAGCTCTTGAGAGCATACATGTGAGTTGTGAAACAAATACAACTCTAGATTCTTTCTCATGTTTTGCATCAAACAAGTTAAACAATTTCTCTTGGTTTGGTTTGTTTGCAAACATGCTTGTGATGTTGGTTTCTCCGAGGGCAAGACAAATTTACCCATCTTTATGTGAATGATTTATGTGTTGCAACAAATATGATGAACAATTGTTCTTTCCAATGGCTTGTTTGCAACCATAATGACATTTTGTGCATGTCTTGTCATGAGTATAATGGTTCCTACCAATTTGGTGTTGCAACAAATATGTTGAAAACTTGCTCTTTCATGTGCTTTGTTTGCCACCATGATGATATTTTGAAGATGTTGCATTGGATTGCTTGCACTTTGACCTTGCACTTGCACTTCCTTTCCATATTCTTGTGTTGTGCTAACGGTGCTATGACAAAGAATGGACATGTCATTGTTGATATGCTCCTCTTTCTTGCACACACATGGTTTGCTTGGTCTTTAGTGTTTGTAGGCATGGTGAATTCCAATTCTTCGACAACACATCTACCTCCTTTGCATGGTGATGAAGAGCAAGAGTCGAGGACGACTCTTATTAAAGGGGGGGGGGGATGATGTAGCCCAACCTAGGACCATCACCATGTCAAGCACTCCAACATATCCCAAGTCATCATCGAACTCAAAGGTGAACTCCTTCCTTTATGTGAACCTCGATATGGCACTTTGGAATGGTATACTACTTGACCATCGTCACTTTGTATTGCTAGTCATGACAGGTACGAGTCCACGGGAAGATGGCCAAGGCGCACGAGGAATGGAGTCCGACAAGACGGTGGCTTGGAAGAGACGAAGGAAGAGGAGAAAAGACCCAGGCGGCGGTAGTACCGCTGGGTTAGGCGGTACTACCGCCAGGATGCTGCCGCCACCCGCTACCGCCAGGGCTACCGCTGGAACGGCCCTTCAGGCCGCACGTCCGGTACCAACTGGTACCGCTGCAGCGGTACCAACCGGTACCGTCGAGGTGGGAAGAATCGAAGTCAACCCGCACCAGCGGTACTACCGCCGAACCCAGCGGTAGTACCGCCGCTGCGGGTCCAGCACGGGTTGGAGGCCCATGTAACCTCCCCCACCTACCCCCCCTTGTTGGTCAACACTATAAATAGGAGTTCCCCATCTCAGATCTGGTTAGACAATGTTTTGAGATTAGAGTAGAGCTAGGCTCCCCACCTCAAGACGGTCTCCTTCCTCCCCTTGTGGGGATGGTTCCTCCCCTTGTGGAGAAGATCCCTTCGTGGATTCAAGACCTCTACTTGTAGTTTGACTACTCGCCAATCTTTCATCCTCAGGTGACTTTATTGGAGCGGCTTGGTTGGCCGTTGGAGAAACAACCATCCAAGATCCCTTCTTGTATCTACTTGCCGATCTCCCACCTTCGTGTGGATTCTATTGGGCCGGTTGGACCGACCGGTAAGGGAAACGGTTCTTGTATCTTGTGTGTGTTCTTGTGTTCGGGGCGTTCTTCTTGGTGTTCTTCGTGTTCCTCGTGTTCTTGCGTGCGTTCGTCCACATCCTCCGTCAATCCGTGAAGATCGGGCCACCCTAGAGGTCCCAAACCTCATCAATACGTCTCCAACGTATCCATAATTTCTGCTGTTCCATGCTTATATTATACCATTTGCTACATGTTTTATATACACTTCGTATCACTTTTATGCATTTTCTGGGAATAACCCATTAACAAGATGCCACAGTGCTAGTTCCCTGTTTTCTGCTGTTTTTGGTTTCAGAAAGTTACTTCTGGAAATATTCTCGGAATTGCACGAAACAAAAGGCCAGGTCCCTATTTTTCCAGCACGTACACGGAGTCCGAAGGAGACACGAAGGGGAGCCACGAGGTGGCCAAACCACCTGGAGGCGCGGGCCCACCCCCTGCCGCGCCTGGTGTGGTTTGGGCCCCTCGGGGGTCCGCCGACATCGCCCCTTCGCCTATTTATTCCCCGAGACGCGAAAACCCTAAAACACCGAACCTTTCATCCAGAACATATTCGCTGCCGCCGCCGTCGTCAACCCTAACTCGGGGGGTTCCTGAAGCTCTTCCCGGCACCCTGCCGGAGAGGGGAATCATCACCGGAGGGCTACATCGCCATGCCCACCTCCGGAGTGATGCGTGAGTAGTTCATCCTTGGACTATGGGTCCATAGCAGTAGCTAGATGGTTGTCTTCTCCACTTGTGCCATCATGTTTAGATCTTGTGAGCTGCCTATCATGATCAAGATCATCTTATTGTAATGCTACATGTTGTGTTTGCTGGGATCTGACTTATATTGATACCTATGTGGAGCTGAATATTATATTATCATGTCTATGTCATTTGTGATCTTGCATGCTCTCCGTTACTTGTTGAAGCCTTGGCCAAGTGAATACTTGTAACTCCAAGAGGGGGTATTTATGCATGATAGTTGGGTTCAACCTCTATTTAACCTGGGATAGTGACAGCAAGTTCTAAGGTTGTAGATGTGTTGTTGCCACTAGGGGTAAAACAGCAATGCTTTATTTCAAGGATGAATGTATTGTTTACATTACGCACATTACTTAATGCAATTGTCTGTTGCTTGCAACTTAATACTGGAAGGGGTACGGATGTTAACCGGAAAGTGGACTATTTAGGCATAGATGCATGCTGGATAGCGGTCTATGTACTTTGTCGTAATGCCCAAATGAATCTCATAGTAGACACCACAGCTCACACATGCATGTTATATGCACTTATCAATTGTCAATTGCCCAGCTGTAATTTGTTTACCCAGCATGTTAGTTATCTTATTGGAGAGACACCACTAGTGAACTGTGGACCCCGGTCCATTCTTTTACATCTGAAATACAATCTACTGCAATCATTGTTCTCTACTGTTTTATGCAAACAAACATCATCTTCCATTCGATACGTTTAACCCTTTGTTTTCAGCAAGCCGTGAGATTGACAACTCACTGTTAAGTTGGGACAAAGTAATTTGGTTGTGTTGTGCAGGTTCCACGTTGGCATCGGAATCCCTGGTGTTGCGCCGCACTACACTCCTTCACCAACACCTTCGAAGCAAACCTCGTTTTCCTACTGGTCCGATTAAACCTTGGTTTCATACTGAGGGAAAACTTACTGCTGCACTCATCATACCTTCCTCTTGGGGTTCCCAACTGACGTGTGACGTACAAGCATTGTTTCTGGCACTATTGACCTAGAGCCACCACCTGCCTAGCAGGGAAGCAGAGGCGAGCCCCATTCGCAAAGCAAGCGAAGTTCCGGGCGAAGGAGCGACTCGAGTTGGTCCACGGCGACCTCTGCGGGCCGATCACCCCCGCCACACCGAGCGGGAAGAGGTACTTCCTCCTGCTGGTGGACGACCTGTCGCGGTACATGTGGCTCGCCCTTTTCTCGACGAAGGACGAGGCCGCAGCCGCCATCATTCGACTCCAGGCGGGAATCGAGTCGGAATCTGGCTGCAAGCTATGCACGTTGCGCACGGATCGCGGAGGCGAATTCACCTCCGGGTCCTTCACAGCATACTGCGGTGAGCTCGGAGTGGAGCGTCACCTGACGGCTCCATACTCCCCCGCAGCAGAACGGCGTCGTGGAACGACGCAACCAGACGATTGTGGGCATGGCCCGCAGTCTGCTGAAGGCCAAGAAGGTACCCGGAGAATTCTGGGGTGAGGCGGTGACAACGGCCATGTTCATCTTGAACAGGTCACCCACCAAGAGCATGGACGGCAAGACGCCGTTCGAGGCCTGGCATGGCCGTAAGCCAAATTTGAGCTTCCTGTGCACGTTCGGTGCGTGGTGCATGTCAGAGAGACGCGTCCCGGGCTGAAGAAGCTCGACGACCGGAGCAGGCCGATGATCTTCGTCGAGTACCAACCTGGGACGAAGGGTTATCGGGCCTATGACCCGGTGACTAACCGTGTGACCATCACGCGAGATGTCGTGTTCGACGAGAACGAGCGCTGGGACTGGAGTTCGCCGGACACTCCGGTGAACACCTTCGGAGTCGACACCTTCACGGTCGAGCACATGGTGTTCGAGCCGCAGCCAACTCCGGGAAATGGGAGCGCGGGTCCTGCACCCGACTCGCCGGCTCCAGACTCGCCAACTCCAGGAGTCGGGAGTGCACCCCAACTGGTTCTCCAACAACACCGAGCACCCGACAGCTGAGTCTTCGACTCAGGCTGTCTCTGGCGTCGAGTTCATCACGCCGCCTTCGAGGTACTCAGGTATGCTCGATGCAGAAGACGACATGAGCTTCGATCACCGGTTCCGCACTTTGCAGAACGTGCTCGAAGTGGGTTCTTCCCTTGAGCCGGACGAGGAGCTCCACTATCTCGCCTCCGAAGAGCCAGGCTCGTTCGGGAGGCGAAGGCGCATGCCTGCTGGAGGCAGGCGATGCAGGAGGAGCTGGAGGCCATCGAGTCGAACTCGACTTGGCGGCTAGCCACATTACCACCGGTCACCACGCGATCGGCCTGAAGTGGGTGTACAAGGTGAAGAAGGATGCGCACGACGCAGTCCTTAAGCACAAGGCTCGCCTGGTGGCGAAAGGCTATATGCAGCGGCACGGGGTCGACTACGACGAGGTCTTCGCACCCGTGGCTCGACTCGAGTCCGTCAGGCTACTGCTAGCCGTGGCGGCGAGTGCGGCGTGGGACGTCCACCACATGGACGTCAAGTCAGCTTTCCTCAACGGCGAGTTGGAGGAAGAGGTGTATGTGCAGCAGCCAACAGGCTTCGCTGCAAAGGGGAAGGAGCACCTGGTGCTTCGACTCGACAAGGCGCTCTAACGGCCTCAAGCAGGCGCCAAGGGCATGGAACACCAAGCTCGACGCATGCCTCGTCAAGCTCGGCTTCGCAAGGTGCGAGTCAGAGCATGGCATGTACGCGCGAGGAGCGACTCCGAGCCGGCTCTTAGTCGGTGTCTACGTCGACGACTTGGTGATCACGGGCTCAAATTCCAGCGACATCGACAGATTCAAGCTGGAGATGCGGAGCCTATTCCAGATGTCCGAACTCGGGTTGCGAGCTACTACCTCGGCATTGAGGTTCGACAAGGACCCAGCGGGATCGATATCTCGCAGGGTGCCTATGCCCTGAAGCTGCTGGAGAAGGCGAGGATGGGCGGGTGCAACCCCGTCCACACACCCTGGAGCCGCGCTTCAAGCTGTCCAAGTGCAGCACGGCACCCGCGACAGATGCTACCGAGTACCGGAGCATAGTCGGGAGCCTCCGGTACTTGGTGCACACGAGGCCGGACCTGACCTTCGCAGTCGGGTTCGTATCGCGGTTTATGGAGGCTCCGACTCTGGAGCACCTCGCGGCCGTGAAGCACATCCTACGCTACATCGCCGGGACTCCGCGTCTCGGATGTAGGTATGGGAGGAATGCAGGTACACCGCGCCTGGTCGGCTACAGCGACAGCGACCTGGCGGGCGACGTCGACTCACGCAAGAGTACGTCGGGCACCCTGTACTTCCTCGGAGCAGCCCAGTGACCTGGCAGTCACTCAAGCAGAAGGTCGTGGCTCTGTTGAGCTGCGAGTCAGAGTATGTGGCAGCTGCCACAGCTGCTTGCCAGGGGATCTGGCTGGCTCGGTTGCTATCTGAGTTCAGCAACGGCGAAGCAGAGCATGTGGTTTCTCAAGGTCGACAACAAATCGGCTATCGCGCTCGCGCCAAGAATCCCGTCTTCTACGAGCGATCAAAGCACATCAACCTGAAGTACCACTTGATTCGAGACTGCGTGGAGGCGAAGAAAGTCGAGGTGGAGTTCGTGCCCACCGAACACCAACTCGCGGACATGCTGACCAAGCCACTTGGACGAGTCCGCCTGGCGGAGCTGCGCACAAGGATCGGCATGGTGGAGGTGTCTCCGGAACTCAAGCCTGGGGAGTGATTGTTGGAAATAGTCTTTGTGTCCAGTCGACGATCCCTTTGAGTGTGGAGGAGGAGTCGATAAGTTAGAGAGTGCCGACTTCGGGGTCTGTCCCAAGTCAAGGAAGTGTTTGACTCCGGGGCCTGTCCCGAGTCGAAGTAGTTGTCAGGTTCCTCTGGTGCGAGGCCTTTTGTCCTGTAGCCAGTGTCCTGAAGTAATGCGTCAGCATCAAGTACAGAGTAGGTAGCTAGGACGTGCTAGACGTCACCTACAGTGTTTCCTAGTCTGTGACATCACCAACAGTGGCATGTCAGATGGAGGTATGACCGGTCACATCACAGTGACGTGACAAGATAGTTGACTTAGGCAGCCCGGCTGCATAGCCCCTATTTAGAGGGAGGAATACAATGAGAAAATTGAGGCAAACCATTTTCTTTGGAACACACTCCTCTCTCTCTCACTCTCTCTCTCTCTCTCTCTATCTCATGGGCAACAACTAACACCGGGGAGAAATATTTTGCCCCGGCTCTGCCGTTGCGGATGATGTGGTGACGTCTATGGACGCCGCTAACCTCCTTCGAGGGCATTTTCAGGGCGACAGTCTCGTTGAGTTCCGAGGAAAACCTCAGGTTTGGCTTGCCGAACCCCGACAGTGGGGCGTCATGTGTCGTCCTCAACCTTCTTGGAGGCACTGCCGCACTGTTTGGGAGCTCGCGGACAAAGGACGCGGAGGATGGAGATGTTGGGCCATCGCGTGGATTAGGAAGGGTCGTGTACTCCGGGGCTAGATTTGGGTCTCCCGAATCGGACGATGGCGGCGCCCGCCCGACACCGCTCTCCCTCTAGGGGGCATCGTTTTGGAGCAGTTGCTGGCTGGAGTGGTCCAGAGGTGGAGCGGTGTGGCCTCTTCCGCGTCGAAGACAGCGGGTTTCTCCGGCGTGGCGTAACGGGGTCTCGTCGACGGATGTGTGATGATGGACGTGCGCAGGGTGGTGGTGAAGATGGGTTCGCGGAAGATGGAGGTGGCGACTAACGGAGCATGGGCACAAGGCGATATCTCTGGTTTGGCCGGTGTGCCGTCATTGGCTGTGGACAGGGCATAAGGCCCCATTTTACTCTATCGTTGTGCTAGTAGGTTGTGCTTTGTCACCTTATTTTGTGGCTTCGGTTTGTATGATTGTTGTAAGGCTTTTCGCCAGTCTATGTTGAATAAATGAAATAAAGCGGTCGTATGCATCTTTTCGATGCAGAGGCTGGGGTAATACCCCATTTCAAAAATCGAGTGACATGGTTAATCTATCAAAGATTTAATTCCTACAAATTCAAATACCTAACTAATCTGGAGCAATGATGTGTGTGTGTGGGTGTGGGGGGGGGGGGGGGGGGGGGGGGGGGATAGAGGCAGAGATAGGATAAAGTTATTTGGAGCAACCGCGAGCCAGGTATTCCTCGGTCGAAGAAGGTGAGAGAGGAGTGTCGCTGCCGCCGCAGCCAGAGGTAAACGACAACGACAACGACTGGGAGATCAAACAAGTTCTTCATTGTTGATGAACACAGTCTACCCAGTCGACCTTGAGTTCGCATACCGATGGTCTTCGACGGAGTACGATATTCGGGCATTGGACGATGGGAGGAGGAGATTGTGGCGATTGAGGAGTCGACGACGGGTGCACGGGGGAACCTAAACTATTTGGCATTCTACGATTGCGCAACAGATGAGTGGGTGTGTCCCACCCACGTGATCTCCTATTTCTCCTTCCTTTTCTTCCTCCTTCCTTTTCTCCTCCGTTCTTCCCCATCCCGAGCGCCATGGATTCTTCACCAATCAAAACGTCCCAGGCCGAGACGGCGCCAGCGAGGCTGCGCGAGGCACGGCGGAGAAGGCGGCCGTCGAGGATGGACTTAATTGTGGGGGGTGGGGTGTGGCCGGCGACAAGCTCCGGTGTGAGGGGCTTAGAGGGATGGTCGGGGCAGCGGCGGACTGGCGGAGGAGGTGAATTGAGAAGGGCGGGGCGACGGCAGCAGGCGGTTCGGCCAGCGGCAGCGACGGTGGTCTTGTTCATCTTCTTCCCGACATCGTTTGTCGTTTTCCCTGTCGGAAATCGATCGACCGCATCGCGCGCGTGCGAAGATTAGCCACGCCCTTCAATTGTTCAAATTGTAAAATCTTAAATTTGAATGGAATTCACATTTTTCGTTTGTTATTTTTTTTTTGCAAAATAAAACTATCGTGGCTCCGCTAAGGGGTGGGGGATGGGAATGAGGAGACACCCGGTGCCAATAACGTGACAGCGCTCCTAATAGCGTATGTACGGCAGATTTGCCGAACTATATATTATCTATTGGAAGCATCGATTGAGATACTCTTTTGTGATGGAACGAGTATGTTTGTATTTCTGGTTGAAAAAAATCCGTGAAACAAACGCCACGGCATGCCGTGAGCGGGTACCTTCCGTCAAGGATTCAATGCAAGAGAAGAGCAACACGCGCGACTGATCCATCACTCACAGTGTCATAGGATGGATGTGACGGCATGAGCAGAGCGAGCCTTGCCGGGCGCCGAACCAGCAGGTCCTCATTGCGGTTGGCTCGAAAGCGCCTGCAGCTATCTAGCTAGCCGGAGGCACTCGACTTCACCAGTGCTGCCAACCAAAGTTCAAACTTCGAACTCCAGTATCCCACCACGCGTACGTTGACGCTACGCTCCTCTCGGATCTCTCCTTCTCCACGGCGCAGCGCAACCGTACAGGAGCGAGCAACGGCGACGCGCTCGGTCTTCGCTCTCTGCTGCCGTAGTACTGACCTGTGGCATCGCAGCTAGAATCACTGCCATGAATCCCCGTGCCGTTCTGCCAGAAAGTATTTAAGTGCTCTGGTACGTGGTTTGAGTGTAAAACAAGATTCGTAGTTTGAATGAAGAGATTTGAAATGCGTGCCGTGCATCGTTGTTTGAAACCGAAAGAAACCCGTTTGCTAGCTTGCTCCCCGCACGAGTTCACCATGCCATGAATGCTCAAGTACAGGCGGTGACCGCATGACTGAACGGTCACTGACACCAGCGGCATCAGCGCTACCCTGATCCCACCAAAAGGCAGTACGGGCCTACAAGCAGCATCAGCACTTCAGCAGACAGCGGTGGGCCCCTCACCGCCTTTCTAACGTTACCGTAGTGCCTAGTCCATAGCTTTTGCCAGCATCTCTCTCCTTTCGATTCTACTCCCAGTTCGAAAAAATTTAAAACACCGACTACAAACTCCAAACTCCAAAGCCCAGGCACGTGCCATTTCCGTGTCATCGGCCCGTTGCTAGCGCGCATCAGTTCAAACTTCGAACCGGAGGAACAAACCGACGATGGGTGGGCCCCACCCGCACGCACGCTCCAACGGTCCAACCCCCCACGAGAGAGAGAGAGAGAGACGGGCACGATCGAAGCCGTTGCGGGCCGGACGGACGGACTGGATCTGCCGAGGTTCAAACCTGGCCTTTTCCCTCCACATTAATCCCGCAATAAATAAAGGAAAGAAAGAGGGCGCAGTCGCACACATCGCGCTGGACGCTTTGCTGCCACGTCGGAGTACGTACATCGGTCGCTTCCCTAAACTGCACCGTGCCAAAAAGGAGCCCCACCACACCGGCCACATGCGGTCGATTCGAATTTCGAAATTTGAATGGAGCCGTGGGCTACTGGCTACTACTGGTAACGGCATAAACACATGACCATCCAGCGATCTTCCCTTTTTTCAAAGCTGCTAAAGATACAGATTAGTAGATAACGGACATATGGATTCTATGACTCTATGTTGAAAATATAGACCTTATGCACATCGACATAATATCATGTATAGCATAAGTTACATAATGTCAATTCAAATTATTTGAGCACCCACAATTATACGTATTGTCTATATTTTCTACTGCAATGTTGCCCATCTTTTTAAAATTTGTCTTATAATTCCCCTATAAATAAAAGTAGGTCAGAATCACTCCCCAATCCGCCATCCACGTCACCCCGATTTCAGGGTTCGTCCGATCTCACTCACGCACGCTTCCACATCCCTCCCGTCCCCCCCCCCCCCCCCCCCCCCCCCCCCCCGCGCGTGCTACTGTAGCTAGCGAATTTCTACCAATCGCACGGCGACGCGTGCCCGGACCCTCTCCCGCACGTTTTTTTGGCGCACACTTCACAGAAAACCCCCCGCGGAAGGACCATTCGTAAAATATGGAAAAGCAGGGGCTTCCATGCAAAACTGCCCGCAGACCCCCCTCTCCCCTCTCTCTCCCGCGCGTGGCCGTCGAGTTTGCCGCGGCCGACGCCGCCGCTCTGGCCCTACCCGTCCAAATCGACGACACTGGGAGGTGCGCCGCCCTTCCTGCACCTCCTCGCCGAGAATAGAGTGCCGGGGTCGCCGCCAGCTCGCCGGAGTCAGTCACCGCCGCGCGCGAGCTGGGCCTTCCGCCGCTTTCGACGCCGCCGGGGCCCGCCCCGGCTACCAAAACGGGGCGGCGCCGCCACCCCCATCTTGCCCGCGTCCGCGCGCGTCCCAAACGCCGCCGCCGGTGAGCTTCGGCGCCAGCCGCAGGCGGCCTCGGCCAGATCCAGCCAGCCTGTGCGTCATGACGTCACAGTAGGCCAGGCATGTCATGATTTTTTTTTTAATAATTTACCCAGTTTTTTTTAAATTTAAATACTAGGCAAAGACATAAATTTAATATTCAAAAAACAAAAAAAAACTAAAATTCAAAAAAAAATACATTCAAAACTACATTTCACAATACTACATTTCAAAATAATATAAAAAAATAAGACAACATTTCCTAAATTTGTCAAATTACCAAACTTTCCACACAAAAAACATTCACCAATTAAAAAAAAAACAACTATCAATTTACAATTCAAAAATAACAATTACAAAAAATGTTAAACCTCAAAAATATATACCCTCCAACATACAATTTGAAATATAATATCAATATACCAACAATTACCAAAAAAAAGGTACCACTTAAAAATTTATGTCTCCAAAATAACAATTATAAAACACTAAAATTCAAAAAAATCATATCTCCAAAACTACATTTCAAAATACTATAAAACAATATACCAACATTTCTAAATTTTTTGAATTATCAAACTTTCCACACAAAAAATTTCAAAGTTTACAATTCAACAATAACAATTATAAAAAATATTAAAGCTCAAAAAATATATGGCCTCCAACCTACAATTCAAAATAATACAAACAATATACCAACAATTACAAAAAAAAAAAAGATACCATCTAAAAATTTCATATCTTCAAAATAACAATTATAAAAACGGTAAATTCAAACAAATCATATCTCCATAACTACATTTCAAAATACTATAAACAATATGCCAATTATAAAAAGACAGTTAAAATTACTATATTCAAAACTACAATTATAAATAAATACTACAATTCAGAAAATTCATATCTTCAAAACTACAATTCAAAATAATATAAACAATATGTGAAAATTTTCTAAATTTTGCAAATTATCAAAATTCCAATCTACCATCCAAAATAACAATTAAAAAAAATACTAAAATTCAAATAAAGTCATACATTCAAACCTACATTCCATAATAATATAAATAATGTGCCAAAATTTCCTAAATGTTTAAAATTATCAAACTTTCCCCAAAAAAAAACATTCATAAATTTAAAAAAAAAACGCAAAAATCAACTTTCAACTTACCATTCAGAAATAACAATTACAAAAAAATGTTAAAACTAAAAAATATATACCCTCCGAACTACAATTCGAAATAATACAAACAATATACTAACAATTACAAAAGAAATGCTACCATTCAAAAATTCATATCTTGAAAACAACAATCCAAATAATAATAAACAATATGTCAAAATAATACAAATTTTTAATTATAAAAAAACAGTTAAAATTAATATATTCCAACCTACAATTCAGAATAACAATTATAAATAAATACTAAAATTCAAAAAACCATATATCAAAACTATAATTCAAAATAATATGAACAATATGTCAAAATTTTCTAAATTTTGCAAATTACCGAAACTTTCCACACAAAAAAATTCTAAAATTCGAAAAAAATAGCAGCTTGCAAAACAATTGTACTGTATATATATTCGATAAATAATTCAACTATATTAAAAAAACCATTTATAGTACCAACAGTAAATTCCTTTTGATTATGCTGGGAAATAAGAAAATTATGGCCAAAATAAAACTATTTACCTATAATATGAATAGAACTTAAATCGAATTTTAAAAATGTTCACAAAATGTATTTTCCTCCCGATTATATACTTAAATTAATTCAACAAATTTCGGTAAATCCCAACAATTTCGTCATTACACAAACCTCTTCCAAATTCACTACTACTTCTCAAAACTACAAAAATTTTAAAATATACACGTTACCAAATTTAAAAGTCATTCACTCCACAAGCGCGGCATTGCCGCGCCCATTTACCTAGTTGTTGTATATGGTAGACAAATATGGGCCACATATCAGATACGTCGTTAACTGGAAAAATCATGTATTTTTTGTTAGGTGCAACATATACCTCAAAAAGGGGGGCCAGCTTCAAAAGATTTTTTGATTGTGTGTTTTGTGCAACAATGCTACCAAATAATGGTGTTATGTGCAATTTTCTCTATATTATGTTCTAACCACACCTGTATTTTTTTCTTGTGAGACTGTATAGTACGACACCGTGTGTCACGTATTTCTGTGGAAATTACACAATAGGTTTTTGGACGACACTTTCGATTTTCCGGAAACCCGGTGCCAAAATGTGCGCCATTATGTATATACAATATAGAGGTAAAACCACATCACTTATTTTGGAATGGAGTGAGTAATACCTTATAATAACTTTGACTATATTATGGCACCGATGTCGCGTATCGATGAACGAAATGACACGACAGGTTTTAAGATGGCATTTTCTAAAATTTCCATTATGGTCTGCCAAAATGTGTGACATCAAGTATACCCGGTATTATACTTTTGCAAGGAAATATCTCCTAATAATTTGACTATCAATAGATAACTACGATACAGAAGTTTTGCTGCATTCTCCGTCAACACGCGCGGGCGATGAAACATAAGTCAAAGCCGGGTCGGTTTTTAGGGGAGTCCAATGGCATAGCAGGCCATTCGAATTTCAAACATCTGAATTAGTAGGAAGGAAACGGGGAGTGACATGTCAGAATAGGCAATAGGCCCTAATAAATAGGGAATGATTTTGAAAGGACAGGGTGTTTTTCTTAATATAGCCACCCCCTCTCCTTGCCTTCTTCTTCTCCCATCGTCCTCCCGAACCCCAGGGCTCTGTCGGGACCCAAACCCTCGCCCTCTCCCCCACTCCGCTGCTCCCGAATCCTACCCCAAGGAGGAATCCGCGAGGTCGGTGGTTGTGGTGGCCGCGAGCTTCTCCCGCTGTCACACGATGTCGAGCAACGCCGCCTCCACCCGCCGCTTCTCCTCGTCGGCAACGACCGCGACGGCGAAGCGCCCGGCCATGGCGGAGAACGCCGTGGGAGCCAAGGCGGCGGCGGGGCCGGCGACCTCGCAGCAGCAGGCGAAGAAGCGCGTGGCGCTCGGCAACCTCACCAACGTCGCCGCTGTCGGAGGGAGGAGCGGCTGCGGGAAGATCGCGGTGTGTCACGGCCGGCAATGCGGTACGGATCCAAAACTGTGTGGACGTTGCGGGATTGGGGTTTTCCGTTATGAAATTATAGGTGTTTCTTCTCGTCCGGGCCTCTGGCTCTGGGGTTACAAGATCTTTGGCCGGTTTAATTTTTGAATTGGTCGGTTGGAGAGGCCACGAGCGCAAGTTGTATTCGCTTCTGCTGCTTCTATGTGTCTGGTTCTACAGATCGATCAAAACACTGCATTGTTCTTGAACTAGGTGAATTCTCGATGCGGATTTTGGATGCAGTGTCCATCCTTGGAAGCGACAAGTCAAACATTTAGTTTCTTTTTCTGGTATTATAGGACATACGCGGCGACTTGTTGGTTGTTGCTCCCTCTGCCCACTCAGTAGTGTTTTTGTGCTCCTGCTGCAACGTTTCTCGGGTTCTTTCGGCTCGTATTGTTTTCGATTTATCGGATAAGTCATTTCTTGGATTCTTGATCTGTAGCCGGATGCCTGATTTCTCATCTTCCACTTTCCATAAATTTTCATGTCTTTATTTATGTGTTTTTGGCTGCTATTCTCATTGAATTTTGCATCTTTGCCACTACTGCACATTCCATTGCGGATTGGGCTTGGTCCATTTTCGTGATAGAATTTTCTTGGTGACATTCCTGGTCAAAGTGCCTGTACTGGAACAGTTTAGCATAAAGTTTCTTGGTGTAAGCGAAGTGTCCGTTTTTCATCACTATTTGCTTTGGAATCTTCTTTTGCTAATAATATGGTAGTATTATCCAGGCTTGATATTTGTGCAACTTTTATTCCATCTGTGCCTCATTGATACATTCCTGAAAACAATATACAGTATCTGAAATCAGTTATTCACTTTGATCTCATTGTCATGCAGAGGTTGAATTCAGCTAACTCAGCTGCGCCTCTGAAGAAGGGATCTTTGGCAAGTGCTCAAAATGCGAGTGCAAATCGCGGCTCGGCTACGAAATCGGCTTCCACCAGGCCAGCTCTTGTCACATCTCGCCATGAGAGCACCGTGCAGAAGGAGAGTGCTCCTCCTCGTAAGGTGCCTACAGTGGTGCCGATCGCCGTGCCAGCCATTGTACCCTTCAGCAGCTTCGTGTCTCCTGGACATTCAGGGGATTCCATTTCAACTGACGAAACAATGTCGACATGCGACTCTATGAAAAGCCCGGACTGTGAGTACATCGACAACGGCGACTCCTCATTGCTCGATTCTTTACAGCGCCGGGCAAATCAAAATCTGCGCATTTCAGATGATACAGCTGTAGAAGGTTTGTTTTGCTGACTGAGCATTGATGATTATATGTCTAGGATTTGGGCTCTTATAGTTTATTTTGTTAGACATTCTCTTATTTATGTAATGTCCTGTTTCTTTGGCAGGAGCTAAGTGGAAGAAGGATGTTACTGCCCCAATGGAAATTGACAACGTTTGTGACGTTGATGAAAACTATGAGGATCCACAGTTGTGTGCAACTCTAGCTTCTGATATCTACATGCACCTGCGAGAGGCTGAGGTGAGGCAAATCTTCTTTAACAACTTGTGTCGATTAGTGTTTTGGCTACATCATAGATCTTATTGTCAATTGACCATCATAGAAGGAATAACAGGTGCTAGAAGAATGGTTCTATTTTTTTTTTTTTATGTATGCTCAATGTACTCAGCTGCAGAAAGCATCCATTGAGAAGTAGATAAGCGGAGACTAGATACTATGCTGTGCTATTGTCAAACCATTTTGGAGCACCATAAATTACTGTTTTGTAAATTTCATAAACTGGTGTAAGCATGCCGTAAACAGTGTGAAGATAATGTTAGGAGTTATATGATAGAGAAGTTGATACAGGATACAGTAGCTCTGTTGAATTTTAAGTGTCGTAAGCCAGTCTCCATTTATAGTTATATGGACAACCGAGTTCAATCAAAATGGAATTTGTATGTCTGTTATGGCTTGATCTCTCTACACATGTTCAAGAGTCCTAACGTTTTTTTCTCTCACCAGACCAGGAAAAGACCATCAACTGATTTTCTAGAAACAATACAAAAGGATGTAAACCCAAGCATGAGGGCTATCCTGATTGACTGGCTTGTGGAAGTAAGTTTTTCTGCCGCACAAAACAAATTGACCATAAGCCTGGCGGCCACTCGTTGCTTGTATTGATGCATTCCTTCGTGCAGGTTGCTGAAGAATATCGTCTTGTTCCTGATACCTTATATCTGACAGTGAACTATATTGATCGTTACCTTTCTGGCAACGAGATCAATCGCCAAAGGCTACAATTACTTGGTGTTGCTTGCATGCTTATAGCTGCGTAAGATATTAAGATCCAGCAAGTTCATTTTTAATTATTTCTCGTTTACTCTTTATTTGCATTTCTTTGGTTAGCCTACTAAATTTTGCTCGTTTGTTTTTCAGTAAATATGAGGAGATATGTGCACCCCAAGTAGAAGAATTCTGCTACATCACTGACAATACATATTTCAAGGATGAGGTCAGTGACATATTGCATTATTTTGTCAGTGATTGTCACTTTGCTTCCACCATTCTCTAATTCATAGATAAACAGGTTCTGGACATGGAAGCTTCTGTCCTTAATTACCTGAAGTTTGAAATGACCGCACCGACAGCAAAGTGCTTTCTAAGGTTTTGCTCTTTTTCATGCATAAAACTTTTTCATGAAATCATATCAACTGAATTCCACTAACTCTATTTCTTGCCTACAATAGGAGATTTGTTCGGGCTGCTCAAGTCTGTGATGAGGTATAACTCTCTTGAGCCTCTGCTTGCTTACTGCATTTTCCACAGTTCACATATTTTGTAGCATTGTATTAATTGTTTTTCTTTCTACAGGATCCTGCTTTGCATCTTGAGTTCCTAGCCAATTATGTAGCTGAGCTATCACTGCTTGAGTACAGTCTACTTGCATACCCTCCTTCTTTAGTAGCGGCTTCCGCTATTTTCTTGTCAAAGTTCATACTGCAGCCAACAAAGCATCCTTGGGTAGGTGCCGTTTACATTAATCTTATAATGTTTGCCAAGTCAAATTCTTGCTTGAGCTAACATATGATTGTAAACTGGGCACAGAATTCGACCCTTGCCCACTACACACAGTACAAGCCATCGGAGTTGTGTGATTGTGTGAAGGCACTTCACCGCCTTTTCAGTGTTGGTCCTGGGAGCAACCTTCCTGCAATCAGAGAGAAATACAGTCAACATAAGGTAACTGAATAGTCTGGACTTGCCACCCAATTCTTCAGTTAACTACACTGTTGCTAATTGATGTCCTCTGCAATCCTTTCCTCAGTACAAGTTTGCCTCGAAGAAGCAATGTCCACCTTCATTGCCTGCAGAATTCTTCAGAGATGCGACATGCTAGAGATAAAAGCCCAGGAGTAGTTGCAGTTGCTTACTGAATTCTTCATCTTGTGGTGGCTCAAATTCAGAGTTGCGCCGCTGATCCTTGCAGACGTATAGCTCGACCCCAAGACATGCCGGTGCCTCCTGTCTGTTTAGGATGATCGGCAGAGTGTAGATTTTAGACTGATGCTGATGTCTTTGTGGTAGTGGTGTGCTTTCCTTGACTTCTCCTTCCTCTGCTCTCTGCTGTTTTCTTTCTTTCTGTACCTAGAGTGTAGACCCAGGTTTTTCGAGTGCATGTACATTGGAGAGCACTGCAGCAAAGCCTAAACATCTTGTTTGTAGTGGCATAATACTGGAGTCACTTGGCTGGAATGTTGCTTGGGTGGCTCCTCCCATGTATCACAATGTGGTGGCATTGTTTGTTTGTCTGTCTGATATCTTAATAATAGCACCCCATTTTAATAGTGCCAATCTTGAATATGCTTTCGCCTCATGTGTAAATTGCAATACTTCATACGACACAGATAATGGGATTTCTCGGCGTACCAGGATTTGGCCTGTATTGTTGCCCGGATTATTTTGGATGGTGCTTCCTTTGACAGGTGACGGACTGATGGTGGCTGGAGCTTTTGTGCTAGATGGAGTACTTGATTTGGCATAAGATTTAGTATAGTCCCAGATACGTCATCGAAATTTATCTCATCCTGGATGCGCTATAGAAAATTTGTCTTGTTTCCTGATGTCTATTAATGGACCCCTTGTTGGCCGTTCACCATTTCGCCAACATTCTGAAAATACTTTGCCATTTATTTTTGTAACATTCTGGTTGTATTTTGGCAAACGGCAGCATCCAACATATAACCGATTTTCTATGCGAGATTTAATTAATGTACGTTTGTTTATTTGCAGGGAAACGTATAACATATTTAAAACACAAAAATGTCCATTTCAGGATAGGTTCAGGGTTGGTTCCGTGATTTCTAAACAGGAAAAAATGTTTATAACGTTTGAAAACAGTCAACACCAGCCAACTAACAGAAGTGATTTCTTTGCCTGAAAAAAACAGATAACTTATCTGGCATAACTGAAATTTTATGCGTAGCAAAATCAGGAACACCCTCTTTGTGACAGCCTGACAGGGAGGAATAGACGGCGGGTTTGCTGCTCATCATACTGGTTTCCCTGAATTGGTAGGCTCTACGGCGACCATCCATCTGGCTGGAGGAAACACTGGAGCACAGCTGTTTGTAATTTACATGTGTGCCTGCCTACGTGTGAAGCAATGAGCCAATCAGTATAGTAGGAGCACCGTATCAAAGGGAGATACATGTATACACGATTGTGCCAGCTAGCTGCGTGATTAGATGACCATTAGCGTTAGCTAATGACAGAGCTGCATGAGTATCTTCTGGTTGATGCCACAGCTTGCTAACCGGCGCTGAAGGTTCCAGAATCGATCGTAGCTGCACGTTCGTAGATTGATTGGATTTGACACTGATAGGGGCTTAATTTGTCCATTTCGTTGTTGCGTTTTCCATGGCCAGTCTCTCTGATGCCCGATCTTTGATTGCTTATCGTCGTTTAGGCACGATCCATGGCTAGGAGAATATTGGCCTGTGTAGCTGTAGCATATGCCTTGTTCCAGCTTAGATCTGCGTTTAGGCAGAAAAATTAATATATGCTCGGAGGAAAAGGTATATAGTGCCATCTTACCATGATTGAAGATGCTCTGTAAATCATGTTTGCTCATTTCTTTGCAAGATCAATAGCAATGTCTGTTTCTTAATTAAAAGAGTGAGAATATGATGACAGAAGATCGAACTCCAATCATTGTAAGACGGTACTAAATCAAGCTGTACAATCAATAGTGTATTAGCATGAGAATCTCTCACACATTGTGCGCTAGCTTACCGTCATAGGCACCGACTTTGAACAATACCTGGACTCGTGAGATGCAGGACGAACATGCATGCTACCAAGAACGAAGTATATGAATCTCGTAACTAAAACCAAAATAGCGCGCGAACAAAGATAACTTTAGCAAGAGAAAGAAAAACAATCTTTGTTTTAAGCAAACCGTAAATAATTCTAGCACTACAGATCCTTCTTGATCGGCGATGCTCCCGTCTCCTCTTTGCTGGGGTCAATGCCGGATCTGGCTTTCTTAGTTTGTGAGTGGGGTGGGCCTGTCAGCTGTAAGTTTTGGCTTACCATGGTTCATTTTCAGGAGGATTCTAAGGTCTAGCGTAGCAGGTTGTTTTTGTGATGGGTCATTCTATTGTGTTAGTTGGTTTGTTGTTCAGTGCGGTTTTGGATCTAGTTTAGCAAAGCGAATAAAACCTGTTATATTCAATACACTCCGATTACCAAATTAACTACTCCCTCCGATCCATAAAAAGTATTGGGCTTCAGTTCCAATTTGATCAAATTTGAACTAAAACCCTGACACTTTTTATGAACCGGAGGGAGTAGGCAACTTGATACATTTCTTCTACGATAAATTACGAGCTACTGCCATTTCTAGCTTCCGAAAGACAAACCCATACCGGTCTCTAGCAATCCTTCTCGATGCATTTTTTTTTGCTTCCATCACAACTTTGAGGTCCCGTAAGATGAAGCACAAGCGAACTCAATGTGATTCGGTGACATAACGTCACGTGACTTTGGGTCACTAACATATGGGCACTCCATATGGTGGACCCACATGTAAGTGACCAGAGTCATCTGATGTCCCACGTCACCGATTCCGAGTCAAGAGAATGTCGGGTTTAACTGCAGTGGATTTTTCCAATCCCGACCAAATTCATGTAACCGTAGAAGTTACCTGTGACAATTCTTGAGCTTCTCCACTCGCCACTTTTGGAATAGCCCTCACACTTTTTGCAACAATTACGTGGTCATGCCACCACGGACCTTGGCATCCCAAATCCAACCACGACTTCTCCATGTTTGTTCTATCCTTGTATTCTTCCTCCCCTCCCGGGTTAATTCCAAAAAACCACTACAATTCAGCGGGAAGTTCGTAAATCCACATGTTCTTAGTAATTTCTCAAAAATCCACCGATATTGCGTTGGTTCATTGCAGATAGCACCGACTATTTGTTTGAGCCGCGTTAACAAGGTTTCTGACAAGTGGGGTCCACTGTCAGGCTTACGTGGCACGACGCTGACGGTCGAAGGTGAGAAACGTTATGCATATCTAACTTTTGGGTATTTATGTAAATTTCTGGGGGATCCACTTGTCAGTTCCTCACACACAATCTCTACTATATAATACGGCTTGAGGAGGTGATGGTCCGTTTTTATAATTTCCAAATTTACCCCTGTGAGTTGGGAAATATTACAGCTTCTGCCACCGCCAAGTGAAACGACCGGTTGGATTTTTCTTTCCGTGATTGGATCTGGACGCCCTGCTCTCTAGGGTCAACCACGAAGCTACGAAATCCTCACCCAGCCTCCTCCTCGCCGGCTGTCTGCCTGTCTCCCCTGATCTCTCGCCCTGTCCCACCGCCGCCGTAGCTCACCTGTCGCTAGGAGATTACCTCTCCAATCCGCTCCAGGATGGTCCTTCTTTCCCCTCCCTTGGCGTCGCTCTCCCGAGGGCCCCTCGCCCGTCAGTGCTGCTGCAGGAGCAGCGCAACAACGACCTAGCCGGCGCCAGCGCTGTGGGCTTCGATGTAGGCACGGAGGCGGCGGCCGGTGATGAAGGCGCGGCCGGCTGCGCTGGAGTTAGCCAGTTTCCGCGGCCGGAGATCGGAGGTCATACATGGATGCCACCCGCAAGGGCACAATCTGAAAGAGGTCACTATGTAAATCACGACCGGCAATTGGCAATTTTGCATGCCGGCGCCGGCGTCTCTTTCCCTGAGAGTCCGCAATTCCCGTCGTCCAGATGACACATGAGATATCTCTGAAGTACATACTCCACAAGGTGAGCTTAGTGCTGCAGGTGTTGAGCTAGCACGCACATGCAAGAGGGCAGTGCTTGTGTGCTGCCCCTTCTCTGTTTTTTTTGTTCGCTTGGCCGGAACCTGCTGTTTGCAATCAATATTCAGAAGCCCTTTGGATGGATGGATTGCTATGTGCTATCGTGTGGTGCATGTTGTATCTCTCTGTCCTTCTGCATTTTTTCGCTCGGCCGGAACCTGGTGTTTGCAATCTAAATTCAGAAGCTCCTGTGATGGATATGATGCTAGGTCCTACGGTGTGGTGCCTACAAATTCAGAAGCCATTGCCATTTGTTTGTATGCTGATTCCCACCTACATCATATCTCCATGGAAATATCTGGAGCAAATAGTAGTAGTGCAACCGAATCCTGGAGCAGAACTGGTTCAAGAGGCTTAGTTGCACAAGGTAATTATTTCCTAATGGTACTCTTGTCCAAGACGTCGATCCCAACACTGGTTTACATGCTCTTAAATATATATATTGAAGAAAAGGTAGGCTTTTACTTTATAGTTTATAATGTGACTTCACTTACAATTCTAGATATTTACTGGGCAAGAGTATCAGCATAATGTATCTGCAACCATTTCATGTCAATCGACTTTAGATGAACACAGAGACATATGTTTCTAGAATGTCACAGTCTTGATGTATGCAAAATGAAGGTACTATACTTTATAAACAGAAAGTTGTGCGATGGTTGTTGACAAGCAATTTTTACTTCAAGGCTTTCTATGTTCATTCTCACCTTTCGACCATAATAAAGACAATTTTGTAAAATTATTGTAGTTGGTTCATCGTGCTTATTTTGTTATTGTCATATTAGCACCAAATATCAGTACTGTGCATTTGCTGCCAACAGTTTACAATTTAGGTTCAGCTATTTATGGATTTGCATATTTTGCTTGAGAAAATTGAAAACCTGAATTCTTAAATTTTAGAACCAGCCAATATGGCTTCGATTTTTTTACTACCGTTGCGTCCAAAATTTCTAGGTAATCACTGGTTGTTGGTTTAGCACTTGATAAGCATGCATTGTGTTTTGGTACTGATCCCTCTATTGCAAGGCTGACCATTGTGTTTCCCGTTGCAACGCACTGGCATGTTTTGGATACGAGTTTGAGTACTCTACGGTACCACGTCCAAAATCGATATAAGCCGACATGATTCGAATCCGCTACCGTCCCACTTCCAAATCAGAACTGTTTTTATTTATACCCGTTTATCGCGGTGAAAGAAATATGTGTTATAGAAGACATGTTAACACACATATAGAAAATAATTTGTATATTTTTATTGCGTCTCTGTACTTTCTTGATCCAGTCGATCAAATTTTACGGCCTTACATTTCTTGTCCTTCCTGGATCATGTTCCTGGTACACAAACTCAAAAAGTAGAAAATATTTGTTTAGACAATATGATGATTCATGTTTTCACATTTGTCGCCCGTTGCAACGCACGGGCATTTTGATAGTCAAATCTATTATCTCCTCTCATTTTTATTTATTCTTTACCTTTTTCTTTTTTCTCCTTTTCCCCAAATCCCGCACCGCCGAGTTGTGTTGCAGCTCACCACCGCCTCGACTCTGTACTCGGCCACCGGCGCCGCCATTTCCCATCCCCACCGGGTCGCCGGCGCCGCCTTCTCCTATCTCCGTCCATGGCAGCCGTCGGGGCACCAGCGAGCGGCCACGCCGGCCATGGGCACCAGGGCGCCGCCCCTTCCCATCCCCACCTCAGAAAGAGATCGTGCTGCAGGCCAAGCCATGAGGGCGCACCTCTCCCTGGCCGTCCTGCTCCTGCTGGCCGCAGGGTGCGTAGCGGCGGCGCAGGACTACGACTTCTTCTTCCTCGTGCTGCAGGTGAGTGCCCCCGCCGTGTCGTGCATGCGATGCGCCTGGTCAGTTCAGTTCGTCGGCAGTTGCAGAGAATACGTACTGTGTTGGTTGCTGATGGGTTTCGTGGTGTTTATGCGCATTGGCCGGGGTAGTACTGCGACACGAAGCAGAGCTGCTGCCACCCGCGGTCCGGCAAGCCGGCGGCGGACTTCGGGATCCACGGGTTGTGGCCCAACCGCGACGACGGATCCTACCCGCAGAACTGCCCCACGGCGTGTGTGTTTTGGGTTGGTGCCTGTAGCGCCGACGCCGCTCCTTTCTTCTCTGCGTCCGCCGCCGCCGTAAAACTCTTCCTCCGGCCACTCTGACACTCCTGCTCTACGGGGTCAGATGGGATTACCCCTTTTTTCAGAGAGAAAATGAGAAATTTATAAAAACAACCCTGAATTTCAGTATGTATTCTTTGCAGCGGCGGGGGGCTCATAATGCCATGCCCCTGCCACGTGGGGGGGTTATTGGAAATTATCCCTCAGAAATCTGCTTAGGGCTGCCAAAATGGAGCATCAGTGCTATCTGCAACGAACCAGCCCAATACGGGTGGATTTTTAAGAAATGACTAGGAACCGTGGATTTACGAACTTCCCGCTAAATTGTGCTGGTTTTTTGGAATTAAATCTCCCCTCCTCCCGAAGCTTCCCCTTGGGAGCTTATTTCCCACCTCAATCCATAACCCTATTTCCGAAAGCTTAAGCTCACAAGAAGTGAGCTTTAGTCAACTTTAGTCTATAACTCTATATAATCCTAGCATGCATCTCTCTCGTTGCTTTTATGTTGATACACGGATAAAGGCAATGTTGCTTAGTTCTCTTGGTTTGCTAGGTATCTATGTCCAAACCGCTGGCTTTGTCCTCACTTGTTCTCCTCCAAACAAAACTATGAATCATTATGCAAGTAGGATTAATAAATGACATGCCACTCATCACTCACTGTAGTCTCTTGAAGTAGTCATGCCATATAATGCATATTTTGTTCCCAAGGATTTTGAGTTGTTCCGCCTTCTTGGCAAAAACCACTTGCAACACCATATGTAAAATTTCAGTTAAGAAAAAAATCCACATGGTTGAAACTAACCTAGCGGCAATCGAGTTGTATATTACTAAATAAAAATCTAGTGCCAATCTACATGGCACAAGGAACGGATAACCCTGAGTCTCAAAAGAGAAAAAGGAGAACTAGACTGAAGTGACCCTTTCGAGAGAAAGGCGTTATGTTTGCCACCTCAAGCACAGGAACAGTGGTCACGAACACCATGTCCAACTTTAACACTTCAGCTTTGATAGTCAACAGCATGACTATATATATGAGTAACATCTAGATAGTTATCCGAACACTTGACTCGATTGGTGCAAAAAAGAAGCTATCATTGGCATAGTTTGATTCTCTTTTTTTGTCCAGAAAATCAAAGTTCGATCCTGTTTATATTATCTTAAACAAGCTAGTCTTACCCTAAGCCTTGCTTAGCTCATCATTTGAGTGTTCATTTGCAGCAAGTTACTTCCTTGAAGTGGAGATCTGATTAATTCCCTAGCTAGCTAGGCTTCTGAGTCCTGATTGATTGGTTCGCCAGGAAGCAATTGTATGCTGACCTCACTATAAAAATAATTAGAAACACATCATGGTGGCTTGTGTGTGCTGCACAAACGAATCAAGCTTAGCTTGCTGGATTTGAACAGAATAAATAAATAGATGCTGGATTTTAGAAATGGTATTTGTTGGTTGGGGTGCTATCACTGAGCTGGTCTGGTCTTGCTACCTGGCTCATAATAAAGGAGCTGACAGCAAATGGGGGTTGGCATGTGCCAAGTGGGCACGATTGCTATTATCCAAGACAAGGGGAGGGCCTACATATTTTTGAACTTTTTTTTAAGTAGATGATCTTATTAGATTGGTTGGCAGTTTGGCATAGAAAACATATCCCTGTTTTCTCCTGTCAATACTTCTAATACGGAAAATGCATGACAAATATATTTGGAACTGCATAAATCCCTTTTTCGGTGAGAATTTCATGATTTACCATCTTGTCCATTAGTTATATATTGGCCTGGACTGAAAAATATTTTAAAGTCTCACGATGACCATTTACATGACCAGGACAAGGCCATATTCATTTAACATAAACTGTCTAAGTGATACATTTTGGAATCTTCTCTTATTGTGGGATACAAGGTATTTCTTTTGTGGGTTGACTTGTTCGACAGTGCTCATATGGCGATGTGCATAAATCGATACAGAAGTAGAGGATCTTTCTTCTTTTGGAAAAAAACTAGTAACTAATGCAAAACAAAATAAAACAAAATTAAGAGAGCAAAGATAAAACACCACTTAAATACAAGATCAGTTGGATGGCGCACCATCTGTGAGGTGAGCGTTATAATTGATCGGATGGTCTAGCATGGAGTGACCGAGCTGGTATACAACTATGGGGTTCAAGTGAACCAATGGGCAATGGGGTGCATAAACCTTTCACTGATATAGTATGTAATTTGTTTCATTACTCATTAGCGAAAGATTGCACCATAGATCACACGGTTCTAGCACTAGCTTCGCCACAGTCAGTATTATTGTTTGTAATGCTTTATATGTGTTCGATGAAACCGCTCATCCAACAATTTTTGTGCTTGGGTAGGAGATGCATTTCGTGCCGAAGATTATGCACCTGGCTAGAGCTAGAATATGTATATGTGTATGAGTTAGAAATATACTTGGATTGCAACACCTCCTTGTACTCCAAGTATACTCCCTTCTTGTACGAAAACCCCAAGTGTAGACTGAGCTATATGGCTCTCGTTTTTTCAAAAATTTCAAATCTGCACTTTTGTGTTCCCAAAAATTCGAAACAAAAATTCTGGGTGGAGATAATGTTGAGATCTATAGTTGTACAAAATCTCAATGAAAATTTCATTATATTTCGGCCTGGGCAAAAAAAGACAAATCTGGCAAACTTTTCAAATTTGTGAAACTCGGCACTGTTCATTATTCAGAACTGCGGATTTGTCTTTTTTGCCCAGGCCAAAATATTATGAATTTTGCACAACTATAGATCTCAACATTATCTTCACCCAGAATTTTTGTTTCGATTTTTTGGAAACACAAAGTGCAAATTTCAATTTTTTTAAACGGGAGCCATATAGCTCGGCCTACATATCGCCGCACTCCTTCTTGTACTACTATATAATCCCCATGAGGGCCAGATCAACATAACAACACAATATTAGGGTTCTACAATTTCTACAGTTAACACACCAGTTTTGTTGGATGTTACGGTTTCAACGAACGATTGCAGGCATTTGCAAAAAATAAAAATAAAAATTGTTTTGTGTTCCCAACTTAACCGAGTGAGTGTGAGTCACACACTATTAAACGAGATTGAAAATAAAAGTAAAATAAACTAAATGCAAAATTTATTTTTGTGATAAAAAAGGAATCATTGCAGCCAACATGTGCGACGATCGCTTCTTGAAGACTTTGTCTGCTAGTGTATATTTCGATAGTGCATATTTCGTTGTTTGGTCATTTGTGATTTGTCATAGGTTTCTTGGTAGATTTGTGGTGATGCTAATCCTTTTTGGATGGTCTTGGTTTTTCTTTGTTTTTATTAGCCGATTTATTCAGCATTAATATTAATCAATGCACAAGTCAGATATCATCATCCTTTTCGAAAAGAAAAAGTAAATCAGATCGATTACTCTTAGGATAGTGTCACGCCCTACGTGGACATTCAGTTGGCTCGCTGCTCACACCAATTCATGGTTGCTTGGGGGCTACGAGAAAACCAAACCTAACTAGATGGACAAGATCAGTTCTCCCAAAGGACCTCTAGCAATACGTACGGTCATCGTATCAATGGCGTACAGCCTCCATGGCAAACCCTTTCATTGCTGTCTGTGTGGCCTACGCAGAATACCTGTGGTCACTTGCGAAATGAGGGAGGAGCTGTCATGCTGGTAGAGGTACCACTCATGCCAGCACGTTGGAGTGCTGCCGCTGTATTGGTTTTAATTAGTTAGCAAACCGCAAGAAGATTCCAAGCTTTGTAAACTAATCTTCAAATCTGCTGGATTTTCTTAATTTTTCCTAATTTGACTCTTAACGAAAGATTAGCTAGCTGTGTTTTTCTAGATGATGAGATTAGCTGTACTGATTTCAGCTCTTCAGACTTCTGGTTTTTGATCATGTTGTCTTTCTCCAAGGATGAGTGCCGTGATTGGCCAGTGGCGTTGCTTCTTTGAGGAGCTCACGGTACTCTCCCTGCGGTGGGCCCATCCGCGATTAAGTGTGGGCCACAAGCAAGGGTGCCAAGTGGTGTGTGACCTGGCTGTTCTTGATCTCATGTGGAGCAAGGGCGTGCGTGGCCACCTATGGTATTCTCCTCCTCCTCTGGGAGTAGGTTTGTAGGATGATTCGATGGATGTAGACGCACTTTCACAGCTCTAGCGATAGAGATGGAAAATGACTTATCTAGAAATGGACACCGCGATTTTAGGTTATTCACGAGAATCCGTGAATTCAATTTTGTCGGTCGATAAATCAATGAAGATGATAGCATGTAGCAACAGGATACGTGGGTGAACTGAAATAGTTAGGATAACATCTAGTTTTACAAATATTTGATAATTTGGTTGATCTAGTTGATAGTTGCTCCGACCAGCTGGTTTTATGAATATTTGGTAATTTTATTGCTTAACATACACCAAAATTATGAAGACACCATTTTTTGTGCAGAGTAACAGTGCCAGGACACTTGATCGGATTATCAAGTCGAAAATTAACATATTGGAAGAGAACATGGTTATACTTGTATTAGGTAATTAAATTCCATATTGGGAATATGTTTTGAGTTAAAACATACACGGTATTCTAAGTATGTCTGAAAATACAGTAAATGATTAAGAGCATCTCTCCCATCTGATTACAAAATTCAAATGATTAACCGTCTCAAATGAGCCACCCAACCGGCAAGGCACTTAACCAGACCACCAAGTCATAGCGTAGAGGATCCTGCTGGCACCATGTCCTACTCTCTCTGTAGCCTCCAGCGCAGCTTGCAAGCCTCCACGACCCATTCATCATTTCACGTCTGTCTTAATGACACCCCTCCCATAATCTCCTCCACATTTGACGTTTATGCCCCTGCCTCCCTCCTACAGCCGTGGCCAACTCATGCGGGGGTACAAGTGTAATTTCACGCAGGACCAGGGCGCCTATCTGGCCATCCCATTATATATCGCTCTCATGGCACCGTGGCTCTGTACTGCTCTCCTCTGCCCATTGTTGATAGGCTGGTGATCGTTGCTACACATCGCATCTACCTCTTCTTAGGCTTCAGCTTGGTTGCATGTAAGTTTCGCTTCCTTCTAGCCCCCTGGCTTCTCATGATCGTCTCCTTCGTGTTCTTCCTGACGGTGAAAATTCTCATGGCTCTGTTTTTTCACGTCGCAGTAGACCTTTTTGAAGATGACCAGCGTCTGGAAGACCAAGGTTCTCCCCGGGCTCAACAAGATCTTCGACAAGGATGGCAAGAAGGCCGCCGCCGTCGAGTTCTTGAAAACCTTCAACAAGGTATGGGTTGAGGAGCTTCTGTTATCGCTGTGCATATGTTTGTGTTTGCTTGTTTGTTGATTGGATGGGTGTGCTATGCATATATGTAGGAGGATATCAGCAAGGAGGTTGAGGACAAGAAGACAGAGCTAGAGCCCAAGGTTGCGGAGGTTGTTGAAGCATCTCCCCCAGAGATTAAGGTGAAAAGATTTCTCGGCACCTCTTTTTTTTTTTCTTCTTTTTTTTTGCTGTTGATGGGACATGACAATAGGTAGTAGCCACCTTACTTAGTGCTAATCATAACCCAAATTACCCGTTATCTTATTGTAGGCGGTGATCAAGGATAAGAAACCAGCCAAGATCAAGAAGAACTCAGTTGCGGTTACCAAGTTCCTTGACGACTTGGCCAAGATAGGTAAGTATAGTTACGAAATCAAAACATCCATCTTTGTGGTTAAGATTTTTGCCTCGATTTTCCAAATAATTTAATAACCAAAATATAATGACTTCAACAATCATATGAAATCAAGATTTATATATATATATAGTTTACCTTTAGTCATTGTATGTATTCTCCTTTCACATAGTTAAACAGTAGAGTAATCTTCCCAGAACAAAAAGAAGAAAAACAATGGAATCTTCTCAGATATGTTTCTTCCCACATAAGCTCACAAGCAAACACCGTCACTTTTAGGCGATGGAGACAAAAGCATAACTAGTGGTATTCACAAAAGTTAAGTATATAAACAGTACCTAACTAAGTTGCTCAACTTGTGGTTAAAAATAAAATAGGTATACGGTTGAGCTCTCGTGCATACTGCTGAGATGATCTAGAATTAAAAAAGACACTCCTAATTAGTCTAAACTATTAAATTAACGTGTGTTTGGCCGGTTAATTTGTAGATTTCCCTGGAGCCAAGCAGGTGAGCGACGCGGTGGCCAAGTCCGGCACCACGCCCCTCTCTCCTGCCATCGTCTTTATCTTGGACAAGGTTGCACCTTTCGTCCCCGAGCCCAAGGAGGAGCCCAAGGCCGAGCCCGAGCCAGCCGCCGCAGAAACCACAACCAGGGATGTCGCCGTGGAGGAGAAGAAGGAGGAGGAGGCCGAGCCCTCCGCCGCGCCAGTGGAGGCTGCCGTCGAAACCCCTGCACCAGCGGCTGAGGTAGTGGAGGAGAAGAAGGAAGAAGAGAAGCCCGCCGAAACCCCTGCACCAGCACCTGAGCCAGAGAAGAAGTGATCGATCATCACCAACCTCCAAGAAAAATCCAAGATACCACCTGGTTTGATGATGGTAATCAAGAAAATCATTTAAGTTATTGTGAATTTGTGGTCAATCTTCGTATCCGCGTAGTTGCACAAAAGTAAGTACCGAACACACACTTTGCTATGCATATTACGGCATGCAAACGTACATGCAAGAACATTTGTTATTCTTTCGATCGATCGATCCCCGTATGTGTAAATTTTATGTGGGGCTTTCTTTTTTGTGGTGATTAAATCATGTGTAATTATGTTGGTGTGTTAATTTGTTGGTCATGGTAAGAAGGAATTTGTTCAGTTTTCTTCTTCTTTTTTCCCCATTTGAGATGTGATTGAGATTAAACATAAGTCAATTTTAGTTTCTATACAAATTAAGGCCCCGTTCGCGAGCTCCGTATTTTTTAAGTAATCCAAGAATACTTCGGTTTCCAGAAATACTTAAGTATTGTATACTTTGAGTTGTTTGAGTTTAGCCAAAACTGTAGTTTATATATTTCAAGAATTAGGAAACTGCACTATTTTTGAAGTATATGAAAAAAGGGTTGGACCACTTTTTCCAAAACTAAAGTATTGGTTCGCTAGGCATAGTAATATTGTGGTTTTTGAATAATTTAATTTTAAAAACACTTTGCTGCCAAACTAAGCCTACAGTTTATCGTGTTTAAGTTTGTGTAATTACTAGCATTTTGTGATGTTCATGGTATAGTGTTAAGTCTGATGGACAACATTCATCCTTTGTAATTAGGACTATTATCACTCGACTTAGATGATCATGCGAAGAAAAAGATTTAGAATAGATTTTTCCGGGTGACATTCGTAGCCATTCGATAAAAGACTCTTTTATTATCGCACCAACATTGGAGAGTGCAAACAGCCCACCCGGATTCAAAACTAGTACTCGCAGAAATTCACGGTATCGCACAACAATCTTTGTAAACAAAAATGCCAAGGTGGTTTCCTCCTACCACTGATATTTCATCTTTATATAATTCCGAATTAGGCATGTTTTTTAGCTAATATTCACAAAATATGAAATGTGATATATATTTCTGTTACACGACGACTAAACTTTTTAGTACGAGGGGCGTAAGAACGCGACGAGACCGAGTCTTGAGGTGACATTCCTTGTAGAACCAGACTCTTAAGTTTTACTCTCTCCGTTTCTAAATATGAAATGTTTAGCCTTTTCCAGATTCGCAAAGTCAGTCTTAACAGAGAAGAGTCGACTATTAACGACCCCATCGATCCTGGCCGATGAAGCTGACTCCACAAGATAAGCACGATCGAGAAGTCGGCGATACGAAACTGATCTAGGTGGCACGAAACCTAGATGGGGATGAAACCTAGATGGGGATGGACATCTTGGGTGCTTAGCCAAATTGGTGAAGAAAATCAAATCAATCAGTGCCTGCCCCCAGGAAAAGGACGTGAGCTCAATCCTAATCGATCTGTCTGTCCATCCTCACACGCCTCTGCATCCCGATCATCGTCGTCACTGCACGAATGATCCGATCGAACAGAGGCCGGGCCTGCGTGACGTTAAGAAAGCATCCAAAGTTAATTAAAACAAAAGGATTCTGTTGATTGATTGATCCATCGACAGGGCCAGCCAGGGCATGATATTTTTTTGAAAGAAGAGGATGGATGGATTTCGTCGTCATCAAAAGGGAATTAAGGAGCTTGATTCGCAAGCTTGCGCTGAGATCTTTTCTCAGGTTTCCATGTTAAAATTAGGTCCGGGGCAAAATTGTAATAATCACGTTGGGACTTGGGACTTTGTCATCCAGCGAGTACCGTAGCTTGCGAGAGGAAGATTCACGGGAATCTGGAGTGTGCAGCCGCGAGAAGCAGATTCTCGCCGTTGGTCAGCCTCACAGCTTTTGGATAAGACGAGGAACGGAATCTCCTCCGTTTTAGGTCTATCTAGCTTTTTCCTTTCCCCCACCTACTAGTATTTTCTTTTTCTTCGTTGGTATATATATTTCCCACAGGGCCTGTAGTAGATTATTACTCGAGTGCTGAGAACAGTAATGAATGAATCGCAGAAAAGGTGTGTTCCTTGCATCTTGCTAACGTCGGTCAGTGCCTAGGTCAAGATGAACTTCGATCTCATGTTCTCATTTTTCGCTCTAGTCTAGTGGCTGGACAAGAGTACAAAGGCAGAGCTGTCTTCAATGAGTGATTCGATTGGGTGCATGCATTGGTTGGCTGGTACCTCAACCTCAGGGCAGGACCACTCCGACAGCTAATAGGACATCGCAAACTCGCAAGGTTGATGATGCCATCACAGTAACTAGCAGATATGTGATTCACTCAAAAAAAAAAAAACTAGCAGATATGTGAAAAATGGTACGTGAAAGGCAGATTTCTTTGTTTCTCAAGCCCACTGCCATTTTAGATTGATCATTTCTACCACTATGATCCACAATATTCTCAAAAACACCACTTGACCGATCGAATACTCAGAAGCACCATGGTTTCGCTAGTTCCGATAATCAGTTTCGCCATTTGAGAGATAGAGGGTTGTCGGGCTAAGTTTTGGCATGACGTATGCCACAATTTCGACATGGTGTGTGCCTTCTCATTTTTTGATAGCATGTGGAGATAAATAATAGACATATTATACCCGCAACAACTTGCCATGGACTTGAGCTCATGTCGGTGCTTTCCGAACTCGGCTGGTGTGTTTGCTTCCATCTCTTGTTGAGCTCATGTAAAAAAATATTATGGGCATAATATGGAGATGAATATGCTGCAAAGATTTGAATACTCATGCAAATATAGTTCTGGGTTTGTGCCTAGGAGAACAAAAGCTAACTGTGAGATATGCCTGAAGATTACTTTCCAAAATGTATACTAATCATTTTCCATGAGAACTGTGATGCTAAATCAATTTTGAGATGGCTGAGTATGTTAGTCATTTGTAAAATTATGTGTACTTTTGAGCGTACATCATGCCAAAACTTAGTCCCAATAGCGCTTAACTCTCTGACATTGGAAAACCGGATCACATACTAACTGTGGAGAGATGACGAAAATAGCAATGGTGTTTTATGAGGATTCGATCGGTTATATGGTGTTTCCGAGAATACGGCCGGTCATAGTGGTAGGAACGATGGATGTCTTTTTAGAACCGTAACAACGTTGTACTCAAAAATGTTTTTCCTCTATTTCTCATGCATATAAATATATCAAATTCTAATTTAACACCAATATAAAATCAAACTTATTATGTTTTGACAAAGCACAAAAAAATATATTGCAAATTACAATAATACTTCAAATCAATTAAAAAATGGCACGAAAACAACAAAGTGGATGGAATCAAACATTAATAAAATGAATAGACATGAAGAAATAGAAGGGGAATATCTAGCTGGTTATGCGAAGTCCGCCTTCAATCTTCCGGTTAAAAGATAGAGATGTCGCCTATAGGGGAGTGCATAGGTGTTTTAACAACTGTTACGGCTTAAACAAATGCAGAAATAAAATACTCGTTTATTTTCAAGCAGAAAACCAAAATATGCTAAACTCAACTAAATGCACCAACCATTTAAGAAAAACAAGATGAGAACAACAAATAAAGAAGATCTATATAACTTCAAGATCAAAGGCTATAATAAGGAAATAAACTCGGATATAAAGATAACCAAGACACGTGGAGACGAAGATGTATCCCGATGTTCACTTCCATGAAGGAAAAAACTCACCGTTGGAGAGGTGTAGATTACCATGAAGGACCCCCAAATGCTAGGAAACCTTACCTTCTTCTCCGAGCCCCTCACAAAATTAAGATCCATTTTCTTATGGCTAGTTCTTCCACAAAGATATCACCGCGGTCAAACCACCAAACAGTATAGGAGGAACACTCTCCAAGAGTAAAAAGCTCACGAGCTCTCAGTCAAACGAATCAACATGTAGAGCTCAAATCAATGCACCAAATGGAAAGCAAGAACATCAAGGATGCTCAAGTCCTTTGCTCTCAAATTTTGGCAGCGCAACAAATGCTAGGAATTAAGAAATATGAGAGAAAAAACAATGGAAGAGGTCAACCAAAAAATCGAATATCTAAATCCAAGTGCTTCCCTTCACTTAGAAGAGAATATCGATTGGTGAAAATATAGATCTAGATCTCCTCTCTCTTTTCCGAAAAAAAGATGCAAAAAAACATTTGAGAGAATAGGAGGAAGCAACCTTTTGAAGGTCAACAATGGTGGCCAGAAAACAAGCTCAAGAATCCTATAAAATCTTTGGGGGAAGAAGACCCTTTTATAGGTCAAGAAAATCTGGCCATTGTTTTCCAATTTTTGCGAGGCCCGGAATCACTCGGGAGTCCAGAATTTTGTAGTGGGCCATTATGCAATATCCAAACAGGTTGTGCAGAAAGACGTTCAGGGGAGGGCTTGAAAGTTTGTTGCACTGTTTTGCTAACAAGCAAAATATTTCAAGAGGGTATACAAACCTGTCTGAATTCCTGAGATCCAAGGAGCCATGACTTGGAGTATTTGAGGCAACACAGATCTCTCGCAAAACTTTCTCCTCACTGGATCTTGTCCTCAACACTAGTTAGCAGACTTAGCTCCTGCACGTAGAGTAAAGTATAATTGCACGGGTAGCACCCGGAACAATTTGGAGGGAAAATTTGGGTCCTAGAATGTCTTCGTTCTACGCATTGTAAGGTTCAATGTCCGGTGTGTGCCTTGCGCTAGTGTTAGCTTGTACGAAATATTTGTTCATACATAGAACATTTGACAACATGCTCCATTGCTTCACAGTTTAGAGCTACTCACTTCGTCCCATATATAAAATATTATTACAAACCAATATAAGAGTATATTGATTGTAATAATATCTTATATTATGAGACAAATGGAGTAGATGATAGGAGTACATCAGTAACAACACCTGATTTGTTTGTGTGAGTTTAGATGGAATCGTATTAGTGAGTCTACAATGAGAATTACCTCGATTAAGACGGTTCTCAGCTAGGCTGTCAAGCTTCAATACACCTCTTGGCCACCTTTTCAATTTTAAAAATAGAATGAGAAATCAAAAATTGAAATATTCAAAACTTAATTTCGAAGCAATGGGGCACAGAGGATGTGAAATCGGAATAAAAATAACTTAATTTCATTTTTTTCTCAACAAATGAATATAAGTTAATTTTTTAGAAAATGTAGGGTTTTGGGGGAGTCTAATTCTATACATTTTTGTATGTTGGATTTTTAGCAGATTTTGAGTACAGTAGATTTTTTGCGGTGGATTGGGGAGTCTCAACCTGGGATGGGGAGTCTCAACTAGAATTCGGCCTGACGCCCTCAGCCAGGTCCTTAATATTTCTGGCCCATGAATAATCCACTGCTCTACCGGCCTACTCATGCTCGTGACGGCCCAGCCCGACGAATGCTCATTCTCCAGTCTCCTTCCTTCCGGCAACGCTCGCTGGAGAGCAGCTCCCCAACCAGAGAGGCCGACGGACGGAGGTCTCCACCAACCAGCCACCGACCGACTCTCCCCAATGGCGGGCTACCGCGGCGCCTCCTCCTCGTCCGCGGCCGGCGGCGGCGGAGGGGCGGCGGCGTTCGCGACGCGCGTGCTCCTCCTCCTCACGCTGCTGCCGCTCGCGCTCGCCGCCTTCGCCTTCGCGCTGCAGTGGCGCGGCGGCATGCGCGACCCGACCGGCGCCGCGTGGCCCGCCGACACGCAGAGGTTCCCGGGCATGGAGAACAGCCCTCTCGGCTCCTCCTCCACCCACGGAGGCGGGGGCTCCTACTTCGCCGTCTCCTCCAACTCGGCCTCCTCCGCGGCCGCCGACTGCGCCGAGATCCTCGGCCGGACCGCCTCCTCCCACGGCATCTCGCTCTACCGAGGATGGAGCTTCGACTCCGAAGACGCTATAACCCCTAAGGTGCGTCCGATCTGATCTGTGCTTTGAGATCCTCCTTTCTCTCGATGTGATCTCACCGAATTGTGATTATAATAGATGTGATCCGACAAGTTACACTACCTCAGACTGAAAATGTGAAGTTGCACTAGCAACATGGTTCGATCACACTGCAGGATTTCGCAATTTGAACTTGGATTTTTTTCTCAGGATTTAGAATCGCTGGCTAATCGGTTGACCTTTGCTTATCTTAGGCTGTTCTTACTTCCTATATTTCATAGCAGATTTGTGTTATTTCAAGTGTGATTTAGTTGTTGTAGAATGTGCTGTTTCTTTTCTGTTACACCAAAGTGCCAACCATTGCCCACGCCGTCTAGATGTCAAAAGTTGCAGAGGCATTACTTCAAGTGGTTAGCAGTACACCATTCCATTAACTTGGGATGCCAGAGTTTTAATGTTATTTGACTTGCAATCTTGCATTTGTGCACACAGTATGATTTGTCGGTGAACTTTTCATCACTCAATGAGAACTTGTGTTCACTAAGGTGTGCAGCAACGATACTTGCAGAATTTTAACGACTTAGGAATTTCAAATACGAGGAGCTTGTTCAGATTGTTTAGTTGACGAAACTGTATCACCCAAGTCGCCTTTTTATCTTCAAAACAGTAATTTAACTAAAACACCTTTTTAACTTAACATCAGATCAAGTTTTGATCGTGAGAATCTAGTGCTTATGTCTTTAGTCTTGTGCAGTGTGCCGCGATGCATATGTTGAACTAATTCTGTCCCTTGGGTATCTCTTCATGATACTGCAGATCTGTATCACGGGAAGCACTTCTGCTAGCCTACACCAAATTCTTCCATGGTTGTATTATCACAAGGTCATTGGTGTTTCACACTTTATTCTATTTGTGGAAGGAGAGGCTGCTAAACCAGCTGTTACTTCAGTTCTCGAATCGATTCGGGTAATTAATCTCTCCCTGTACTTTTGTTGTGTGATCTTTCCTCGTATACTTCTGACTTCATGCATCTATTTTAGGGTGTGAAAATTATTTTCAGAACTAAAGAACTAAAAGAACAACAAGACAGAAGGTATGGCTATACACTCAACAGTTATGTGCATACAAAATTACTTTTGAAGTACCAAACCTAGCTTTTGTAAATATGTTTTGTTTCGATGAAAATTTCATCTACTATTACTGTAAATACTACTTAACAAAGATAAGGCATGCATTCATAAATTCTGTTTGTATTGCTGAAAATGATGTGTGTTGATGTATAGTAAGTAAAGATTTCAGATTACTTCTATCACGATGCCATTAATTGAACTTTTTTCATCTTCTTACATTCTTGTTTAAGGATCCTATTTTTTTCTTGTACAAGAGAATCGTGTATATTTTGCTAACAAGATTCGTAATGTTTGAGTTTTCTAAACTTATTGCTTCTGTCATTTTCAGCCGCATTTGGAATGAGACTTGGCTTTCAGGTTTCTTTTACAAGCCATGCAATTACGAGCTATTTGTTAAGCAGTCACTTAACATGGAAATGGCTATTGTTATGGCAAGGGTATGAGCTATTTCTTATCTGTTAGATAGTATCTGCCTGATTCACTAATGTTGGCGCTCTTCGTGTTATCTATTGTCGGGTACCATCTTACTATTTCAACTCATTTTTTGCGCCGGATACACATAATTATCATCATATAATATTCTTTTTCGAGAAAACAAAAAGAACTTTTGCGTTTCTTTTCATTGCAAAGGGAATCTCTATTGAACTATTTAACACCAACAGCAATACCCATTTATGATCACTAGTACAACACAATATATAAGCTGACATCTACGGATTTAAGTTACGACAGTAAACTAATGTCTTTGATACACTGTATGAAACAACATATAGTACGACTACGAACATGGAACACGCATATCGTAGTTACTCCTTAATGAAAATATATGTTCTCTTTTGCAGCCCAATAGTCTGTTCTCTATTGTGTAAATCTTAGCCCAGTCTCTACTTCTATTAACTAAAATTTCAAGAAACTCCAATAACATTAATAGCCTTGTATTTCACCAAGGCTATAACAAGGATGTTAGTTTACATCAGTCAATCGTTTCCAAACATTGACAAGATTGTTGTTATATTCTATAGTTAAGGAGGAATTTTACATGCTTTTGTTGGTTGATTAGGCCTTGTGTTTTGCAGTTGATTAAGCCTTGTGTTTTGCAGTGAATTTATTGTGAGCTTGCCTGTTTGATTATTGCAGGAGGCTGGAATGGATTGGATCATACATCTTGATACTGATGAGTTAATTCATCCAGCTGGTGCCAGAGAGTACTCTCTGCGGCGGTTGCTTTTGGATGTTCCTGATAATGTTGACATGGTTATCTTTCCCAACTATGTGAGTTACTGAGTTAATCTCTTCTTGACTGTAGTAAACTCATTTCACATCTGACTGGTAAGATTTTATTTCTTAGGAGAGCAGCGTTGAGCGGGATGACATCAAAGACCCTTTTACTGAGGTATGCAAGCTATTTTTACCAGTAACAATCATTCTATGGAAGTGCATAATTGGCCCTATATGATGGCTAGAAGGCACTGTTAGTGAAAGCCATGCTATAAATGCAAATCCAGATAGTGGATACTTGACATTTTTTACTTTAGCCTGAAGACAAGTTGTATGGCTGTAATTTTGAAATCTTGTCATTAGAAATTTGTGTCCGTGAGAAAACATTATTAGAAAATCAAGAGGGGTTTGGTCGCGTCGATTGGTAGCAAAAGTCCTTGTTATTTCATTGTAGGATCCAGGTCCACGCTTGAAAGTACGAACCCACTGCTCTTCTGTGATTGCGATGCTATCATTTTTGTGTGATCATCCCTTTAGATTACAGCTTGTAGGGAATGTTTGGATCCCAGGCCATTAATTTTCTAGCCTCGTTCAATGTGGTTGGATCCGTAAAAATATCCACCCTTTTGGGCAATGTAGCTTGATTGGGCTATAGACAATACTCGGTTTGTGAGGAGCCATTTCGGCTCGCTCTCATTGGCAAGACTCGAGTGACGCAAAGACACTCAGCAACTGCCCTCCTTAACTAGTGGGTCGTTTTCTCAAGAGGTGGTTGCATAAGTAAAGCAATGCAACCAAGTAATGTGCTGGGGCAAGTTCGCCTTAGCTAAAATGTGCTAGTTTGCCCATCTAGGCTATAGCTTATCACAGCTAAAAATCCTAACACATACTTATGGTACCGTGTTTGTGTAACTGCAGGTTTCCATGTTTAAGAAGAACTACGATCATCTTCCGAAGGATACATACTTTGGCCTCTACAAAGAGGCAACACGGGGTAATCCAAACTACTTCCTCACTTATGGTAATGGGAAATCAGCGGCAAGGGTCCAGGAGCATATGCGCCCGAATGGTGCTCATAGATGGCATAACTACATGAAAACCCCAAAGTATGATGGCAGACATCTAAATTTGTGGATTTTTTTCTTTTCTTTCTAGTGTTCGGTTAACAAATTATAGTTTCTTTTCTTTCTAGGGATTATTTAACCTTCTGTTATCTCTTCATGTAGTGAAATCAAGTTGGAGGAGGCTGCTATTCTGCATTACACTTACACAAAGTTCTCAGACTTAACTTCAAGAAGGGATAGGTGTGGCTGCAAGCCAACAAAAGAGGATGTGAAGCGATGTTTTATCTTGGAGTTTGACAGATTGGTGAGTTATGTTTCTTTGTTTGCTTTGCCACACCTGTGCAATATTCATTGTTGACCTATGGTTACCTGGTCAAACATCATGCAATTTTGTTTATTGAAGTGATACATGTGTATCGTTTAGAAACTAAAATCAATTCAGTAAACAGAACAAGACAGCTCTTAAGAACGAGAACCTGACACTCTTAATGTCGTATTCTAGATTATAGCTTTCAGTATGAAACTGGTGCGGTTCCATAGGAAATTTTGTTTGGATAAGTGACAAGACTAATTTATTTATCTTTCCTCTGACATATCAGGCCTTTATAATTGCATCAACAGCTACTGAGCAAGAGATGAGGAACTGGTAACCCCCTTACCCCTCTGCAAAACTGCAGCCCCGCCCTTCCTAACCTTCTCCTGAAATGCAAGATTTATATTTGTTTGGCTACATATGTTCAGGTACCACGAACATGTTGTATGGACGGACAAAGATACCAATTTGAAGCTCTTGAGGAAGGGTGTTTTAACACGCATATATGCACCAATGGTAAACCTTTAGTCCCAAAATAGAAAAATGGCATTCTTAATCTCAGTGATGAAGGAACCAACTCATAGACGTCAATACTTGAATGCTGCTAACCAATGCCCTCATCATTACAGGCTATTATTCGTGGTCTCAAGGAATCTGGCATCTTCACCGCTGCGGTAACGTCTGCAAAAGCACGCCCTAAAGCAAAGTCGTCGAACATTGGTCTTGAAAACAAGGAATCTATCCACACAAATGTAACAGCTGCTCGATCCACAACGTTAAAAGAAAGTGGTAATGACAATTCCCAAGCAACTGCAAGAAAGATCCTGGAAATTATTGATGCCCAGGAAGAAGCGATGCCGCCAATGTCACCCCCTGGTTTCCTTGAGCTCATCGAAAGTGCATTGTCATGAAATTATGAGAGATTCTGGAAGCGTGCTTGATTGTCGTGAGCTACCAAGAGGCAGCTTCTCGGAGCCGAGATTCCTAACCATGTACTGTTGACTGTACTGGCGAGCATATATATACATCTCTTCGTTGGCGCACTGTAGATTGTCACTACTTATATGTATAGATAGTGCTGGGGTTGTTGGGCGTTGTGTTGTCTTGCTAACGACGTATGGTGTAACTTGCTGTCAGTTTTGAACCCTAGACTGTGGAAAACTTTAGCCCGATAATAGGCATGTGTTATTTGACCATATTTTATTGTCGTTGATGCAAAGGAAATACAGATGGATGCAGAGTTCTCGAGTCAATACTCTTTGTAAGGTGTGTAAATTGGGACTGCAGATTAAAGCACCCAGTTGATTATCTAATGTGAAATGAAGGCGAACATGCTTCTTTTTTCAAGAAAATTTTCTGGACGATAGAGGATGGGCGTATGACAAGCTTTGGGGGTTAACCGGTTAAAGCCCAAACCCCCTCTTTTGACCGTCCCATTGACGTTTGGGCCCTCTCCTCTTTCTCCCCTCCTTTTGCTATGCACGTGGTGTTTCCTTATTAGAGCAATCATGGATTAGATCCCGCTTCTATTCCATCGCGAAACTTGTGATCAGGTTTTGAGACGTCGTCTTCACGCCCTGTGGGTTCGAGCAGAAGTAGGCCTAGAGTTATTGAAGGGTGAAATGAAACTAGTACTCAACTAGTACGATCGAACAAAGGAAAGAAACAAGATTACAAAGCCCATGGTTTTTTCTAGTTGAATACATTGGTTTTGATTACTACATTGCTGCATAAATTTGTCCAGGGGAGAAAAGACACCAATAAACTTGGACTTGAAAAATGGAGTCAACAAGTCCTTGAACTTGTAATGCAGACTTATTTTGCTTACAGATACTTTTTTTTTTTTTTTGACGGGAACGTAAACATTCCATTAACCCGACTCAGCAGATTCGCTGGCCACAAGCACACTTACAAAGTCTGGCACAAAATTTAGCCATAAACGTCTGGCTACTTGCCCACTCACACCACTCGACGCCAGAACATGTGCTACCTTATTACACTGACGGGACCGAAACGACAACTTGACTAGAGCAAAATTCAGTCGAAGAAACGATCGGATCTCACGATATAAGACACCTTCAGGAGCAAGATCGAGGTCTGTGCCTTGTAATCCCCGGATGAGATTGGAAGCATCCGATTCTATCTCCACTTGTGTCATACCCCAGTTTGCTGCAGCCCTGACCGCTTCCTCACAGGCGACAGCCTCAGCATGTGCAGCACTAGCAAGTGTCACACACCGGGAAATATGTTTTTTTTTTGTAGAAACCTCCTGACTTCCATAGAATTTACACCATGGGTCCTCAATTCTGTTAAAATAATCCCCGTTTCTCCCGAATCCACAATCCTAGCTACCTGACGATGACATTGGTTGCGACGTAGGGCCTAGAGCGAGCGGAGGTGGTGCTAGAGCGAGCGGTCGAGTGACAAAGCGGTGGAGGGTTCATATTGGATGGGGTCAAGCCGGGAAAGCGAGCGGTGCCATGGTGAGCTTGATGGTGTCATTTCTGGTGGCGGCGGCTGCACCACATGTGACAACGATGTCGGGCAAAGTTGTCTGGGATGGTGTACTGGGACCCTAATGTTTCATCTCAGGTCCGGTTTCGAATTGATCTTTAATTTTGCTGAGTGCACGCTCAACCCCTGCCCTAAATTTGTTGTGTTCAAGAATAAAATTGACTATTGTTTCTCTCTTTTTACTTTGTATTAGGAGATTGGTGATGTGAAGTAGCAAGTAGAACATGCGCAATAGCATGATGTGCTCTTTAGAACAAGATAATCTGAAGCCAGTGAGAGTAATTGAGCTGGAATTGGAGATTCACAAAATGGAAAAGGAGAACAATATGAGGTAAGGAAGTGGCTTTTTTGGCACCCGGGAGCATATGCTCCCGGTTTTAAAATCCGATTTAAACATATTATGAATTATCAAAAAAATCTAACAATGTTTTTACGCATACATCTCGACATTCTATGTGCTCACCAAGTCGTTTCACGGAAAACGATATATTTTGTGTCGTGTGTAAAAAAGACAAATTTAGTGTTACAAATGCTTTTACGAGACTTTTTTTTGTCTTTATCACACATGCCACAAAAAAATCTTTTTTTTGTGGAACTTGGTGTCCGTACATAGAATGTCAAGATGTACGCACACTTTGGATTTTCATTTTACATTTATTTTTCCGGTAGCAGGAGCATATACTCCCATGTGGCAAAGTAAATTTTCCATGAGGTAAAGGCTTCACATAGAAGAGATGAGAGGGAGGGATAAGAAAGAAATAGACTTTGTTATCTATGTGTGTTATTATATATGTTGTAGTTGCTCTAATTGTCAGAGATTTTTTTGATTGAGATAAATGCAGTTTGAATTAATGAAATAATTGAGTGTTGGTGCAATGTTGATTGGACAGAGTTCAGTTTGAATTAATTTTGTTTCAACATAATTCATTTTCAATGTGTGTTGTGCAACTGGTGTGTATGTTGAAGACAGTAATATAAAATAACCTGTAATAGGTATTAGCATCCTCATCCACATCACTATGTTCATTATTATCAGTATCAAAATGCCCAATACCGCCCTAAGCATATCCTCCAATTCATCAGTCTGATGCACAATATTAGGATGTGAACTGGTGCTACAATTGGCCTCAAAAATTTTAGCAGTCATAGACTCGGGACAAAAAAAATCTAGTTTGCATATCCTGACAGAAAACCCTTGTCTACCAAGTGGTGAATTTTTTGTTCATGATCACACCAATACAGTCATACAGATTAGTATAATCCTCTTTTTAGGCAAAGACCGTAGAACAATTTGTTCTACGGTAAATTTCCATTATATAATTAATATTAACAGTGTCACAAAAACAAGAAAAGAACTATCCAATTCCAGTGTCTCCTTGTGCTGACTACGAAAAACGCAAAATCCATGTGTATACATTCATTCCATGTCCATGTTTGTGCTTCTATAGATCGATGCAAATCGCAGAAACAAAAACACGTTCATATAGCCGCATGTTCATGGATGGGCCATTGTCTGATAGCTGCAATTAATACTTTGGCAAAGAGGCTACTGTTGGGACGCCAAGCACAGAATGATGCAGCAGAGAAAGAATTTTTTTGCACAAGGATGACATGGGGTTTAATATCAAACCCAAGCAAAGTAATTAGGCGTCAACTCTGTCTAGCAGCCTGTAAACACATCTAAAAGCTAACTTTTGTCTCCAATAATATCAAAATAATTGTCAGTTACAACGGTAATGACAGAACATGAATAAGATAACTTGATAAAAAACATAAAATTATTTTTTTATTTGAAATAATTATGTGCACCAAAATAAACAACTAGTAAACTAAAGTAAAATGTGTTTTATAAAGAAAATTTACCATGTTTCATTGGTTTACTAGAATTCTCTCTTCTAGAAACATGGCGGCACAAAATACTAATCAAATATATTCAATACTAATTCATATAAAGTGCAAGTGCTACGGCTTTCAACTTTTCTTCGCATTCATATGGACATATTTTCATAATATCACCATACTACGCATCCACAACGACAATATGGGTCCTTAAGTTCTATGACATGACAGTAAGCAATGGTCCTTGGCCTCCGGCGCTACCTATCCCTTTTTATTCTTAGTGAATCGCTTCAAGAAAGTGCCAACAGGCACAAGTGATTTTACTCTTTCTGTCACTAAGCTAATAACACCACAAGATCCACTCCAACTAATGCACACCATCCTTATTACTATCATATCCTCTAAAGTGATCAAGTCTAACATCAACAACGAACAATATGCATCTACAAATATCTCAAACACAAGCATGAAAATAATATTGTGATGAACAAATCATCCCATAAACAAATATTTACGTTCAAAGATACAAATAGATGATCGTAATATAGATGATTGTAATCACGTAGGGTAGGTCAGCCATTACAAAGGAATAAAAGAATAAGAGAGACTCGATCAAGGTACAACCACAAACCCATAGTCACTACAAGAAATATTGGTTTTTTGCCACGCTCGACTTTCATGGTAGAAAACCCGTTTTTCGTGGCTAAAAGCCTTTCGCAAAGACATGGATACCGCGTCGGATGCAGCGTGGCTTATTTATTAACCACGCTCCCGGATATCATGGTAGATGGTTCCGTCATCAACCACGAACAAGCCGTCGTGGTAAAAGAATCTAACAGACACGTGACAAACAGCGTTATCTCTTCTACCACGAGGTAGAAACCGTGGTAGATGCCAGACCCACCCGAGGCCTTCTGCCGTTAAGTGGGCTGGCTTGTTAAGCTTAGGTGGGCCGGCCTGCTAGGATTTGTGGGTCAGTCTGCTAGAGTTCGTGGGCCGACCTGTTTGAGTCGGTGGGCCGGCCTGCCTGCTTAGATGGACCGACATGTTATGGTTCGTGGGCCGGCCTGCTAGGTGTAGATGGCTGGCCTGCTTGAGTATGTGGGCTGGCCTATTATGGTTCGTGGGTTGGCCTGCTAGGGGTGGATGGGCCGGCCTGTTAGGGTACGTGGTCCGTGTAAGGTAAGATGGGCCGGCCTGTTATGGCTGATTGGGATGGCCCATTATGTTTGGAAGGCTGGCCCATTTAGGTTATTGGATCGTTTCGATATAGTTAAATGGGCTGGCCCGTTAAGGTTGAATGGGCGTGGCCCATTAAATTAAATGGGTTGGCCCGTTAATGTTTAGTGGTCCGGTAACTAATTTAGCTAGCCTGATGATTACCTTAATTTACACGGGTTAGTTATTATTCTATAATTACCGTCCCAACGAAATGTCTTGATACTACCAGACTCATACATCACGGCCAGTGTGAATCAGCATGCAACTGGACGATAATCCATAAATTAAGTTAATACTACATCAGCCGGAAGGCTAGCATTGCACACAAGATAATAAAAAACTAGGCAAGAATCGATCAACGTATCCTGAGTGACTGACATGGTGGAGCCAGCGGCTACAATGACACCACACGCTATAGAGAAACGAAATAAAAAAAAGTCTGCAATAATCGATGAACAGTATCCTGAGTCACTGACTTGGTGGAGCCAGCGGCTACAACATCATCGCACGAAACGGAGCACCGAAACAAAAAAGTCGGCAAAAATCAATCAACAGTATCCTGAGTCACTGACAAGGTGGAGCCAACGACTACAACAACACCGCACGAAACAGAGCAACGGAAGAAAAAAGTCGGCCATAATCGATCAATAGTATCCTGAGTCACTGACATGGTGGAGCGAGCAGCTACAACAGCATCACACGAAAAGGAGCAACAGAAGAAAAAAGTCGACCAGAATCGATCAACACTATCCCGAGTCACTGACATGGTGGAGCCATCGACTATAACAACATCGCGCGAAATGGAGCAGCGAAAGAAAAAAGTCGCCAAGAATCGATCAACAGTATTATGAGTCACTGACATGGTGGAGCCAACGGCTACAACAACATCGCACGCAGCCATCGAGTAAGAGAGCAACAGAAGAAAAAAGTTGGAAGAATCGGTCAACAGTATTATGATCAGTCACTGACATGGTGGATCCAGCGGCTAAAACAGCATCGCGTGCAACCTTTGAGTAATGGAGCAACCGAAAAAACAGGCAACAGATGCAACCTTGATCTTGATATGAGCGCGGGGGTTGTCGATCGATCTTGATATGAGCACGGGGTGTGTCGTTCTGAGTCAAAAATCGAACGCGAAATCGAAAACGTAGTTTCGAACCACGAAAATTCACGAATATCGTAGGGTATAGGTGCCATAGAACACATTTTGGAAATTCGTGGTCGATGGATACCATCGACCACGAAATAAAAAAACACAAGTTTTCGTGTCCGATAGCGACTATACACCACAGTCTCCGCGGTCAATCGTGGTCTATGGAAGGATTTATTCTAGTGAGTTCGGGGGTGTACTACTCCCTATTCATAATGGAGAAAACATATGAGCTGATTAGACGATGGAGATGTGGTCTGAGGCTATTCCGAGAACATTACCCCGTTCTGATCTTGCTATGGCGGCATCGTGGTTTCCTCTATGTTTATGTTATTTGTTGTATCGTGCCCCTCCATCCACGAAAAGTAGTGAAGGTTATATATAAGAAGTTTTAGGTCAAGACATAGTCCTTAGTGAAATGGCCAAGGCGGCAACGAAGTGAACATAGGGTGCACATATAGGAAGATGGCACACCCAGGGTGTGTGATGCACCCCTTGATATCCTCGGTGCGTCGGAATCCAGGTGGGTATATGATGGCCCACAAGAGTAGGGGTCGCAACAGTTTTCGAAGGAAGTATTTGAACCCAAATTTATTGATTCGACAGAAGGGGGGCGATAAAATATTTTAAGCCTTACCAGTTGAGTTGTCAATTCAACCACACCTGAAAGTGATATTGCTTGACGTAATTTATTAGTAGCAACGGTGGTATGACAGTAGCGGAAAATTGGTGACAACATTAATAAAAAAGTAATAGTAACGAGATCAATAACGCGTAAAAACAACAACAATAATAGTAAAAGATGGACCCGAGTTCATAGGTTCACCAGAGGTATCTCTCCAAGAAAATAACAAATATTGGGTAAACAAATTACAATTGGTCAATTGACATAATTGAACTAATTCATGATAGAGCATCCAATTCATCAATCATATGTAGGCACACATTCCGGATATAGTTGTAATTACTTGCATTGAGAATTCATACAACATCTTTTGTCGTACCCTCCCGTTTCATCGAGGCTAATTAAGGAACTTAGGATAACTAAGGTACTCATTTTACAAAGCACCGAGCAAAGCATTAACACTTAATGAACACATGTAATCCTCAAGTTACAGTCTTCCCCTTGGATATCCCAATCATGTCACTTTGGGGTCTCCGGTTTCGGACAAGTAACTGGCGCATACAACTTGCAGGTATGATGCAAAACATCAATTATATTCATGCAAACATAAACTGGTCCGATCTAAAATCATGGCACTCGTGCACTAGTGACAAGCATTAACCATAACAAAGTCATAGCAACAATAATTAACAAACATGGTACTGATCATAATGTAACAATTCATCATATCCCAACAAACACAACACCTATTACATCAGATTGATCTCGATCATGTAAAGTAGCTCACGAGAACATGGTATTGAATAACATGGGAGAGAGCCTACCATCTAGCTACTGCTACAAACCCGTAGTCCATGGGGAACTACTCACACGTCGTCAAGGAAACAACGCGGTTGATGAAGATGGCTCTGGAGGTGGATACCCGTCCCAGCAGGGTGCCGGGACAGGACCCTGGAAACCCCCAAATAGGGTTTCAGATGACGGTGGCGCTCTGTATTTAGTCTGGAAATATCCTCAGGGGTGCGTCATTTTTATGTCTGGACGGATTTTATAGGCGAAGACCCGTCAGGAGGTGGTAACCGAGGCGGAAACTCGGCCATGGGCCGTGTCCCCCTCCTGACCAGCAGGTCCCACCCGCTTGGTGGCTGTGGACCCCCTTGGGTTGGTCTTCGGGCTTCTGTCTTCTTTCGAAAAGTTAAAAATCCTCGTAAATTGGCATCCTTTTCTGACGATATTTCTTTCTGAAACTCAAAAACTGCAGAAAATAGAAACTTGCACTTGGCATCTTGTTAATTCGTCAGTCTAGAAAATGCCACAAAATTATATAAAATTATAGTAGAAACATGTAACAATGATATAAAAGTAGCATGAAACAATAAAAAATTATACATACGTTTTGGACATATCAGTATACCTCCATATCTGACAACAAATCCTTCCAAATTCTCCCATGTTTTGTATTTTGTCCTTTGGAGATACAACGGATGGCCCTAGAGGGAAGTGTTTTGAAGGTTTAGTCTCATTGACACGTGGCCCCTATTGTCTACCTGACAAGCCCAACCCATAGTGTCTGCGCCAAAATTTAGGTGCCACATTAATCGTGCTACCACGTCATGATAAATTGTCACCATTTTCCCAACATATGTGCTCTACTTACCTTCGAACCTTGGCGGCACTAATATACACCGCTTCTTCCAGGGCACATGTCGTTTGTCTTAGTTCCTTTCCACCGTCATACATCGATGCATGCGGATTTTTTTCAACGACATATAGCCCATGTGCTATCTAACTAAAAGTGCCCTAAAGGACATACACTCTTGTAGTGTCTTCATAGAAAAAAACTCTACTTCTTGCACTAGAATCACATCTCTCAAGCATAAAACATGTTGATGCAACCATTTTCATCCCTTTTTCCCGCACTGATTTGTTCCTTGGCTTTCTCTTTAGCTATATGACTCACAAAACTAAATAGAGGAGACCAAGTCTAGCGGGTTACACATTTTTTTCTTTGTAGGGTAAAGCAATTTCTCGAATCTTTGCATACAATGATCTGGAATCAACCAGGCTCCTTGTTTTATTGATTAAGAGCTACCACAAGACACATTATCTCTGTTTGCACGGTCGTTGGATCTAGCACATTTTCCAATTTCTTTTGTTCATCTACATGTCACCATCTTCCTTGTTCCACTGGATTTTATCTTGCCAATCATTTATGATCATATCGATTTGGTAGGTGGAGACCCCCCCCCCCCCCCCCCCCCCCCTTTATCTTCAACTGAGAGGACATGTGTATGTCTCTCCTGGAAAAGTTTTCCTTAAAGGACAAACAATCTGGCAGATGTAATTTCGTGATCTCTGCATTGAACCTTTTTTTTGAACATTTCTGCATTGAACCTTAACCCTGACCACCTCATAGAAGCTCTAAAATGTGCCATGCTAGTAAACATCCATCAGGGTTCCAAAGGTGAAAGGAATCCAAGAGAGACCATGTCACTCACACTAGTGACGTTCAAGTCCTCAAGACGTGCACCCAAACCTCCTTAAGATAAACATAACAGTCTAAATCACTTTTGTGAACAACCACATTTATAGTTCCCCTTCCTTAGGCAAACCAAACATGTGTACTCAGTCACTTCCTTAACCCTGATATGAGGTGAAAACATGATCCCATCTCAACATATCAGGAAGATTGATGTGATAGAAACATAGGCCAGATGCTGCACTCCTAACAAATTTTGGTGCGGCGAAGTGGCAATGGTGGATTTTCATGTGTATGTAGAGGAGTGTTGTGAGCGTCAATTGTGAGTGCAGACCCTCGTGACACTAGGGACAATGTAACAATCGAGATGGAGAAAAACGACAAGGGGGGTGTTGAGATGGTAATACCGTAGACTTGGCAATGGTGGGCGTGTTCGTTTGGCGCTGCCAGCCCAACCTAGTTGTCGTATTTGAAGCCTTTATTTGTTTCGGTTGGACATACCAAATACCTGTCGATTCGAGAAAATTCGATTACGATATCTTGATTGAGAAAACAATTGATTAAATAAGACAACAATCCATTCCCTTTTTGCAATATGCTTGAAATCTTGATCATGTGAACATGCCCCCCTCCTCAATCTCTGAGGGCAATAGAGAGATTTTGTGCCGAATTTCTTTTTATAAATACGAGCAAAATAGGGCAGGGGCAGGGCACGGAGGAAAGAAACCTCGGGCCCTGCATCTGCATTGCCAATCGGCGAAGTGCATCGCGGCTCCGGACGACGATGGGGCCTCTCAAATCTCCCGTCTTGTCTTCCTCTACAGCCAGGCCAACTTCCCCTTCAAGCACAAGGACACCGCCGCTCCCTCACCACCGTCTACCGCCGCCGCCGCCGCCGCCATCACTTTCACTTCCGCCGCCGCCGCCAGCCCCGGGGTCGTACCGTCTACCACTCCCTTCGTCTTCGCCCTCATTGCCAGCTCCATACGACTCCCTCGGGTTGCCCCCACCACCTCCTCTACCGCCGCCGCCGCCGCTACCTCGCGACTGCTCTCATCTGTCCCATATCTCATCTTCCCCGCCGTTGCCGCCTTCAAGCGGTGCCCCGCCGAAGATGTCGCCTTGCCATGGGCATCCGCCAGGGTCGAGAGCCGCCTGGGAGGCCGGCTTACCCACAATGGTGCTGGCCCTCGCCTCTACTTCCCCTACCCGGCTGAACAGAGGGGGGCATTCTGTCGAACAGCTTGCGCCCGCGCCTGGGTCTCCGGTGACGATGCCCATCTGCGCCGACGTGACTGCTGAGGACCTCGCCGGCGTCCCGCCGGAGCTGCTCCCGCCCAAGAAGAGGCTCGTGCGGTACCACCCCTACTACGCGGATGCCTCGATCCAGGAGATCGCTAGCCACGGACGCGGCGACGGGTTCGGGAACCGCCCGGAACCTCTCACCGTGGAGCGCTACGGCGACGGGTTCGGGAGCCCTCTCAACGTGGAAGGCGACGGCTTCGGGAACCGGCCTGTTCCTCTCACCGTCGAAGGCGACGGCGACGACGACGGGAACCGGCTCGGCGAGTCGGGCTTCCGCGCAGACGAGCTGCAGGTCGACCGGGACGACGACGGCCTGCGCGCCGTGCTTCGCCGCCTCCGCATCTCCCGGCCGGCGATGGTGCTAACCAAGCGGCTCACCCACTCGGACCGCAGCCGCGACAAGGCTCGCCTCGTCCTCCCGGACGGTCTGGTCAGGTCCTCGCCGCTGCTCAGCACGATGACGGCGGGGAGCGGCACCTGCTCTTCGAGGGCGGCGGGCTGTCGGTGCCGGCGTTCGACCGCATGGGCCGGTCCTACCGCATGATGCTGAAGCGCGACCGTCTCGCCCGCACGTACCGCCTGACGGGCGAGTGGACCCTGTTCCTGTCGCGACACGGCGGCATGCGCGACGGGGACGACATGGAGGTGCTCGCCTTCCGTCCGCCCGACTGGCAGACGCGCCTGGCCAGGTGCGGCGAGGGCGGGCTGGGCTTGGCGCTGCTGCACTACCGGAGCGGGGGCGCGGCCACAAGGACGGCCAACGACATGGACTGGGGCGGCCCGGAGACGAACGGCCTCCAGCTTCTCGAGGCGAACCCCGTGAGGCCGGAACGGTTGCCGCGGCGACGCAGGCGGCGCTCCGGGAATCACAACTTCCCCGCTCGTTTTGCTTAATTAGAAGTTGCAACTCCCAGCACATGACTTCACAATTGATCAGTTGCCTGTGCCAGAGAGAGTGAGAGGTACTCTCTCCGTTCCAAATTAATTGACTTCCATTTGCTCACATGTGAATGTAACGAAGAAACATATTATAGACTAGAGTTTGAGTTAAATCCGGTGAGGATGAAGGTGTGGCGATCTCTTGCAGTGATGTTCTTGTGATCAATGGAATTCCGGCACCTTGATACATATGGTGTGGGTAAGAGCGAGGATGGTTTGTTGGCAGTTACACTACAATCTATCTCAGTTGTAAGCTGCACATTTTGGTTATCAATGCGTATGCGAATGAATATATGAAACCGCGGAATTTGACGGTGAACAAGGAGGCGGATCTGCTCGTCGTTTTGTTTTGGCTCTTGTTGCAACCTTGTATCATGGCGTTTCGTGGTACCCTCCTCCCTGCGGCGGTGGTGTACTCCAGTTGGATGCTTCTTCTCTCCGGCTTGCCCTCCCCCATTTGTTTCCTTTGACGATGTGTGGTCGTCGGGGCTACGCAGGGTTGTCCGCGTGCTGACTTCCTTGAATGTGTGGTCATCCATGCACCGGCCTCTTTGGAGGTGTCGTTGCGGCCTTTGATTGTACCCTCTCCCTTGCCGGGCTCCTTGAGGAACCATGCGTTTGTATGTGTTGGACCTAGCCGCAACGGTTCCCCTTCCTGGAGGCACTGTCTTGGTTTCTCGTGATGTCCTCCGGTGTGATGGTATGAGATGGTAGTGGCACGGTGTCGGTCCCTTGTGCAGGGTATTTGGCTTTTGGGGCGCAATGTATGTTGGTGCTTCCAAGATGACGACCATTCCCTAGTTCTGGGCGGGTCCGCTTTTCAACTTGTCGCTGAGGGCTTGGTGTGCTTTTAGATCAACCCCCCTCCTTAGGCATATGGTGGGGGGCTGAACGGGGTTGACCTATTATGGCGGTCATGTTTTAGGGTTTCGGGCAATTGTCATGACGTGGCTCCAAGGCCCTGCTTTTTCGCCATTCATGATTGGAGGTTGCGCAAGGCGAGCACCATGTCATTGTGGTCTGAGTTTTGGCGCCGTCTCTTCACCTCCCAAGATCAGCATGCAGGGTTGGTGCATTCTTATGTTTCCACAACCATCCCTCGGTCATGATCTCATGGGCTTAAAGTCTGAGGTCTTATGTTATTGGTTTGTGTTATTTTTATGCTAGATGTCGTGGATCTGTCGTTTAGTAAGGACGTCCATGTTGTCCTTTCCTTTTGAAATTCTTTTAGATATTTTGGTTGTTGGCCTGTCTATCTTAGGGCTTATTAATATAAAAATATTTGGAACTGACCCTAATAGGGGGTCTTTCCCCTCCTCCAAGTCAGAGGGATTTGTACTCCTACTCGAACTGGCTCTAGAGGACACAATATATTCAGGGGTAGAGGCACCACAATCAATCTCAATTGTAAGCTAGACATTCTGGCTACCAATGCATATGCGGATGAATATATGAAACCGTGGAATTTGACGGTGAACGAGGCGGATCTGCCCACGTTTTTTCTTCTCTTGTTGCAACCTTGTATCACGGTGTTTCATGGTATCCTCCTCCCTGCGGCAGTGGGTACTCTAGTGGGATGTGTTTCTCTCCGGCTTGCCCTTCCTCATTTGCTTCCTCCTCGAACGATGTGGGGCCATCTATGTACGGGGTCCGGAGCAGGGGAGAAATCCCTTCTCGGTGTTGGCCAAGCGCCTACCTCCTTGGATGTGTGGTTGTCGTGGGGTTACCACTGCAAATCCCATGGTGAGATACCTAGGGTTTCGTATGAGGGGGAGAAGATGGCGCCGGTGATTTCGTCGGCTGACAAGCAAGGATTTACCCAGGTTCAGGCCCCCGGAGGGTAAACCCTACTTCCTGCTTTTATGATTATTGATCTCGAAGGTGTTACAATGGAGGTCCTGACGAGATGCGATCTCGCTAGGGTTTGGTGTATGGAATAATGCGTACCCTAGATCGGCGGCCCTCCCAGCCTTTATATAGTAGGCTGGGTCCCGGGGATTCGCAACCAACTAGGTTTACAGGTAAGGAAAGTGCCTAACTTGCTACGTACTCCAAGTACTGAGCTTCTGTAGTAGGCCACCGCCATGGACTTCTCTTGGGCCATCCTTTGGGCCACCGGCTAAATTGCACCAGGTATACCCACAGTGGGGTGTCCGGAGGGTATGCCCACGTTAGTGGTCGTCCGACATTGACCTCTTTGGAGGTGTCCTTGCGGTCGTTAATTGTACCCTCTCCCTTGTCGGGCTCCTTGAGGAAACCTCACACTTGTATGTACTGGACCTAGCCGCAATGGTTCCCCTTTCTGGTGGCACTTTCTTGGTTGTTGGTGATGTCCCGCGGTGTCGTGGTATGACATGGCAGTGCCACGAGCCGGTCCCTTGTGCAGCATATTGGGCTCTTGAGGCGCAGTGTATATTGTTGTCGGTGCTTCCTAGATGACGACTATTTCCTAGTTTTGGGCGGGTTATTTTTTTCTACTCCCTCCATTCCGAATTATAAGATGTTTTAGCTTTTTTTGAATTGGATGTATCAAGATGTGTTTTAGTGCGCCAGTTCAGTCATTTCAGTCTATATGAAGTCCTCACTAAAATATCCAAAACATTTTATAATTTGGAACAGAGGGAGTACTTGCCTATGAGGGCTTCATATGCTTTTAGATATATTCCCCTCCTTAGGTATATGGTGGGAGTATCCGGGTTGACCTATTCACCTATTATGGTTATCGTGTTTTGGGATTTTGGGCAACTATCATGAAGCGGCTTCGAGGCCTTGTGCTCTACTTCATCGTCATTCATGATTGGAGGTTGGGCAAAGCGGGAAAAAAGTCATTACGGTGTGAGTTTTGGCGGCGTATCCTCACCTCCGAAATCAGCATGTGCGGGTGGTGCATTTTTCTCTCGGATGTCCTATTTCCTGTGGTGTTCCTGCAGTCGTCGCTTGGTCATGAGCTCTCCCGAGCTTATGGTCTAAGATCTTATATTCTGGTTTTGCGTTATTAATTTCTAGGTTAGTTTTCGTAGATCGGTCATCTAGTGAGAACGGTCGTTTTGTTCATTCATTCCGTAGTTCTTTGGATATGTTGGTTGTTGGTCGTGTCTATCTTAATTCTTAGGGCTTCTTAATAAAAATTGTTAGGTACCGGCACTAATAGGGGGTATTTCCCCTCTCACAAGTCAATGGAACAAACATATATATCTACGATAGAAAACATAGCATAAATTGAAATTGGATCTCATTACTCATCTCATATCAAAATATCCACCTAGACAACCTAGACAACAATATAAATATGACCATAATCAAGTACGACAAACATGATAGTACATAGAGATTTATTAAGCTACTGTCACAAACCCGTAGTCTAGAGGGACTACTCCATTCTCACCATGGAGGTGATGGCGAAGACTTTGGAGAGTCCGCATAGGCAACCGAAGGTGATTCTGGCAGTGCTTCCCACTCACATCTTCATCAGCGGCGACCTTTAGTTCCTCTATTTCGGCGTTTATATGTTTGTGGTGCCTCCCATTGATAAGTTTGTGAAACCACGCATTGCATAGCTTGTTCTAGGACAAAACAAAGGCGATGGTGAAATAATTTGGGCGATCGGACGACCGAGGGTCTATATACCCTCCTCGGTGCACCTGGTGGGGCCCACCGCCGAAGGGGCTATATGGAGCCTCCTCGGTCCTCTGGGCTCCGTTTTGATCTCGCAATCTATTTTCCATAAAAACTGGAAATTAAAAAAAATCGTAAATCCATTTGATGTCTGAAGATCCTCATAGGAAAATGGAGTTTCCTGCCTTCCGATGTTCGATACCAAAATAATGGGATTTCATGGAAATTTTCGTAAATAATTGAAAACAATGGTATAAACTAATGATATGATGAAATATGTTATATTAAGGTATAATAAACTTCAAAGTTTGTCGATAGATTTTCAACATATCAACATCCTCAAGCTTAATCTATGGTCCTTATGGAGCATAAAGATGATAAAACAGGACGAGCTTTGGAGTTTATTATTATAGTTACAAAGCAAATCATGATTACTTATACTTAATGTAGTATCTTTCATTTTCAAAGTAATAACATCAAGCAATCTCGTATAAAGTAAAAGATAACATACTCTTTCATGAAAGCAAAATCAACAAGAAATCATACACCAAATTACTATTACATGCATCAGTGAAACAAAGTTGTTAGCTCGTGATTGTGCAAAGGGTGCATAGTGTACATAAGCAATGCTCGTGAAGTGTACAAGCAATGTTGTCAGTACATACCACTAGATACTTAAGACCAACCTTGAATTGATAGTGCTACACAGTTTAATCATTCGTATATAGATCACAGTCTCACACACAACAGCAATATGGATGCAAAGAGTGATACAACTGGCTCGTACATACATATCAGAGTGTAAAGAGGGAATTCTACATGCTCATGCATACATATCAGTGTAAAAAGAGGATTCTATGGTACCAAGGAGTATAGACAAGCAATGTGTTTGTAAATACTACTAGGTTCTATAGCCTATAGGATCATCCCTTACCCATAGGTGCCTCAGCTTAATTATCGGCAGATGCAACAATCAAACATAATAGTGTAATGCATACAAGAATATCTCATAAAACATTGCACACACAGTTGAAATAGATGAGCCCCGGGTAGCATGCACAAGCAATGTGTTACCACTAGGTACAACAGTCAACAGTCATTGACACATGCAACAAAACAGACGAGTTCCTAACAATGAGCCCCGGGTAACATAAGCACAACAAGTTCGTAAACCTGGTGCGACTGTACCAAAGAGCAATACAAACAAATGTGTACATACTACTAGCACTAGGTACAGTCGAATCAGCCCCATGACACAGATGCCGCCATGTTCATCACTGGCCAAGCAATCGATGCTACCGTTGCGATCGTCAGTCAAATCATGCGAACAAATCATTGGCCTGACATAACTAAGCGAGAAAAACCCCAAATCTAATCCTAAACATAGAAAATTCCCACGTTTCAGCATTAAACCCTACCCCATAAACTGAGGAAACTACTGAAGGGTCCAAGATGAACAGAATCAAGCAATATCTTCATATCGAAGCCCTAAACCTAGAAGAACTACTACACACCTCCAAATCGAAATCCTCAAAATCGATATCACACCCAACCCACGGGAGCTGGTATGCAGGTAACACGCTCCGTATGGTCACACAGGGCCAACGCCGCTCCATCGAGCCTGTCACGGCCTCTTGCCATCCTTCTTCAGCTTTAATAATCTATATGCACAGTGAAGCTACCAGGAAAGAAGCTAGAACGTTTTCATTTTGCTTCAAAGAATGTGGGACTTTACATGTCACGGTTTCCAAAGAAAACTTCCGAGACATAGGAAACACATAAATTATCTGTTGAAATTTGGAGTTGCCTGAGATACTGGGCAGGAATATTGTAAGGACAGCTCTACGGATCAAGCAACTGATTATCTATCCCTCGGCAATGATGACAAGAAGCAGAGGACAGGAGCATTCAACCGTGCATTACGAGATGCAAAATACGCTTTAGGCATGCCTAACTTGAATACGGTACCGTAGGAATCGGCACTTGATTCATTCGGTAGTTTCTCATTCTTCAGGTCAATAAGTCCGAGTTCCATCAATTACTCAAAGTTACTACTATCTACAAATCTTTCCTGCAGTTAGGAAAGCAAACTACCCCACACCTTGTTTTCTATCTCTAATTACGGAGCCTGCAACTAAGCAGGCAAACTATCTCCACCTGCACTCGCAGCAGCCTTTAATTTATTCTTCTCAGGCTGCAGGCAGGTTCTTCTTGATCTTCTCTTCCATGAACTTCCTCGTGTCAGCGCCCTTCACATTGAACTCCATCAGAAGATCTTCAAACAGCGTCTTCAAGTTGTCACAGAATTGAGTGCGTCTAACCAGAGGATCCACCCGCTTGGGTGCGCTGCTGCTGCTAGATGATCCAAAAGCATCGTACTTCTCTTCTTCCTCTTCAGGGACTACCGATCCAACCATATTACCCTCTAAGTAGTGCTTGCATGCTGCGAGAATGGTGCGCCCATGTTCCCGGAAATGTCCGGCAACAAGGTCCCCAAAGTACTGCGAGGAGCCAAGAACAAAGGACGGTTAGTAGACAATCGACTTATATGCTACTCTACAGGTTACTCAACTGAATGATAATTGCAAATGAGAGACGTTATGTTATAATAAAGATAAAATAAAATAATACCGACTTTTCAGGTAATGTATAATATATTTGGTATGTTCAAAACAGAATCTGCTGCATTTCACATCCTTCATTCTTATCTTCTTGTACTTATTATTTTGTTCTGTAGATGGCGGTCCTTGCATACTAAAAATGTTCTAAACTATGTTTAACATAATTAACCAGAATAACCGGGTCTTGGGCTTCGTTTGGCATTGCAGTGGATTATGATAATCCGTTGGCACACCCATTTTTGCCCCTTTTAATGTTTGTTTGCCCCGTTTTTGCCTACTTTCGTGGCTAATTTCCAACACCAGATTATAAAGCACAACACAGCACATTTCAGCAGCCGAAAAATGAGCCTTACTCAGATAATCAGAGACCAGGCTGGCTATTTATCTAGGCCGAAACTGAATTAAGCCCAATGCCCACTAAAACTCCAATAGCGCACCAAAATAAGAGTAGCATGTGCACGACTCTGTCAAGGAGTGTGCCATTCCCACACAAGATCACGCAAGGGGAAAATCAAGTTCAGGATTGTGTCCATACACTTTGCTGCTGCATCGCATCGCACCAAATGCTGCTGATGTTAGCTCCTCAATGCTGCTGATGTTAGCTCCTCTCCAGCAGCGGTACAAATATAAATCTATGTCTAGTTATGCAATAGAAAAACTGAGTACTCGGCTAACAAGTTCCAGAACATTGAAACAACCTTTCTACCATATTCATCATATAACAGCAGGAAAAATGCAGTAAACCATGGCAAGATCCCGATGTGAGGAAATAAAAGGAGCTAATCTACTAGCATCATAAGTAAAATTATTAAGTGAAGCTTCCATGGTGAGCTATGCATTAAAAATAAAATGAGATAACTTAATAATTTAGCGATTACCTGAGGAGGTCTTCTAAGTGAATACAACATAGTCCTGCATGAGTGCAGAAATGTGGTCTTGTTATACTCTACAGACTGCTGTTGTCCACCTGGGGTGTTAGCGGAGGCCGCATATCCCGGCTCATTGAAATATGGCTTCTCGTTCAAAATGAGAGCCTGAATGGAGACTAGCACCTGCAGCATGGTTGACTGAGCTGGGTTCCACTTCTCGCAGCCACTACCGTTCCAGGTACCAAGGAGGCTAAGGCAGACTTTTCCACCGTTATATAAGTTCGGATTAATTCGAAGTCCTCCAGAATGGTAATATACCAGCTGCAGCACCAACAGTGGTAAGCATTTTAGTAAAAATATGTTAAAATAATTAAAAAGAGAAGTGTTTAAAGCTTATGCATATACCGGAGGCTGAGAAGGATAAGAAGAGGTAAAATGTGCATCAAAGAAGAAGAGGCCGTCGTGGTAGGGTGTTCCCTTAGGGCCAATAATCGCAGCCCTAAGAAGATCCATTCTATCTTCAGCAACTCGGACAAATATAGAAGCTACAAAAGGAGTATATTGACAATTTAGACATCTAATTTCAGAAAATATAAGAAAAAGTAGCAAGGATAAGCCATACTTTGTCCAATTTCATAATATCAATGCATTTGTTGGTGCTAGGTCCAATGAGAATTAACTAAATCTCAGTCGACCAAACTTAGATGTTGATTAGCCATAAGGTTTGATTTTTTTATCTACTAGGACTAAAATATTCTTTGTGTTATTTTTCTCACCATTGGATGAAGATCCTAGGGCTAGAACTAGAAATCAAATATGCTACTTAAGCCTCACTTTTTACTTGTATGCAATTTATCTACACTAGAGTAGATAACGACAAGTATAACTGCAGATCTACAAGTTGTTTCGAACATACCCCAAAATCTTGAGATTTTACAGAGATAACAGGTAAAGAGGAAAAGGTAGCATACTTCATTTCAGAGCAAGCTATAACCGATAATGAAGGAAGTGTGTAAATATAGCACAGGAACAATTAATACTCCCTCTGGTCTTGTTTATAAGGTGTAGTTCAACCATACACACAGATTGAGAAAGTTACAAATTTAAGGAAGCCACATAAAAATTGACAATATTGCCCTTCCATCAAATGACGGGTGCATACACAATTGTTTAGCACAGAGAATAGGATAAACAATGTCAAAAGAGAAGAATGGATACTAAATCTACATACATGCATTATATTAGAAGATAAGCTTCAAAACTTATTATCCCTTATAAGCTAATGGTGTTGGCTAGAGAATCTAGCCCGCCAGAATGTTATGGAGAGGCTATGTGGAACTTTAAGTAGGTATACTAGTTCCCATTTTTTATTTGCAAAAGTGTATAGTCAACTTAGAACACTGGAGATGTAAACAGCTAACCTGGTAGATCTTTCTCCAAAAGTTTCCACTCATGTTGAATTCTCTTTGCCCATTCTCTGCTTGGCTGAAACAATATGCACATGAAAAAAGACATAAGTATCATCCCTGGCGCATAAAAAGAAAAATAACTGCCCACAACGAGCATAATGTGAGAGCAATAAGTTCAACACGTTACCTTTCCCACCGATTGATCAGAAAAATGGTGGTCAGAGAAATTTTCAACAGTGTAGAATTGTGTAAACGCCTTGTATTTCTTTGTAATTTCATCCTCAGCTAATTCGGATGATGCGTCATCATCCTGGGCTGCAATTTTCTGCAGCCAAGGTACAGTAGCCTCCACACCTGGAGGCAGATCTAAATCATCAAACTTATCAGCAAGCTGCTGATTGAAGTCAGCTTCATCGAATTCATATTCAGATTCATCGTCGTTTTCATCGTCACAATCATCATCGTAGTCCTCCATATAGTAATCTTCTTCGTCATTTTGCACATAAGCAGTATCTGGTAGCTCTGGTTCAGACATCTGCATAGAATTACTTGTGCTGGATCCAACTTGGTCACTGGAAGAACCCTGTTAAATAGTAACATGTCAGTTGAAAAGAGAGGTAATTATGCTTGCCATATGGTAAAAGCATCCAAAAGTTGTGTTTGCTTTCCCTTGTAAACTAAATCTAGGAAAGCTTTACTTCTGTAACTAACTATATGCTATCTAATTAGTCTTTGAGTGTTGGTTTCTAATCACAAAGATCAAATCATGAATACGAATTATGATTACAGGGTTCGGACTTCCATGGACTAGCATAAGTGTATCTTTGGCGTATTGGTCTACCATAGTATTCAGTGGAAGCATTCTAGTTACATTTATAATTTTATCAATTTGTGAAAGGAAAGACCGTTCTAAGGGTTTTGAATGTGGAACAGTTGAAACAAAATCTCAAACTCACACTCTGTACCGACAGATAAGATAAGAATTAACAGAAAATCTGATCAGAAGAAGAAGAAAATCCCAGAATCAACAGAACACCTCAAGATCTTCAAACAAACCGAATTGATCGCAGACCTCAAGCTAATCATGTCCGGCATTGTAACAATCGAGCTGACAAAGGATATGCGCTGCAAGAACGCATCCCGAAGCCCCTTAATCCGAACACAATCAAGAAACTAAACCCCCTACAGTTCCGCCCCAAAATCCAAACCCTAGTGTCGAGATCGCGGAAGGCTTCTCATCTCTCTCACCAAGAAAAAACCCCAATCCCGACCGAGACAAAACCCTAAACGCGCGACACATCGGGCGCGGAAACCCTGAAGCCACGCACCGCGCTCGTGCCAATAGTACCTGACCACCAAGGTCAGCTCGCTGGGAACGGGGAACTGCGGAATCGGAGGAACCGGGTCGATAAATTACCTCGCACCGCTGCCGCTTCTGCTGCGAGGTGCCGCAAGCCGCGGCGCCCGTCGACCAGCAGGACGAGCTCCCCTGCTGCAGCCCGCGGGACCTGTAGAGGAAACGAGACCCGAAGCCGATCACCAAACCAATCCGATAATAATGAAGAGATTGAACCACCGAGAGTTCGAGGCCGCGGCGCCCGCGAAGAGGAGGAGGTGACCTACTCGGTGTCCATGGGCGGCGGCGCGAGCCAGTCCGGTGGGCCGCCGCGTGACGAGGAGGCGGAGGGCGGAGGCGAGCTCGGTCGGAGTGCGGCGGAGGCGAGAGTGCGAGAGGGGAACGAACGGGAGAACGCGTGGCCGTACCGATCTATTTGGCCCGGGGTTGGCAGAGTCCCGGGCCCACCACACTGGCTTTTCCTACTCCGGCACGTACTCGGTGGCTGTAAAGTGGGGCCAGCCGGCCAGGAGACGTCTTGGGCCTACATGTCAGTGGGGAGTGTGGAATCCTGACGTGGGGGGAGAGGGTTAGGTTCCGGGACGGCGACGGGCTGCGAAAGGAGTCCGGGTTGGTGTGGATGGCGGACCCGGTATGTCAGTGAGAAGAGCTCAAACGGGTCGGCGGCTACAAAAAGGAAAAGAAAGTAAAAAACCTAGGATCTTTTGTGGGGTGGTCCCAGTGGGCAGTGCTCTTGTCTGGTTGACACGTGTGTTGCTGTTTTTCCTTTTTTTTTTAATAGAAAAGACACCATATTGAATCTGACATTTATCAAGAAAAACAGCAGGTACAAAATAGATACAACTCGACGCAACACGATTAGTACGAAATAAAAATATTGTAAAACTCATATTGGTCGTCATTCCTTTGAATTGTTTTGGATAGTCGGGCTTTGATTACCGTGACAGGGTCTCGAAATTTACATCTCGTCACGTGTTTATGTCTTCTTTTGTTTTGTGGCTTGTACTTTCGAGTGTAAAGGAAAGAACACGACGACGATGGGGGTGCTAACTAGAATCTAACAAAATACCAGAAAAGACGCTTTAGTGGAAAACTAAATTCAACAATGTAGCTTACCAATTTTCTAGCAAATGTTTCTCTTGATCTCAAGCCCAATAGAAAATATGATATGGACATTTTCTTTTATCCGCGTCCTAACCCTTTTTAGAACAATTCAAATATAACAAATGTGTTAGTTGCAAACTGAGCAGTATAGTAAATGAAATAGATTGTGAATGAACTGTTTTGTTGATCTTGTACATGGGGTATTTATACATGGATTGCCGGATGTCGGTTTTGCATGGGAGGCGCATGCACCTAGGCAGTCTGTACGAACATGTCAGTATGACGCCTTGGGCATATTGGCTATCGCTTAGAGCATCACTAGTAGTGCCCTCAAACCCTCAAACCCTTATAGCACTTTTAAGGGTTGAGAATTGGCATTTGTTGGCACTTTTAAGGGTTGAAAAACAGGGGCAAAGACTAGAACTTTCAAACCCAACCCTTATAACGGAATAAGGGTTGGGTTTGAGGGTTCTAGTCTTTGACTCAACCCCAACCTTTAAAACTGTCATTTGACATATCACAATTTATCACTACAAAAACACAATCAACCTTCAAACAAACTAGTAAATGAAAATTATTGATGCATGGTTAATAGTTTACATCACATAATCATCACATTCCCCCTGTCATCGGCACCATCACCAAAAAGTTGCAACTCGGCGCCGTCTCCTAAACCACTTGGACGTCCATCAAGCACCTCCGTAGGCGCCGGTGGAGTCCTCCACACCGCCGTCGCCACCACCACTCATCGGAGTGTCAGCTCGAAAAGTAGAGGACGCAGCACGGAACATCCTCTTCCTCTCCGCGATGTCGTCCTTGTAGTCCTTCCACCACTGCAATTGTTCTTCATCCATGTACTTCTTGGACATCATCATGTGCTCCTTCTCTTCCACCATGAGTTCTTTCCATACCTTTGCTTCTTTGACCTTGATCATCCTCTCCTCCAAGTCGGCCTTGCGCTTTGCTTCTTCACGCTTCGCTTCAACTTGTGCAAGCTTGACCTCTTTCTTCTTCTCGGTGATAAGAAGTTTTGTCTCCAATGTCTTGGTTGTCAATGCCTCTCTTGTCTTCATCATTTGCTCCATCTTCTCCCTTAGGCTTGACGCATCTCCTTCCATCTTCACCCTAAGCTTGGCCTTCTTGTTTCCCTCGGGCTTGCACAAGTTCCTCCCCTCCTCGTCACTATCATCCATGTTAAGCATTGCCGACTTATTGGGTGCGGTCTCTTGATCCCTCAACTTCCACTTGTCAAAAGTTTGAAGGATTGCCCAAGCATGCTTAAATGGGAATGGTTTGCCCTTGAAAGCGGCCATCTCCTTGTACCTCAAGGCGGCAATTGTCTCCTATAAACCCAACAAAGCACACATAAGAATGTACCAATAGCATAGAAAATTAAACACACATGAATACTCACATAGTCACTCTCCACGGTTCCACTAGGCGGTGCATCCCTCACTTGGTCCATGGCCGCACTCCAACGAGCACAAGCGGGCTTCATCATCTCCCACCGGCCTTGAAGCGACCGAAATGAGCGAGAGATGAACCCACTATTCTTCGGTTTCATCTTCAAATAGGCGTCCGCGATGCGTTGCCAATACCGTTTACCGGTTTGGTCGGTACCGGTGCCCGCATCCAACCCCACCGAAGCCCAAGCTCGAACCAAGAGAACGTCTTCCGCGTCGGTGTAGTTCGACGAGCGGATTGCGGGGCGACGAACGGCGACGAACGCCTCCTCCTCTATCTCGGTGACATCCTCCTCATCATCCCCTTCCTCCTCCTCGTCATCCCCTTCCTCCTCCAAGTCATCACCAACCCTAAAGGGTTCTAGAGGAGGAGCCCCGATGTCCACGTCCGCTTGTTGGAGCATGTCCATGAACGACGTCGACGGAGCGGGCATTTCGTCGAGCACGTCGTGTGCGGCGGACGGAGTTTCGGCGGCGGTGGGCACGACCTTCTTCCTCGGGGCCTTGGCGGCGGCGGCCTTGGCCTTCGCGGCGGCAGCAGCTCGCGGCCCCTGGCCCGCCACCTTCACCCGGCCCTTCGCGGCGGCGGCCGGGGCGAGCATGGACGCGGCGGCCGGGGCGACGACCGGCTGGGGCGGGAGGCGGTGCTGGCCCGCACGCCGCCTCTTGGCGCCGACGTGGGTCGTCGCCACCATGGCCGCGACCTGCCCGTGGCTCGGGGCGGGCACGGGGGCGGGGGCGACGGGCGGGGCGGCGGCGGGGCGGGCGGGGCAAGGGAGGAGGCCGGGGGGGCGACGGACGGGGCGGGCGGGCCGGCGGGGTGGTCCATGGCGGCGGCCGGCCGGCGAGGAGGGCGGAGGCGGCTGCGGGCGGTTGGGATTTTTCCCTCCCGCGCGTGCGAAGAAGAGGATAGGGGTTGGACAGGTCCAACCCCCTCCAACCCTCACTTTTAGAGGTTGGGAGGGTGACCCGGGGTCCAACCTCTAAAAATCTTTACGGGTTTAGGGGTTTACGGGTTCTAGTCTACGAGTTTTTTTCGGTCCAACCCGTAAAAAAGCAGTTATTTTTAGAGGTTTGGGGGTTTAGAGGTACTACTAGACATGCTCTTAGAGCAGTTAGGGAAAAAGTCAAACACTAGGAATCAGCCGGTTAAAAGCTAGAAATTATGGGCCGTTTCCGGAGTAGTCCGATCCACTTAACTGAAGGCAGGTCCGATCAGTTTAGCAAAATCGTTTTTGTGTATGTAACATTCTGCCGATCAATGTAGGAGTAGTAAAAAACCTAGGCGCAAATTTTTTGTTTGTGCGTGTAGCAAAATTTTCCGATTTTGTAAAAACTTGCAACGTGTAGCAAACAAATATTGCAACATTTTTGGACACATGTATCAATGTAGCAAAAGTCAACAACGCACGCAATGAATTTCCATTGATGGCGCAAAAATTGTTGGAAATGCTGTGCAACAGAAAAAGAAAACTTTTCAAACAATTGTGTCCAACTCATCCGGCACTGCGGAAACATGTATACAAGTAGGAGTAGCATTGAACGCTTTGCTCGCCTAGCGAGGCAGAGCCTCTCGTGCACCGGAATGGCGCTAGCCCACAACCAAGAGCGGGCAGAGATCACATGGGATGGGAGCGTGGACTCACCGCGTCGTGCCTCAGATCGGACGCGCACGACACGTACGATAGAGCTTACACCAGAATGGAAATGACTGCATGTGCACGATAGAGCTCTTCTACACCGTCCTCTCGGCTGTGCCTTCTCGATGAAGCATTCCAGTGACACGCACACGTCACCCTTCTCGAGATCCAATCATGTCCAGGAAGGAAACATATATAGAGTAGCGATCATGACATATCAGCTAGGTGATGTCCAGGAAGTACTTTGCATTTTATCCGGGGTCTTCCTTGCTGAAGTGATCAAGTGCAGTGCTCGACAACTCTCTTAATTAGGTGGAACCGTGACGTACGAATGAACATTGCTCCTTACGCCATACTTTGTTCTTTGGGTTTTTTTTTATTTACGTGCCCTAATTCGCTTAGTTTTTCCTCAGTCTTTGATACGATGAATTCTTGTTTACTGTGTCCATACTTTAGCCAAATTGTTAGTGGGTTGCTGACTATGTTGTATATGGATGTGTATTGGTAATTGCTAGAATTGAAAATATCTCTGATAAAATTTTGTGTTTTTATCGGTGTTTTGCAGGTTTCACTGTGCATGCTTCTATTGTTGTTGCATTTGTTCAACAATCAATGGGTTCAACTGGGAGACTTGCAGGTTTCACTGTGCATGCTTCTATTGTTGTTGCATTTGTTCAACAATCAATGGGTTCAACTGGGAGACATCACCCTCCCCCCCTCCCCCCATCCCCGTGTCGCTCCCCAGGCGACACCGGGGCAAAAACCACCGCGCTGCCTTCCGAGCTCCCTCTTCCCTCGCCCCCTCGCCGCCGCTGCCGCCGGCGCCAGCTGATACGTCTCCAACGTATCTATAATTTCTTATGTTCCATGCTTATATTATATCAATTGCTACATGTTTTATTCACACTTTATAGCATTTTTATGCATTTTCTGGGACTAACCTATTAACAAGATGCCACAGTGCCAGTTCCTGTTTTCTGCTGTTTTTTATTCCAGAAAAGCTGTTCTGGAAATATTCTCGGAATTGGACGAAACAAAAAGCCAAGGTCCTATTTTTCTGTCACGTACACGGAGTCCGAAGGAGAGACGAAGGGGGGCACCGAGGCGCCCTCACCATGTGGTGGCGCGGGTCCCACCCCTGGCGCGCCGCCACGTGGTGAGGAGCCCTCGGGCCTCCACCGACATCGCCCCTTCGCCTATAAATTGCCTTTCTCGGGAAAACCCTAAACACCCGAGCCTCCATCCACGAAAAGTTCCAGAGCCGCCGCCGTCGTCAACCCTAGCTCGGGAGGGTTCTGAAGCTCTTCCCGGCACCCTGCCGGAGAGGGGAATCATCACCGGAGGGCTCTACATCGCCATGCCTTCCTCCGGAGTGATGTGTGAGTAGTCCACCCCTGGACTATGGGTCCATAGCAGTAGCTAGATGGTTGTCTTCTCCTCTTGTGCCATCATGTTTAGATCTTGTGAGCTGCCTATCATGATCAAGATCATCTTATTGTAATGCTACATGTTGTGTTTGCTGGGATCCGATGAATATTGAATACTATGTCAAGTTGATTATTGATTTATCATGCCTATGTTGTTTATGATCTTGCATGCTCTCCGTTATTAGTGTAGGCTTTGGCCAAGTTTATGCTTGTAACTCCAAGAGGGAGTATTTATGCTAGATAGTGGGTTCATGCCTCCATTTAATCTGGGACAGTGACAGAAAGTTCTAAGGTTGTGGATGTGCTGTTGCTACTAGGGGTAAAACAGCAATGCTTTGTCTAAGGATATTTGTATTGTTTACATTATGCACCATACTTAATGCAATTGTCTGTTGCTTGCAACTTAATACTGGAAGGGGTGGGATGCTAACCTGAAGGTGGACTATTTAGGCACAGATGCATGCTGGATAGCGGTCTGTGTACTTTGTCGTAATGCCCAAGTAAATCTCATAGTGATCATCATGACTTGTATATGCATTGTTATGCACTCTCTATTTTGTCAATTGCCCAGCTGTAATTTGTTTACCCAGCATGTTAGTATTTTATTATGGAGAGACACCACTAGTGAACTGTGGACCCCGGTCCATTCTTTTACATCTGAAATACAACCAACTGCAATCATTGTTCTCTTTAATTCTCTGCAAGCAAACATCATTTTCCACACCACACTTTTAATCCTTTGTTTTCAGCAAGCCGGTGAGATTGACAACCTCACTGTTTCGTTGGGGCAAAGTAGTTTGATTGTCTTGTGTGCAGGTTCCACGTTGGCTGATTCCCTGGTGTTGCGCCGCACATTCAGCACCAACAACCTTCAGAAGACCCTTGACTTCCTACTGGTTCGATTAAACCTTGGTTTCTTACTGAGGGAAAACTTGCTGCTGCACTCATCATACCTTCCTCTTGGGGTTCCCAACGGACGTGTAACTTAACACGCATCAAGCCAGTTTTCTGGCGCCGTTGCCGGGGAAGTCAAACCTTCTGCAAGGGGAGTCTCTCACTTCCAATCTCTTTACTTTGTTTTTGTCTTGCTTATTTTATTTTTACTTTATCTTGTTTGCTTCTTTATATCAAAAACACAAAAAAATTAGTTACTTGCATTTACTTTTATATTTCGGCCTAGCTTTAATTTTGCTAAAATGAGTACTCCTGAGAACACCAAGTTGTGTGACTTCACTAGCACAAACAATAATGATTTCATATGCACTCCTATTGCTCCACCTGCTTCTAAAGCAGACTTTTATGAAATTAAACCTGCTCTGTTAAATCTTGTTATGAAAGAGCAATTTTCTGGTGTTAGTACTGATGATGCTGCTGCTCACCTTAATAATTTTGTTGAACTTTGTGAGATGCAAAAGTATAAGGATATAGATGGAGATATTATTAAACTGAAATTATTCCTTTCTCTTTAAGAGGAAGAGCTAAAGAATGGTTGCTATCTTTGCCTAGAAATAGTATTGATTCATGGACTAAATGCAAAGATGCTTTCATTGGGAAATATTATCCTCCTGCTAAGATTATATCTTTGAGAAGTAGCATTATGAATTTTAAACAATTTGATAATGAGCATGTTGCCCAAGCATGGGAGAGAATGAAATCATTGGTAAAGAATTGTCCCACCCATGGACTGACTGCTTGGATGATCATCCAAACCTTTTATGCAGGACTGAATTTTTCTTCAAGAAACCTTCTGGATTCTGCTGCTGGAGGTACCTTTATGTCCATCACTTTGGGTGCAGCAACAAAGCTTCTTGATGATATGATGATTAATTATTCTGAATGGCACACTGAGAGGACTCCACAAGGTAAGAAGGTAAATTCTGTTGAAGAAACCTCTTCCTTGAGTGATAAGATTGATGTCATTATGTCTATGCTTGTGAATGGTAAATCTCATGTTGATCCAAATAATGTTCCTTTAGCTTCATTGGTTGCTCAAGAAGAGCATGTTGATGTGAACTTCATTAAAAATAATAATTTCAACAACAATGCTTATAGGAATAATTTTGGTAACAACAATTATAAGCCATATCCTTCTAATAGTGGCAATAGTTATGGTAATTCCTATGGTAATTCTTACAACAATAATAGGAGTGTACCCTCTGATCTTGAAGTCATGCTTAAGGAATTTATCAATACCCAAACTGCTTTTAATAAATCTGTTGAGGAAAAGTTTGGCAAAATTGATGTTCTTGCTTCTAAAGTTGATAGCCTTGCTCTTGATGTTGATCTTTTGAAACTGAAAGTTATGCCTAATGAAGTTAAAGATACTAAGACTTTTGCTACTGCCAATGCTATCCAAGTTAAAATTGATAATAATATTAGGATGTTGGCTGAATTGCATGCTAGGTGGGAAAGAGAAGATGAAATTGCTAGAAAGAATAGTATAGCTAGAGTTTGTACTATCACTACCACTAGTAATGCTGAAGCATCACATGTTAGTAAACCTTCTACTATCAATGGTAACATTATTGGTGTTGGCAATGTTTCCACTTCCATTGCAAAACGTTTGAAATTGCCTAAAACCACTGAAACTGTTCCTGATAAAAGTGCTGAAATTTTTCGAACTATGGGGGACAATGGTCCCATTGCTTTAGATGACGATGATCTTGATTTTGATAATTGTAATATTTCTGAAGTTATTATGTTCTTGCAAAAGCTAGCTAGAAGTCCTAATGCTAGTGCTATAAATTTGGCTTTTACAAAACATATTACAAATGCTCTCATGCAAGTTAGGGAAGAGAAATTAAGACATGAAGCTTCTATCCCTAGGAAGTTAGAAGATGGTTGGGAGCCCATCATTAAAATGAAGGTGAATGATTTTGATTGTAATGCTTTATGTGATCTTGGTGCTAGTATCTCTGTTATGCCTAAGAAACTTTATGATATGCTTGATTTACCACCTTTGGAACACTGTTATTTGGATGTTCATCTTGCTGATAATTCTATGAAGAAACCTTTGGGGAGAATTGATAATGTTCATATTATGGTTAACAATAACCTTGTCCCCGTTGATTTTGTTGTTTTGGATATTGAATGCAATGCATCTTGTCCTATTGTTTTGGGAAGACCTTTTCTTCGAACTGTTGGTGCTATTATTGATATGAAAGAAGGGAATATTAGGTATCAATTCCCACTCAAGAAAGGTATGGAACACTTCCCTAGAAAGAGAATGAAGCTACCTTTTGATTCTATTATTAGAACAAATTATGATGTTGATGCTTCTTCTCTTGAGAACACTTGATTTTCACTTTCTGCGCCTAGCTGAAAGGCGTTAAAGAAAAGCGCTTATGGGAGACAACCCATCATTTTATTTCCTGTTATTTTTATTTTATTTGAGTCAAGGAGTGTGCTTACTTCTGTAACAACTCCTTTGTATCTTTATTTTCTTGCAATGTTGTGCCAAGTAAAGTCTCTAGTAGAAAGTTGATGCTAGATTTGGATTTCTGCACAGGGACAGATTTTTGCTGTCCACGGTTTTGAGCTTTATTCACTCCAGAAAAATTGAAAAATTCTGAAAAAATTCGTGCGTGATCCTCAGATATGTACGCAACTTTCATTAGTTTTGAGTTTCTCAATCTGAGCAACTTAAGTGCCTCGAAAAAATTCGTCTTTACGGACTGTTCTGTTTTGACAGATTCTGCCATTTATTTTGCATTGCCTCTTTTACTATGTTTGATTGGATTTCTTTGCTCCAAAAACATCAGTGGCTGTAGCTAATGTCCAGAAGTATTGGTGATGATTGTGTCACTGTAGAATATGAGAATTTTTGATTATGCACTAACCCTCTAATGAGAATTACTTTGAGTTTGGTGTGGCGGAAGTTTTCAAGGATCAAGCGAGAAGGATGATATGATGTGATCAAAAGAGTGAAAAGCCTAAGCTTGGGGATGACTTCTTCATCAACAACTTATCAGGTCATTTCTAGTGAAACTATATTTTAATTCTTCCACATCTTATGTGCTTTACTTGGAGCGTCTGTGTGCTTTTATTTTCGCATTGTTATTTTTATTTTCTGAATAAATTGGATCCTAGCATTCTTGTGTGGGAGAGAGACACGCTCCGCTTTTTCATGTGAATACTCATATTCTTCACTTATATCTGTTGAGTATTCTTATCTAGCTACTGCTATGCTTTTAGCTCCTGTTTTTCATGCATCTCTTATTCAGAGCTGTTAGTTCTTGTAGAGTAATACTCTCTTGTTTCATTTGTAAATTATTTGGAGAGTTTTTGTTGAAATAAGTTGATTGGTGTTTGGTTGGAAACAGAAAATGCAACATGTGGTAGATGGTATATCGAAAAGACACACATATAGATCATTGTCTTGGATAATTTGATACTTGGCAATTGTTTTGAGCTCTCAAGTATTTCATGTTTAAGCTCTTGCATCATGTAGTTAAAAACCTATTAGTAAAGAACTACCGTAGAGCTTGTTGAAATTTTGGTTTGCATGTTTGCTATCTCTAAGGTCTAGATATTTTCTGGTAAAAGTGTTTGAGCAACAAGGAAGACAGTGTAGAGTCTTATAATGCTTGCAATATGTTTTCATGTAAGTCTTGCTGTACCGGTTGATATATTGTGTTTGCTTCAAACAACCTTGCTAGACTAAACTCTATACTGAGAGGGAATGCTTCTCGTGCATCCAAATCCTTGAGCCAAAACCCATGCCATTTGTGTCCACCATAACTACCTATTATGTGGTATTTTCTGCCATTCCAAGTAAATACTTCATGTGCTACCTTTAAACTATTCAAAAGCTATTATCCCTTATTTGTGTCAATGTTTTATAGCTCATGAGGAAGTATGTGGTGTTTTATCTTTCAACCTTGTCATTTACTCTGACAGACTTTCACCAATGGACTAGTGGCATCCGCTTATCCAATAATTTTGCAAAAAGAGCTGGCAAATGGGGTGCCCAGTCCCAATTAATTACAACTTTCACCTTTAATTCTCTTCACATGTTTTGCCCTGATTTACCAGTAAGCAATTTAAAAAGTTGATCATTTAAAATAGACACTCCTCCATGGTATGTGATTGTTGGAAGGCACCCGAGGATTCGGTTAGCCATGGCTTGTGTAAGCAAAGGTTGGGAGGAGTGTCACCCAAATTAAAGTACATGTGTAGACAAAAGAGAAGAGGGATGATCTGCCTTTGGGTAGAAATAACGTCCTTCATGGGAGCCGCTCTTGAAAGTCTGGTTGACAAGGGGGTTAGAGTGCCCACTACCATTCGTTGACAACAACAAACACCTCTCAAAACTTTATTTTTATGCTCTCTATATGATTTCAAAACTTAAAAAGCTCTAGCACATGATTTAATCCCTGCTTCCCTCTGCGAAGGGCCTTTCTTTAACTTTAGGTTGAGTCAGTTTACCTACTCCTTTCTATCTCAGAAGCAAACACTTGTGTCAACTTTGTGTGCAACAATTTTTATATGCTTACTTATTGGACTTATTATATTGCTTTGTGTTGACAATTATCCATGAGATATACAAGTTGAAAGTTGAAAGCAATTGCTGAAACTTAAATCTTCCTTTGTGTTGCTTCAATGCCTTTTACTTAGAATCTATTGCTTTATGAGTTAACTCTTATGCAAAGCTTTTTGATGCTTGTCTTGAAAGTACTATTTATGAAAAGTTTTTGCTTATATGATTCAGTTGTTTACTCATTATCTATTTGTTAGCAAACTATAGACCATTGCCTTGAGTCACTTCATTCATAACATATGCTTTACAATATTATTTGATCAAGATTATGTGGTAGCATGTCACCTAAGAAATTATTTGTTGTTATCGTTTTACCTACTCGAGGTCTAGTAGAACTAAGCTTGGGGATGCTTGATACGTCTCCAACGTATCTATAATTTCCTATGTTCCATGCTTATATTATATCAATTGCTACATCTTTTTTCACACTTTATAGCATTTTTATGCATTTTCTGGGACTAACCTATTAACAAGATGCCACAGTGCCAGTTCCTGTTTTCTGCTGTTTTTGATTCCAGAAAAGCTGTTCTGGAAATATTCTCGGAATTGGACGAAACAAAAAGCCAAGGTCCTATTTTTCTGTCACGTACACGGAGTCCGAAGGAGAGACGAAGGGGGGCACCGAGGCGCCCTCACCATGTGGTGGCGCGGGTCCCACCCCTGGCGCGCCGCCACGTGGTGAGGAGCCCTCGGGCCTCCACCGACATCGCCCCTTCGCCTATAAATTGCCTTTCTCGGGAAAACCCTAAACACCCGAGCCTCCATCCACGAAAAGTTACAGAGCCGCCGCCGTCGTCAACCCTAGCTCGGGAGGGTTCTGAATCTCTTCCCGGCACCCTTCCGGAGAGGGGAATCATCACCGGAGGGATCTACATCGCCATGCCTTCCTCCGGAGTGATGTGTGAGTAGTCCACCCCTGGACTATGGGTCCATAGCAGTAGCTAGATGGTTGTCTTCTCCTTGTGTCATCATGTTTAGATCTTGTGAGCTGCCTATCATGATCAAGATCATCTTATTGTAATGCTACATGTTGTGTTTGCTGGGATCCGATGAATATTGAATACTATGTCAAGTTGATTATTGATTTATCATGCCTATGTTGTTTATGATCTTGCATGCTCTCCGTTATTAGTGTAGGCTTTGGCCAAGTTTATGCTTGTATGTAACAGCCCAAAACTGAGAACCTAAAAACCTGTGTAATTTTTCCACTTTTGTGTTCCTTGCATCATGGCACCCATGCATCATGTTGTTGCTAGGGAATTGTTGCTAGGGAATTGTTGTTGTTGCTAGGGAATTGTTGTGGTTTGGCACCATCTAAAAATAAAATGCCAAACTTGCTCTAACAACTTTCAAAACAATGAAGACACTCATACTTGCAAAACAAAATACCTTGACATCTAAAACTTGTCAAGGAAGTTCCAAGAGTCCGAGAATAATATTTTGAACTTGCTCAAAAATTTCTAAAGGTTTATAATTTGGGAATTTAGCAAAATGCCCTAATCGAGCTCTCTAAACAAATGGTCCAAACTATTTTATTTTGCAACCCCAAATTTTGTGGAGCTTCCACATGTTGTGGGGAGGAAACCCTAATTTTTCCAGATTTTAATAAAATGTTTAAGTGCCTAAACTAAATCGTTGAAACTACTGGGTTTTAAAATTAAAAACAGAAAAGGACCCAACGGTGATGGAAAAATAAGTCCAGGGGGTTCTTTGCAAAGTGCTGTCTTCTTCCTCTGTAGCGACCGAGCCTTGCTCGCGTCGCACCCGCTCATCGCCGTGCTGCTCCCTTCCCCGCTGCCGAGCGTCCGCGCCACCTGGACCTGGATAAGAGGAGCATCCGAAGCCCTCAAACCCTAACCCCAGCCCGGCTCCCTCTCGCTCTCTTCTCTGTTCTCCCGCGACCGAGACGCCGCCATGGCCGCCGAGCTTCGTGCCGTCGCTGTAGGCCTCCTAGAGGCAAGCCGAGACCACCACAAGCTCCGCCGTGTCGTGCTGCTCCTCCACGCGGAAGGAATCGGAGCCAGGAGTCGCGAATCACCGCCGCCGTCAAGTTCTTCTTCGCCTCCGGCCGCGGACGCCGCGGATGAATTCGTCGCCGGCAATCCTCCTTCGACCTCGCCGTCCACGTCGTCGTACTCAGGGTGAGCCGCTACACCTCGCCGTGCCCTCCGTTCGTTCTATCTCTCGCTGTAGCGCCATCGTGCTGTAGACCGTCGACCGCCGCTCGCCGCCGTCGCCGGGCAAGCTCCATTAGCCCTACCCGGGCGCCGCCGCCATGTTTAGGCTCGTCTGGACCCCCTCCGCTGAACCATCTCCTCGCACCCCGCGCGCACGGCCGGACGCGCCCAGAGCGTGGTCGTCGCCGGCCGTGGTTCCCGTCGAGCGCTGCCCCGATGGTAGCTCTTCAGTTTCGTCAGTCGAGCTCGTGTGGAGCAAACCCAAATCGGATAATCTGATTCCCACAAATTCGGATATTCCGAAATCACTCAGTACTCCAGTTTCCCTCGATCGGATAATCCGATGAATCAAAATCCGGATAATCCGAGAAACATCAGAACGCTGGAAAACTAATAAGAGGCTGGAAAAATATGGTAGACTTGGAAAATTCATAACTTTTGTTCTGTCATTCCAAATGGAGCAAATAAGGTGTTTTAAATTTGTCTTAACAAACTTTACACATCCATATTTTTTTGGGCACTTTTGAGCATTTTAAATCCTCTGTTGTTGAAGTACTAAAAATGGCAGAACTGAAATGCGACTTTGGAAATTCATTTTTAATTCATAATAACTCCAAAATTATGTTGAATGGCTCAAAATGTTCAGTGGAACATTTGCCATCTATTCTCAAGTATTGCCAACCAATAATGAACTTTGGTAATGTTAATAAGTTGCACTTCCCTAAAATGACAAATTCAAATAGCAATTTGAAATACTCACCAAATATTCATAATTGCTCCGAAAATTGCAAACAACATATCACAATGTTCAGCAAGTTAAATACTAACAAAAACATCATTCTCATGCATGTACAATCATTTTGTGGAACTGGTCATAACTAGAACAACATGTTGGACATTAAGATAAATATGGGTGGTTAACCGAATAACTCCTAAATATACTTCGGGACCCCATTTAACTTGATGAATCTGTCTAGGATCCCTTAGTTGCATTAAAATGTCATATCATCATTTTTGTATGCATTGCACAATTGCCATGTGTTGATTGTTGTTTTTGCTTTCCGGTGTTGTTTGCTCTCCGGTAGATCACGAGTTCGGAGTTGAGCATCATTACTCCGACGAGCAGTTTGACTACTCCGCTCAACAAGGCAAGCGTAATCCCCCCTCTGAGCATATCTTATCCTATTTTCCGCAAATATTTTCTCCACTATAATATTGCATGCGGTTCCAAATGTCAATTTATTGGATTAGAGTATCCTATAGTTGCATTACGTTTCCGATGCCATTACCTGTTTCCCTCCTTTTATCCATAGGTTTGTATTGTTGGCCGAGATACTTAACTATGCTATGTTGATGCTTAGCCATGCTTAGTAAATGCTTAGCTGTACGATGGATGGTTCATGTTGGAAACAGGTGATGAATTGTTCAGATGATGGTGGAGAATTGTGGTGACGGATAATAAAATGCTTAAAGGTGGGGATGAGAGGCCACTGTGGTTGTGGTGCTTTGTCTCGTTCCCGTCGCCTAGGTGCGAGTTCTTTACCTCTTAAACCAAGACTGAGCGTGCAACCATGCGTGAGGCCTATGCATTCGCAGTGCAGGAACCCTCATAGACTAAATAACTCGGGCGGGGCTAGCCAGGGTTCTCTAGTTCGGGCTTCCATTTGCACGTGCGTGATGATGGTGGTTGAACTGAGATGAGGATGGTGGTGTTAGGAAAATGAGTGGCCATGGGGCAGGGTGTTGTGATCTTGTGTCCTGCCGCCACCGATGATCCTGGAAGGTCCTTAACGAGGGAGAAGTCGACACCGCTCCCACCCAGCCGGCTTTCCAAGGAAGAGAGCTAATTGTACAGGTAATGGGCCGGACGGTACGCGTGGCAAACATTGTACACCCCTGCAGGGTTAAATCTTTTCGAAAAGCCGTGTCCGCGGTTATGGACGACTTGGGAAAAGACGATAAGATCATAGAATAACTTGAACGGAATGATTAAAAACTGGGTACTAGAGGTACCACTCAAGAATGCAAGGTTGATTTCCTCGAGGGTGATTCGGGGAGGTGCCTTTGATGAACAGGTACAGTGGTTGATGATAGTTGAAGATGAGAAAAGGGATCAGGAAAAGAGTCACTTCTTACCCCCTTTTTAAAATACTCTGAATAGTCGATTGCCATTGAGTTATGTTTTCATAAATAAAATCAGCTTTATGCAAAACAGCCATAAAACTTTGAAAGCCTCATCGAGCTAAAGCTCTATATTTAATCTTGCGAGTTCGTCGAACTCAACGTCGTTTGTTTGTTTCAGAGGATGACTTCACCGACCTCGAAGGTGGGTTCTTTGTGGACGTCGACGAGTAGTCTGGGGTTCCCAGGTGGCAGCTTGGGACATCCCGGAACAGCTGGCGCTGGATGTTTATCTGTAGGCCTCTTAGGCCATAATTTGGTTCTTGTTGTTTAGAACAACCTAATTTGCTTCCGCTTGTTGTAATGTTGGGTCTGTGAGATCTTCATGATGTCCTCGATCAACCTCCTCAAGAAAGAAGCCACCTGAAGTGAGAAGATCGTGTAGTACCGTTGTAACCCTTTTCCCTCTTTCCTACTCTAAGAATCTCGGGACGAGATTCCTGTAAGGGGTAGAATTGTAACAGCCCAAAACTGAGAACCTAAAAACCTGTGTAATTTTTCCACTTTTGTGTTCCTTGCATCATGGCACCCATGCATCATGTTGTTGCTAGGGAATTGTTGTTGTTGCTAGGGAATTGCTGTGGTTTGGCACCACCTAAAAATAAAATGCCAAACTTGCTCTATCAACTTTCAAAACAATGAAGACACTCATACTTGCAAAACAAAATACCTTGACATCTAAAACTTGTCAAGGAAGTTCCAAGAGTCCGAGAATAATATTTTGAACTTGCTCAAAAATTTCTAAAGGTTTATAATTTGGAAATTTGGCAAAATGCCCCAATCGAGCTCTCTAAACAAAAGTGGTCCAAACTATTTTATTTTGCAACCCCAAATTTTGTGGAGCTTCCACATGTTGTGGGGAGGAAACCCTTATTTTTCCAGATTTTAATAAAATGTTTAAGTGCCTAAACTAAATCGTTGAAACTACTGGGTTTTAAAATTAAAAACAGAAAAGGACCCAACGGTGATGGAAAAATAAGTCCAGGGTTCTTTGCAAAGTGCTGTCTTCTTCCTCTGTAGCGACCGAGCCTTGCTCGCGTCGCACCCGCTCATCGCCGTGCTGCTCCCTTCCCCTGCCGAGCGTCCGCGCCACCTGGACCTGGATAAGAGGAGCATCCGAAGCCCTCAAACCCTAACCCCAGCCCGGCTCCCTCTCGCTCTTCTCTGTTCTCCCCCGCGACCGAGACGCCACCATGGCCGCCGAGCTTCGCGCCGTCGCTGTAGGCCTCCCCGAGGCAAGCCGAGACCACCAAAGATCCGCCGTGTCGTGCTGCTCCTCCACGCAGAAGGAATCGGAGCCAGGAGTCGCGAATCGCCGCCGCCGTCAAGTTCTTCTTCGCCTCCGGCCGCGGACGCCGCGGATGAATTCGTCGCCGGCAATCCTCCTTCGACCTCGCCGTCCACGTCGTCGTACTCAGGGTGAGCCGCTGCACCTCGCCGTGCCCTCCGTTCGTTCTATCTCTTGCTGTAGCGCCATCGTGCTGTAGACCGTCGACCGCCGCTCGCCGCCGTCGCCGGGCAAGCTCCATTAGCCCTACCCGGGCGCCGTCGCCATGTTTAGGCTCGTCTGGACCCCCTCCGCTGAACCCTCCCTCGCACCCCGCGCGCACGGGCGGACGCGCCCAGAGCGTGGTCGTCGCCGGCCGTGGTTCCCGTCGAGCGCTGCCCCGATGGTAGCTCTTCAGTTTCGTCAGTCGAGCTCGTGTGGAGCAAACCCAAATCGGATAATCTGATTCCCACAAATTCGGATATTCCGAAATCACTCAGTACTCCAGTTTCCCTCGATCGGATAATCCGATGAATCGAAATCCGGATAATCCGAGAAACATCAGAACGCTGGAAAACTAATAAGAGGCTGGAAAAATATGGTAGACTTGGAAAATTCATAACTTTTGTTCTGTCATTCCAAATGGAGCAAATAAGGTGTTTAAAAATTTGTCTTAACAAACTTTACACATCCATATTTTATTTGGGCACTTTTGAGCATTTTAAATCCTCTGTTGTTGAAGTACTAAAAATGGCAGAACTGAAATGCGACTTTGGAAATTCATTTTTAATTCATAATAACTCCAAAATTATGTTGAATGGCTCAAAATGTTCAGAGGAACATTTGCCATCTATTCTCAAGTATTGCCAACCAATAATGAACTTTGGTAATGTTAATAAGTTGCACTTCCCTAAAATGACAAATTCAAATAGCAATTTGAAATACTCACCAAATATTCATAATTGCTCCGAAAATTGCAAACAACATATCACAATGTTCAGCAAGTTAAATACTAACAGAAAACATCATTCTCATGCATGTACAATCATTTTGTGGAACTGGTCATAACTAGAACAACATGTTGGACATTAAGATAAATATGGGTGGTTAACCGAATAACTCCTAAATATACTTCAGGACCCCATTTAACTTGATGAATCTGTCTAGGATCCCTTAGTTGCATTAAAATGTCATATCATCATTTTTGTATGCATTGCACAATTGCCATGTGTTGATTGTTGTTTTTGCTTTCCGGTGTTGTTTGCTCTCCTAGATCACGAGTTCGGAGTTGAGCATCATTACTCCGACGAGCAGTTTGACTACTCCGCTCAACAAGGCAAGCGTAATCCCCCCTCTGAGCATATCTTATCCTATTTTCCGCAAATATTTTCTCCACTATAATAGTGCATGCGGTTCCAAATGTCAATTTATTGGATTAGAGTATCCTATAGTTGCATTACGTTTCCGATGCCATTACCTGTTTCCCTCCTTTTATCCATAGGTTTGTATTGTTGGCCGAGATACTTAACTATGCTATGTTGATGCTTAGCCATGCTTAGTAAATGCTTAGCTGTACGATGGATGGTTCATGTTGGAAACAGGTGATGAATTGTTCAGATGATGGTGGAGATTGTGGTGACGGATAATAAAATGCTTAAAGGTGGGGATGAGAGGCCACTGTGGTTGTGGTGCTTTGTCTCGTTCCCGTCGCCTAGGTGCGAGTTCTTTACCTCTTGAACCAAGACTGAGCGTGCAACCATGCGTGAGGCCTATGCATTCGCAGTGCAGGAACCCTCATAGACTAAATAACTCGGCGGGGCTAGCCAGGGTCCTCTAGTTCGGGCTTCCATTTGCACGTGCGTGATGATGGTGGTTGAACTGAGATGAGGATGGTGGTGTTAGGAAAATGAGTGGCCGTGGGGCAGGGTGTTGTGATCTTGTGTCCTGCCGCCACTGATGATCCTGGAAGGTCCTTAACGAGGGAGAAGTCGACACCGCTCCCACCCAGCCGGCTTTCCAAGGAAGAGAGCTAATGTACAGGTAATGGGCCGGACGGTACGCGTGGCAAACATTGTACACCCCTGCAGGGTTAAATCTTTTCGAAAAGCCGTGTCCGCGGTTATGGACGACTTGGGAAAGGACGATAAGATCATAGAATAACTTGAACGGAATGATTAAAAACTGGGTACTAGAGGTACCACTCAAGAATGCAAGGTTGACTTCCTCGAGGGTGATTCGGGGAGGTGCCTTTGATGAACAGGTACAGTGGTTGATGATAGTTGAAGATGAGAAAAGGGATCAGGAAAAGAGTCACTTCTTACCCCCTTTTTAAAATACTCTGAATCGATTGCCATTGAGTTATGTTTTCATAAATAAAATCAGCTTTATGCAAAACAGCCATAAAACTTGAAAGCCTCATCGAGCTAAAGCTCTATATTTAATCTTGCGAGTTCGTCGAACTCAACGTCGTTTGTTTTGTTTCAGAGGATGACTTCACCGACCTCGAAGGTGGGTTCTTTGTGGACGTCGACGAGTAGTCTGGGGTTCCCAGGTGGCAGCTTGGGACATCCCGGAACAGCTGGCGCTGGATGTTTATCTGTAGGCCTCTTAGGCCATAATTTGGTTCTTGTTGTTTAGAACAACCTAATTTGCTTCCGCTTGTTGTAATGTTGGGTCTGTGACCTCTGGTTGTCATTTGCTATCTTTCTCTATTATAAGAGTTGAACTATAATGATTTGTGTCGTAGAGTCTGTGATGTGCCAGTTGTTCCACAAGTCTTGATCTCTCTATTATGCTTTGATAGTGTGTCCGGTGGTATCGGATAACCGGGGACACAGTATCACTGTATAGCAGTCGGGTCGGGGCGCCACAAGTTGTATCAGAGCCGACTGCCTGTAGGAAACCCTTCTACTGGTCGATGTTGAGTCTAGTTTGTGAAAATATTTTTAACCTAAAAATGAGTTGTGAAAAACCATCTTAGGATTCTTTTTACTCCTCGTCTGGTTACACTCTAATCTCGGAGCAATCTTACCTCGATTTGAGTTAAAGGTTTTACTTCTCATATGTTACTTCAAATGATTAGGAACGGGTGTGGGTTCGACCTTTAGTGTTATGTGTCACGTTGCTCCCGCTGCGTTACAATCAGATATCATCTCAGATGTTTCTACCGAGTCTAATCATTCTCCTCTGCTGGGTTTTAACCCAAGGTCTTGAACCGAAGGTCCCGGATTGTGCTGTGATTCTGGCATGTTGGATTGTGTGGGTTGTTACCCATGTGATCGTTATGCTAATGATTCTCGGCACATGAAGCTGACCTTTCACCCAAGTCCTTTATTTGGTCTGGGTGGTAAATGGCTGAACCTTAGTTTACCCCACCTCGTGGCTATGTAACTTTAGCTTTCCCTTAGCCTTGCTTTAGGTTCTGTCTTGGAACCATCGGGGTTACGACCAAGATTCCCCTAGTGAGTCTCCCAACTATGTTCGTGACTCTGCTGCATCTCTCCTTTTGGGCATGGTTATCACAATTGAGTAATAACCGGTGCATCTCCAACATCTTAGGATTCTCCTGAGCATGTTTCTTACTCTGATCCGCGTTCCAACCTTTGTCTGTCAGTTGACAGTCAAGTTTTATCGTGCGTTGGTAGGTTCCGATGCAAGTCACTCTCTTGATCCGTCAAGACTTTCCACTTCGTCTTGATTAGGAGAAACAAACTCCAGTACCTCGTCCACTTCTCGGACCAGGTCAAAGTATTGTAATCCTCAGAATGAGGCCTTGTTTAGCTTTTTTCTGCTCCACCTTAAATGTGTCACCCTCTTTGATATCAGGGTATCGTATTGAGTATCATGATCCCCTTGATGAAGTGATGCTCTACCCTTTGTTACTCTCCGATCTCCGAGTGACTTATTACTCCAGAGTGATGAGACGTGAGTAATAATGTAACTATCGGATATTCTCAGCAGTTCTTACTGCGCAAAAATCCAAGGACATTTATTGTCCTCCTTAGCATGATTGGTTAGCCAATCAATAAGTTGAGTTTGACAGTGCTACCAAGTCAGTTGGCTCTGATGCACTCCCTCGGTCAAAGAGCCAGGTTCGTGCCGAAGCTCCCAAGACCACCTCGTTGTGCCTTGAAAGGCATGATCCTCTCTTGAACTCAAGATCCACCGGTATGTCGTGATATCCTATATGTGGATCGTGTTATTCTGGGGGTCTTTCCAGAAGTATCGCCAGGTTGTCACCTGACCGTGGTGTTGAGCTTATGAGTAAGCTGGTTCTCTGAACAACTCCCTTCTCCAAGAAAATCGTGCTGGATGTCCAGAATTATTCGTTGAGCTTAAACAACTTGGGGAGTTAAAAGACAAAAGCTCTATCTGATATAGTTCCTTCTCAATGGGATGTCTAGTCTGCCCGTGTTGAAGTGAGGTGGTATCTACTCTTTGGTAATGCTAACCTCTAAATCTTTTGATTTGAATTGGGCTATCGTCAAATCAAACTCAGGCTAACTTACTAAATGTGTTAGTCTGACCAATACTTATGCCCGTCCATGCAACATATGAGTCTACCGTCTGGAGTATCTGGATAAGTTTGTTGTTGAGCCCATCAACTACATTCTTACTCTCTCCATGTTTGAGGAGATTTATATTGGATATTGGGCGTTAGCATTGGAAACTTGTTAGCACCAACTTTGTGTCGACACAAGGTATGTGTTCTGGAAGTTAGAAGTGACTTTCTCTGGTTCACGTGCAATTGCTGAAAGATGTCGCCGTGGATCTGAGTAAATTGTCTGGTTTCCTCGGAGTCATCTCCGGTCAATCATGCATATGCAGAGGATTCCTGGAATGGTATGGTGTTACCTCTATTCCTTGAGAATTTCATCTATGCATCCAGGCCACTGCTTGAATTGTTCCAGAAGGAGAGGAAGTCTGAGAACCTCTTTGTCTTCTAATGGTGTTTCCCATCAAGGACTAAATCGTGTCTCGTTGCAAGTAAATCAAGTAGGGCAGCTGTCTTCTGACAAGTTGCTAATACTTGAGTTCCGCAATCTCGTTCCTCCTTGGAGTTAGACCTTCTAATCCAGCTCCTGGGGTTCTAGCAAATGTAATCCGTTACTATCCTTTGCAAAGCTTCCTATTCCTACCGGTGCTGAGTCCAAAGTATCTCTACACCTAACTAGATCTGACTCTCAATCAGAAACGATAGTTGGTGATCCTCAAGAAGCTTGTTCCCGATGTCTAGAAAAATCAAGAAGTGTTCCTGATTCTAACGTTCCTGGAGTTTCTAAAGTTCTCTCGGTCCCTCTTCATGATCCTTCTCTCGTGGGTTGAAATGCTCCTCCGCGAGGAAGGTTCTCCCCAAGTGGCCTAGTGAAGGTTACCTCTTTATCCGTCGGAATCTTGTTCTAACGTTTTTTTTTTCCTCGGAGTCTTAAGCCCTTGTGCAAAGTTCATATTCTCAACCTGTTGAGAAACAGTTGTCTACCAACTGGAAACTCCTTATCAATCTCCCGTCACCCGCATGTGTCTCCTAACTGTCAATCCAAGGGATGCTTGAAGTCTCATCCTAGGATTCTACTAGGAGGTACCTGATCGTGGTAGATTCACCAAGATCCATCCTTCCGGAAAAGTTTCCTTCTTCCTATGGGGTACTTTGATAGTGACCTCGAAGTGAAGCAGATGAAGATCTTCATGATGTCCTCGATCAACCTCCTCAAGAAAGAAGCCACCTGAAGTGAGAAGATCGTGTAGTACCGTTGTAACCCTTTTCCCTCTTTCCTACTCTAAGAATCTCGGGAAGAGATTCCTGTAAGGGGGTAGAATTGTAACAGCCCAAAACTGAGAACCTAAAAACCTGTGTAATTTTTCCACTTTTGTGTTCCTTGCATCATGGCACCCATGCATCATGTTGTTGCTAGGGAATTGTTGCTAGGGTATTGTTGTTGTTGCTAGGGAATTGTTGTGGTTTGGCACCACCTAAAAATAAAATGCCAAACTTGCTCTAACAACTTTCAAAACAATGAAGACACTCATACTTGCAAAACAAAATACCTTGACATCTAAAACTTGTCAAGGAAGTTCCAAGAGTCCGAGAATAATATTTTGAACTTGCTCAAAAATTTCTAAAGGTTTATAATTTGGAAATTTGGCAAAATGCCCTAATCGAGCTCTCTAAACAAAAGTGGTCCAAACTATTTTATTTTGCAACCCCAAATTTTGTGGAGCTTCCACATGTTGTGGGGAGGAAACCCTAATTTTTCCAGATTTTAATAAAATGTTTAAGTGCCTAAACTAAATCGTTGAAACTACTGGGTTTTAAAATTAAAAACAGAAACGGACCCAACGGTGATGGAAAAATAAGTCCAGGGGGTTCTTTGCAAAGTGTTGTCTTCTTCCTCTGTAGCGACCGAGCCTTGCTCGCGTCGCACCCGCTCATCGCCGTGCTGCTCCCTTCCCCGCTGCCGAGCGTCCGCGCCACCTGGACCTGGATAAGAGGAGCATCCGAAGCCCTCAAACCCTAACCCCAGCCCGGCTCCCTCTCGCTCTCTTCTCTGTTCTCCCCGCGACCGAGACGCCGCCATGGCCGCCGAGCTTCGCGCCGTCGCTGTAGGCCTCCCCGAGGCAAGCCGAGACCACCACAAGCTCCGCCGTGTCGTGCTGCTCCTCCACGCGGAAGGAATCGGAGCCAGGAGTCGCGAATCGCCGCCGCCGTCAAGTTCTTCTTCGCCTCCGACCGCGGACGCCGCGGATGAATTCGTCGCCGGCAATCCTCCTTCGACCTCGCCGTCCACGTCGTCGTACTCAGGGTGAGCCGCTGTACCTCGCCGTGCCCTCCGTTCGTTCTATCTCTCGCTGTAGCGCCATCGTGCTGTAGACCGTCGACCGCCGCTCGCCGCCGTCGCCGGGCAAGCTCCATTAGCCCTACCCGGGCGCCGCCGCCATGTTTAGTCTCGTCTGGACCCCCTCCGCTGAACCCTCTCCTCGCACCCCGCGCACGGGCGGACGCGCCCAGAGCGTGGTCGTCGCCGGCCGTGGTTCCCGTCGAGCGCTGCCCCGATGGTAGCTCTTCAGTTTCGTCAGTCGAGCTCGTGTGGAGCAAACCCAAATCGGATAATCTGATTCCCACAAATTCGGATATTCCGAAATCACTCAGTACTCCAGTTTCCCTCGATCGGATAATCCGATGAATCAAAATCCGGATAATCCGAGAAACATCAGAACGCTGGAAAACTAATAAGAGGCTGGAAAAATATGGTAGACTTGGAAAATTCATAACTTTTGTTCTGTCATTCCAAATGGAGCAAATAAGGTGTTTAAAAATTTGTCTTAACAAACTTTACACATCCATATTTTATTTGGGCACTTTTGGGCATTTTAAATCCTCTGTTGTTGAAGTACTAAAAATGGCAGAACTGAAATGCGACTTTGGAAATTCATTTTTAATTCATAATAACTCCAAAATTATGTTGAATGGCTCAAAATGTTCAGAGGAACATTTGCCATCTATTCTCAAGTATTGCCAACCAATAATGAACTTTGGTAATGTTAATAAGTTGCACTTCCCTAAAATGACAAATTCAAATAGCAATTTGAAATACTCACCAAATATTCATAATTGCTCCGAAAATTGCAAACAACATATCACAATGTTCAGCAAGTTAAATACTAATAGAAAACATCATTCTCATGCATGTACAATCATTTTGTGGAACTGGTCATAACTAGAACAACATGTTGGACATTAAGATAAATATGGGTGGTTAACCGAATAACTCCTAAATATACTTCGGGACCCCATTTAACTTGATGAATCTGTCTAGGATCCCTTAGTTGCATTAAAATGTCATATCATCATTTTTGTATGCATTGCACAATTGCCATGTGTTGATTGTTGTTTTTGCTTTCCGGTGTTGTTTGCTCTCCGGTAGATCACGAGTTCGGAGTTGAGCATCATTACTCCGACGAGCAGTTTGACTACTCCGCTCAACAAGGCAAGCGTAATCCCCCCTCTGAGCATATCTTATCCTATTTTCCGCAAATATTTTCTCCACTATAATAGTGCATGCGGTTCCAAATGTCAATTTATTGGATTAGAGTATCCTATAGTTGCATTACGTTTCCGATACCATTACCTGTTTCCCTCCTTTTATCCATAGGTTTGTATTGTTGGCCGAGATACTTAACTATGCTATGTTGATGCTTAGCCATGCTTAGTAAATGCTTAGTTGTACGATGGATGGTTCATGTTGGAAACAGGTGATGAATTGTTCAGATGATGGTGGAGAATTGTGGTGACGGATAATAAAATGCTTAAAGGTGGGGATGAGAGGCCACTGTGGTTGTGGTGCTTTGTCTCGTTCCCGTCGCCTAGGTGCGAGTTCTTTACCTTTTGAACCAAGACTGAGCGTGCAACCATGCGTGAGGCCTATGCATTCGCAGTGCAGGAACCCTCATAGACTAAATAACTCGGGCGGGGCTAGCCAGGGTCCTCTAGTTCGGGCTTCCATTTGCGCGTGCGTGATGATGGTGGTTGAACTGAGATGAGGATGGTGGTGTTAGGAAAATGAGTGGCCGTGGGGCAGGGTGTTGTGATCTTGTGTCCTGCCGCCTCTGATGATCCTGGAAGGTCCTTAACGAGGGAGAAGTCGACACCGCTCCCACCTAGCCGGCTTTCCAAGGAAGAGAGCTAATTGTACAGGTAATGGGCCGGACGGTACGCGTGGCAAACATTGTACACCCCTGCAGGGTTAAATCTTTTCGAAAAGCCGTGTCCGCGGTTATGGACGACTTGGGAAAGGATGATAAGATCATAGAATAACTTGAACGGAATGATTAAAAACTGGGTACTAGAGGTACCACTCAAGAATGCAAGGTTGACTTCCTCGAGGGTGATTCGGGGAGGTGCCTTTGATGAACAGGTACAGTGGTTGATGATAGTTGAAGATGAGAAAAGGGATCAGGAAAAGAGTCACTTCTTACCCCCTTTTTAAAATACTCTGAATAGTCGATTGCCATTGAGTTATGTTTTCATAAATAAAATCAGCTTTATGCAAAACAGCCATAAAACTTTGAAAGCCTCATCGAGCTAAAGCTCTATATTTAATCTTGCGAGTTCATCGAACTCAACGTCGTTTGTTTTGTTTCAGAGGATGACTTCACCGACCTCGAAGGTGGGTTCTTTGTGGACGTCGACGAGTAGTCTGGGGTTCCCAGGTGGCAGCTTGGGACATCCCGGAACAGCTGGCGCTGGATGTTTATCTGTAGGCCTCTTAGGCCATAATTTGGTTCTTATTGTTTAGAACAACCTAATTTGCTTCCGCTTGTTGTAATGTTGGGTCTGTGACCTCTGGTTGTCATTTGCTATCTTTCTCTATTATAAGAGTTGAACTATAATAATTTGTGTCGTAGAGTCTGTGATGTGCCAGTTGTTCCACAAGTCTTGATCTCTCTATTATGCTTTGATAGTGTGTCCGGTGGTATCGGATAACCGGGGACACAGTATCACTGTATAGCAGTCGGGTCGGGGCGCCACATTGTGACTCCAAGAGGGAGTATTTATGCTAGATAGTGGGTTCATGCCTCCATTTAATCTGGGACAGTGACAGAAAGTTCTAAGGTTGTGGATTTGCTGTTGCTACTAGGGGTAAAACAACAATGCTTTGTCTAAGGATATTTGTATTGTTTACATTATGCACCATACTTAATGCAATTGTCTGTTGCTCGCAACTTAATACTGGAAGGGGTGCGGATGCTAACCTGAAGGTGGACTATTTAGGCACAGATGCATGCTGGATAGCGGTCTGTGCACTTTGTCGTAATGCCCAAGTAAATCTCATAGTGATCATCATGACTTGTATATGCATTGTTATGCACTCTCTATTTTGTCAATTGCCCAGCTGTAATTTGTTTACCCAGCATGTTAGTATTTTATTATGGAGAGACACCACTAGTGAACTGTGGACCCCGGTCCATTCTTTTACATCTGAAATACAACCTACTGCAATCATTGTTCTCTTTAATTCTCTGCAAACAAACATCATTTTCCACACCACACTTTTAACCCTTTGTTTTCAGCAAGCCGGTGAGATTGACATCCTCACTGTTTCGTTGGGACAAAGTAGTTTGATTGTCTTTGTGCAGGTTCCACGTTGGCACCGGAATCCCTGGTGTTGCGCCGCACTACACTCCTGCACCAACAACCTTCAGAAGACCCTTGACTTCCTACTGGTTCGATTAAGCCTTGGTTTCTTACTGAGGGAAAACTTGTTGCTGCACTCATCACACCTTCCTCTTGGGGTTCCCAACGGACGTGTAACTTAACACGCATCACCAGCCGCGGTGGCGGCGGGCCCCCTGCAGACAAAGGCTGTGGGGGGCGGTCCTTCCTCTTCGCTGCGCGTCGCGCCGACGGCCGGCCGCTTCTGTTGGGGGGCGAAGGCCGTGTCACCGGCGTCTGGAGGCCGGGGCGGTGGCCCCGGGTGCGGTTGGTCGCTGCGGTCGTCGCTCCTCGACGGCACAGCGGATGGGTGCGTCGTTTCGGCTTGGGGCGCCGTCGGCCTCGATCTACATCTCCAGATCTTCCCGGAGGTCGGCGGCGCTCGTCTGCGCCTGGATGCGGCCATGGCGGGTGGCGGGCGTCATGGGGTGGCGCCGTCGACGCTCTGCGCCTGCTCTGGGCGCCGCAACAGGAGGTTGCGGGCCCGATCTGGGCCCGATCTGGGCCCGTGTCAGGCCGGGCGGTCCACGGTAGTTTGGAGCTTCGCGTCGGTCCTCAGTAGCGGGCATGGATGCCTCCTGCGGCCAGGAGAACTGGGGACCAGGATGTCGGGGCGGCGGCCCCGGAACAGCAGCGACGTCGGTGGCTCCGGTGAGACGCACCTGCCGCGGTGAGAGGTGTCGCGGCCAGATGTGTTCTTCGCCGGGGTCGGTGGTCGTCGGCGAGGTTTGTGTGGCACACTGCTCTGACTGCTGGGGCTCGTGCTCAGTAGGGTGCCGACGTTCCAGGCGAAAGCCTCGCACTAGCCTCGGGCTGGTGCCGACGATGACGGGCCTTCGCGCGTCGCCCTCCTTCCTGAAGGCATCGTCGTGGGAACCCAGCCCCTCCCACATCATGAAGGCCAAGGTATCCTCGGGTAAAAACCCAAACTCCATTGGAGTGGGCGGTGACGGCGACCACGTCGTTTTCTTCTTGGAGACACCGTCTTGAGGTCCTTTGTGCCTTGTGGGAGTCGGAGGATGCCGGGGCGGCGGCCCCGGACGGTGGATGTGCGCCGAGGCGGCGGCCTCGGAAAGCGCTGCGCCCATGGCCCTATGAGGCAGGGACCGTGGTTCTGCTCGTTGCGGCGACGAAGCGGTGTCACAAGGGTGGCTCGTTTTGTGGTCTTTTGTTTTTGTGGCATTTTTCTCTTCATTTTCTTCTCCGTTATTCATTTGCCCAAGGGCTAACTTGTACAGTTCTACCTGCTATCAATAGAAAAGCCAGCAATTGTTGGATCTTTCAAAAAAAAAACAATCAATGGGCTCTGGGTGGGTAAATGGTCAGGTAGGATCACTTTTGGTGATCCATAATTGGAGAGTTTTAGTAGGTTGTCAGCGTGCATATACCTGACATGGTTGAATCTTGAGTGTCCTTACTTCTTCCATGTGATGTTTATTATTGCCGACCCTCTTTGAGATTTATCTATTGCCGCTGCTATTTCTGCAATGTTGTTTTACTGAGAATCAGTGACTGGTGGTATCCTGTATCTATGTTTTTTATGCCTGGCATGTGAAATGTAGATCTGGTGAGGCGTCGATCCGAAATATCAGGAAACTAAACGTAAGTCCGTGTTTTGTCCCCATTGTGCGGACACATATTTGGAGGGTGCCGCTGGAGATCCTCTAATGGGCTCGTTCAACTTGTCTTGCAGTTTGTCAACTGCTTCAGTGTGTCTAGTCACTTATCTTCTTGAGTTTGAGTGTCGTTGTTTATCGTTGTCTTTCGTTCCAGAATTGGAGTGTTTTAGGTTAGCATCTGATTTTGTTCTTCCAAGGTTGTTGTCAGTTTACTATGGTGCCTTCCATCGAGGAGTAGAACCTGGTTGCAGTTGTGAGTGTCAATGCAACTTACCAGATCGGTTGATCTGTTGTTGTTTCAGCAACATGGGCAGATTAAAATGATGTTTAACTGAACAGCTTTTGAGACCTGCAAGAGTTTCACCAAATTCCTGTAATTATAACTATGTGTGCTGGACGATATGTCGAATCTCATTTACTCTGGCAAAGGATGTTCATCACAGCTTTTGTTTTCCCGAATGAATGACATGCAGATGTTGATATCCACTAAACCAATTACTCCCCTTGACTAATAATTTGACCAATTAAATATGAGAACAGTATATTGTTGGAAACTTCTTTCAAATGGGAATCCAACAATATACTTTTTTTTGGAATAAAACTCACATTTTATTGGTCGAAGTTAGACCCAAAATATCAAGTGATACAGAGGAGTACCAATAACACTCTTCTCTAACATGAGTAAATTTGGAAAATATCACCCAATCTCTAAAGCATCATTGGAATTTAATGAACCTTCACAGTTTGCAAACAAAAAAAGTTAGCAACTCAAAGATAACAGCCAGAGTAAGATATTTACAATGCGATGCTCAGTACATAAACAAACAAACTTGGTACATACAAAATCAAAACACGACGGCAAGCATGAACGGAAGCAGAGCAAGTTATGCACTGCATGATTGAAGGAACTAAAAAAGTTGCGAAGAAGCCTAAAATTAAACTAAGCAACAGTATTTTCTTCGAAGCGTTTTATGAGACCATGGAGGTTTAAACAGCAGCCGCTGGGACTAGGCTTTCGCCATGTGCTGGACGAAAGATATTCTCAGAGTCGACAGACACAGGAGCCTTTTCTGGAATGTCTTCATACGCCGCATCATGCACACCGAGAGCAGCACGGCCAGACGGATCAAGGAGTTTGGACCAGGCGGCGTCCCATTCGACAGCTTTAGCAGTGCTGCATGCCACACTGGGACCTCCTGGTACCGTTAACCTAGCAGCATTCTGCAGAATGGAAGTGCTAGTTAAGTGGAGAGCAAGCTTTTTTTTATGCGAAAAAATAGCTCTGAATATCATGATAAGAGTAAACGCTGGTTGTAGCTTCTGGACCTTGGGATAGAATTTCTCGAATACTGTCCTGTAATAGTAGGCTTCTTTTGTTGTGGGTGTGTTCTCAGGGTAAACAAAGCTAGCGTTCATCATCATGGAATCCGACACCTGGACATGAACAGAAAAATTGTCAATTCTGACAGGGGTAATGTGATACGTAATCACTGTATGTCAAATAAATAAGCAGCTGGACTTTGAATAGTTTGACAAAGAAATGATGGTATACATGTTCGTTAGCATGGTCCTTCAGTCCATCAATCCAACTGTAACCAACACCATCACTGAATTGCTCCTTTTGCCTGTAAAGAATATGCTGTGCACAGAAAATATACCTTCCCTATGAGCATAGAAGCAAGTTTGTGCAAGTAACAGCAAATTTAACACGATTAAAAGATGAACTTCTCCAACCTTGGGTAAATAGGGCTTCTCTTCATCATCAAATGCATTACGCAGAACCCATTTCTCGATCCGGCCAAGATCGCGGTTTATCTATAAAAATCATAATGATAAATATAAGAAAGCGATAATGCTAGTTAAAGTAAATGGAAGTGTATTATTGCAAGAAACTACATACCATCTTACACTCAGGATCCATGTCCATTGCTACATTGATGAAGTTTTTGTCAAGGAATGGAACACGAGCCTCAAGACCCCAGGCAGAAGTTGATTTGTTCGCTCTCAAACAATCATATAAATGGAGAGCTTTTATCTAAAGGTAGGGAAAAGTTCATCAGCTGACTATGCTGTGCATATACACCACCTGAATAACTTGCATATAAACCAAAAGGAGCAATGCTGTCTTTGATTACCTTCCGACATGTTTCCTCATGGAATTCCTTCTTGTTCGGTGCCTTATGAAAATAAAGGTAACCACCAAATATTTCGTCGGAACCTTCTCCCGAAAGAACCATCTTCACGCCCAAAGATTTGATTTTACGCGACATTAAGAACATTGGGGTACTTGCTCTAATTGTCGTTACATCATATGTTTCCACATGGTAAATAACTTCTTCCAATGCATCAATGCCCTCCTAGAATTTTATCAAATGAATTATGAATAAAAACTTTAAAATGTTGCTTCCTCTATGCAAAGGAAAAATAAAAGATAATGAACCTGCACTGTGAAGTGTAACTCATGATGGACTGTGCCAAGGTAGTCAGCAACTTCCTTAGCAGCTTTAAGGTCAGGAGAACCCTACAAACTGGAACATATTAGAATGGCCATCATATTGTATCCTCTGCTTATTATCATTCCATTAAAAATCTCTCTTTTTCTTGTAAAAGATACTCATAACAGCAAGAAAATAACTTGCATTTTGAAAGAAGACCTGAAGTGATCATATGAGGATACACCGGTAAGCAATATTGAAATGTACCTTCAAACCAATGCAAAAGGTATGCAGTTTGTTTCCCCACTGCCTGGCAACTTTTGTTTCTGCCAAGTGCCGTGCAACAACAGAAGCAACCAAAGAAGAGTCAAGTCCACCAGACAAGAGAACGCCAAATGGCACATCTGTCATTAGCCTCTTAATAACAGCCTGCAAATTTTGAAATTTATCTAAGAAAATATAGTATATGATATACGCATATAAAACTTAGCTTATGAACTTGTCGGATGCAATAATTTATTTAGACTTCCTACATACTTGAGACCAGTTATCTAAGATGTTAATATAAAAAAACACACCAAGACATCATTGTGATTGTGGGGTGCCACAATAATCTAACCTATTATTACTCATAAATTATCAACCAGGTGTTCCAAACAAGCATTGCCTAACCAAAGACATCGATACATCATATCAGCATGAAAGAAAACAAAGAAGAGACTGACATGAAATAACTATGAACTTATACTTTATACATCAGAAAAGGTACGAAATGTAATAGGCATAAGGAAAGTCACACCTTCTCAAAACTCTCTCGGATGAGGAGAGGATCGTAAGGGGCTGAGGGAATGCTTTCTGAAAACCATGGTGGGTTGTACCACCTCCTTAGACCTACAAAAAATGTTGAAAAAATATCATTAGGCAAGACAAATGGAAATTTTCAACATATATAGATTATACTATTTTTGCTTTCGGAGTTTGCAAATCCACATTTCCACTATAATGCCTGATGAAATTCTCAATTTATCACCTGTTTTGCTAGAGTACAAGTGTCCAGGGGGGAACGATGTGAAGCGCTCACAATCATCACTCAATGCCTTCATCTCTGAAGAAAACCAAATTGACCCTGGAAGAGCAATAAAAATATAAATTAATGCATAGTAGATCAGTCCCAACTACTTCTATCTATAGGATAGTGCAATAGATACAAACACTACACTGCCTACTTGTTCCAGATTTCGAGGAAGAACATATAATGATGTATTGACGGAAATGGGGACTTCTTTTGTTGTTGAGCCAATCGACTAAGTATGCAGATTTGAACTGTGTACTTATAGATACAAAAGGGCAATCATATTTTTAGACAATTCACAAAAAGACTCAGAACCTTTCCATAACTAACTCACTATAACGACTTGGCAAATATTGTGCCTATCCACAACTTCCCCATCAGAACATTCAAGTTGCAATATGTCATGAGCGTCACAACCTAGAAACTCCCTTCGTCCGGGTAATAAGTCATATTTTGATTGTCTAAAGCTTTGACCAAAAATTTAATCACTAGTAGCAAAGGTTATTGAACATATTTACAGTGAAAGATTGAACTTTGACAATTAAATAGGCCTTATATATCTGGACAGTGGGAGTAACATCTCTATATTCTAGCAATCAAATTCCAGATGGTGAGAGATACCACTCCAATTGTTTTGTGGGATGTAAAAAAATGACAGATGTAGGATTATTACCTTTTATTACGATTTTTGTAAATTAATTGGCCTTGCTCCATTCTATTCCAAGGAAATAAGCAAGCAATGTCTAATTGTCTATCTACTTTAATCATAACCTAAATTTAAATGCACCTACATACAACGAGTTTTTATCCTCCCCAAGATAACCAAGCAAACCATACCAAAAGTCCAGACTAAGCAGAATATGGAATGGAAAAAGGTATAACTTCATGGTTTTGTTCAAAGAGACAAATAGCTACAGGAATAGTCCTTGCATACCATCAAGACCCCAGCCCATGTATAAAGGACAGATGCCAATAGCGTCACGGGCAGCAATGAAGCTTTTATCACGTGTGTCGAGAAGCACAAATGAGAACATGCCGTCCAACATATCCACGAATTCTTCCCCATGGTCCTCGTACTGTGTAAGTAATATGATTTGAAAGCACAAATGTTAACAAATAAAATATCTGCACTGGAGGACGAGGACGATGCTTAGATGAAGACACTAATGGGTGTTGGCAGAGGCCACACAATAGGACACCAAGAGAAACTGAACGTAGAGAAATACGCGCAAGTACTTACTAGGTGAGCAATAACTTCACAATCACTACCAGTTTGGAATTTATGAGATGTCAGCTTAGCTTTCAGTTCTTCGTGATTATAGATCTCTCCATTCACCTGGAAATGCCAACCAACAGACAAAATGTCGGTAAAAAGTAAAAACTATAGACGAACAAAGCATAAAGTGAGGCATAATCATATGCTACAGATTGAATGACATTAACCATGAAAAGCACAAAGAAGATGGATCAAAATGGCGAAATTCCATTCGCGTTACTGATACAGACCGTCACAACAACTGTTTTGTCCTCGTTGTACAACGGCTGGTCTCCAGACGTGGGGTCAACGATAGCCAACCGCTGGTGCGCAAGGTAGCAATCCTCATAGCTGTGTATACCACTCCAGTCAGGGCCTCTGTGCCGTAACCTGTGATAAAAACGGTAGATCCAGTTCAGCGGGCGCATAAGATTTCATACAACAAGCCATGTGTTGCCTAAGAACATTAAATAACAAGCAGAACATAGAAATGCTAGTCAATTACAGTACACACAGCATCTCCGATTCCAGTTTACTCTAATGCAGCTTCATGTTGAACAATGATTCTTCCAATCTAAGTTGAAACCGCAAACACTACCCCCACGGCCATGCTGCAGTTCCTAAAGATGGAGAAGCTTCCCCGACCCAGTCTACCTAATCGAAAGGCAATACGACTGCCGGTTCCTCAAAAAAAAAAACATAGAACTAGGCTGGCTTTCCTACCATTTTGGAAAATCGTAATGTCCTGGCAGATCCTTAGAGCATTTTTTTAGTTGCATACTGAAGTGGAGTTTTATGCATCAGTCCACCAACGCAAAATCCTCCTGACGGTAGCATAAGATTCAGTTTGCTAGTGTGAAAAAATGGCAGATTCAGTTCAGATTTCATATAGTGAAAAATGTCTGGTCTAACAAACTTAGCGCAGAAACTTTACTGTACACAACATCTCATCTCAGGACTAGATAAGTCAAACAGCTAATAATCACGATAGGTCAAATAGCTGAAAATGGTAAGTAGAGCGAAGGCGACATCATCCGAATCCCAAAGCTGTCCCACGTCTCGCCTACGCCTATTGCAGGCCACACAAATCCACCACCCCAAACCCTCGGAGGTGGGCGCCGGTACACAGGAAACACGGGAAGAGGGGACGGGGGCGCGTTACCGGCGGGAGAGCTCGATGATGCGGGAGCGCTTGGCGAGGGAGACGTCGCCGACGCCGAGGACGGCGAGGATGCCGCACATGGCGTGGCGGCCGGCGGGGGCGGCTGGGTTGCTGCTAGCACGGAGTGCCAACCACGGTCGCGCCGCCCTGCTCGTGAGTCCTGACAACTGTGCGGCGGCTGCCTGGTGGCGATGGGTTAACTAGGCGCCCGCATGTTTAGACACTAATGATGGGCCCTCCTACCGGTGCCCGTTAGTGGAACTGGTCTCTCCTGGCGGCTGGCGGGCCGTGCACTATGGCCCTCTCTCCATGGTAATAAGTCAAAATGCTCTAAATTCATAGTACTTCCTCCGTTCACTTTTATAAACTCAAATGAGTGAATCTATATACAAAATAAGTCTAGATTCACTCATTTTGGTATGTATGTAGTCAATATGTAGTGTGTCTTATAAAAGTGAACGGAGGAAGTATTTCTAGCTTAAAAAACATATAGACATCTCACAATTTATATTTTAATCAACAATAATTTCACAATACACATTGATGGCATGCCGGGGAGGACATGATGGAGGCGACGGAGGGCCGGGAAAGAGTGACGGAGGCAGCGACTTTTCGAATCGACGGGACCGGCGACGCTAAATCGGGGGATCAAGTGGCTGTCGGTAAGGCCAGGGGTGGCGGCGGGGTCACGCCGATGCCCGGGGAGTACAGGATGGAGACAACAGATGGGAGGCGGGGCGCGCGCGGGAAGGTTCCATGCGACGGTTGGAAACTCCCGCGCGTCGGTTTTGGTTTTTGGTCACGACCCCAAGTGATCTATATTTAGATCACCAGTGATCTATTTTACATCGCGATGTAAAATATTTGGGGTAAAACTTACATCGAGGGCATCGGAGGCGTTTGGCCCCCATATGACCTAAAAATGGTTAATTCTTATTATACATCACCTATTGAAGATGCTCTTATATTAAGAAGCTCCACAATACCCATGGTTGTTCTGTTGAATAGCAGTTGTCGAAGCAACCATGCAAAGTTTACTACCTCCGGTCCAATAAAAGTGTCGTGGAAACAAGACTAAGCTGGTACAAATTTGTACATAGGCCACGACAATCTTTATAGATCAGAGGGAGTAACTGAATTTATAACCTATCTCAACTTGGCCACTCGAGCCAAGCACACACACACTAGTGAATATTCATGCCTTTGCATTGACCATGAGTGATGCAGACTGGTTCAGATTTGATTTTCAATCTCTTGGTTACTTTGTATTTCTTTCATACTTCCCACATGAGTGATGCAAACAAAAAAATGATAATTAGCAATACCTACAAAAATGTAAATGTTTTTCACGGCCTTTGCTATCATTGTGCATTGACCATGATTGATGCAAAAGCTGGTTCAGGTTTGATTAATCTCTTGACAACTTCGTATTTCTTTCATACTTACCACATGACTGATGCAAAAAATTATAATTAATAATACCACACAAAAATGTAACCATTCTTGACACCAAATGAGTACCACTGGTGCAGACTGTAAGATATTTTACTGCATGAAGAACGGGATTACAAAGCTATACATTTTCTCTTTTCTCTGAAGCTCGTCCTTTTCAGCAATCTGCTTTAGCGTAGTCCACCCTTTTCTTGCCCGCTTCCTTGAACTGCCAGCCGGCTGAGTAGAATCATTTGGTGCAGATTTAGTAGTCGAAGCTGACTTACTACAACTTCTAGGGGCCTTGGCAGTAACTGATACACAACTCTGCCCTTTGTTGTGCAGTGTACTCCTTGTCTTCAGTGGTTCTGCTGAACCTTTAGGTGCATTTACTTCTGCAAGTTTGTTCTTCCGAGGAGTAACAAAGGTTGACCCAACTAGAAATTCTTCTTGCGAACTGATATCAGACACGGGCTCGATTTCGTTCATACATTTATCATGTGTGGTGCCTTCTACTTCAACTTTCTGTAGGAGGTCTTCCTGAACAATTGCTGCTAACTGACCATGATCCATCATTGGAAAAACAGCCCCTTTCTCCATTTCAGAATCTTCGGGGAGATTAGATTTTTGCCCATTACCATGTTTATCCTTTTCAAGAGTAGATGTTTTAAACCTGTAAGATTCCAGTTCTGAGGCTGCTGTCACAGAATGCTCGATTCCATTTTTAGTAGCTACTGTTGCCATGTTCATACTCTCTCCTTTCAACATTATGTTGGTTATGTCCATGCTAGCAGGCTTTCTTGATGATAATAGGCCATTCACGATACCCTTTCCACTACCACGTATTAGGTTCTGGTCTCCACAGAAATGGCATGCATAGACAACACTGTTTTAGCCAGAATTTGACTTCTTGCGCCACTTTGCTTTCTTTTTGTTCTTCTTTATGCGGATGATGCAGTTGAAGCCTGCTTGTAAGACTGATTCGCACCTGCAATATTTGAATAATCTTTCTTTAGAGGTCCATATAAGGCTTATTGATATGGATAAAGGTAAAAATATAGAAAAGAAAATGCAGCATAACTAACAAACTACATTTTCCACATAAACAATCTGAAAATATATCGTAGCCATTCAACCTGGCCACTGATAGCATATGGCATCATACTGCAGATTGGAGATGTTTTTTAAAACACATGCTTTAGTTTTGTGACTTGTGAGTTAATATCATCTTAAGGACCTTTTTGCGAACTTGCTAAATGAGTTAAGTATGAATGTGCTTCTGTGAGCCAAACACATAATTCCCAATATTCCTCAGACACCACAGTTATCGTCAGCACTACTGCAAGCTGACTTCTAACAGATAAGGCATGTAAAAATAAATATCATAGATACATAACAGTATAACAGATCTGAGATCAATGATTAAGCAAGACAGACAAACTTTGCAGCGATTTGTTCTTAACCCAGAATATTCACGACTTTTTATTTCTTCTATGGGTAGTTAGCTCACATGTTGAGAAAACAAGGATCCAGAAGAATCGGCTAAGGTGCATTTCAGTAAAGAGCCAATGGTACAGGGCAACATACAACATGTTAATAACTTCCCATCTTTTCTCTCACTTTCTGTAACTCATATTTTCAACACAAGATATTTCATTGAAGTTCTGTACGTTTGATCATTTTGTTGGACTTAAGATCACCCATCTAAATGTCATTTGTACATGACAAAATTGCTCTCAAAACATTATCTCAGCACCAGTGGTGGCTGGAAACAGAACACAAATCACTGAAACAAAGTGGTACAACTTACTAACAGCGAAAACCTTTACTATATTGCAATATGACAACTCAGATAATGCTTTCGTTTCTTCAAGTCTCAGGTTGCTACATGACAATATGCAGACAGTCCGCTTGGTAGAACAAGAATTTGTCCCAAAACAATGTAATGGTATACATAAACCGAACACACATAAATTACAATAGAGGTTAAAATGGCGAGGAGAATAAGCAGATTGATAGTCAGTAATATGCACTAACAATTAGACACAAGAATGGATCAATTTGAGCTACAGAGTAAGTTGTAACTCTACACACCTCTGGCAAAGGAAGGTGGAAGCGCCTATGGAAATTCCGGCCACCTCGGCGTCGGTGGCGAGGTGGTGACCCAGCAGCGCTCCGATCGGTCCAACTGCCGCCTCCCCGCTCGCCCACGCGGCCAACCGCTGCAGGTGCTGGACCCTCAGCAAGGAGGGTGCGTCAGCCTGCGTTTTTCCAGAGATCTCCTCGCGGAGCGACACGGCCTGGTTCGTGGACCTGGAAGCCGACGAAGGGCCACCATTGCTCAGATTCTTCCCCATGTAGATGCCTACCTGCTGCTGCCAGTGGAGGAGCCAGGATTGGAGCAAGCCCTGGGCCCAAACTAAGCGCTTATTATAAATACTAAAAAAAATCTAAGTCAAGGCATAAAGAATTTGGTTCTATTGCAAAGATGAACATATAATTCAACTCAAACTTATATGGCAATAGAACACATAGGAGATGACAAAAAAGTACAAAATAGTAGTACGGTGGATACAGAAGATTAAAAGTTCAGTTTGGGGAGTCTCCTCCGTATGTGGAGTTGCTTCAATCTGGGTAGTTCCGTAGTTGCTTTGGTTTGAGTTGCTGGTTGGTTGGGAATTGATATTATTTGCCTGTTTCGAGAGGGAACTGATATTACTCCCTCCGTCCAGGATTATAGGTCCCCTAACGAAAATCTATTTGTCCCAAAACTCTCTCCAAATAAGTCCCGTAATCATTAATTTCCATAACAAACCGTGCCTAATTACTCCTAAAATCTCTCCCGGCCGCAGCCTCCTCTCTCTCTCTCATTTATTTCTTTCCTAAAATCTCTCCAGTGTGAAACAGTTTTGCTGCATGCGGTGTGAACAAGTTCTGCATGGCATTGCCAAGCGCTAGCCCTTCTCCTTCCTCGACTAGGTGTGAACAAGTTCTGGATCACGTTCACATGAACTGCTGCTGGATATAAAACCACTCGTGTCAAGCATGGTGACCGCAATCCCCCAAACCCTGGGATCGGAGATGGCGAGAGAGGATTTAGGTTGGACCTGGCCGGAAGAGAATTTGGTTGAGGATCTCGACCCCGTGCTACACAGCTGGGTCGCCTCCATGGATGCGGATGAAGAAGCAGTGGTCGAGGAAGGAGTGCAGTGGAGTGAGGTGCGGGCCAAGACGTGGTGGTGTAGGGACAAGGCGCTGATGCGGATGCCGTTGCAATGGAGGGAGTTGCGGGCCAAGGCGTGGTGGTGCAGGGACAAGGTGCTGATGCGGATGGCCTTATGGTGGAGGTGATGGAGGAGGATGAGGAAGAGGACAAGGTTGAAGATGAATGCGACAAGGTGGACCAGATCGTAGGTGAGACTAAGATGAACAAGGTTGAAGATGAAGTTCGTTTCAAGATCGTCCGAGCACGGCAAGAAAAATTGCTTGCCCATGCCGAGCTTATCAGGAACAACACGATGTACCACATCGATCCAATGCTAAGGTACACCACAACTTGCGCTGGTTGCATCTCTCCTGCTGTTTGTGGCAAATGTGGTGTACGAGTTGAGATGGTGATATTTCTTTGTCAAGGGTATAGACTGCGGGTGCCAAAGGACTTGGGGTGTTGTGAAGTTTGTGAGAAGTCTCTTCTCCTTAACAAGTTCTAGTGCTCGGATTGTGCTACTACTCTTTGGTTACCAAAAAGGGGGTGTGCGTGTGCTGCCGTCGCTACCTGTCCTTCTATGATATTGATGAAAAGAAAGAGTAAGTAGTGCCTGAAACCCAATTCTAGGAGTGCCATGTGGTGGTGAAAGATTGAGAGTATTTCTATATGATTTGAGATTTGTGTGAGTTGATTGGAATGTAATGGGACAAATCTTTATGATTTTATGAAATGTAATGGGACAAATCTCTATGAGTTTATTAATTTATATTTTGGAACAAATTATTTGTCAAAGTTCAGAACTAAAAAACAGAAATAAAATGCTGAAAAAACAGTGCAGAACCAAATGCTAAACTCTGCAGTGGCAGTTTTTCTTCCGCGGCAGAGAAACCCATATGTTTTCGAACTTTGATTCAACCAAAGTCACAGTTTCTCTGCCGTGGCGGAGAAACTCAATTTTCTCTGCCGTGGCAGAGAAACTCATCTGTTTTTGATCTTTGATTCAACAAAAGTCCAAACTTACTCATCTGTTTTGGACTTTTGTTGAATTGAAAATCGAAAACAGATGAGTTTCTCTGCCGCTGCAAAGAAACTGAGAAATTGTGACTTCTATTGAATCAAAGTTTGAAAACATATGAGTTTCTCTGCCCCATCAGAGTTTAACATTTGGTTCTGCATTTATTTCTGTTTTTTAGTCTTGTACTCTACTGCAATAACACATAATTTCCTAAACTTTGACAAATAATTTGTTCCAAAATATAAATTCATAAACTCATAAAGATTTGTTCCATTACATTTTGTAAATCATAAAGATTTGTCCCATTATATTCCAATCAACTCACACAAATCTCAAATCATATAGAAATACTCTCAATCTTTCACTACCTAGCACTCCTAAAATTGGGTTTCAGGCACTACTTCCTCTTTCTTTTCATCAAGAACATAGGAGGACGGGTAGCAACGGCAGCACACGCACGCACCCTTTTTGGTAACCCCAAGAGTAGTAGCACAATTCGAGCACCAGAACTTGTCAAGGAGAAGAGGCTTCTCACAAACTTCACAACACCTCAAGTCCTTTGGCACCCGCAGTCTACACCCTTGACAAAGAAATATCACCATCTCAACTCGTACACCACATTTGCCACAAACAGCAGGAGAGATGCATCCAGCGCAAGTTGTGGTGTACCTTAGCATTGGATCGATGTGGTACATCGTGTTGTTCCTGATAAACTCGGCATGGGCAAGCAATTTGTCTTGCCGTGCTCGGACGATCTTGAAACGAACTTCATCTTCAACCTTGTTCATCTTAGTCTCGATCTGGTCCACCTTGTAGCATTCATCTTCAACCTTGTCCTCTTCCTCATCCTCCTCCAGCACCTCCACCATAAGGCCATCCGCATCAGCGCCTTGTCCCTGCACCACCACGCCTTGTCCGCACCTCCCTCCACTGCAATGTCATCCGCATCAGCGCCTTGTCCCTGCACCACCACGCCTTGGCCCGCACCTCACTCCACTGCACTCCTTCCTCGACCACTGCTTCTTCATCCGCATCCATAGAGGCGACCCAGCTATGGAGCACGGGGTCGAGATCCTCAACCAAATTCTCTCCCGGCCAGGTCCAAACCTGAATCTTCTCTCGCCATCTCTGATCCCAGGGTTTGGGTGGACTGCGGTCACCATGCTTGACGCGAGTGATTTTATATCCAGCAGTAGTTCATGTGAACGTGATCCAGAACTTGTTCACACCGAGCCGAGGAGACGAAGGAGAAGGGCTAGCGGTCGGCAATGCCATCCAGAACTTGTTCACACCGTATGCAGCAAAACTGTTTCACACGGGAGAGATTTTGGAAAGAAATAAATGAGAGAGAGGAGACTGCGGCTGGGAGAGATTTTAGGAGTAATCAGGCACGGTTTGTCAGGGAATTAATGATTACGGGCCTTATTTGGAGAGTGTTTTGGGACAAATAGATTTTCCTATATAATCCTGGATGGAGGGAGTACTCCTAAAACATAATCGATAACAGATTCGTTAACGAAATCGAGACCACATGACACTTTAATCTTCCACCATTAACTAATTGAGGCTGAGCCATGATATATCAAAGATTCGGAGCACAACAGCCATGGATGCAGAGAGGAGACGGAGAGCAGAGAGAGAGTACATGGGAGACGGCGGCGGGGCTAGACGATATTGGCGACGTAACAGCGCCGGTGGCTCGCGGTGGAGGTCGCCCCTCTCCTGCTACTCTCAGCCGCACGTTCTGCAGAAAGAAGAGAGACGTAAGCCTGAGAGGGGGAGAGAGAGAGGCGGCGTGCGCCGGAGGGCGGTGAGGACGGGAGAGCAGCCGACCTGCGCCGCCGGTCCTGCGTCCTGCGGGAGAGCGGGAAACGGGGAGGGGCGAAGCGGGGGTACTGCAAAGAACCAAGGTAGAGGAACCGGACGAGGGCGGCGTAGTACCTGCGGCGGCGGCGGCTCTCCAAGCTGGGGACGGTCGAGAGAGATTTATAAAAATTACAAATAGCCTGTTCGGACCACACCGGGACGACTATGACTACAAATACTGGAGCGAGTGGAAGGTGCACCGCCGTCCTCACCCCTCCCACATCGGAGTTCGGTAAAACTTGTCGTAATAGAAAAAAGGAAGTTATTGTGCTAAATCTTCGATGGACAAGCACACCAGATCAGCAACCATCATTAAAAATCGTTTCTATCTAATTAGATGGCAGATACTACCGACTTTAACTTCAAAAAAAATCGTAGATCGAAAGAGTCGGATCTAAGGGCAACTCCAACGCGCCGACCCATTTGGTTCGTTTGCGTCCGTTTCTGTCCGATTTGGGAAATAGGGCGGCACGCCGACGCATTTGGCCTGGCGTCCTTTTTTCTGTCCGTGCGGACCCATTTCCAGCCTAAATTTGAGGCGAAATTGCGTCGGCGCAGACACGGCCGGTCGACCGCGCGTCGCTCCCCTTGTCCTCCCCCAGCGCTCCCATGGTTCGCCAATCAGCCTCACCGAACGGCCAACTACCACCTTCAATGCTGTGGTGGAGGTCTATATATGGCCGCCGGCAGGGTAAACCCTAATCCACAAACCCTAGCGCCGCCGCCACCATTCCAAGCCACGGCCGCATCGCCTAGAACCCCTTTCCCCGGCCGACGAGATGGATCCGGCGTGCCCGCCGCAGCACCTTATGGACCAGGTCGAGCGAGCTCGGCAGAGCGCGCTCGGGCGCTACCGCGGGAGCCTCTCCCGCCGCATGCCCACGAGCCCGGCGTGGAGAGGCATGCCAAGCTACCAGCCGCCGGATCCGGTGAGGAGGGCCTACGAGCGCGTGTGGTCCGACACCGATGACCTCGACGAGAATGCGTACGCCAACGGGGTGGCGTGGGGCTCGACTGCCGTCGACGGCTCGGTGTGGGGCGGCGGCCTCGAGGAGGGCATCCACGGCGTCCACCTCTCCGAGGAGGCTGCGTTGTAGGCCTCCCACATGGAGCTGAACGCGCAGAGGCCGGCCGACTTCATGGCGCAGGCCAGCGCAGTTGCGGCCGCAGCCGCCGACCTCGCCGCACCCCCTCCCGGCGCGGACAACAACGACGACGACTTCGACTGGAGCGACGGCGACGAGGCGCAAGAGGAGAGCCATGGCGACGCGCAGATGCAGGAGGCCATGTAAGCCTCCTACAAGTCTCTCTGCACCGACCGTGCCCGACGAGCCAGGATAGCCCGCGACCTCAAGGCGAAGGAGGCCTTCGAGCTGGCGCGGGCGCTGAACGCCTCAGCCACCGCGACTCGTGCCCTCCGCCGCAAGCGGGCGCGCGAGAATGAGGCGGCCGTGAACGGGGCCGGCTGTTCCCGTCACTCCCCATGAAGGCATGTAGCCGCCGGTAGCGCCGCCTACTACGCGCGGACAATTTTGTTTAAATAGCCGGCGCCACTACCTAAACCCTAGCGCTAAACGTGGGCTGCTAGAGGAGCCAGCTAGCCTGCCCCCGCAGACTGTCCTCCGGCCGAAAGAGCCAGCAAGTCCGTTCCCGCACCATGGGAGCGAGTACGCCGCCGCCCACACGCGGCAAATTTTGTTAAAATTTGTCGGCATCTCCATCGCTCGGAACCGGAAGGACCTACTGTTAACCTAGAATTAGTTAAAATCTTTGTTTATGATAGAATCTTTCCTATGAACTATGTACTCCTACTATGTATTATTAGATGTGATAAAATGTAATGGAAATTTGGAGAAGAAGACGGGCATGCCGGACCAAATGGGTCCAGTGCGTTGGGTGGGGTGGCCAAAAAATGTCGGTCATGGGCCGGACACTGTCCGTTCGGCGACCCAAACGACCAAAAAAGAACACAAAATATGTCTGAAATGGGTCGTGCGTTGGAGTTGCCCTAAAACCACACAAACGAATACGAAAATGGACTGGATCCCAGACGATACGCCAGCCATACGACTCCACGTGGCGTACTACCGGAGCGAGGATAGGATGAGAAGGAACTTATTCTGACTTTAGGATGTCGCCACCGCCACACCATTCTGAAGAAGACACTTAAAAATTCTAAAAAACGGAAAACATAAACCATCCCGCCGGCGAGGGGCCGTGGTCTGCCACACCTCCAAACCCCCAAGGGTTGTCGGAGGAGCGAGGACCGACAGCTCCGCAGACGAGACGGGCGGAATCTAGATCGGTTTTTTACCACCTATTCTGTCAAAAGTGAACTTTATGAAATCCAATTTTAGACCTGAACCTTTTACTCAAATCCTTCAACTGTCTAGTTGAACACATTTAGGCAATGGAAAAACTTAGCATCTTTCAAGAAAATGTAGATAACCTGTCAACGCCAAAGTTTGAGGCGTTGGGCTGAATATGTTGCAACTAGCCTGGTATAGTTGCACACATGCAGTTCGTTTGTTGCAGCCAACCCCAACCTTGTGTAGCCAGGAGTCTAGTCCACCATGCAACTAGCTCTGATTTTCCATCTTTGCACTGCTTCCTCTCTTGTAAGGTGTGACACGTCACACATCAAAGCAACATGAGCAGGAAATCAACTCGAAACGACAATGGGTACTGTGTTCTCTTTTTCTCCCTATACTAAGAACTAAGTGTCTCTAGCTAGCTTGCTGCATGCCAAAATTGATCTCTAGCTTGCTGCATGCCAACTCGAACGAATCTTGCAAAGGCTTTGTTCAAAAACAAACAAAAAACCATGCAAAGGCTAGCTGCAAGTTCAACGCCTTGCACGGTGGCGTTTAGCCTTAACAGCTCAACGCCTCGACTTACGGCGTTGGCATTGTTAATCTGTTCTCGCATTTCCCTCGAAGAAATGCCAAGATTTTAGCAACGCCCTGAGGCGTCGAGATGTGTAACCCGAACGACCCCGCGTAGAGTGTTGAGCAAAATGGTTAAACACAAAATTGTTTTCTAGAAGAGATTATTTTCGTGTTGAGCAAAAGGGTCAAATACAAAATTGTTTTCTAGAAGAGATTATTTTCAGCTGATTTTTTTCTAGGTTAAAATGTGTTTTTTTTTACCGGAGGCGAGGGTGCGTTTTGTGGTAAAATTGCCCTCGGTTACACTTACATGGACGAAGGCCATTTTTTGTGATCATATCTACAGGACACATGATGGTGAACTTGCTGATTTAGCGAAATCATTAAGCTGGTCAAGGAGTCCTTGTTTAAGTTCCCTGTCAGGTCTTATATGCCGTCCTGGTCGCTGAGACAAGCTTTGCATAGGCCGAAATCAGTATGGGTCAAACAAAATAAGCACTGATTGCAACATTGCTTCCATGGAGAGGCTTGGAGGAGCTGCTGGTGCAGCATGTTGGGCTACGCCATTCTTGCTGCATAATGGTTGCGCTCGGTTTGCTACTCACTCCGATCCATATTAATTGTCAATGTATCTAGCACTAAAAGATGTCTAAATACTCCTATATCAGACTTAGCGACCATTAAATGAATCGGGGGGGGGGGGGGGGGGGGGGGGGGGGGGGGGGAGTAGTTCAGATGGACTACCTAGAGATGATAAACCCTAGATGATGAGGCTCAACCTCGCCATTCTTGAGTGAAGTGGAAGTGCTGAGCTCTGGTATTTCTTCTTTTGTTAGAAAAGGTCTGCTAATAATATGGCTCACAATTGTGCAAAGTTTATCTTCACCCAAGTAGCTGGCTCTGCGAGTCGAGAGCACGAGTTTTATCGTAAAGCAACCTACAGGTCCACAACATGAATAGCTCTCCCTGACATAAAAATGGTATTCTTGTAATATTTCACCTTTTTTTTCCAATTAACAAACTTTACAACTCCCATCAAAAGAACCGAAATGTATTTGTAAGGCAACAAAAAGCAGAATCCCGTCGCATATTGCAATATACAGTGTCTGACTCTTTAAGAAAGACAAGAAACTAAAAAAGTTACAAATTATTTTAACTTAAAACCAGCCTCCGTCTAAATACAAAATACAACACAATATCCCGTCTGCGAACCTTGTGATGAAATTTCAATTGTTTGCTGAAGCATTGCCAAGCAAAACCAGCCGTGTAATTCATGCAGCTAATTGGTGAAGCCTAATGTACGCCGATTCCATGAAACTCAACAGTTCTGTTCTTACCAAAATCCTGAACATGCGATCCCTTTTAGGGTTTACTTCTTTGAACCACGTGCCGCCGCAAGATGATCCTGAAAAAACAGCAAACTTTTCATTAACAACAACAAGAGAGGTCGGATGCTTCAAGTTTGATATGAGTAGATTTGTCTCGCAAGGAAACCGCATTGTACCGTTCCAGTTTTAAAAACATGTTGTCCACATCTATATCTATACCAATATAAAGAGCACGAGTTATTGGGATACTTTCAACCTAAGCAGTCCAAATCTTCAATACAAGTTCTTGTTTTCAAGCCAACGGTTGTGGACAAATGTTATACCTCCATTAATTACTAGGGTCTTAACCATGCTTAGTGTCACCTAATTAATCACTTCCTAACCACATTTCTATTACAAAAATTGTTTTTTTGTGTTTACATAATTTGCTTTTGGACTTAACAAGTGATCATGTATTTTAATTTGCTAAAAACTGTAAAATAACATATTTTTTTCTAGTTTTCTTCTACATCAATGACACTGAAGGTAAAAAAATGCTAAGAGAACTGTAACTTTTTCATATCTTAATAATGTTACCCGAACATGATTTGCACATGCACTCTTCCTATAGACTCAAGAGTTAAGTTGGATACAATTATCACTTAATTTCATAATATGGCATATTTATTCCTAATAATTACTGCTTCATTGCATACTAATGATCATGATTCATTTAACTAGCATTGCGTGTACAATTGCTAGTGATAAAAATTGGCAATCAAAGGTACGTTTACTCATGCAATGGATATTGCAAATAACTTGCATTGAACGTTTACAATTGCTAGTGATAAAAAATGGTGAAACATTTGGGAGACTATCCATGTCCAAAAACTCGCTTATTTGTGACCAGAGATAGTACTTACTGCAAGTAGCAACTATTGTCTACATAACTTGCCTGTGGCAAGATGGTTAGTTGGGTGGTTGTACCCCTAGCCCACCAGAGTTCAAACCCCAGGTTTGACGCTGGTGTTTCTCATTTAAGGCGGAATATTCTTCAGTGGGAGGCGACGTTCCCGTCGACAGCGAGGCGCCGTGGTGACTTCGTCAATCTCAAGACTCGACCCGCCGACTCAGTCTCTCGGAGGTGCTCATAGGGGTAGGGTGTGCGTGCGTGCGTTCATAGGGGTGAGTGTGTGCGCGTGTATATGAGCGCTTGCGTTGTACTGTGTTTCGCAAAACTATTGTCTACATGAAATGAAGCATGGCAAACCAGGCACTAGAAGAAAATGCATACCGAGACAAAATCAAAAGCTTTAGTTTCATCTTTCTTGGAATTGCTCAACACAGCCACGTGATGTTGAGGTTGATTACTCGAATTGAAAATATCTGGCATCCCAGATGCATTTGCACCGTTCATTGAATTGAAAGACAAATGCCCAAGTCCAGCATTGAAATTTCCCAAGTTCTGTAATAACTGCTGCTGCTGAGCAAGAAGAGCTTCCATAGCACCATAATTTAATTGTTGCCCAGGAAATGATTGACCAAACATTTGTGGTGACACATTGTACTGCAAGGGAACCTGCCCAGGAAATGATTGACCAAAGGAGCTTTGACCAAGGATACCATTTAGTGCTGCAGCACTCCCAACTTGGCTAGTCTGACTGTTCATGTCAAAGAACTGTGAACCACTGAGATTACTGTTAGTTTCTGCTCTTACTCCAGGCTGAGCTTGGGCAGTGCCATTAAGGTTCAAGCCAGCCATTAAATCTACGACAGCTCCTTTGTCATCAACTTGTTCTTGGAACAATGGCTCAGAGCTGCCGCCAAATATATCTGCCAATTCATTTTTGTCCATCAGAGAGTTATCCTGCACGAAGGCTGAGGATTTTTCCTCTACTGTCATCCCTGAGAATAGGTCATTTGTCTCCTTTATCTCTTCCTCATGAAATGATACATCTGCAAATGGATCACTTCCATTGCCATTGCTAGTGGCACTGGTATTACCAATAGGTTCGCCACCGAGCAAATCATCAACTGAAGAAACATGTGTACTATTCCCCACTATTTGCTCACTGCTTTCTTGAGCTGAACTCGGAGTTCCTAGATCATCCTGATCCCCCGTATCAATCAAATCGGGCATCTGAACAGCAGTGGGTAGTGTAGTTTTTGATCCTGCAAGATATTTGTTTCCGGTAGGTTGTTCCCCAACCAGCAGATTTAATACCTAAGAAAAGTGATACAACTAATTAGACTTCTTTGACAACAGCTGGTAGAAAAAGATTTTTTCATTAAAGTTTAGAGAAAGAAAAAAGTACTACAAATAGTGGTTTACAGAAAACAGAATGTGACCTATTTCACAATACTCTTTTATCAACGGAATACTAGTTTGGACTTTAAGAGACTCGGCTTTGCAAGTTGACTCACTTTTGAAGCCTTTTCTCTGAGAGAAACTTGTGGCAGTTCACAACATCTGACAACTGAAGTGCTGTTCTCACTGAAATATGAAGCAACGATGGAATAAGGATCGATATCCTGTTTCCTTACAATGGCTTCCAGCACACAGATGGCCTTCATGCGAACCTGAGTAGCAAACAAAGATATTCAATATTTATGATAATATGACATACTAGACGGAAAGCATCGAACTGTTACAATCAGTCAAGCTAAAACAATACACTTGTATGACCTAACCATTTGAATTAATGTTCTCACAAAAAAATACAATTGAATTAATGATGTGAACAAATATTGTACCAAATATCAATCAAGGTTAACAAAAAATCAATCGATATCACTAATCCCTGCCAGAAATAAGTCCATTTTGATTTGACAAAAGTTGGTCTATTTTGACAAAGAAGGCTAAACATCACGAATCCAGACACTTGAAAGACTGCTGCTAGTTGCTCGGCAATAGCATCAGGACCAGTGTTCTGCTGGCTAAATATGTTCAAATGTACCATGGACTGCAATAGCACGGATACTTCTGTGAGGTTCTTGAACTAAGCAAATTTTTCATGAAAATTGTGTACAACTTATGTGCATTTTCAATATAATATATTGGTCAACATATTATGGTCATACAATTGGAAAAAGGCTAATTACATCTATCTATGTTGAGCACAGCGCTTTTTATATACTGAACCTCCACAGCGTACAGTTCTGAACTTCTAATTAACTACGAGACGTACAGGAGCAATAGATGGTAATAACGTAAATGTGGCACGAAATGAAATCAGTACGCATCACCGCCAAAAGACAAAAAATACTTTTCTTATACTAATGCTTTTCTTGATAAATTTTGCACTATCCAAATCTCAAGCTAGTGTAATATCGGCATTGCAATTTGTCCATAAAATATGCACTCATACTTGTCAGAGGAGCTAAGAGACATAATTCAGACTAATATTTTAGCTATTTTTATCCACGACTAGAAATGAGTGTTGAAGTCTGAGAACGTTAAAATGGCCCAGAAAGGATTATCCTAAACTCACCTGCCACAATGAAGAATTCAGTTTGTTCTCAAGGGCACGACTCAAAGCAACTGCATCCAGTTTGGAGGCTTCTGTCAGAAATATCTGCAGAGCATCTCGAGTTGGTTGCAACCGCACACCGCTTGCAGTAACTATTGTCTCCAAAAGTCTCTCCTCACGAGTCTTAATTCCTGGTTGACTTGAGCCAGTATCACCAGTCGATGCGGAACTTGACGGACTTGGACCCCAAGAACCAGAACTCGCGTTCTTTGAAGCACCAGATGTGGCACGGCTCTCACTTTGAATTTCACTTGGATCATACCTACCATATCTATCAGTTTCTGTGGTCAGAGACCTACGAATTGGGTTCTTGTACATACCACTATTATCATTTGTTATTGAATGTGTGGCTGCAAAGTTGCTCAAACCCTGTTTGATGGAAGCACCACCGATGCCCACTACTTCACTTAATTCACTGAGGAAAGACTTTTTGTCATCTCTCGATGGCTCATAAGTAGTATTTCCAAAGCCCTGTATGCGCTTGCCTAGACCTTCTGTCACAACAACAGCTTTAGGGTCCTCGGTGGAAAAAATAGCAGCAATAGCCTCGTTTGCAGTTTCGCGGACAGCCTTGTTAAGGGCATCCCCTTTTAAGGGGTCAGGGAGTCCTTTGTAGTGAACAAGCTGGCGCATAGCTGCAGAGTGCCGTTGCATTTCCCGCTTGAAGTCGGTGCCAGATTTTCCAACAGCATATTTAATCAACCGCAAAGCCTGGAAAGCAGGTGAGGATATTAGAGATTATAAACTGCTGAATCACAAAAACTCAAGCTCCAAAAGATAAAACAAAACAATGTACTTAAACCTAGACATAAGGTAGTGTAGCTAACTGCTAAGCACTTACTCTGAATATGTTTACAGCCAGCCACTGTATCATGATTGGAAGACAACAGGACTACAGAAAAACCTAATTTCATACAATTCAGTAAATATATTATGAGCATTTGGTTCACCTGGAGAGGAGTTACTCATAAGTTTAGCATAATTTAGATGTCTTAATGATTTTATATTTATGACTGAGATTGGAGGCAGAGCACTACTCCATGGCTAAAAAGTAGTACACCCTCCATTCCAATACTTAAGGAGTATAAATTTTGTCAAAAGTGAAAAATTTCTAAGTTTGTCCACATTTATAGACAGAAATATCAACATCTACAATACCAAATCAACATCAGCAGATCCACCAATGAAATATGTTTTTCATAGTGTATTATTCAATACGTAGTCGTAGATGTTGATACTTTGTTCTATATATCTGGTCAAACTTTAAAAATTCTTTTGACAAAACAATACGCCTTATATTGGTCAAACTTTGCGTAAACTACCATATTCACATCCAACTTCACTAAATGACCTAAAAAATATAGGGTGACACACCTCTATTTGATCACTGCGTTAATATTTTCTTAAGTCCACAATGATCGCCCCAGGTTTCTCCTACTAGCTACAGAGTGCAACAATACAATCATATGACCCAGTGGTGTGTCAAACGTTGTAACTAATCACACATAACCCTTCAAGAAAACCAACCTAATCAGCAAGTTTAACTGTAATGAAACCCAGTATCTGCAGTGGCAACATGCAAGTGAGTTGGATGGAGGAAACATTCTCGGGTTTTTTAAGAAGCAGATGAACAATGATATTCATCATTAGGAGCTACACATTTGTATAAGTCCAGTTAGGATACACTGCACAGAAGGTAACAGTCCATATGGTTTACGGGCGGACAGAGTTAGGAGGTGTGTGGGGTGACAGTAAGCCAGTAACTCCAATGTGAAATGAAGGTACTATACCATCAAAGAAGTTAGTCACAACTAGTAGCAAAGGAAATCGACATTTCCAGTTTCACCTTCACCTAGGCCTTCTTATTCCGGCACACTTGGTCAACCTTTCGCTAGGCAGGTTTGAATTTTAGTGGTGTGTGTTTGGTTCTTTACCACAGCTTTTGGTACATCACAGATTCTTAGCCTACCAGCCATGAACTTATCTTCATCAAAAAGCACCTAAGAAGGTGTCACCAATCTGTTGATCAGACATAGTGCGGATTGCCAGACCTCGCCATGAGGTACGGCACCATGTGGTAACCATCTAGACCTAGGATACACTCTTCATCAGGGAAAAAAAAAAGACCTAGGATACACTACCGATGGTGCCCAATCATCTCAACACCTGACACTGCCTACTTATTTGTAACCCGAACTCAAAACAATGTCCACTTATTTGTAACCCGAACTCAAAACATGAATACTTGGGCGATCATCGTGTCGAGACCGCCTAACCAGCCCTCATCCCGCGCCAGGTCAACACGATCCCCAATCAATCAATCAACAGAAAAAAAAGTAAGGTCATGACGACAAGGACCCACCTTCTGCTTGACGAGGGGGCTCTTGTTGTCGAGTCGCTTGAGGACGAATTCGGCGATCTCCTTGACGATGCTGGCGTCGGATGCCCGCAGCAGCTCGCAGATCTCCTCGAGCTTGTAGACGGGGGCGACCTTGTCGTCCTCGGCCGTGACGCCGTCCACCATCCGCGACCGCCAGTAGGACTCCACCGCCCTCCGGCTCTGATCCATGGCGCCCTTCCTTGTCCTGATCGGAGGCGGTCGAAAACCCTAAGGGGAGGAGGGCAACCGCCGGGGCAGCGCGCCACCACCGGAGAGGTCGAGATCTGAGAGATGGAGGAGGAGAGGGGCGTTGGGGGTTGAGCGGCACGTGCGGCCGGAGGTGGGCGAGGAGGCGTGACCCACGCCGCGTGGACGGAAGCTTCGAGTGGCGGGTCAGGTCGGGGAGTTTTAAGGCTTTTACCGTTTTGCTTTCTTCTTCTCACGTCGGGAAGAAGAGCGCAGCCAAGAGCTCTCAAGTGGCAAGTGTCCGTCCGGAAAAGCTCCATATCGCGTGGCTGACATGCTTCGCTGCTACGGATTTTCCGACTAGGATACGCTTTACATGTACAGTACGATTGAAGGCCACGATCAGCTAAAATCCTAAGTCATGAAGTACTGTAAAAATTTGTTTGGTGAGCCGGATACAGATAATTTCTCGCTCGACGAATCCCGTACAAATGATATTCCGCAAGTTTCCGATCAGGAAAACGTCCATCTTACAGCTCCTTACTCTGAGGAGGAGATGAAGAAGACGGTATTCCAAATGGAACATAACAAAGCACCGGGCCTGGATGGTTTTCCCGCTGAGTTTTATCAAACTTTTTGGGATGTAATCCAATCGGACTTGATCGAGATGTTTCATGCTTTGCATGCTCGACAACTCGAACTATTTCGCCTAAATTTTGGTGAGATAATTTTGTTGCCTAAGGTTAATGGAGCAGAAAGGATCCAGCAATATAGACCTATCTCTCTTCTAAACGTTAGCTTCAAAATTTTCACTAAAACCGCTACTATTAGGCTTAATTCGGTGGCTGATCATGTTGTGAGACCCACTCAAACTGTTTTTATGCAAGGTCGCAATATACTTGATGGTGTTGTGATCCTACATGAAACTGTTCATGAATTGCATCAGAAAAAGCTTAATGGAGTGATTCTAAAAATAGACTTCGAAAAGGCATATGATAAAGTCAAATGGTCATTCCTACAACAAACACTCAGAATGAAAGGCTTTTCTGATGAGTGGCGTGCAATGATACATAATTTCATTTCCGGAGGAAGTGTCGCTATCAAAGTGAATGACGATGTTGGTAGATACCTCCAAACGAAAAAGGGATTATGACAAGGCGATCCACTATCACCTATATTATTTAATATAGTTGTGGATATGCTAGCCATAATCATTGAACGTACGAAATTGGATGGGCAAATTGTTGGAGTGGTTCCGCACCTAGTGGATGGCGGTTTATCCATTCTACAATACGCTGAGGATACAATTCTTTTTATGGAACATGACATGGAAAAAACAAGAAACCTGAAATTAATATTATCAGCGTTCGAACAACTTTCCGGTCAAAAAATTAACTTTCATAAAAGTGAAGTGTTTTGTTTTGGCGAAGCTCAAGACATGGCTGACCAATATGCTGAGTTATTTGGCTGTGGGATTGGCCAGTTTCCAATTAATTATCTTGACATCCCTATTCACTTTAGGAGGCTAACGATAGCTCAATGGAAGTATGTTGAGGAAAGACTACAAAAAAGGTTAATTAGTTGGAAAGGAAAACTATTATCCCTGGGTGGTCGGTTGATTCTCATAAATTCAGTCCTAACTAATATGGTGTTGTATATGATATCCTTCTTCCAATTACCAAAGGGAGTCTTGTATCGATTGGATTATTTTCAATCTAGATTCTTTTGGCAAGGGGATAATGAAAAAAAGAAATATCGGCTGGCCAAATGGGATATAGTGTGCCGCCCTAAGGACCATGGCGGTCTTGGGATTCATGACCTTCAGGTCAAGAATAGAGCACTCCTTGGAAAGTGGTTGTTTAAGCTTCTGACTGAAGAGGGGGTGTGGCAAACTCTTCATAGGAGGAAATACATTGGCTCAAGTGCGCTATCACAAGTTTCTTGAAAACCAGGTGATTCATATTTTTGGGCTGGCCTAATGGCGACGAAGAAATTCTTCTTCCCATATGGTTCTTTCTCCATTAAGGATGGGTCTGAGATTAGGTTCTGGGAGGATACATGGATGGGAACTACCCGCTCCGAGAACAATATCCAGCGCTATATAGTATAGTCCTAGGACGTCACAAGAGCGATACGCTCGCTTAAGTATTGGTTAATAACCATACAATGGTGACGTTCAGAAGAGATCTTGTTGGTCCCAGACTAGTAGTTTGGCACGAGTTGTTACAGCGCCTAGCCTCTGTCAATTTGACAGAGGGGCCCGACGAGTTTCGGTGGAATTTACACAATAGCGATAAATTCACTGTGGACTCCATGTATACAGCTCTAATCCAGCCAGAAGTGCCGGTAGATAATAATAAGAAATTATGGAAGATGAAAATTCCACTAAAAACAAAGTTTTTGCGTGGTATCTTCGTCGAGGAGTTATTCTTACAAAAGACAACCTTGCAAAATGCAATTGGCATGGAAGTAAATAGTGTGTCTTCTGTCATAAAGACGAGACGATCAAACACCTATTCTTCGAGTGCAAATTCGCTAGTTCTATATGATTCATCATCCAGATAGGTTCTACTATTTATCCACCTAAAAGCGTTGCCAATATTTTTGGCAATTGGCTGAACGGGGTGGATAATAGGTTTAAACAGCTTATTAGGGTGGCAACGCTTGCCATAATATGGTCGCTTCGGTATGTAGAAATGACAAGGTTTTTAATGAAAAAAATTGCTCTCTTATGTAGGTTATCTACAGGATTACTGCTACTCTCCGTTTGTGGTCTCAGTTGCAACATGTGGTGCATCGAGACTTGTTTATGGAGGTCTGTACAAGACTGGAGAATACGGCGAGAGAGTTTTTATCCCAACATGGATGGCAGCATAATTTGCGGATTTGCACTCCACCACCATAGGCGTCGTTACAATTTCTCATTATGATATGTAATTCGTCTTTTTTATTTTCCAAACTATAGACTTGTTTCGGCTATGTGCATCTTGGTTATGCAGAGGCGGGATGTAATACTTAAACTTGTTAAGTAATAAAGCTCCCTTTATCTAAAAAAAAAATCTATAAACAAACCGTCATATAGAGACGGAAATAACTCAGAAATAAATGTTTCTGCCATACGTTTTCGACGTTGCATATGCAGAAATCAATGCGGCATACTTCAGCTACCAATGTCAAAATTGACAACATGACTGCAAGAGCCAACTCTTATCATACCCTCGCGGTGGTTGGCTTCATCAGTAACAATTTATCTCAGGTCTACTACAATTGGATCCTCAGGTCAAAAATCATGCCAAGTCAGAAAAAAACAATGTACATTATTGTGCCTAGTATATCACTACACGACCGCCTCCAGGACCTCTTCAGACTCCTCAACCACCATCTCGTCCTTGAAGAGGAGCTTCAGGTGAGGCAGAACCTGTGGCAGCACGGGCAGATCCGCGAGGTTTACGCTCATCAGGTCAAAAGCGATGCTAGTCTTGTGCATATCGTCCTCGTCAAAGACAGGGATCTTAGGATATCTCTGGCTGAAGTGGGTCAAGATTATGCGGTACGCTCCGGCCGATGTGCCACTGCTATGGCCTCCTTCGTTGTGCTATGATTCCTTGCGATAGCTTCGTCCTTCATGCTGTCCTCAAACGTCGCCTGAAACAACAAGAAATAAGACAGTTTAGACAGGCAGCACCATCACAGACTAACACCTTTTAGCATGTGCTCAATAATTGGAAGATTACTACACAGCTAACAGTATTATACAATATCTGCAACGATAGCTATGTATTCTTTCAGCTTACCTCGTGTATCAGCACTGTGGCATCTCTGGACGCATCTACAAGAGCTGGGCAGGGCCGCGTGTCACCTGAATATACAACTTTCCATCCTGGAACTGCCTTTCCAGCACTGCTCACCTTCTCCTTGGCTCTCAAAACAACTCCAAACGCCTGTGGACAGTGCACAACGGGGACACTGTACAAATCTCCAAACCTGATTCATGTAGAATTTCTTTCAAATTAGCGAGAGCTGTAACATCCCTCTGACTTGCAGGCTTCTGGTTGTAGTTCTCCATTCTGCTTCCAGGAGCAAACATGGTGTTCTGAATTTGAGTTGTGGCAAATCAGTAACATTGTCACTAAGAAGATCCTCGACGCTAGGCTTCAAAGTTCGTCTGCAGTCTAGGAACTGCATATCAAGATCTTCAAGTGTTGAATATGCATTTAGAAATCTCAGGAGTGGTCCTGGTCCAATCACGAGCAAGGGCTTGTGAGGAACACCGTTTAGTAACTTTGACCTCAAGGCAAGAACTCTAGCAACACCGGTGTGGTGATCAGCATGAATATGGGAAATCCAGATGCACCTTAAATTCTTTACAACTTCATCAGCACCACTTACACCAAACCTGTTACACACAAAAATATATCTTAAGAATATAACTAGCATGAAGGTTTTTTCAATCTTCTAATAAAGCATTGTCGGAACAAACCTCCTTTTTAGCTGTCCTAAAGTTCCTTCACCACAATCAAGAAGCATACCTCCTTGTGCAAACAGGTTAACATATATGGAACTAACATTTCGATACTTTGAAGGCTGCGATGAACCCGTACCCAAAAATGTAATTTCCAGATCTTCTCTTGTTGCGTTCTCCACACAGCAGGGGGTCTCCGAATTGCCCTTTAGGCGCTTTCTCGAACCACTTTCTCTCAAACTACTGTCATCTTGAGACTTTGTTGAATTTTCATCTAAAACATCAGGAAAACAGGAGTCTTTATGAATCCATGGCTCTTCAACCATCAGCATATGTTTGTCAGCTGCTGGCAGTGCACTTCTTTGGTCTACACTACTTTGCCAGAACTTGCTAATCTGTTCAGGAACTTCTTTAATCTCAGGAATCTCAGAAATAAGTTCATCTACAATGTCTTCATAACTACACAAGCTTGGAATAGAAGTTCTATCCAACCCCAGTTGAGCATAGGGACGCAGATGAAACTGAAAGACAACAAAAGACAAACATTGATACTCCTATCTTGGAAAAACAAAGCAAAAAGTTGAGCCTGCAAATTAAAATAGTACTTATTCGAAAGGAAAACTTTTTACTGTAGATTTTGGGTGTAATGCCGTAATCACAATAAATATTATCGTATCCGATTACATGGTAACTGATTACAAGCCTATGTATGTAAACCAAACAGCTATAACGTTTCTAGATCGCAGTGTAATCTGATTACAGGATGAAATCAAACCAGACGCCTTCTAACGGATAGCCTATAGAATATAGAAGACGTAGAGGGTACAGCTTTATCTACCATTGGAGATGCCATTAGAATACAGAAATGCACAAATACTAAGTATGCAGCACAGTAATATAGTGTAGACTAGACTTGGACGTACCTTCAGCAGATTTGCTGCAGTCACACTTTCACAGGTTTGGAATGAAGTACTCTGCAAGGACAATTAGATGGTTTCTGTTTACAATCAGCAAGTATTTCAACATTCAACCTCTGGTCTTTCGTATATCATGGGAGTTTACCTTATTCTTCTCTAAATCGATGCCATTTGCAGGTTCCACAGGCCAAAACCCAGAGGATGGGAAGAGCTGAGGGCATACAAAATTAAGACGTGAAGATATCCTTGCACTACCTTTAAGATAGGAATGTCCATGTTTTTACTGCAGGTGGCAAAAAGGAGGGAAACCGTCATCATAAAGTATAGCACTTGCACTGATTTATATCTCAAGGTACTAGTTGTCTGAAAATTAGAATATTAAAGTTCAAGATCAAACATATCGTATAAGAATATTACTCGGGTAGTAAGATGCAGTAAATGCCAGAGTTAACAGTACTAAAAGCGATTTTGGAAATAATGAAACACTAGAATGAGATAGCCTCATCAAATAAACATCCAAAAAATGCAGTCACTAAAAATTCTATAAGCTCCAAGGAATTTGGTAAAAAAGGGTCACTGGACACATAACAAATTACTACCTCCATTCCAAATTATAAGATGTTTTAGATATTTCAATGTGGACTATATACGGATTAAAATGAGTGGATCTACATACCGAAACGCGTCTAAATACATACGAATCAGAAAAAAGCTAAAACATCTTATGATTAGGAACAAAGGGAGTATAAGAGAATGATATCAAAGAAATAAATAAGAGGATAGCATGAGTGAATAAACACTCACAAGATACAGTCTTTATTGCAGACACTAACACATCCACACCATCGAAATCCAACATTTCAACCATGTGAAATTTGTTGCTTTTATATTTAAGTATAACTAACTTCTGGTTGCCTAGTAGCATCAGAGAAGTTCAAACCTAAACAGGGAAATTCTGTATTTCTATATTTTAAATCCATGACAACTAATTAGGCAATTGATGAAAAAGGTAAATGAAACTGAAACTTACTTTTCATGCCCTGCCATGATATGCTGTGTGGTGCCGAAAGATTTCATCCAGTTCTGATAATCGACGGTGTTTGTCACAGAAGATGGACCTAAGTGAATTATGCAATTTACTTTCTTGGCATTCTCCGTTTGGCAGGAAGAATCTTCATAAAAGCGGCTAAGCGGTTGCAGCAAAAACAGTTCACACATGTGATATTGTGTAGGGCAATCCACTAGAAGTACGATTGGTCCGGGATTGATGGGCCGAGAACATCGCTTGGATGAACCTATTAATGAAATGTCCAACAGAAGAAACTTTAAATAGGAAATACATCTAGTTATCTACCCAGTGCCAAAGCCCAACTTCAAATTCATAGTACAGAATATATGACAAAGGTGGAAATATTTGTATGAGCATGGCCGTCAGCCTGTGAAAGTTCATGTCGATAAAAATCAGGTTAACAGCTTAGCAAATCAGCACTAACCATTGTATCAATTTTATCAGACTGAACAGAATTCCCAAGTTGAAGTTCACGATACTTTGGTCCAGGCCTAAGACCAAGAGCAGCAGCTTTAGCAGGGTCAAATTTTCCTTTAATTTCTGCCAATTCACAGGAGTAAACTATAGCAGTATCACCAGGCTTTGAGTTCATATCTGTCGAACTCCTGGCTTCATTATTGTACTTCGGTTTGACAAACATTGCTGATATACGAACTACTTCATCATCAATAATAACTGTAGCATCTGCAGATTGTGAAGAAGATGCACTGTGTTCCACACCAAAACTGTGTGTGTGAAGCATTGCCCTATTTGGGATAAAAGATTTCATTGCGCCTGCCAGATAATCAAGGTCCGAAGGGCCCCATATGTTCACCTGTATTATAGTTAAGAGGAATAATATTATAATCCCTATAAACAAATAGATTAACAGAACACATGAGCAACAGACAGTAACAAAAAAATGCAACCAAGAAATTATTTCATCTCACCGACATGCCCTCATCTCCCATCCCAGCCAGAGTTAGCACCAAGCCTACATTAAGAAAAAAATGAAAAACACAAATAACTATGTCAAGGAAATGTAGCACCAGTGCATCGAATAAACCTATGGACAAACGCGCAAAGTAATAAATTTTAGTACCTGGAAGACCCCCTGCAGTTTCTGAGCAGACGCGAGTGAAAAAGATGTGGTCAATCTGGGAAAGTACAGAATTATTATAGCATGTTACTAATTATATTGCCCAAACCGGGACATAAGAAACGAGAGATGCGCGTGGAGTTGCAAAATTGATGATGAGGGCATCGCATACCTTTGACAACTTTATCTTGTGTTCAGTGCAGAAACGCTGAAGACCCTGTTAGATTGCAAGAATTCAGTGGAGTAGTTTAAAAACAAGTTAAGGATTGTATTTGTCAAATGCTATCATATTAATAAGATAATCAATGGCAACATAAGAGCTAAGAAGAATAAACTCAACTTTAGTCACCTACATATTCAGTCCTACGTGGGAATATCATAGTTCATGCGTTTTAGGGTTTAAGCATTCCAATCAGCCACTTAGCATGTTAGCCACAAATAATTATACCGCTCAGAGGAGACTGGTGCATCTAACATAATCCGCAGAGCTTATGCATGTAGCAACACTTAAAACTCCAAACTTTCCTATCAGGGATTAAAATTGCATAAAATATTCCAAGAGTTTGATGATGCAACATGCCTCCAAGCTCCAACATATGCAGAGATTAGTAAACATAAACATTTGTCAAAATGCCTCGGGAAAGAGAAAAGAAGCAAAAGTTAATTTCCAGTCTCTTGTGTTAGCTGTTTAGCATGTTCAAATAAACACAGGAATATCTTGTCGCAACAGATCATACCTCGCCAGCATTAAATATAAATCTTTGTTTGTCGAAGAATAGTAAAATTGAAGGCGCAGTATCCTGAGTGTCCATTCCTGTACCGAGTATCTGCACAGCAAGAGTGAACAAAGGTCAGATCATTAAAAACAAAACGACGCTTTTGGTTCTTTTAAGTTAACAAACAAATGTCGTAATTGTTTAGTGGTCGAAAACATTGGCCATGTATCCTTGTGGAATTGACATCATTCAACAATGTGTCGTATTTGATAACTCAAATAATGAGATCACCAACAGTGTTCCTAAAAATACAGAGATAAACCAACTGCTTAAAGTTTGGTGGGTGATCCAACTACAGAGTTGGCAAATGGGAAAAAATGGCATATAATCTATTAATAGAGTTGCTGAATCAAACAGACAAAATGACCGGTTTTACTCCAAAAGAACATCATATTCTCTGAATTATCATCACTAGTGACCATTACAATCCATAAGGAACAACAACAGAAGATTTTGTTTCTGAAAACAGAGACAACCCTCAAACTCCTTCAGAAGCAAGCTTATTACAATCTCCTAACAGCGCATTCTCTGATACTACGGTACTATGAGGACCGTGTAAACTCTGCCAAAATTCGTGATCTCAATGTCCCTCACTCACACTCACATTATGTGACATGTCCACCAGCCAGTATCCCACAGGCACTTGATTTACACAGAGCAGTTTATAGTTCACACTGTAATGTACGAAGGGTTTGCAGGCTGTTAAAGAACGTGCATTATTCATCTCGACGTCTTATAGGTGAAATGCACCAGGGGAAAAATTGTCTGCCTAAACTGGGCTGAATCGAGGCGATGTAACATCTACCGAATCCGTCGAAGTATATAAGACAATAATATGGCACACCTGCACGTAGGAGGTTGTGCTGATGGGGTTGGCCCTGCGGTTCTTGAGCTCCATGCTCCTGTCCTTCCTGCCGTCCTTGCCCTCCGCCCGCGTTTTATTGAAAGCCACCCCGCGTCCTTGCCGCCGCTAGCAGCCATCCCCTCGGGCTCCTTCCTGGCCGTGCTGCTCCCGCGGCGGAGGTGGTGGCGGCTGGACTGGCCGCGGTACGCGAAGGGGCGGGTGAAGGGGAGCGGGGGGCGGAGACGGCGTAGGAGAAGAGACGGGAGAGGTAGAGGAGAGGGGCCGGGGCTAGGGTTTGGGAGAGGGGGAGGAGGCGGCGGAGAGGGGAAGGCACTTGCGGCGGCATGACGGAGGACTTATTAGGGCCGGGTTTTTATCCAGGTCTCGGGGGTTTTAGACGACCACCGGAGTCCGGTCCGGAGCCGGGGCTCGTCGGGAGAGCGACGGATTAGATTTTCCTTTTCCTCGAGGAAAAAAAACATCCTCAGTCCCACAATATAAAACATTTTGTCAAACTGTTCTACAAATAAACATATTACAAATAGCTACTTGAACGAACCACCTAGCGACGACTACAAGCACTCAAGCGAGCCGAAGGAGCGCCGTCGTCCTCGCCCCTCCATAACCGGAGCCGGGAAAAACTTGTCGTTGTAGAGCTTGTTGCAGTGGACATACGGGAGTCATCGTGCTAAACCCCCAAAGGACCAGCACATCAGACCAGCAACCATCGTCAAAGATGAGAACTGTATATCGAAAGTTACAAACCTGCAACCACACAAACGAATATGAAAACCGACCGAATCACAGGAGATGAATATGAAAACCGACCGAATCACAGGAGATCTGTCAGACACACAACTCCGCGCGCCCTTCACCGGCGCTAGACACACCACCAGAACGAGGATAGGGCGGGGAGGACCTTATTCTGACTTCTTGATGTCGTCGTCGCTCCACCATCTCGAAGAAGACACTAAAACTCCAAAAAAGGAAGAACGAAAACCCTCCCGCCAGCGAGAGGTCGTCGTCCGCCGCGCCTCCAAGGCCTCATGGGCAGCCGGAGGCGGAATGCACCATCAGCGTCACTGGGTGGGAGACAAAACCCTAGATCGCTTTGTGATCTCCTCCGCTCTGACTTGGTGTTTTACCTTGTCAAAACATTATATATTTCAGGGCAAAGAGAGTATTTTCACTCCTAAACTATTGCGCGAGTGCAGATGCACTATTAAATTATCATGAAATTAAACGATTTTTTTGTGAAAATAAATTAAACGAATTTACTGAGATGCACTCCTAGGTCAAATATGATGTAGATAATTATTTTGTGTGAATCAGTTGACTTCTGAAGTGACGGTCATTGATATCTTTGGAGGAGTGCATTTATCTAGTGAGTGTGGTTGTCTATAGAGTGTAATGTTTTTGATCTGGTCTTATGGCTGTAATATCATTTATTGCTACGGTAACATGCAATTAGAGGACGTCAATTGAGTTGTATTATTGCAACGATAATTGAGAAGCAATTATTTGAGGGACCACCCAATGTATAGTATTTTGCAACATAAACAGTTGATAGAGCACCATACTTACACTACCACTTTCGGTTGATTAATCATTGCATTAATTCCCTCTCGCTTGCTCATCATTTTAGTTCGGTACCTAATTTATTTTAAGTTCTTTACTTCGTGTTATAGTAATCACTAAAATCCTCTCAAATATATTGTTTCCCCACCAAACCCTAGCCGCCACCTCCACCATCTCCCCCTCTGGCCGCCGCCGCTGCCTTCGCCGGCGGCGGTAGCGACCCACATCTTGTCGTTCGGCGGTTGGGAAGGAGAGGTGCTTTCCTACGGCGTTTCTCGGGGGGTGGAGCGACGTCGATGGGGGCACAGGGCGGCGCGGCTGTTTTGGCCGTGGCCTGAGGCTCTCCGACGGGGTGCTGTCGAGGAGGAGACGGTACGCCGGCGGCGCGGCTTCGGCGGGCACGACGGTGATCTGCGCTATCGAGTCGGGATCTGGGCTGTGAGGCCCGATCTGACCTGATGGGCGCAACCAGGGCTGGTGATGTGTGGTCTTTGGCAGCACTCGAGACGCCAGCGATCTGCAACCTGGCGCTGGACTACCTCCTTCCTCTTCGACCAATCCGGCAAGGAGATGACTAGCAGCGTGGGGGCCTGCCAGTCTCGCGAATAATGGTGGCGGTCCTAGGGTTCCTTCTTGCGCCAAGATGAAGATCTTCCGGATGCATGTCCTCATGGATCTGTCTGGACGGTCGTGTTTCGGAAGGCTCCGCCGGCGAACTCCATTGGGCGTCTCATGCCTGGAGATTGCTGGATCGGATGGTATTCGATCGTGCGCACCCATGTTTTTCTCTGGCCGTTTGGTTTCAGAGGGAGCGCTTCGAAGCTCTGCTGGTTGTTTTTATTATGGAGCACGCTTTCTCGTTCCATGGTGCTGGCGGAGAATGTCATGAAAGGCGAGATCTGAGGAATAGCAATGGTGGTCTGAATCTTTGTGGTGATGAGGAATTGGCTAGGTGTTTCGTGACTTGGAGCAGCGGCTTGTATGTGGGGGCGACTGTACAGGAGAAGTTCTAAGTCTTATCTTTCAAGGTGAAAATCCAAGGTCTGACCTTAATTGGTTGTGCCTCGCAATGACCTTGTTGAAGTCATTGTTTTGAGAATGTGGACTGTCTTCAGGGTGAAAACCTAAGATCTATGATCGGGCAACGGCATCGCTTGTGCACTGTTCCTTCTTGGAGGCATTGCTTTTGAAGAAACTGGACTTTTGGTGCTGTCTTGGTGGTGTTAGTACTGCTGTTTCAAGGATCTGACCACTTTAGCAGGACTTTTATTTTTTGTAATTTTTCTCTCTTTTTTCGGCTGTGTGCATCCGTAATGTCGCTAGGGCAATACGTTGTTGCAGAGGCTAGGTGTAATTGGTATTTTCACGATATTAATATATGCTCTTTATCTAAAAAAATCAACTCATAGAGTAGACTATTTTCAAACTCCTGTTTGGATGCGAACGTAACTGTGGATGTATTCTACACGTGATAACTAGTTGCGGAGTTGGTAGTTGCCTTATTTCAACTCATGTGCGACGATAGTTAAACCGAGATAAATAACTTTCATGAAAATATTTCAACTACCATATGCACTTGCAGGCATCACTACTTATCACTTGAAGTTCCTAGGTTTGACCCCGGAAGTGCTACACACACGGGAACAAAGTGTGTCGCCCCATTCATGTGGGAATGGACCGAAAAGACCTCCAGTGGGAAATACAAAGTTAGATGGGAAGTTGTATGTCAGCCGAACGAGTTGGGAGGCCTTTTTGTCTTCAACCTCAAGAAATGCACGTGCCTTACGGCTGTGGTGGAATGGGTGGAATTAAAGAAGACTTGGGTTGGAATGGGAACCCTTTGATGCGACCAATATGGACCAATGTTATGCTTCCACCATCATCAGTATTGGCACTAGCTCGACAAAATCCTTTGGGACTCGCGTTGGCTTAATGGATAGCATCCAAGAATCATTGTGACGCTCGTATACGCCCCTAGCAACATAAGATTTGGTTGGTGAGGAGGCTTTATTGAAAGGGGGCATTGATCAGGCAAATCAGGTTGAACTTGGGGTTGTCCCTTGATTACTTTCAGCAGTTTATCGAGCTATGAGTAAATAACAAAAAATCACCACATTTGGAGAAACTGTGAACTCCAAATGTGGTGGTTTTTTGTCATTTACTCTCGAGGCTATGGATGCTACTCTCCTTGGTCACTCACACACTCGACGTATCGGGTGCCATTTCGTGAATTCTATGTGCTTCTGGCATGTAATCCACCGCCTTCGCCTATCGCGCTCAGCTTTCAGGGTGCCCGCTTTTGATCTTCATGACGACATCTCAAAGGCATGTGCACAACGGAAGTGTATATTTTCACGTGGCTCGTGTCGTAAAACAAAGTTTGGACGACCGATAGGGTGCAAAGGAGGATTGACCCAATTGCGCCAACTGCACCTTATGCAAGAGGAAGCCTGAGTCTATGCCTCTATGGCACACCTCCGTTTGTATTTGGGACATGCTTAAAAATTGACTCGGTTTGCATCAGTTTGACAATACATCATGTGCAAAGGAACCAAGCGTCAAAAGTTCATGGCTTCAGATCACCTACAGGCTACATACCCAATGTCCATAGAAAAATCATTGCTTTCATTATTATGTTGGTGTCTTGAAAGATGTGGAACGAGAGAAAGGTGAGGGTTTTCCGAAACAAGTCCACCACTCCGACAATCATCGGCAAATATATGGATTGCAACTGAAATTTTGCCCAGTTACACATGGATGCACATATGTTGCAATTAAGATTTTTCCAGTTGCAGGCGAGTTGCACATGAGTTGCAACTGAAAATTTCCAAGCTGCAAATAGGTTACACATGAGTTGCAACGGAATTTTCTATTACACGTGAGTGAGTTGCATATAGTTTGCAACTAAGATTTTGGTTGTTACAACTTACAAGTGGAGTTTCATATGAGTTGAAAGTGGGATAAGGTGACGTCATCTGAGTGTTCTCACTCGATTGAGCTCGCTCCCATTTTCAATAGTTCTGAAGTTAACGTGTTAGTTTTACTAGTTGAATTTGGCGCGGCGGCACGCCCCGCCCTTGGTGTGAAATTTTGTTGTCGGGTTGTTTTAACAGATCATGTTAAAATGAAATCTTTGCAAAGAAATCTTAGTCCAATCAAATTCAACTAAAGTTTATCAATAAATCTAAACTGGATAGTTAAATACAAAATGTGGCTGCATGTTTCATTTATTAGAGAGAAAAATATGGCAGGAGAGCAATTTCATGATGCCAACAGAGCACTTATAGCAGAAGAAGTCACACTGAAGAATTGTTGCAAGAATATTAGCCATTGCAGGGAAAGTTGGATTGGGATTCTACACAACTATAAATTTATATTCTTGCACACATCAATTCTTAAATACTAAAAGCAAAAGTAAGTAAGAACATAAATTTTTTGCACTTTTTATATTCAGCAAGAGCTTAAAATTGTATATAGTGGCTTATGACATCACTAACCATCATAGATTTAGGCGATGCAGATTCAAATCTAGGCCAAGGTTCGTGAAAAATAATTGTGGTCCATTCAAACGTCTACAAAGTTATTATCTAGCTGCATCACTTATGAGAATGGACGGGAGTAACACCTCTAAAGGGTATGTAAAAGTATGATCAAACATACCGTCTTTTCTCATCTCTGGAAGCCATCCAGAAGCATGATTCCTGAAGCCTGATCATATCAAGATAGTGCTCAGCTTCATGATCAGCAATATTGAAAAGCACTGCAGATCCATATTGGAAGACAACCACATAGCGATAGCAAAATTTGTTTTCTTCCACTCCAATTTCCTACAGAAAACGATGGGTAAAGGAGATTGTCTTATGTACATTACAACAGCAAGTTCCTTCAAAGAAAAATCCTGCACTACAACATGTTTATTGTATTAAGCCTATACATAAGTAAAAGCTAGCAAAAATTATGAGTGAATTTACTGCATGATTTCCATAACAAATAAAACCTTATAGTAATAGGGATGACATAGTGTACAATGTGAACTTTATATATACCTTAGAGTTGCTAGAACCGGAAATTTAAAAAACCAAGTGTAGGTAGGATTTTTGGACATGATATAATCATCTTTACATAATCATCTTTAGTTGTTTTAGTTGTATAACTGAAAAATATAAGCATCTTTACATGCATAAAATACAAAAAAGAAATGTAGAAGGATGTTACACATGTATTTGATATCGAATACAATCATCAGAACAATATAACCACAATTATGCATATCTAACCATCAGAGCTAGTGGTTAATTTCACTTAATCTTGTAACCTAAATCTGTTAAATGAATGCAAAGAACAGTGAAACAGATGAGAGGGACGTGTGTAGTGGCGGAGGTGCTCTCTGCCTTGCCGGCGGGAGCTGGAGGAGGCGAGGTGCAGAGGCAACTCTGCTTGGATTTAGGGAGAAGGTCGTGGATGGTGGGTTGTTGCACAGATGTCTTGCTATTCTGCTTGTATAGTATTGCTGCAAAATAAAGAAATTTGATGGTGAAGGCTCACATTCAATTAAAAAATATTGAATAAGGTATCCTATTTTTGGCGATGTGGTCGCAAATACCTGAAAGTATACATCTGGCTTACAGTATGGTTGACTGAATTCTATGAAACATGCATTTCAAAATGGAACTATTTCTTTTGAGGTCAAATTGATCTTTACATCAGAAGAAAACTAAATACATAGGTATAAGCTACAGAATAATAATCATGGCAGCCTATTGTCCATAGATGATGTGTAGTTGCAAATACCTGAAAGTATACATCTGGCTTACAGTATGCTTATCTGAATTCTATGAAACATGCATTTCAAAATGGAACTATCTCTTTTGAGGGCGAATTGATCTTTACATGAGAAGAAAACTAAATACATAGGGTATGAGCTACAGAACAATAATCATGGTACAGCAAAAAACTGGAACCTGTAGATAATCAGCTGAATTAAATTAATTCATATTAGCCCATCATCCTTTAAAAAATCTTCACAATGCTCGGAATTCAAAAAAAATACAGTGGAAGAGGTTGTCCACGTATATAGTAATGGTTCTGAAGTAGATTTGGCAAAAACTCCTCTAATAGAAAAACAGTGTCAGTGTAAAGATCATCATCAGAAATCGTGAGGTGGATAGTTGTTTCCTTGATAACTCAAGAACCAACTGGAGCAGTATGGATATCTCTGTATGCTTAATTTTTGCATGTAGAGAGTAAATAGCACAATGTCTCGGCTTCTTATGACACTATCTGACACTAACTGGCAGGAGATCAATTGACAAAAAAGAGCAGGGTCAATTAATTGAAAAAAAGAACTGAAGGACCTGAAACAATATACCTCTTGTCTTTATTTTTGTACACGAAATGTTAATCATGTGAGATAAAGAAGTAAGCACGTGCATATATGTCAAAGTCCCAAAATGGATGGGCAAACCTGTTGTATAGATTAAGAAGCAGTTACATACATAATCAACAATGCTCGTATATACAAATAGAATTCTTTGTAGTATGCACACTACTACAGAAATTTAAGTCACAGTTGATTTTTTGTGTTGATAAGACCATAAGTAAAGTGCAAATGAAGAATTAACCTGCAGGGCTGAATCCTCATATGACAACTAAGAACTTATCTCATTTAACATGTTTTTTGATGTTTAAAAGGTAAAAAACACTCTGGCCAACACAAATCATTCTCTAAGATCTAGAGTGGTGCACACTAACTCGTGAAACAATATTATCCTCCTGGTGTTTGTGCTGTATTACCTGCATCTTTGTTCTCCTTGATCAAAAGCCTGGAAGGCCAATCATCTTCAGAAGCGAATGTATCCATGTAAACATAGGACTCCACACCTGCAACACGCGCACACGCAAGGACACATATGAACAGACCTGGGCAAGAGCAGAAGCACATACCAAGAGACCAACGAAATAGGACGACCTGGAGTGGTCCAACGGCGATGATCTTGGACAGGGGAGAGGTCGTCCTCGTCCTCTCCAGGCTCCAGCGACAGGACCGAGTCCGACCATGACCTGCGCTTCCCCGCCACGGACACCCGGGCATGCCGCTGACCCTCTGCGCGGCGCGACCCGAGCCGCTCTGGCTCGCACTCATCATCTTGGTCTGAGGACATGGGACGGCGGCGAGCGGGATGGAGGAGTGGAAGGGGAGTGGAAGGTGGGCGTGGCCAGCGCGGAGGGGCTGCCGTGGCCGACGCGGAGGGGCGGCCGTGTCCGGCGGCGGTGCTGGACATGGGGGCGTGCATGGGGAGGGGGAGGGGTTGGACATGGGGGCGGCGGCGAGCGGGAGGGAGGGGGAGTGGAAGGGGAGTGCTGGCAGCGTCGGGCCGCGCAGGCACCCGTAAACCTAGCCTAGGGATGGGTCGCGCACGGCCGCGACAGGCGGGGAAGGGCGAATCGACCAGAGGAGGAGGTGGAGCGTCGACCGGCGCGTCGACCGCGCGACAGCACGGCGGCGGAAGTCACCGGACCTCGCCGGAATCGGGGGGCGACGGAGGCGGCGATTCTGAATCGCGGGAGAAAGAGGATTTCCGCCGTCGCGGGGAGAGAGAGAGGGAGGGGATGATTCTGCGGACCGTTTTGCAAAAACGTCCGTGTATTTTTAGTAATTTTCGAGTTGGTCCGTCGCCTCGCGATTTCGTGGACTGCGGGTTGATTTATGGTTTTGGGAGGGGTATTTTTACAAAACCGTCACGGTGCGTTCTGTTAGCCGTCGGATCGCCGGCCGACGGTGGGGATCGCGGCACTGTAGTACTGTAGCAATCTACAGTAAACACTGTAGATAGCTACAGTCGCCGATCGCTGAGAGGCCGAGAAAGGGTTCATCTTTGATATAGTTAGAGATGTTTTTTCACCTACAATGATAGATGTTCAGCGTGCTCTGCACGTCAATGGCCCATGCTCAGCACTCAGCAGACAGCAGCTCTAAGCTAGTCTCCACCCTAGCTAACCATCTCTTGCCCGTTGTATGTACCACCTCACTTAAGTTGCCGCCGTTGGATGGTGACGAAGGTTTGGGTTATAGCCGTCGGATCATACTGGGAACCTTCCCGCTCGGCTGTTGGAGTTCAAAAGCCTTGAAGGCGCCAATTGGCAATATTGCCAAGCCAAAGCAATTCATCTCCGGCGCGAGTACGTGAGCACGTGCACGTAAATCTTCCGATAATCCCACGGCCTACGTACGTACGTAGCCGCCATTACTGGGCTCCTTAACTCCGCCGCGAGTTATGGTGCCGCGGCCGTGGTACGCTTATATGATCCATGGAACGATAGATTTTTCATACGCGCGCGCGGGATCTTGGGTTTATACGTACGTGCTGATACTCATAAAAGTGGCGAGGTAGTGCGCAGTGGTGGTGGTGGGTAGGAGGGCAGCAGCGTCGTCGACGAGCTAGCGCGACAGCATTGCACCATTGCTAGGCTGGTGAGTTCAATTCGACCGTCGTAGAGAGTGGACTTGGGGGGAGCGGCTTGCGGGGAAGAAGGTGATGGATTTTGGGCGGCGCAAGAGCTTTAGCTTCTTCGAGGAGGACCGGAAGGCGCGGCCGGCGGCGGCGCAGACGCCCGTGCACCACTATGCGCGCGGAGGAGGAGGGCGGTCCCCCGCGCGCGAGGCCGCGGAGCCGGCGCGGATGAGCATGTCGTCGGTTCCCGGCGCGGAATTGCCGACGATGATGGGGTCGGAGGAGGAGGAGGCGGCGGCGGCGGCGGCGGGTGCTCGCCGTGGGTGCAGTCGCCGCTGCACGGCAGGATGCGGTTCCCGCCTTCGCCCGCGGCGATCTACCACTGCCTCGCGGCGCTGCACCGTCTGGACGGTGACGTGCACGCGCTCGCCGTGGCGAGGGGCGTGCTGTTCACCGCGTCCGACAGCGGCCGCGTCCGCGCGTGGGCGGCGCCCGGGTGCTTCAACCGCGGCTACCTCGACGTGGGCCGCGGCCGCGTCCCCGCCCTCGCCGCGTGCGGCGGCACGCTCGTCACCTCCCACAGCCGCGACCACCACGTCCGCGTGTGGACGGTGTGCGCCGCCGCCGTGTGCGACCACATCCGCGCCAAGAAGGCCGCCACGCTCCCGGCCAAGGGCGGCCTCCTCTCCTTCGCCAAGAAGCGCCCGCACCACCACCGCGACACCGTCTCCTGCCTCGTGCTCCACGCCGTCGCGGGGCTCCTCTACACCGCGTCTCACGACCACACAGTCAAGGCGTGGAAGCTCTCCGACGGCAGCTGCGTCGACTCCTTCATCGCTCACGACGGGCCCATCAACGCCATGCTCGTCAACGAGGCAGACGGCTGCATCTTCACGGGCTCAGCCGACGGCACAGTCAAGATGTGGCGCCGCGTCTACGGCGGCACCGCGCACGCACTCATCATCGTGCTGCGGTCCGAGCTGTCTCCGGTCAACGCGCTCACGCTCTGCCATGCCGCTAGCGGCACCACCCGCCGGTGTTTCCTTTACGCGGGTTCATCCGACGGATACGTCAACATCTGGGAGAAGGAGGCCTCGGCGGGCCGGCCGGTGCACGTCGGGTTCCTCAAGGGACACCGGCTGGCAGTGTTCTGCCTGGCATCCGGCTGCGGCGGGCGGGTGGTGGTGAGCGGGTCGGAGGACGCCACGATGCGCGTGTGGAGGCGGGAGGGGAAGGGCGGGGACTTGCACGTGCCTGGCCGTGATCGAGGGGCACCGTGGGCCGGTGCGGTGCCTGGCGGTGGGCGGTGGCGAAGCAGGGGAGGTGGAGGGGAGCATGGTGGTGTACAGCGCCGGGCTGGACAAGAGCGTGAAGGTGTGGAGGATAAGGGTGGTGGGGAAAGAAGAGGAGGACGATGAAGACGACGATGATGACGACTGTGAGGAGGAGGTGGAGGACATGGTGGCGGCAGGGAAGGGCGACGTGGATGCCGTGAGAGACGAGGTGGACGCCGAGGAGGAGCATGTGGTGAGCCTTGGGCCGACGCCGGTGCTGTCGCCGGTTTGGGTGGAGAAGCGGCGGCATACGAGTCGTGGCTAAATGAATAATGAGTTGAATTCAGCGTTGACTAGGAGAGCGCGCGAGCGTGGGGCACCTCTGTTCAAGCGTGCTTGTAGCTTTTGTATGACTGCTGCCTCAGTTAATCTAGAGATCCTGTTTGTGTCTGCATATGAGCAGATCTTTTTGCATCTACTGCTTTTTTCTAGCCTCGGTATGTCTCTGGAAAATACGAAATGTCGATTCGAAGTTTTGACCTAGAGAAACTCCAACGTGCTGATCCAAATAGACACGAAATGTGTTTGTTTCGGTCGGTTTGCTGGCGCGTGGGTAGGAGTCCGGCGCACATCCGTCCTTTTATGGCTATGCCATCCAACGTTATTTCTTTATAACTAGCAAATTGCCCGTGCGTTGCAACGGAGATATGCTATAATTTTCATATGAATTTCATTTCTTGTATCAGAAAATCATCCAACGAATGGCAAAAATATAGCTCTATGTGTCTAACTTGCAAGACTACAACATGCATATTCTGAATACGTTCATCTCCAACTCAAAATATGTACACTTGCAATTTCTGGAAATTGGAAACAGAAAATACAGAGCAAGCATATGTACATGATTTTACACATCAAATAAAAAGAGCACCCGTGCGTTGCTACGGCCAGAGTGAATAACAAACAACTATTGGTTGAAATCGATCGCATATTATATCTTGGTATACATCAAAGATCTACATCTACTAACTTCCTCTTTTGATTCGACATATGCAGGGTTCACCATTGCAATTGATTCTTTGCATGGTGTGTTGCTTCTAAACTCACAATTAGCTCTAATTTGCTCTATTCTAACCTTTTTTCTACTAACTTCCTCTTCTGATTCGACATATGCAGGGTTCACCATCGCAATTGATTCTTTGCATGGTGTATTGCGTCTAAACTCACGATTAGCTATAATTTGCTCTATTCTAGTTTTTTTTGTTCTGGCTGCATATTTGCATATTTCTGCTTTTCTCGCACGCATTTTTTTGTCTTTTGTTCAGACTTTAAATCTGCATATTTCTTTCTCCCCCGTGTTCATTTTTTGTGCAACTGGGTTAAATCCTTAATTATTTTGCTTTGCTGATAAGCTTCACGACGCCTTTTCAATTTTTCTTGTTTTTCTTCGTTGGTCATCCGTGCATATCTAGCTCTATCTTTTTCCTTCTTTGCTCCTTAACATCTATGATTGGAGGTTGGGTCCCAAATTCCTCGTCTACATCAGTGTTTTCCATACTGCATAAATCTGTCATCAATTAAAAAGATGAACTTGATTAGATCTTACAGCACACGTTTAAGCTTGAGTCCACCAAATACACACCTATTGAAGCTAGCCTAGTCGATCTAACTGATTCATCTAGTACTGTTTGCATTGCACACATAGCCATGCAGAAGGGTAATATGTATGCATCTAACGATGCCCACATGCACGTACGTAGAGGGCTGGCATGGGTGCTTGGATTAACTGTCTGAGTCTTCCGCGCATTGGCCTCTCCGTCGCGGCAAGTTGAGAGATGACTGTGGCGGCTGCCTCGCCAGTACGTGCCAATTTTTTTCCAAAACCTCCTAAAAATCGTGCCTTTTCTCCTGCCGCCACTCCACGACGCGAGATACCACCTCTAAAAAAGAGTGGGAGGGAGATCAAGATTAGATGGAATAGAAGAGCTGACCTACACATGCATGATCAATCATGGCCATGAGCGTTGCCGAGGCGCTGCACCACCGGATCAGAACTTGCCCCGCGAAACAGCCTCTAGCCCAGCAAGTCCTCCCCCGTGTACGCGATGCAGCTGCCGGCGCTGAAGTTGAAACGCTCGATCCCTTGATCAGTGTCCTTGTTGTCCTTGTCAGTCGAGGGTCTTGCGTCCTTTTTATTGCCTTCGGTTTGTTTTTTTAGCGTAATTGCCTTCGGTTTGATAATATTCATTGGCCATTGCCATGTAGCGCATGAGGAACCATGAGATCGTGAGTTGGATCACGAGCCTTTTCTAAATAAGTTGTGCAACATCGATATGTCAAAGATTAATATTTTACACGAGCCTTTTCTAAATAAGTTGTGCAACATCGATATGTGGAAGATTAATATTTTACCTGTAGCGACGACCTTGGTTCAGACGGCGGCGTCAATATATTTTTGGATGTGTGGAAGGATCGATCGGTGAAGTTGGCAGAGCAGATAGCTTGATTGTGGGAGAAATCCAACGTTGGAGGTGGCTATTTGTAAACCATTGTAATCCTGCTATCTGTAATCCGATTCGTGTTGTAGTTCTTGCCGATTCGTGTTGATTGAATATTCCGAGTCGTGTTGTTGTTCGTTCCTGATTTTTTTTGCGTGATTGGCTATTCCGTGGTGAAGTAATATTGGGCTTGACCCATGTGCGGTCGGTTTGATTGGCTATTCCATGGTGAAGTAATATTGGGCTTGACCCATGTGCGGTCGGTTGGGCTAGCGATCCTGGTTGTCGTCCGGATTGGTTCTTTAGCGATTGTAGGCGACGTAGGACTACTTACCACGTAGGACGACGTACCGGACACCGTCGCGCGACGTACGACGTACCACCAAACGGACGAAGAAAGAAACACTACTCGTATTATATAGTAGAGAAATGGTAGCAAATAAATATCCAGTACTTGACAATTCAATTATGCCACGACGACATAAAACATAGAACCAAAAGAATCGCACGAACCCCACACGTGGGTTGACCTCATAATTCGTGCAAAACACACAAATATAATGGAAAAATATAGAGTGATCACACATCTTCATCTTTTGTTTTTTCTCAAACCAAATCCTTTTAATTGGGCTCAGATCGGCCGTCATGATCCGGGCCTCCTCGGTGAGTATAACGGGATCTACTTTCTTTTGCTTGAGCTCCTCATGTTTGGCTCTTAACCGGGCATTTGATTCATCAACGTCGAGCTTCTTTTTTTATTTCAAATTGTTCTTCATTTGCTCCTCTTTCTCCCGGCGTTTTCTCTTTTTCCTCTTCTCACTTAACACCTTCTTGACGGCTATTATTCGTGAGCTACTTTGTTGTACTTTCAAGCCTCGTTTAGAACCTTATATTTTATCTATTTTTATGGTGGTATTAAATTCCTTTGACATGTTTAGATGCAATGAATACTATAGTTAGAGTAAGTTCTTTAATAGAGCTAACTGTTGGACATATCTTATTGTATGTTATCTATAGCCAGTCTAATAGACATGATGTATAGTAGTCAGTTATAATATGTATTTTTTTATTAATACTAGCCCACCTCACACTCTCAAAAGGTTTTTTTGAGCCCATGATGTAGTTGACTCTTAATTTACAACCCACTTTACTTTTATCCCATCTAAATCAGCAAAAATATGATATTTAATCCTTAAAGCCTACTTAATTACATTATCTTATTATACTTACTTTTTAGAAGCTGAAGTGTTCCTTGCCCATGCATTACAATATATGGTATTGGAATATTACGAGTTAACACCTCTTTTCCTTATCCAAAAATGCTCTTCTTTTCGGCATACACACAACGTAAGTGTATGAGATCCGAAATGTCACTCTTGTTTCATTGATGATGCAATCTTTTGAAACAAGGCAAAAGATTTACCATTTTCATTGATTAAGAAGGAGTTTTTTTAGAGAGTTTACAAACCGGGCCGTGCACATGGGCATGCCCAAAATATAAGTCTACTCTCGCGACAGCACACCACTCAAAGGCTTTGCCCTGGCAAGACACCAAAGGGAAGCCTTCTCCTTAATTTTGTTGATAATCATGGTGGCGGTGGAGGATTTATTTTGAAAGACACGAGCGTTTTGCTCCGACCAAATTTCCCAAGCAACAAGCATGGCAAGCGATGCCATGGCCTTCCTTTGATCTCTCCTCTTATGGATCACTTCGGTCCACCAATCCTTAACGGTGTGGAAGGCATGCCAATCTCCCGCTATCATGTCATGGAGCCCCAACCAACTTTTCAAGGAGACCCAAATGCGTGTGGTGACACTAGTACAGAACGACATTATGGAAACGGGTCAAAACCCTCACCGGAAATGGAAAATTATACGTTGTCCGAGCCTCGTTAATGATGTGAAGGTCCTTATCGGCGACGGAGGACTTAACAGTCACCGATGAGGCCTTTTTTTAAACGGTTATTCACTTACGCCCGTTGTCGTACGGTCGAGATCATCAATTACTGAGTTTCTGGTTCCACTCGTTTGCACTGAGATTTTCTCGTAAGGCTACAATAGGAATATAGATGCCACTGGACATTAAAATCTTAACGCAAAAGCAGAAAAAATGGTACATATTTCATTCATAACATATACCAAATGTCATCATTACATTCCATCACCATTACATTATCATGCCTCACTAAACCTATCATTGTCATGCCTCACTACACTTGCCGTGCCTCACTAAACTATCATTGCAGAAAGTGCGACAACGAGTATTGATGGCCTAGCGGTTCCTACCCGTCGCGCGATGGGTCACGCTCTACGGTCTCCGGAGTTTATTTGCAAGAGACTCGCTCTTACATTTGCCTCCAAAACTTTGCTAAGTTCTTTAATTTGAGCTTCTTTTTGGAAGATGTCAACAAAATATAATAACGTCACCGGTGTGACATTTCGGCCACACTGTCAAAAAAACTCTCCTAATTTAAAAAAAATGTTTTGTATAGTGCAATGAAACGTCACAACAATCGCGGTTTGCTCTTATTACCCAACAGCGTATATGCACGTTGCTTCTGCATAAATACTTCATCAGTACTAAGAATAGGACCAACTAAGATGCTACATGACATAAATACAGTTTAAGATGATAAGAACTTTACCTTTAGCGCCTATCTGTAATCTTGTTGTCCTCCGGAAACGATTTGGAGGCAGAATTTAATGCATATAGCAATAATTCCTTTAATGGCCAAACCATTTTTATCCATGTCACCGAGACATAATATTACTTCACGTACACTTGCAAGTTAGCTACAGAAAACCATAACGAAGATAAGCACATTAACATAAGTTGTGAACTAAACTTAACTTAATGTATATGCCTCAGACATAACCCTACTAGATTTTAAATAGAGTTTAAGATATAGGGTTTAGGTCTTGAATATAATGTGATTATAAACAAATCCTTGACCCAAAACGTTAAACCTTTATAACATAATAGCGGAGGGTGTATTCATCATCGGCAGTACGATAAATATGTACTAAACAAGTTAGCTATACTACAAACAACTGCAATTAACTATACTAAAACAGAGGCAAGTGAACTATGATAAAACTAGTGGCAAGTGCAATGCTACTAGCAAGTGTGATACTACCAACAATTTTAAACAATACTAGACAAGTTTGCTATGATACTTTCAGTGGATGTTAACAATACTAACATTTAAGCTATACTAAAATCGATTGCAAGTGCAATGCTACGGACATATTCATCGAGAGACCAGCATATCAGTTTGCATGCAACAGGTCTAGACTAATGCCGGCCGCCGCTCGGTGGAGAGGCGCGGCCGGCGTGCAATGCTATGGACATACTCATCGAGAGACCAGCGGATCCATTTGCGTGCAACACATCCAGCCTAATGCCGGCAGTGCCGCTCGGTAGAGAGGCGCGGCCGGCATCCTCTCGAGGAAGATGCGCGGCGGCGATGCCGGCCGGCCACGGTGTCGGGAGGAGATGTGGTGGCTCTAAGTTAATAGTGCCAGAAACAATTGCTTGTACGTCACACGTCAGTTGGGAACCCCAAGAGGAAGGTATGATGAGTGCAGCAGTAAGTTTTCCCTCAGTATGAAACCAAGGTTTAATCGACCAGTAGGAAAACGAGGTTTGCTTCGAAGGTGTTGGTGAGGAGTGTAGTGCGGCGCAACACCAGGGATTCCGGTGCCAACGTGGAACCTGCACAACACAATCAAATTACTTTGCCCCAACTTAACAGTGAGGTTGTCAATCTCACCGGCTTGCTGAAAACAAAGGGTTAAACGTATCGAATGGAAATGATGTTTGTTTGCATAAAACAGTAGAGAACAATGATTGCAGTAGATTGTATTTCAGATGTAAAAGAATGGACCGGGGTCCACAGTTCACTAGTGGTGTCTCTCCAATAAGATAACTAACATGCTGGGTAAACAAATTACAGCTGGGCAATTGACAATTGATAAGTGCATATAACATGCATGTGTGAGCTGTGGTGTCTACTATGAGATTCATTTGGGCATTACGACAAAGTACATAGACCGCTATCCAGCATGCATCTATGCCTAAATAGTCCACTTTCCGGTTAACATCCGTACCCCTTCCAGTATTAAGTTGCAAGCAACAGACAATTGCATTAAGTAATGTGCGTAATGTAAACAATACATTCATCCTTGAATAAAGCATTGCTGTTTTACCCCTAGTGGCAACAACACATCTACAACCTTAGAACTTGCTGTCACTATCCCAGGTTAAATAGAGGTTGAACCCAACTATCATGCATAAATACCCCCTCTTGGAGTTACAAGTATTCACGTGGCCAAGGCTTCAACAAGTAACGGAGAGCATGCAAGATCACAAATGACATAGACATGATAATATAATATTCAGCTCCACATAGGTATCAATATAAGTCAGATCCCAGCAAACACAACATGTAGCATTACAATAAGATGATCTTGATCATGATAGGCAGCTCACAAGATCTAAACATGATGGCACAAGTGGAGAAGACAACCATCTAGCTACTGCTATGGACCCATAGTCCAAGGATGAACTACTCACGCATCACTCCGGAGGCGGGCATGGCGATGTAGAGCCCTCCGGTGATGATTCCCCTCTCCGGCAGGGTGCCGGGAAGAGCTTCAGAACCCCCCGAGTTAGGGTTGACGACGGCGGCGGCAGCGAATATGTTCTGGATGAAAGGCTCGGTGTTTTAGGGTTTTCGCGTCTCGGGGAATAAATAGGCGAAGGGGCGATGTCGGCGGACCCCCGAGGGGCCCAAACCACCAGGCGCGGCTGGGCCCAGCCGCGCCCCTGTGGTTTGGCCACCTCGTGGCTCTCTTCGTCTCTCCTTCGGACTCCGTGTACGTGCTGGAAAAATAGGGACTGGCCTTTTGTTTCGTGCAATTCCGAGAATATTTCCAGAAGTAACTTTCTGAAACCAAAAACAGCAGAAAACAGGGAACTGGCACTGTGGCATCTTGTTAATAGGTTAGTCCCAGAAAATGCATAAAAGTGATACGAAGTGTATATAAAACATGTAGCAAATGGTATAATATAAGCATGGAACAGCAGAAATTATGGATACGTTGGAGACGTATCAAGCATCCCCAAGCTTAGTTCTACTCGTCCTCGAGTAGGTAAAACGATAACAACAAATAATTTCTGAGGAGACATGCTTTCACACAATCTTGATCAATATATTGCAAGGCTCATGTCATGAATGAAGTGACTCAAAGCAATGATCTATAGTTTGCTAACAAATAGATAAAGAGTAAACAATGAATCATATAAGCAAAAACTTTTCATGAATAGTACTTTCAAGACAAGCATCAAAAAGTTTTGCATAAGAGGTAACTCATAAAGCAATAGATTCAAAGTAAAAGGCATTGAAGCAACACAAAGGATGATTAAGTTTCAGCATTTGCTTTCAACTTGTAACATGTATATCTCATGGATAGTTGTCAACATAAAGCAATATAACAAGTGCAATAAGTAAATATGTAAGAATCAATGCACACAAAGTTGACACAAGTGTTTGCTTCTAAGATAGAAAGGAGTAGGTAAACTGACTCAACATAAAGTAAAAGATAGGCCCTTCGCAGAGGGAAGCAGGGATTAAATCATGTGCTAGAGCTTTTTAAGTTTTCGAAAGCATATAGAGAGCACAAAATAAGTATTTGAGAGGTGTTTGTTGTTGTCAACGAATGGTAGTGGGCACTCTAACCCCCTTGTCAACCAGACTTTCAAAGAGCGGCTCCCATGAAGGACGTTATTCTACCAGCAAGGTAGATCATCCCTCTTCTCTTTTGTTTACACATGTATTTTAGTTTCTTTATAGATGACACTCCTCCCAACCTTTTGCTTACACAAGCCATGGCTAACCGAATCCTCGGGTGCCTTCCAACATTCACATACCATGGAGGAGTGTCTATTGCAAAATTAAGTTGCTTACTGATAAATCAGGGCAAAACATGTGAAGAGAATTATTAATGAAAGTTGTAATTAATTGGGGCTGGGCACCCCGTTGCCAGCTCTTTTTGCAAATTATTGGATAAGCGGATGTATATGCCACTAGTCCATTGGTGAAAGTCTGTCAGAAGTAAATGACAAGATTGAAAGATAAAACACCACATACTTCCTCATGAGCTATAAAACATTGACACAAATAAGGAGTAATAAAGTTTTGAATAGTTTAAAGGTAGCACATGAAATATTTACTTGGAATGGCAGGAAATACCACATAGTAGGTAGGTATGGTGGACACAAATGGCATGGGTTTTGGCTCAAGTTTTGGATGCACGAGAAGCATTCCCTCTCAGTACAGAGTTTAGGCTAGCAAGGTTGTTTGAAGCAAACACAAGTATAAACCGGTACAGCAAGAATCACATAAAAACATATTGCAAGTATTATAAGACTCTACACTGTCTTCCTTGTTGCTCAAACATTTTACCAGAAAATATCTAGACCTTAGAGAGAACAAATATGCATCCCAAGTCTCAACAAGCTCTACGGTAGTTCTCCACTACTAGGCTTTAACTACATGATGCAAGAGCTTAAACATGATCTACTTGAGAGCTCAAAACAATTGCAAAGCATCAAATCAAAACAAGACAATGATCTACAAGAATGCATATGTCTTTTCCAATACCAACTACTACATGTAGCATTTTCTTTCTTCCAAACAAACACCAATAATTTATTTAAACATAAACTCTCCAAATGATAATATAATGCAGCAAGAGAGTATTTATAAACAAGTGCTAACAGCTCGAAGAGATGCATGAAAAACAGGAGCTAAAAGCACTGCAGTAGCTAGTTAAGAATACTCAACAAATATAAGTGAAGAACATGAGTATTCACATGAAAAAGCGGAGCGTGTCTCTCTCCCACACAAGGATTGCTAGGATCCGAATTTATTCAAACAAAAACAAAAATAAAAACACACAGACGCTCCAAGTAAAGCGCATAAGATGTGAAAGAATTAAAATATAGTTTCACTAGAGATGACCTGATAAGTTTGTTGATGAAGAAGGGGATGCCTTGGGCATCCCCAAGCTTAGACGCTTGAGTCTCTCTGAATATGGTTGGGATGAACCACGGGGGCATCCCCAAGCTTAGGCTTTTCACTCTTCTTGATCACATAATATCACCCTTCTCGCTTGATCCTTGAAAACTTCCTTCACACCAAACTCAAGACAGTTCTCATTAGAGGGTTAGTGCATAATCAAAAATTCTCATATTCTGTAATGATACAATCAATCCCAAAGCTTCTGGACATTAGCTACAGCCACCAATGCTTTGTGGAGCAAAGAAATCCACACAAACACAGTAAAAGAGCGAATGCAAAACAAAAGGCAGAATCTGTCAAAAACAGAACAGTCTGGAATGACGAATTTTTTCGAGGCACTTAAGTTGCTCAGATGGATCTGGCCTAAAATAATGAAAGTTGCGTACATATCTCAGGAATATGCGTGATTTTTCTCAGAATTTTTTGAATTTTCTACAGGGAGATAAGCTCAAATCCGTGACAGCTAAAAATCTGTCACTGCGCAGAAATCCAAATCTTGCATCAACTTTCAATATAGAACTTTACTTGGCACAACATTGCGATAAAATAAAGATACAAAGGAGTTGCTACAGAAGTAACAAAACTCCTTGACTCAAAGAAAACAAAAATAACAGCAAATAAAAACGATGGGTTGTCTCCCATAAGCGCTTTTCTTTAACGCCTTTCAGCTAGGCGCAGAAAGTGAAAATCAAGTGTTGTCAAGAGAAGAAGCATCAACATCATAACTTGCTCTAACAATAGAGTCAAAAGGTAACTTCATTCTCTTCCTAGGGAAGTGTTCCATACCTTTCTTGAGAGGAAATTGGTACCTTATATTACCTTCTTTCATATCAATGATGGCACCAACAGTTCGAAGAAAAGGTCTTCCCAAAACAATAGGACAAGATGCATTGCATTCAATATCCATAACAATAAAATCAACGGGGACAAGGTTATTTTTACCGTAATAAAAACATCATTAACTCGCCCCAAAGGTTTCTTCATAGCATTATCAGCGAGAAAAACATCCAAATAACAATGTTCCAAAGGTGGCAAATCAAGAATATCATAAAGCTTCTTGGGCAAAACTGAAACACTTGCACCAAGATCACACAAGGCATTGCAATAAAAATCATTCACCTTTACCTTAATGATGGGTTCCCAACCATCTTCTAATTTCCTAGGAATAGAAGCTTTAAGTTTCAACTTCTCCTCCCTAGCTTGCAAAAGAGCATTTGTAATATGCTTTGTAAAAGCCAAATTAATAGTGCTAGCATTGGGACTTCTAGCTAATTTTTGCAAGAACATAATAACTTCAGAGATGTTACAATCATCAAAATCAAAATCATTATTGTCAATGGTGGTGGAACCATTGTCTCCAATAGTTTGAAAAATTTCAGCACTTTTATCAGAAAAAGTTTCAGCAGTTTTAGGCAATTTCAAACGCTTTGCAGAAGTAGTAGAGACATTACAACACCAATAACATTACCATCAATAGTAGGAGGTTTACTAGCATGTGAAACATTAGCATTACTAGTGGTGGTGATAGTACAAACTCTAACTATACTATTCTCTTTTTCAAGTTCTTCCTCTTTTTCCCACCTAGCATGCAATTCAGCCAACATCCTAATATTATTATCAATTCGAACTTGGATGGCATTTGCTGTAGCAAATGACTTAATATCTTTAACTTCATTAGGCATAACTTTCAGTTTTAGAATTTCAACATCATGAGCAAGACTATCAACTTTAGAGACAAGATCATCAATTTTTTCAAACTTTTCCTCAACAGTTTTATTGAAAGCTTTTTGTGTGCTAATAAATTCTTTAAGCATAGCTTCAAGATCAGAGGACACACTTCTATTGTTGCTGTAGGAATTACCATAAGAATTGCCATAACCATTTGAAGGATAAGGCTTATAATTGTTGCTACCAAAATTATTCCTATAAGCATTGTTGTTGAAGTTGTTGTTTTTAATGAAGTTTACATCAACATGCTCTTCTTGAGCAACCAATGAAGCTAAAGGAATATTATTAGGATCAACATGAGATCTACCATTCACAAGCATAGACATAATAGCATCAATCTTATCACTCAAAGAGGAGGTTTCTTCAACAGAATTTACCTTCTTACCTTGAGGAGCTCTTTCGGTGTGCCATTCGGAATAGTTGATCATCATATCATCAAGTAGCTTTGTTGCTGCACCTAAAGTGATGGACATAAAGGTTCCTCCAGAGGCTGAATCCAATAAGTTCCTTGAGGAAAAATTTAATCCCTTGCAGAAGCAATTCTGTTTTCCCCGGCAACGGCGCCAGAAAACGTTGTTGGTGGCTCTAAGTTAATAGTGCCAGAAACAATTGCTTGTACGTCACACGTCAGTTGGGAACCCCAAGAGGAAGGTATGATGAGTGCAGCAGTAAGTTTTCCTCAGTATGAAACCAGTAGGAAAACGAGGTTTGCTTCGAAGGTGTTGGTGGAGGAGTGTAGTGCGGCGCAACACCAGGGATTCCGGTGCCAACGTGGAACCTGCACAACACAATCAAACTACTTTGCCCCAACTTAACAGTGAGGTTGTCAATCTCACCAGCTTGCTAAAAACAAAGGGTTAAACGTATCGAATGGAAAATGATGTTTGTTTGCATAAAACAGTAGAGAACAATGATTGCAGTGGATTGTATTTCAGATGTAAAAGAATGGACCGGGGTCCACAGTTCACTAGTGGTGTCTCTCCAATAAGATAACTAACATGCTGGGTAAACAAATTACAGCTGGGCAATTGACAATTGATAAGTGCATATAACATGCATGTGTGAGCTGTGGTGCCTACTATGAGATTCATTTGGGCATTACGATAAAGTACATAGACCGCTATCCAGCATGCATCTATGCCTAAATAGTCCACTTTCCGGTTAACATCCGTACCCCTTCCAGTATTAAGTTGCAAGCAACAGACAATTGCATTAAGTAATGTGCGTAATGTAAACAATACATTCATCCTTGAATAAAGCATTGCTGTTTTACCCCTAGTGGCAACAACACATCTACAACTTTAGAACTTGCTGTCACTATCCCAGGTTAAATAGAGGTTGAACCCAACTATCATGCATAAATACCCCCTCTTGGAGTTACAAGTATTCACGTGGCCAATGCTTCAACAAGTAACGGAGAGCATGCAAGATCACAAATGACATAGACATGATAATATAATATTCAGCTCCACATAGGTATCAATATAAGTCAGATCCCAGCAAACACAACATGTAGCATTACAATAAGATGATCTTGATCATGATAGGCAGCTCACAAGATCTAAACATGATGGCACAAGTGGAGAAGACAACCATCTAGCTACTGCTATGGACCCATAGTCCAAGGATGAACTACTCACGCATCACTCCGGAGGCGGGCATGGCGATGTAGAGCCCTCCGGTGATGATTCCCCTCTCCGGCAGGGTGCCGGGAAGAGCTTCAGGAACCCCCCGAGTTAGGGTTGACGACGGCGGCGGCAGCGAATATGTTCTGGATGAAAGGCTCGGTGTTTTAGGGTTTTCGCGTCTCGGGGAATAAATAGGCGAAGGGGCGATGTCGGCGGACCCCCGAGGGGCCCAAACCACCTCCAGGCACGGCTGTGGGCCCAGCCGCGCCACCATGTGGTTTGGCCACCTCGTGGCTCATCTTCGTCTCTCCTTCGGACTCCGTGTACGTGCTGGAAAAATAGGGACCTGGCCTTTTGTTTCGTGCAATTCCGAGAATATTTCCAGAAGTAACTTTCTGAAACCAAAAACAGCAGAAAACAGGGAACTGGCACTGTGGCATCTTGTTAATAGGTTAGTCCCAGAAAATGCATAAAAGTGATACGAAGTGTATATAAAACATGTAGCAAATGGTATAATGTAAGCATGGAACAGCAGAAATTATGGATACGTTGGAGACGTATCAAGATGCACGGCGGCCATCCGGGGCGCGCCGCTCGAAGGAGACGGGGAGCCGTCACTATTAATTGTTTCAAATATGGGAGAGTGAAGAGCGAGAGCGAGGGTTAGGGTTGTCTGTTCTGGAGCATTTATAGCACAAGTAACACATCGAAAACGGACATTTCGGAAAACCGTATCCATTAAACAGGCTAACTGACCTGGGGGGCCTACGTATGGAAGATGCGGAACTACTACTACGTACTTCTACTGCTGCTGCTGCTACCGCTAGTGCTACTACTTCTTCTGGGCCATCCTCGTCCTTGGAATGGCGTCGCTTCGTGCCAGTCATCACCGCCGGGTCGTCGGTGTCCTCCTCAGGCGCCTCTTCCTTTTCCTCCGACGCCTCCTCGTCCTGCGGCGCCTCCTCAGAGTCCCCCGGGGCCTCATCCTCCTCCTCAGAGTCCTCCTCGCCGAGGTTGTCTTCTTCCTTGCTCGAGGATGATGGGTCCAACTCTGACGCCGCCCCTTGATCAAACCACGGGATGTGTCCCTCGCTGTGTTCAACGCACACGTCGTCACTTGGGACATCCTCGCTCTGCCACCAGTTGTCGGCCATGGTTGTGCTTGAGAACAAAGGGGAGAACTGGGAGAGAATAAGAGAGTATGGGTTCGCGCGGTTTCCAATCCCTTTTTCTTAGCAGAGAGTGGGCGGTTCCAATACCTCTTTAATTCAACCGTACTGAACAAGCGCGCCTCGCATTTGCAACTCCAATTCCCAAAGAATATTGCAAACGGGTTTCCGTATATCACCGCTACCATAAGTTCTCACATCAGACACGGGCATGAGAAAATGACCGTTGCCAATATTATGAGTGAAGGAGAGTGGAATAACTCCCATCACTGTTGGTGGGCTAGTCGCGATCTAGTTATGTCAGGCCGCGTCGGCCACGGGAAAAGCGCGAATTACCATCGTCTGATCGCTACCATTTCCATAGAGGGTGTCCTTAGCGTCATTATATACTAGTGTGAAACGACATTGGAAGATGAGGTTGATGGCCGTTCTTGAACTTGACTGCAAAGTTTACATAGCCCACAATTTTGCCATCCTCTCCTCTCAAGTCTATCCGGCGTCCAAATCCGGTTTTAAGAATCAACCAAGTGAAGATTTTACACTTCGGAGGTGCCCATGGCTTCCACACCAAAGTAGGCATCACTGAATTGGTGAGCCCCAAAAATTGCATCTCGTAGGCCAAGGACGACGAGTAACACCCATTATTGTTACTTTCATCGTAACCATGGTAACTACATCAATAACACGTTGGTAATTGTATCATAACTATGGTACCTACATCATAACCAAGGTGGTAATTTATCACTTGACACCCTAATAGCCGCAGCATTATTAACGTCTTGGCAACTACATCATCAACATCATGGTAACTAAATCATCCACCCTTGATCGCTAGTTTCATCATAATATATCATTCGCAAATTAATTTCAAACTACACAAAAATCCAACCCACGTGAAAGTAAGCAACTACACTAAAAATGGATCAATAACCCCTATCGTGTGGACATTACACGTAACATCATGGGGATGAGGAGCTCGAGATTCGTCATCCTCACAAGAATATCAGAAAGTTTCTCTCTCCCTCCCAACATGAATGATGATTAGATCTAAAGCAAGGAAAAGAAAAAAGAAAAAGAGAGGCAGCCTAGTGTTGACAATTAACAGAAAAAAAGAAGAGAAAAGTAGCCATGTCTCCATGTGTTATAAAAAAAAGAAGAGAAGACGTTCTTAAAGTCGCACCTTGGAGCGTCTCTCTCCCCCGTCTACAGTAAAAGGAGAGCGACTTTTGGGATCAGCGGCGCGCTCCACCTCCTCGCCGTCGATCCGGTCGATTCCCCGCCCTCCGGCGTCGCTCCGGCGGCGGGAGGACGGGGAATCGCCGGATCCGTGTATATAGGTAGTGTAGGGGTGCGTTGCGTTGCTGCCGGAGGCGCCATGGAGGAGGAGGTGGTCCTTTTGCAGGTGGGAGTCTTCCTCTGCGGCGGCGGAGCTCCATGGAGCTCGGGCGTCGCTCTCCTACCGCACCCGTGCTCGCAGCCCTGCGGCGCTGCTGTGCATGGTCTCCCCTTCGCCGGAAGCCGCGGGACGGCGGATCTGGCGTCGACGTTTTCCGTGCAGGAGGCTGGTGAGGTCCAGATCGACGACGGCGACAACCGGTGGTGTAGGTCCTCTGCGGCCGACGATCGGCGACTTCCCGTCCGCTCGGGGGTGCTCTTGATCCAAGGCAAGAAGAGCATGAGCGGCGGCGCGCCACCGACGGCGCCGAGGTTGAAGACGAAGTCGAGCTTCTTCAGGGTTTGGACTGTAATTCCTTTCTTTATGTGGACCTTGTTGTAAGTGCTGGATTTTCTTTCAGCCCCCTGTACTCGCAAAAAAAAAAAAAAAAAAAAGAGAGAAAAAAATGAAGAAGAAGGAAAAGTAGCCATGTGTTAGTATCTCCAGCTAGTTTCTCTCGCGCTCAGTCAAACACACACACGAATGTAAAAATAGTTGAGACAACGGAGATACTAACAGGTACGTATATATTTTTCCGTGCACGGATTTCTTTTACATTTTACAGACTTACAGTGAAATAGAGAGCTCTAGTTTGCTCCTTACACGGGGCCGAGCCAAACCCAACTTACACTGACGCAATGCGTGCACGGCACAGGTATAATCATACGAGGCACGAACTTACAAACCAAACCAACACTCACACCTGAACATTTGGAGTATATATCGTAGTACGTAGAAACAACTTGCCGGAGCAACTGATCCAACGGCCCACGACTTACCGAGAGCTCAGCTCCCCCACGAAGCGCTTCACTCAAACTCGGGCAGCTGCTGGTGTGTCGCCGGGACAGTGAACAGGAACTCATACACCGCCACGGCGAGGGGACCGCCGGCGAGCGGGCCGACCCAGTAGACCCAGTGGTTCTCCCAGTTGCCGGTGGCCAGGGCCGGGCCGAAGGACCTCGCCGGGTTCATGGACGCGCCGGTCAGAGCGCCGCCGGCGATGGTGTTGGCGCCGACTAGGAGGCCGGTGAGCAGCGGGCCGAACCCCGGTGCGGAGCTCTTTGGGTCGAGGATGGCGGCGTAGATGGTGAAGAGCAAGGTGAAGGTGAAAACGACCTCGGCCACAACTCCCTGGATCGGGCCCACGCCCGCCGCCAGCGCGTGCACCGGCGTGACCTGCAACACGACACGTCGTACGGAGATACCAGTGATGTCAGTTGATATGTGGTAGACTAGGAATGGGCGTGTAGCGCGTAGGAATGTACCTGTCCGCCGGTGAGGGCCCTGAGCAGGAGGCAGGCGAGGGAGGAGCCGGTCATCTGGGCGACGACGAAGAAGGCGGATTTGAGCAGGGTGATGTGGCCGCCGACGGCGAGGCTCAACGTGACGGCCGGGTTCATGTGGGCGCCGGAGATGTGGAAGCCGGCGGTCGCGAACACCGCCACGACAAGCGCATGGCCCAGCGCCACCGCGATCAATGCCGCCGACGTGTCACCTCCTGCTGCAACTGCCTTTCCTGAGAAACCATATGCAAGCTTCGTCAGCTTTATTCGGGCGTTTTTGTCTAGGCATTTTCGCAGTACAGACTACAGAGTGTCTTCACTGGGCATGCCAAGTCTGAAGGTCTATTGGTGAGAAAAATTATTCACACGCCAACAAAATATGCAAGCATCGATGCTATAAATTTGAAACTTCAACGTGGCAAGACAGCTACCGCTCCAAGAACCTGGAGCCACCTCGCAGCACGCGCAGCTGGAAATGCCATATTTCTGGTCGCATTTTTGGGTGGCGTGCGAGTTCCTAGTTTGCTACTGATTGTCTGATTATACTCTTGGCTCGCCGTCACTTTCCTCCAATCTATCTCAACCAGTTCCTCCTACACGCCGGCTTTGCAATTTTCTACCATATCCCCTCGAAAGAGGTTATAAGTTTTCCATGGAGTGAAAAGTTCTTGCAAGCAAGAACACGTGTCGTTCCGTACTAGCTACTCTATCCGTTCTAAATTAATTGACTTGGTTTTGTCTAAATATGGATGTATCTATACTTGTTTGATGTCTAGATACATCCATGTGTAACAAAATGTGTGTCAATTAAATCCGAACGGAGGGAGTACGTGTGTACCGTTATGTAAAAAATGGAAACATGTGTACCACCAAGTAATACAAAAGAAACTGAATCGAACAGTTGCTTCAGGCCTTCAGGGGCTTGTGAACGCCGCCATGCACGGAGCAAGCAGGTGGGAGCAAGATTAACTTGAAGAAAGAGAGTACGTACCGCCGGTGATGGCGGAGCCGACGCCGACGAAGACGAAGAGGAAGGTGAGGACGAGCTCGCCGAGCACGGCGCGGAGGCAGCCGGGGTCCGACGCCTCGCGGCAGTGGCCGAGCGCCAGCTTCGGCATCTCGAATCGATCTGGGGAGGATGGAGGTTAGGGGAATTAGGCACCGATCGACCGATGATCGACGGCTAAGACAAGACCGGCTGGATGGGTGTGTTTCGTTTCGCTCGAACACGATGGCTATATATAGCCAGGATGTTTTCCTGCGGGGATTTTTGTTGGTGCTGTAGAAAAACTCCACGCCTTTCTTTTTGTTTGCTTTGCTTCGGCCTTTTTTTAGTTAGTTTTTAGCTTTCGTTCGTTTGCCTTTTGGCTTTGTACTTCTTGTACGTGTTCTCCCCTTCTAAAGCAATAAGAAAAGCAGGCTAGGCTGCGTTTTCGTCAAAAAAAAAAAAACTTATAATGACGCCCCTCGACAAATCCTTGATGTAAATGGGGTTTTGCAAGGAGCTAATGGACTGGACGTACGACGTCAGCTGGAACATGCATGTGCACTGCCCACAGATCACGCATGCTACTGTCTTCTGTGTTGCACATTTCAATGGCAAAATGCAGGAGCACCTCCTGCTCCATGAATAGTGGCCGGCTCCAATTTTGGTCTTTGAACTTCAAAACCAGACAAGTTTAACTCGTAAATAACAAATTGTGCAGATCTTGTCTCTCAAACCATTGTGAACCGGGTTGAGACAAAGAGATGGTAGTTTCTCACACGCGACAACTAACTAAGTGCAAAATAATAAAACAAGAGTGGATAGAAACCCAGAAAAATCAAATAAACACGAAGAACACATAAATATTCAAAAAACATATTTTGTAAAATGATTAAAAATATAGGGAAATTAAAAAAAAACTACCTAAGGGAAAAAATCGGTACTAACTCAAATATCCATTAAATTTACTCAAATTTAGTGTTTCAAAATTGGAGATATTATAAAAAATAAAGTATTCTATGAAAACATGAAATTTGAGAATACCGACGAACAAATGATGACCATTCATAAAAAGAACATGATTTTTTTGTGGGATAAATTAATACAAAATGGTAGCTGAAGTTAATCAAAACTCCATATTCAGCCTTGGTGTTCCTTTCCTTGTAAGCATTTGCATTTTTTTCGATTTTCTCATGCACCCAAATTCCATACATGGGGTGAATTCATACATCTCTCGTCATGTGTAAATAAGGTGATTTTCATCATTACCCAAAGAGTCTTCATAAATTATTCATGTTTTTTTCTAAAAATATTACTTCAATTCGTTTTTCCCATGAATGTTGTTTTGAATTCTTAGTTTTTGAGCGAATTTTATGGAATATTATTTGTTATTTCTACTATATCTTATTTCAATTTAAATATTGCTCTATATTTTATTTATTTTGGATTTATACAAAGGAAACGTGGATAGATTCAATTCTTTTGTTTTTCTCCTACTAATTCTTTGAGTTAATTTCGAATGTTCTGTGCTAACCGCCTCGCAATAGATAGAGAATAATGTGCAACTTGGACATAATGGGTGGATTTATTTGGTTCTCCAATTTAGGGACCGCATGGTGCATGTATCATGTATGAGGAGTAATATTCATGAGATCAAACATTCAGGCTTGTTTTGCTTTAGAAGGTGCAACATTCGTCGCAAATACTTGTCGTCCTAGAACATGTCCCGTCAAAATTTACCAATTTGACGCATGATATGTATAAAAAACATTAGGATTAGAACGGTGAATATAATAGCATGAGGTTTGTGATGAACAATATGTTCATAGTATTGTGTTTTATAAATTTTGGCCAACATATTCGCCTCAATACCAATGAGAGTATGGGTGCGTTTGGATCTTAGACAAGGGCAAAGCCCCTAGCCTTGCTAGACGAGGATAATAATTTTGTAGGCCAAGCTAAGCTAAGCTAATTTTGTCGCCAATCTAGCATGCAACTACCGAGAAAAGCTTGCTGATAGAGGAGAGCCGATTGGCAAAAGAGCAATCGTGGGAACTCTACGATTGTTAACACTTTGATTTGCCTCGGAGCAATCGTGGGCACTGCACCGTAGTTAAACACTTTGATTTGTCTCAGTCCAAAGAGTAGGCCTTGCTTTTGGCAACTGTAGCTCCAACCAGCAAGATAAATCTGGCCAAGCTAAGCTAGCTATCCAAACGATCCCCATGTCTATTTCTGAAACAGTATGCATCTCCTAACGGAAGGAGTACTTAATTTCGGTCTTACTTTCAAAAAAGAATGATTCGAACGGCTCTCATGTGCTTGTGTTCGTGCCGATTGAAACATCGTTTGGAGCCTTGGAGGTATAGGTAGTTATCCTCGAATGTAGCGCGAGTTATAGGTAGTTATCTATTCATGTCAAATCGCACAGAGGTCCAGGGTAGATAGTTATCCTCGAATGTAGCGCGAGTTCCAGTAGCATTTTAAGCTCTGGAAGCCAAGATTTTGCTGGCCAAAGTCACGGCGAGCCGGCAGACGTGACGCCGATTGGCCCTCGCTGTGGTCGATCCCTGACAAGAACAATCACGCCTGGCGGCTTATCTGTCGAAGCAGGATTGGGAGGCGTCAAGTCGAATGCCTCTAATTTTATTCTCTCTTTTTTCCCTTTTCTGGCGTGTTAATTAAAACGGATGTCGATTTGGTCCTCAGTTCTGGAGCAACTAAATTAAACGCCAAGCAATTAGACTCGAACATGCTTCCCCAGGCCTGCGGAAGCAGTTCATCGCTTTCGCTGAAAAAGCCTATGTAAAAACATAAAAGAAACCCGTTGCAACTGCCTACTTGCCGGCTCGGGTGCGTTGTCCATCCCTGGCACAACCTCGACATCAGAATGCGCCAGGTAGCCAATGGCGCCTCCGGTGCCAACTGCTGTTCCAACTAATTTGAATAAAAATATTCAAATTGTCAATGCCGTTCAAATAATACCACAAATAAATAATAATCACTACACTGAAGTATATCACAGAGAAAACCTTGTTAACACTTAAAGTTGCACCTTTAGTTTATTAATTTTGTTTCGCCATGCATAAAAAATGACCATCTATATCTACTATAATGTTTATCCGAGTGGTGAAAATTGTTTTGATAGATCACAAAAATTTGCACCGTGTGTAACAACATACTTTGAATATAATCACATTCGTTATTTCGCCTAACTCACCTGAACATGATGAACTTACGTGTGTTCATTGTTTAGTTTTGTGTGCAATAAATTGACGATTACTAGTGCAAAATTATTGAATTTCTATGTATTTTTATATGAACAAGCTAGGGTCGTATAATATTTATGAAGTAGCGGATCTATTTTGCACTAATGAAGACAACCCTTATAATCGTTTGAGACAAAAAGTAGTCATATATGTGTGTATCGGTTTTCGCCCGGTTTTTCGCAAATTAATTAGGCAATTATCTTCTTCTTAATTAATAGATTGGGGAAAAACTTTTACTCCCGTTTCAAAATAAAAACAGTCATATAAAAGTAGGGTTATTATCCCGTGGGAGGAACAAACCTGTATAAATCTTCGTCGATATGATGAACCACACACAGACTCTTGCCTATCCTCTTTTCTCTATTTATGTATACAATCGTAGGATCTATAGTTACGAATCATCGACATAATAAAGCCTAATCCAGATTTGTATCTTGGAGACTATATATGTCCATCTCTAAAATGTTGTGTAATTTTGCAGCAAGCAGAGTAAATAACTCCATTGTTCTAATTAATTAATAAAGGTTCATTTCTGTCATTGTGAAAGTGTAAATTTGATCTCTAAATTTCATTAACACATTTTTCCTTGTAGTTTCAGTATTACCTACACTAATCCCTTGCGATTGTTCGACTGAAAGGGGTTTTCACGTAAACAGTTAAACCAGAGCGTCGTCCTCACCCCTCTCCTCGCTACAGTCCGGAGCGGCGACTTTTTGAGAGTCCACCGTCAAATCCACCTCGCAGCCGGTGGGGCGTGGGTTCCCCCCTCTCCGTCGGCCGCTCTGGCGGCGGGAGGGTGGGGGAAGCCCGTTCCACGGCTTGTACATAGGCTAGGGTTTGGTGTGTGTCCGTCCGGCGGCGCCCGGAGGTGCGGCTGGTGCGGTGTTTGGTATCGGCGCGGTGCCCCTTCGACGACGGTGCTCTTTGGAGGACGGCCGCCTCGCGCGCGACTTGTGGGAGCCCGGGAATCGGCGGATTGCCTTGGCTCTCTCCACCACGGCTGGATCTGGGAGCGACGGATCCGGAGGTGATCGATCTGGAGGTGAGTGCAGCAGATCTGCGCGGCGGCGCCGGCGGTTGCGATAGTAGCCTCTTCGGAGGCGGTGCGGAAGACTTCCCGTCTGCCTGGTGGTGGGCTCCGACGATCCAAGGTTTGGGGAGCTTGGGCAGCGGCGCGTCAACGGCAGCTTCGTCGTCGTCTCCGTCGTCGGGACTCAGTGGACTTCTTTGTAATTTTGCCTTTGTTCTGGGTCTTTCTGTAAGAGTGTGGATCTGATGTAATCTCCTCCTTCCGCAAAAAAAAAAAGAAAGGGGTTTTCACAATGTACGTGTGTCGTTTCAGGCTCTAGGTAATCGGTACACAACTACGCATGGACATCGTTTCCATCTACTTCCTTCGTTTTTTAATATAAGATGTTTTAGGTGGTACACATGTTGTCTAGGTGCATACTAAAATGAGTGTGCATGCACACAAAAATGTATCTACATACATTTGTGTGCATGTGCATGTGGACAAAAGCTAAAACATCTTATATTAAAAAGGGAGGGAGTAGATTTTAGAGTATCACTGTACATGACGTACCGGCGGCCATGGCGGAGCCGACGCCGGAGAAGACGAAGAGGAAGGTGAGAATGGCCTCAGCGAGCACGCCGCGGACGCAGCCGGCCTCCATCGCCTCGCGGTGGTGCCCGAGAGCAAACTTCGCCATAATCCACCATGGACGCATCGATCGGTGTGTCTGTGTGTGTGTGGATTATCTGATCTGTCGTCGGTAGATGATCACACGTAGGTGGGGAAGCACGAGTGGTGATCCAGTTGGATGGAAGCTGGAGTGACGGTTATATAAGGCCGTATGTGCAGGATGGGTTAAGGAGGCGGGAAATGATGGAATTGCTGACGAACGCGTAATAACAGAGGGCGGTTGCCAGCTGGGGCACACACGAGAGGAACCGACCGAGTGCACAAACTTGAGAAATCTTCAGCGTGAAAAGCAAAATCTTCACGTACTATGTTAAGCACGACACAGACGGAAGGAAACCAAACTGATTGACAAAAAAGAAGCTCTACTGCAGTAGTAGGATGGTGATCTCAGAACTTTTTAAGTAACAGATAGTTGGATGTCCACGAGGGAAATTGGCAAGCAACATAAGCATACATAATGTTCAGAACACCTCAAGGCCAAAATTATAGATTCCATGACAGCAAACCAACCACGTTCCGATCCAGGGCAGAAGACTGATCGACTTTAGCGCTGCGAGGTTTTGAGTACTGCACTATTCTGAAACACAAGGAGCTCACTCTGTTTGAGTCGCCTTGTCCTCGGGCAAGGGAACTGAGCAACAGCAATGGTAGTATCCACTCTCGTCAAACTTGAACCTCTGAGATAGGTGGACCGCTGGAACTGGATACTCGCCCCATTCGTGTCCCCCATACTGTCTGAATATATGCCGAGCGTCGAACGAATCGTTTCTTTGGTTCCGTTTCTTGCTGCAGTCAGACATGCAGACAAGGTGAGAAAACTCGATCTACATGGAAAGCCAATTACATAGTTGCAGAAAGAAAATGGTTTGTTGCTTGCACCTCTTCCTGTGGCGCACATTCATTATGGTTGCATGCAACTGTAGTTGCAAAATAAGAGGCATTCTTAGTACCATATACAGAAAAATGTGTAGAATCACATTTATAGAATATAATTATACTAACCCTCAATTCTTGTCTTGCGTCCCTTTCAAGAACTAGGCCTGACTTGGCAAAGGCTTCAGTTATTACTTCTAAGAAAGTGTCAGTAAAGAAGCAACATTCCACAGGATGGTTTAATTCTATAATAGTAATTGAACGGATAGGGAAATGAAAATAAAGGAAATAGATAAACTGCTTGTCAAAAAATCCCAAAGGACTGACAAGTGACAATAATATACATACTGCTTATTAACTATAAAAAATTCCAAAGGATACTGCAGGCACGTACTAGGCGGCCTTCTCCACCCACTTCCAGTACTGGAGCATATACCACCCGGGCCCTAGCTGGTGAGCCTTTCATGCATGTCTGAAATGTAATGTTCATGTGAATCACCACAAATGTTGTTTAAAAACATCCAAACATTCAATAGATGTAAAAAGTGCTGTGAGGTGTCTAGAAAACGGGAAAGAAATGATCTGCTCTTAGGCTCAAACTTTATTTGGCCAACACTTAACTAGCCATGTATAAATCAGCTTCTGATGAAGACACTAACAACAATATTCAATAATAACATCTTTTCAAATACAGAGAAAACTTACCAGACCCCTAAGTTGTATGGAGATAGGTCGGTTTTCCAAAGCTTCATTTATCTGGGAAGATAGTGACTGCATTGACAAGGCAGTGAATTAAATTCCTTGCTATTGTCAGCCCATAACATTGTATAATCCTAAAATGACAATACCTGAAGCACATCAGAAGCTTTAGCAATACGATCCTTGTTCCATAATTTCAACATAAGGACCGTTAGGTGAAACGTTTTGGGTTTGATGAATATTGACTTGTCAATGCTGAACCCTACAGGTGAAAAATAAGAGTATTCAGTGCCTGAATGGAACAAAAGCATAGTAATTTGGAAATGCATAGGACAACAATAATGATCAGCATACAACAAAATAAGGAGAAGTCTAATTGTCCTGTCTCTGAATTAGAATTTCAGAATTTTCAATACATCAAACATTTCTACTGTCTTTCCGTTTTAAAAATTTCAAATAGCTTCTAAAGCATCTTGCTATAAAGCACTAAAGCAGGGATGTGCTAGGTTTTTCCTGACATCAGCATGTCGCTTTGGAGCTACCAGGATGAAATAAACTGCATGGGCCACTCAGTATAAAAAAAATTAAGATACCGAAATTTACTTGAGACCAAAATTAAGCTCAAATAAATCACATGTTCTCATCTGCTTAATGCTCTCTATATTAATTGCATGGTAAGTTGTAACTAATACTCCCTCCATACCAAAATATAAGATGTTTTAGACATTTCAATACGGACCATATACATGCTAAAACGAGTGAATCTACACACTAATACACGTCTAGATACATCGGTATCACAAAAATGCTAAAATATCTTATATTTTGGTACGGAGGTAGTAGAAAACATTTTTTCGCGAAAACGCAAAAAACATTGCGTTTTGATGCATTGATAGATAGAAGAGTTATTTACAAGCCTATAGAGTGGCCACCCCACACTATACAACTTAACCCGGCGACCTAATCTAGGGGAGAAGATGTGCGAGACCACAAGCCCCCGCACTCACCCAAGAACGAGCGCTAACTGAGGGACGTGCGTTGTCGAAGACGATCACGTTCGGTTGCTTCCAACACCACACCTTGAGCATGATCACCGAAGAGGTGCCCTTTCGCAGCAGGCGGGGGTGGAGTCGAGTACCAACGACCACCAGTCCGCGTATCCAGGAAAGCACCTCATGCCAGAACGTCCGTGAGAACAAACACCCAGTGAGAATGTGGGACATCGATTCCACCGCCTGGTCGCACATTGGGCAGCTTGCTTGATGTGGTAGACCACGACGTGCTAGTCTCTCACCCGTCTAGCAGCGATGCAAACAAGCCAACCAGACGAAGAATTTCACCCTAGGTGGTGCCCAAGTCTTTCAATTCAACTTCCAAGATCTTGATTTCATCGCCTCCCAAGACTTGGAGGAGTATTGGGCATCGGACGTCCAGCGCCAAGTCATCTTGTCAGGCTGCTTGGATAAATGTACCCCTTGGAGAAAGATCCAAGTCGGGACATACTGACTCAAAGCGCCCGAAATGTCCGAATTCCACCGGCGCTCAACTGGCGCCTCTCGTAGCGTCTGCTTTTTCGGGGGCTTCTTAGAGATCAGCGCCTCATGCCAGAACGTCCGTGAGAACAAACACCCAGTGAGAATGTGGGACATCGATTCCACCGCCTGGTCGCACATTGGGCAGCTTGCTTGATGTGGTAGACCACGACGTGCTAGTCTCTCACCCGTCTAGCAGCGATGCAAACAAGCCAACCAGACGAAGAATTTCACCCTAGGTGGTGCCCAAGTCTTTCAATTCAACTTCCAAGATCTTGATTTCATCGCCTCCCAAGACTTGGAGGAGTATTGGGCATCGGACGTCCAGCGCCAAGTCATCTTGTCAGGCTGCTTGGATAAATGTACCCCTTGGAGAAAGATCCAAGTCGGGACATACTGACTCAAAGCGCCCGAAATGTCCGAATTCCACCGGCGCTCAACTGGCGCCTCTCGTACCGTCTGCTTTTTCGGGGGCTTCTTAGAGATCAGCGCGAACAGGTTCGGCGTGCTACGTCCTTCATCGATTTATCCTCCGTCCATTTGTCCGTCCAGAAAAGAGCCGTGGAACCGTCTCCAAGGGACATCTCCGTGGAGGCATCAAAGATCTGACGCTCATCATCCGAGAACTGCATGTCGAGCCCCCGCCATGGCCGCTGGTGGTCAGTGTTCAGCCTCCATAGCCAGGGGACCCTTAAACTTACCGACGTACGAGCCAAATCTGGGATACCCAATCCTCCCCGTCGCAACGGGCGACACACCCTGGCCCAGTTTACGTGGCAGTGGCCGCCATTCGCGTCCGCCCTCCCAGCCCAAAGGAAGCCCCGTAGGATCTTCTCTAGCTTCTTCAAGGTCTTTTTGTTCACACTCAAGACCATGAGGTGGAGGGGAATCGCCGCTAGTACCGCCTTGACCAGCGCGAGTCTCCCCGCCTTAGGCATCATGGCCGCTTTCCAAGTAGGCAACTTGTCTGCAAGCCGGTCAAAGAGGGGTTGGAGGGCCTCACGCGGCAGCCTACGGAGCCCTAGGGGAAAGCTCAGTCTCCCCTAGGGATAGCCCAGGTATTTCACCGGGAAGGGGGCCAACTGGCATCCCATTGCTTCCGTCTCCTCAATCGTGACCTCCTCCCCACACCCAATAGGGGAGACTGAGCACTTGGCGAAGTTGATACGCAGGCCCGAAGTGTGACCGTAGAGCGCAATGGGATGCAGAGCACACCTAATCGTATGCAGCTCCGTCACGTCTGGGTGGCAGAAAATGACGACATCGTCGCCGTACAGCGATACCGTAGTGACCAGGTTCTGGCGGGCCACCTTCCGAAGAATACCAAGCTCAGTCGCCTTCGCCAACAACTTGTTTAGCGTGTTAATTACCAGGACAAACAGCTGTGGCGACAAGGGACCCCCCTGTCTCAGGCCCCTCCTGTGCCAAATAGGGGGACCTGGCTCACCATTGAGCATCACCCTAGAACTTGCCGTGGACAGAAGTACGGCCACCCGTTCACAAAACCTTGGCCCAAACACGAGTTTCCTGAGCACCTAAAAAAGAAGCCCCCAAGAAACCGAGTCAAATGCGCGCGCGATGTCCAGTTTGAGCATCACCCTAGGCTCTTTGAGCCTATGGAGTAGTCGCGCCGTTTGTTGAACCAGCATGAAGTTATCATGTATGCGGCGCTTCTGAATGAAGGCGCATTGATTACTGTCCAACATGTTATGTAACATTGGAGCTAGTCTCAACGCCAAGGTCTTGGCCGTCAGCTTGGCAAAAATATGGATCAAGCTGATCGGGAGGTAGTCCCCAAGAGCCGCTGCATCCGGGCGCTTTGGCAGGAAGATCAGGAGTGCCTGATTTAAACCTTGGAACCCCTGTCCACACATCGTGAAGAACTTGTTGAACGCTGCCATAAAGTCGTCCCTCACTATTCCCCAGCTGCTCTGCAGGAAATCCGGTGTTAAGCCGTCTGGCCCTGGCGCTTTCCCATGTGGGAGCCGCCGCACCACCTCCCAAATCTCCTCCGCCGTGAAAGGCTCCTCAAGTCGCTATAGATCCTCGGTGTTTAGCCCCAGAAAGTCCAGGTCCAACGAGAAATCTTGAGCCACCAAAGTTCCCAACAAGGTCTCGAAGTGGCAAAAGTAGCCTCTGCCTTGGCGGCATGGTCTGTCACCACCTACCCGTCAACCTGGAGGCTCCGGATCACTAACTAGAAAACATTGTTATCTTTAGGTTTCTTCTTTCGCTCTGTTCCGCATTTTCATAATCAAAACTTGGAGCACAATCATAAATTTTCACGATACATATAGGCCCTTTTTTTTAGTCATTTTTCTTCACTCTGGACTGTTATGTGCATTTCATTGAACATTCCTACTACTCCAGAGCACACTTTATGCATGCATCTTCCAGGTTTAGAATTATGATACAGTATAAACAGTTTTTTAGTCATTTTTCTTCACTCTGGACTGTTATGTGCATTTCATTGAACATTCCTACTACTCCAGAGCACACTTTATGCATGCATCTTCCAGGTTTAGAATTATGATACAGTATAAACAGAAAAATAGATGTAGAAACAAAGTTTCATAAGCAAAGTTGATAGGATTGACTGAAGAAATTACTCCAATTAGCACGAGGAACTTGAAAGAAAAAAAAGCAAAGCTTTAGACCTGGTTGGGAGCCCTTACTTTCCACAGGCTTCTCTACCTCGACTCGACGCTTGGTCCAAACACCCGGGCTTTCTGCTCGATCATTTTCATCAGCAGAATCTTCACTAAGGCTTTCATCCTTATCACTATCTACATCAGATGCAGACACCCCAAGGATCGAGCTCTGGAAGTTTTTCAGCTTCTCAACAAGATCAGGGTGGATTGCCAACGGAAGCGATATGAAATGAGAGTAATCCAGCGTTGGACTTTTAACAGCCTGAAACATAGGACAGACCAAATTCAGCAGTACAGAGTGAATACTACTATGAAATTAAATAATAAAAATATTATGCTAGCCATGAGGGTAGCTAGGCACATATGTATCACTATGGTACTGTCATGACCTTATTTGTAGGGCTGCTCTCAGAAGGATTAACAACACAGGTGGTGGCTGTATCTACTACTCGTTCGTCCCTGTAAGGTTAAACCGTGGTAATGGACGCTTCAACTCCTCCAATGATGGTACCATTTTCAAACAATTTACGAAATGAATGAGTAGACAATCACAAAACAATAGCTAGTTGACAGTACCACCGTCACTATTACAAGGTGTGCTCAATAATTCGCACTAACACACTTCTGCACAAATATAAGAGCTACGTGGTTCAGCACTTGCACTTTGACACATTACAAAGTTAACTAGATAAAATTTAGCTCAAAGTTATACTCGTTAAGTACGCTAGTATGTGATTTATGTGATCAGAACTTTGGTGCATGAGCCTCAAGAAAAAATGGTAAATATAACTAAATGTAACCAATTATGATACTTAGAAAGTAATCCCACAAAGATAAACATGTGCAATGATTCAGTGAACGATATAAACATGCAGTAATCATCTGTTGCAGCAGTGTGTCGAATATCTACCTCTTCAAGGACCTTTGCGATTCTCTCTGATGCTTCTCTAATACTTTCAGCACTTTTGCCTTTGAGAACTGTAGTTTCCATGCAGTATCACAAAGTACCTTCTGTTAGCTCTGAAAATAACTAACAACTTACCTCACTTAACACAATTTCAGAAACAAAGAGGGCATATTTTTACCAACAACCGTTTCCTTCTTTGAAGATGGAAAGATAATTTCGACTCCAGTTTCCTGTTCAATCTGCTTCTGCATAGATCCACTACAAGCAAAAGAATACAAGTTACCCTAACAGAAATGGCCAAGCATTATCCCCAACCCAACTAAGAATGGTAGAAAATATGAGACCAGTACCCCTTTCCTTTCAGAAAACGCATCAGAGGAGCATCTACCTGTAAAAGAAAAATTGAACCTATGAACATATTTGGAGACTGATTGTAAAGATCACACACATGTGAAGCTTTGAGGAAAAAATAGCTTGTCTGAAAAAAAATGATGAACGCATGTGTTTAGCATACCTTAAACGACGAGGAATAATTTTCTCCAATTACATCTATAGTGTCATTTATAACTAGTACTTTACTTGCACTGGAACCAAAAGTGGCACTATTTTCTGACAACGAAGCATTATAGGCCAAATTCTCACAATCAATGATGGAAGTCTCTACATTTTGCTTCCTTCGAGAATTGGATATGACATCAAGGTCAGCTGCATCATGTTGAAACATAGGGTCATTCTGAAATGTCACCACAACTCCACACACAGAAAGGTTAAATGAGATAGGGGTTGCATTAAGAAAGACAGGACGATGAAATGATTGGATAACATTATAGATTATTTCAACATGAACATGCAACTTTTTTATTTAAAAAACACTGTTCTATGCACGATGTACCAAATTCATAGAAGTTATGTGTACTGCAATTACCAATGTCCAATATTGCTCTCTGAATGATTTTTTCAACCGGTTACAGAACTCAAGGGCCTTCTCATGTCACAGTGTTGTTACTCAATCTTTCACAGTTTCATGGTGCCAATTACCAGTGGCACATATAGCAGATAGATCAAGTGCCAAGCTAGCAATCAGAAGATGCAAACTCCAGTAAAACTATAGGCAAACCCTAGCAGCCGTGGGTGTCCCCTGGACAATACAAATGGGTCATATAGCAATTGGAACCAGCACAGCTCCAATCCAACGCAGGAATCAGATCTCAATTACTGCAGACGCAAAATAATTATTCCTCTAACCATTGGCAATTTTATGATTTTCCAGAAAAATAACATACCCCTAAATGTTGGCCCCCTTACTGTTTCTATAGGACGGCTGCTAATTGAAGGAAACATAATTACTTAACTAGGAATTCAAGCAAATACCAACTTGACACCGAACGTGTAGCATCCAAATTAGTAGTTCTATTGTGCCCACATGGAAATATCTGCATGGCTTTTAAAGGTGGGTTTAATCTCCTCTGGCCCAATCTGTACGGCAACTGTACCTATCAAAACCGAAGTATTACCTGCATTGGAATCCAAGTTTCCTTCCATGTTTGTGTGCGCAACAGCATCAACATTTGGCGTCTTGCTGGTACCACGTACCTCCCTGAGCCAGAATTAGCCATCAGATCAGTAGCAGTCATAGATGGAGCCACATCAGCACCTTCGTTGTTCAGTATAATTTTAAAGGGCCAGTTTATGAGGTGAAGCCAGGAATAGGCAGATTAGAATGCAGTACGAAACATAAGGAACCTTGAGTCATGGTGTGAAATAAAAGATCAGGCAGAAAATACCTTGTCGGGGAGATGCTTCTGTTGAGACTGGCGAATTTATTTTCCTGTGTTTCGCCGCATTATCTGAAGCTCCCTCTGCCTGTTCCATCGCGAACGAGGGCAAATTATTTTGACCGACTGATCCCTGGGAGACATAGCACTAGTATATGAAACATTGTGATGCAGGTATGTGATGCAGAAGCACGGATATGGGCAGAGGCATACAAATGGGGGAAGAACAGGTAGAAGCATACAAATCACTGCTTTCATAATACCAGGGAACAAAGTTCATTAGAGGCAAAGGCTCTGGACCACTCGATTTTTCTGGTACAGCAATCTAAGAACCCCCAAAGAGGAAAAACAGCTGAAACATTTTCCTAGCGACTGCATCTTGCCCAACAGATGAAACCCTCACTAGTATTTTCCTCTAAAGTAGCAAACATGCCATGGATGAAAAACAGAAGAAAAAAGCTGACAGAAGCTCTAATTCATCACAGAGCTGAGCAGCAAGAATCGTGTGAGAAAAGAACCTGCAGGTAGCGGAGCGGGGAGCTAGCGGCGCGCAGGGGGCTTCGAGCGAACCGGCTAAACCTAGCAAACAAGATGGTGGGGAAAGGCGGAATATTAGGATTTAGTAAGAGTTCGCTGGGGGTCGCACGGGAGTAAAATTCGGGGGTCTCGTGGACTGGGCCGCCGCCGGCGACCAGAACGATTCGGCTAACCCTGCCCTCTCGTATTTCGATCCGGGGATGGGGAAAATTTCCCGATTTCTATTCCTTGTTGAGTTGGACTGGTACCTCGTGAGAGAGCAGTGCGCGAGCATGACACTCGCCGAGAAGGAGAGGAGGGATTGGTCTCGAATCTCGAGCTCTGCACGGCACGGGGCGGCGAACGGCGGCGGCTACTTGGGAAAAACAGAGCGCCCTGCAGTCCAGCACTGCATCACATGACTCGTGGCGCTCGCTCACAAAAGATTGCTCTTTTTCGTTCAATAAAATCAGGCTACTATAAATCACACGTATATACATGCAAATCTCAGCACGAATCAGAACAATGTTACCGACTGATTGCTGCTTCCATGACATTTTATTGATTGATTTACAAGGTGATGTTCATGTTCATATTATCGCGGCGGTTGAGCATCTCGGTGATGCCCTGGATCCACTTGAGCTGGTCGTGCTTGCTCCTGCACTCGAACTCGACCACCCTCTCCTCCGTCCTCACCCCGAAGTAGCCTCGCCGACGGCTGCCATCCTCCACCTCCCTGCCTGCCCACGCCGGCACGTCGACCGGACGCCCAGGATGACACCTGAAACGCACACAATGACGTGAGAACCTGGTGTCCATGTAGTGTACACTGACAAGCGTGACAGAAGATTCTTACACTTCTTGGTCTTGATGAACGTGCCTGCCATATGCGCGCTCTTCATCTTGATGATAACCTGAAAAGATCGTTTCTTGTTGGTAAGGTTGTTGATGGATTGGTTATCGGTGAGATGCTTGTGTTCATCGTACCTGGAAGTTGGTGTCTATGTACGCCGTGACAAGCTTCCAATGAAGTATACCTGCGATGCATACTTGTGTCAGAACATGCACTTCTTAAACCTTTGTCCAGAGTTAAAATCCATGGATAATTGTACCCTGTCTTGTGCGTTTGAGGAGCTCGCCGCCACGGGACACGAAGATGAGCGGCGAGATGTCCCTCTCCGACGCCCTGCCGGTGTTGTCCCCTGGCGGCAGAGCGGTGGCCTGGATCTCCTTGTGGAGCCTCGCCCGCAGCATGGCAGCCCCGCGCAGCGCCGTCGCCGCGCCGGCGGTCAGCGCCATGATGTCGCCGCACGTCTGCGCGTTCACGGCGGATTGGATGGACCCCAGGATCTGCTCGTGGCTCGCGCCCATCGCCTGGGCCATCTCCACGCAGTGCGACGCCACCAGCGCTGCCGCCGACGCGATGGCCGCCGCCGTCTTCGCGCCGCTCGCTACTCCGCCGCCGTTCTTCGGGCCGCGCTCCTGCGCGGGAGGAGAAGGCGAGGAGGAGAACACCGCGCCGGCGACCAGCGCGGCCACCGCCGCCGCGACCCCGGCCACGGACGTCGCCGCGTAGGCCTGCGCGTTGCGGGACCGGGCCTCGGCGCGCTTCTTCTCCTTCTGCTCCTTGATCCACGCCCCCATCGTCGTCGACTTCCCCCCTGCTCTCCCCGCGGCGACGGCTCGGAGAAGCTGCGCGTCCATGGTGGCCGGCCTGGGAGAGAACGGCGGGCTCGTCGCTCCTCCTGCGCAGCCGTCACCTGCTGCCGGCGCCGCCACCATTAACGCGTCTAGCGACGGCGGCGGCGACGTTCTCTGCTCTTTAACTGCACCCGCGACGACGCCGACGGTGGCGTCGGGGATGTTGCAGACGCCCGTGCTGCTCAGGACCTTGAGCGCCTTGGATATCTCCGCAGCCGACAGGCTCCACGACCGTGCCAGGAACTCCATCGTTTCCGTAGGGGTCTCCGGCGCCCGCACCGTCGTCGGAGGATGCCACTTCTCCGCCGGACCGCCTTCCTCCTCGATGCCCTCGAGCCTCTGGAGCTGTCCGTTGTAGCCTTTCTGCTGCTGATCAAGGCATTCCTCCATTTGCCTGACAGAGTAACAGGAAACAAATGTTAGTACCGATCAAACTTACACAAACTCAGCAACATTTTCGAATCTTGTTACAGCTTAACAATGCCAATAGTTATTAGTATCTGATGATTACAGCTGAGAATCACATGAACTTCATGCACGTACACAGCAAAATCGGCAGGTAGGTTTGAGAGTGAGTTTGATGCTAGGATGGAATACAATTAGCATCAACTTATAGTAAAACACACACTCTGAGTTCAGACAAGTACACTGGGATGACACTGTCAGGTGTCCTATATACGGGAGCTAGAAAAAGACAACGCAGGCAGTGCTGTTAATTAATTGTGCTTATTACGGCTCATGCTGTTAGTGGGTGCTAACTAAAGTCTCCATAAAAGTGCTCAAAATGTTGCTTTTGGCAGCACTGTGGTAGAGTACAGTATCTTTTGGTAGTCTGCTCTCTTGTGGAGCCCCTGGTGTCTCTGATATCTGGTTTGAGAGGCTTCAAGTGGTGTTTTGTCCTCGCAGCCTCGCAGGGATGTAATGTGAGATAGAGCATATAAGTGAGAGGTTCTGCCAACGACACTCACGGACGAGAAAGTATGTTTAAAAATCGATAAAAACCACGAAAAAAATCGATAAAAACCATGAAAAAAATCATGTTTAAAAATTCTAAAAAATTCTCAACAAAAATCATTAAGTTGGGAAGGTACAATTCTATAGGCATGCAAATTTGCAACTTGAAATTCGAAATTATTTAGGAGCTATAAAAATGACAAGTTTAGCAATGGATAGTAACGTTTACACCTACTATTCATTTTTCTACTATTCATTGCTGAATTTATCATTTTCATAGCTCGTAAAGATTTTTTGAGTATCAACTTACAAATTTACAAGTCACTATTATTGAGATTCAACTTTCAAACTTGATTTTTTTCCGTGGTTTTCACCGATTTCCACCGGATATTTCCCCTCCGTGTTAAAAAAACACTCACAGACCCAACTTTGACATAGGTATTTTGATCAACGGGAATGGAACTCTCAGAAAATTGTTCTTATAAATTCCCTTTGCATTATATTGTAGGGAAATTTTCTATCAACTCAATCCTCTTGCTATATATTTTTGCTTGATGTAAATTCCTGTAGTTTTCTCATCTACAGGATTCTAGAAGACATGATCCTCCAATCATATGTTTTTCCTGTTCCCGCTTTTGAGAATTCTGCTAATCAAATAGACCCTAATTTCTCATGATCTCCCATCTCCCCTGCCATACAAGCTAGGAAATGGGACTACCAACAAACTTCATGCACCATACCCAGTCTCTCTACAAACACATGTATGTGAACTCTCTTGCCCCTAGCCAAACAGAAATACCGCTTACATAGAAAGTTTAGTTTTTTCTCTGAAAAGCTGCACTGATCATGCTACTTTTCATTCGGAGGTAAAACTTCAGTTAGTGAATCCATGCAGATAATTGTCAAGAAGAAGAAACATGATTAAAAGATAAACAAACTAATCCACTTAGTGAATCATCCTTACGTTCCTGATTGGAAAATCATTAGCGGCAACAAACAGAATAAAGTTCGGCAAGGTTCCATGATATCGAGGCAAGTAGATCTGTAGATAGGATCAAAAGAGTCTCTACAACTTCAGGAACAGAAATGTGTGGGTTTGGCATTGCACATTTCAGCAAGAAACTCTACTAGTATTAGAATGACTACTAGCTTGAACTAATTCACTGAACAGCATTTCAAGCTTTCAGCAAACAGGCGACAGTTGGAGCTTTACCCTCTTGCCCGTGTTGTTCGGGGATTCTTTCTTAATGTTCCCAGGAAATAATGGAAGAGAAAGTTAATAGTTGGGTGCTTAAGAAAAGACCTTTTCTGGTCAGAGAGAATGATTCCACCTGCAGTCCGGGTTTTCCGCTGTCCGTGCGAAAGCATTCTGATCCTCGAATGGAGAGAACGAACTGTAGATAACACTCCTTTCTAAATAAAGCCAGATTATAGATTCAAAACAGGGTACTTTATTGTAATTTTTCTCTAACATGTAACTCGAAAAAAGTGATGGTTGATTTTTTTGTTCTGGTAGCATGGCTGTGCTAGAAACACCAGGAGATATAAGGCTAACTGTTGGAAGAAAATTACACTAGAGTTTAAGAGCATTTCCAGCTGCACCCGCCAAATATTTGTCCGACACTCCCCAATTGTGCCCTCTTTAGGGTGCCGTGCCGGACATGTTTCCGCCACATTGGAGGTGCTTCCCCCAGCGGCGCCCCCAAACGCCCGGTCCCGATCAGTTTTTTATTATGTTTAATAGCTTTGCAACAAAATATGACCAAATCGAAGGGATCAAATAAAAGTATCGACCAACTAGGTCACACATAAAAGTCACAGCCAACACAATTCTGGCCATCAAAAGGGCACAACCATCACTACGATGCATGCAAATCATTCGTCGACCTCCTTGTCGGCATCCTCTTCCTCCTCCTCTTCCGCCGCCGCCAGTTCGGCCTCCTTCATCCTTGACGGCCTCTCCGCCGTTATGCGCCTCCTTTCTTTGGCGAAGTAGGTCTTTTGATTGGGGCTCATGTCGCTCATGTTGGTGGCCATGAGCAAATGTTTCTCGGTCTTCTCCGTGGACTTGAGTTTGGTCTTTTGCATGTCGAAAAAGGTGGCATGCATATTCAATTTGTTAGCCGAGGATGATGCCACCTCCTTCACGTACACGACAATCGACTCTTGGATGGATCCCAAGGATCTCGTCTTCTTTGCCGCATTGGTCGCCTTGACACCAGTTAGCCGATCCGAGCTGGCCCCCGGTATCTTTGTCTCATCTACATCGCCCCCTCCTCTCCTTTGCCGTTAAAAGTGAGTCGATGCTTCCTCCACTTCGGACAATCTTGAATCTTTGTCCAATAATGCATCAATTTGAAGGCCTTCTTACTATCCATGTTTAACTCGATGTACATGAACGTGAGCATCCGTCAACTACACAAATGGGCACAAATCAAATATGCATGCAAACAATAGCAATTCACATGGCCGACTATAATCAAGGCATAAGTCAAATATGTATGCTAAAGGGCTTACTTTCATGGCGTCGTTTTTGCCACTCTCATCTCTCAATACAATTTGTTCATGGCACTCACAAAACTTATTGCAAAGCCCTTGTATGACGCCCCACCGGTTTCAACCGATTTCGCATTGCGATCGGGGAGCATGTCATTTGGTGGATATGCCTTCCTTTGGTTGAAGTCCTTATGAATGTGTCTCCAATACGATTCACGAGTTAGTTGTGGGCCGCGGGTGGCATCTAGGCTTACCGCCATCCATGAGTCGCACAACAACTCATCCTCCTTGCTGCTCCACGTCCGGCCTCTTGAACATGGCCTCTTGTTGGTCTCACCGGTCTCAAGATCATGCACGTCCACTTCATCGCCCTGGCCGTATATCCATCTTTGCCGTCGTCGGCCTCTCCATCATCGGCCTGGCCGAAATTATCGCCTTGGCCGGTGTCTCCGTAGCCACCGTCGTTGATAAGGTGAGTGATAGCGTCGGCGGCATCCTCCTACGACAACACGCAATACACAAACACAATTTACTTGGCCGGCACAATAAATTCGCAAGCACAATTCTTCTGGCCGTCCCTCCCAATAAATGCACAAACACAATTCACTTGGTCGCCGACACAATAAATGAGCAAACACAATTCACTTGGTTGCCGGAAACAATAAATGCACAAACACAATTCACTTGGCCACCGTCACAATAAATGGGTCATGCACAAAACACGCACCTCCCCTAGCTGCCTGATCATGTTGGCGTCGCGCTGACTAAAGAGCTGGCCGCAGTGGCAAGGTGTGGAAATCGAGGGAAGATTGAAATTTTTGGCGCTCGGGGCGGCAATGTAGAGAGAGGGGGAGAGTGGGGGCCGCCTGTCGGAGGGCATGTCCGGGCAATGTCCGGCATCCCCGAACAGGCCCCCAAGTTTGGAGGCCCTCTCGGGGGTGCCAGTAGAAATCAGCTCGACCTGGACACTTGGGGGTGCCATTGTGGCCGTTTTTTTGTTCGGATCCCCAATGGGCCTTTGGGGGGCGGGTGCCGACGGAGATGCTCTAAGGGTACCCTTTCGTAGGAAGAATACCTTCTTTTATGTCTTTCATGTTATCTAGATGTACAAAATATATTTCATGTTTATCTCTCTAGCAAATATGCCCCACGAGCGCCAAAAATTGCAATAAATAAATTAAATTAGGAATGGCAACAAAGAAGAAATCTGTGATATATAATGCATTCATAGTGAATTCATGGAGAGAAGCCACCTCTAATTTTCTTTTCTCTCTGCCAAATCCACAACAGCCTGATATGTCATCTGAAATAGAAAGATGGTGCTACACGTTATATACATTGGACATGTAAGACTGCCTTGCCTTGGCGACGCCATGCGAAAATAATCGCTGACTTCAAATAGAGAGAAATGAAAAAGGATTAATTTCTTAACGAAGACATGATCTGTTAGCACCTAAGAGAAGAGCTTCTTTTATATATCATCGGCCATCTCTTAGTCACATATTACCTCCGATCCTGAAAACACGACGTATCAGTTTTTTATGAAGTCAGACAATGTAAAGTTTGACCAAATTTATATATATATAACTGTTAACACTTATAATACTGTGAAAATATATTTAATGATGTATCTAATAAGATTGATTTGACATTATAAAGGTTCATTTTTAAAAGATTTGTCAAACTTCACATGGTTTGATATTTGACAAAATTTATATGCCTTCTATAGAGAACAAATGAAGTATTTTGTAATAAAATTAAGAGTGAAAGGCACCAGAGGTCACGAAGTTGCGCGAAAAGTAAGGATTGGTCACCAAGTTAAAAAACCTCAAAACGAGGTCACGAAGTTGTGGAGTAGTCAATTTTTGGTCATTCCGTCACGGTGGGCGTCAAGTTGCTGACGTGGCAGTGTGTTTTGTTACAAAAAACACCTTCAACTTTTATATATTCTAATTGTTAGGTCCTTCTCCGGGCATGAAAGGCACCAGAGGTCACGAAGTTGCGCGAAAAGTAAGGATTGGTCACCAAGTTGAAAAACCTCAAAACGAGGTCACGAAGTTGTGGAGTAGTCAATTTTTGGTCATTCCGTCACGGTGGGCGTCAAGTTGCTGACGTGGCAGTGTGTTTTTTAAAAAAAACACCTTGAACTTTATATATTCTAATTGTTAGGTCCTTCTCCTTTTTTCAAGTTGCTGACGTTGCTGCCTGGTCCTTCCCCGCCGTCTTTCCGAGCTGCTCCGATGTGCGCGTCACGTCCAGCACGTCGTCCACCACCTGGAAGAGCAAGCCGATGGAGCGCGCGTACCGCCGGACTCTCTCAATCTCGCGGTCCGTACCTCTGCCAACAGTTGCACCACACACGGCTGCGGCCTCGAGGAGCCGCGCTGTCTTGTGCAGGTGGATGTGCTCCAGCATGACGAGGCTCACGGGTGCGCCCTCCGACGCCTTGTCGGCGACCTGTCCGGAGTATGGCTTCCCGGTCGGCACCCGCGGCGTTCCCTAGCTCTGCCACGGCCCGCAGCGCGCGCTCCGCGGGACAGCGCCGAGGTCGGCGCAGCCGCGGGCAAGGTGCTCGAACGCGAGCGCAAGGAGGGCGTCACCGGAGAGCAGCGTGGTGTTGGATTTGAAACGCTAGATCAGCCGGCCACACGCACGTACAACTTTGGAAGCAGCAACTGTTGATCGATTACTGGCTAGTACTCGTACGTGAGTACCTTAGCTAGACGTGATCTTACGTGAACGAGCTAGCTTGCCGGACGTATACTAGCGATTCTTTCCGGCGACTCGAACCTTGCGAACTTAGCGACACGAAGAAAATACGGAAATCGATTTGATTGCCAAAGGCACGTCTCGCGCCTTGCTCTGTATTTCTTTTCTATTTTTCGTTGTTACAAGCAGCAGCCCTGCTGCTCCTTTTATACGCCTCGGCCTCGCGTATTCGTATAAGGAGGAGTATGGCTTCCCGGCCGGCGCCTCCGGCCCAGTTGCACTACCCTGCGACGAGGACAGCCTCCGAGATGTCCTGCGCCGTGTATCAGGCGCTGTAGGCCGCGCCCAAGAATCAGCCACGGCGAGCAGCTCGAAAATAAATATGGAGAAGGACCTAACAATTAGAATATATAAAAGTTCAAGGTGCTTTTTGTAAAAAAACACACTGCCACGTCAGCAACTTGACGCCCACCGTGACGGAATGACCAAAAATTGACTACTCCACAACTTCGTGACCTCGTTTTGAGGTTTTTCAACTTGGTGACCAATCCTTACTTTTCGCGCAACTTCGTGACCTCTGGTGCCTTTCATGCCCGTAGAAGGACCTAACAATTAGAATATATAAAAGTTCAAGGTGTTTTTTGTAAAAAACACACTGCCACGTCAGCAACTTGACGCCCACCGTGACGGAATGACCAAAAATTGACTACTCCACAACTTCGTGACCTCGTTTTGAGGTTTTTCAACTTGGTGACCAATCCTTACTTTTCGCGCAACTTCGTGACGTCTGGTGCCTTTCACTCTAAAATTAAACCTCCACATAATTTTCAAGACACACAAACATTAAATGCTAAATATAACACTAAGGATAACTTGACGGAGAACGTACATGTTTGTACTACCGTCTGTAGATAACGTCGAGGGCTAAGAGAAAACTATCTTCTCAGCTAACCACTGGGCTTGTCGTGACACAGGTCGCAAATGGAAAATGTTTCCAGGTTCTTCCATAAAAGAATGGTGCACAGTGTTCTACAACAAGCGATAGGGGTGCTCGGCAATGATGTGATCCACTACAGATTGTTGTGCTTTGTTTTCCATGATTGCTTAATCTGATGGTTCTCGCCGAAGCTAAAGCCTCTTCATCAAAGCTCAAACAGAAAACACATCTAGAGGTTGAATACTCCGCATATCTCGTAGTGATCAACAAATAAGGCGCCAAGTCCACACTGAGTGCTCCCTGACATCGAGTGGCGTAAGACAAAACCTACAGGAGTGCATTTGGATACTTGAACATTTTTGTCATCGAATTGGCACTGAAACAACCCAACACAAAATGATGAAATGGTAGTGAAATACTACGAGGTATAGATGGGCATCTAGCCTAACATGTTCCTCATTTTCACGCATCAGTGCATTGTTATGTCTATTTAGTACAGACGTTTAATATGATGACACGTGGACGCGTTTAAGTGAGGTTAGACCTCTAGTCCTGCAAGAACGTGCACTGTCAGTGTAACCCTGTCGTCTTGTAATCTCAGAAAGGGGGAAAGTAACGCAACGTACACCTGACAAAAGATGCGTGCTTCTCTGCCTCTTCTTTTTCGCATGACTAAAAGAATGAAAAGAGCAAGCATGGCATCATTGCCGTTCGTGTTACTACAAAAGATGGTGGCGTTAGTAGTGGAAGTAGCAGCTAACTCGACAAAACGCTCAATTCTGGGGGCGCTCCAACTCCCAATGGAAGGAAGTAGCTTTTCTGAATTCAGGAGAGGATTAACACAAAGGCCTTGCAACTGCGAAAAGGCGATTACAGAAGAATAAAAGGAGACGCATAACAAATTAACTAGTCTGGCTAATCTCCATATATATCAGAACTGTGGTTAAATAATTGATACAACACGAGGTAGGATTGGGCTAAAAGGCCAGACAACGTCCACATGACATTGAAGGATTGTTAAGTGCAGTAGCTTCCTACCTTCTGTTGTGGGTTAAAAAGGCACACCTAACCCCGGAAAGTCATTTTGACTGCAAGGTGATCCCTCTATTTTAAAAAATTCAAAAAATATGTTTAAAAGTTAAAAAACTTTGAAAAAAATCATGCATGTTTAAGTGTACAAAATCACAATGTGATCTTTTTTTGTATTATGGGCTATACAAAAATGATTTTTTTTTGGAGAATTGAAACAACACATTGTTCAGTATACTCATATCTATACATTTATAATTTTTGTGTAGCTCAGAATACAAAATATTTTGCATTGTAATTTTACACGCCTGTAGGATCCATCATTGAGAACATGCATGTTTTTTCAGAATTTTTTGAATATTTTAAATACTTTTTATTTATTTTAGAATAGAATGGAGCCCGGGAGCCAGAAATCTGCACTCAACCCCGGACCTGACTAAATATTCCCCTAAAAAAAGAATCAATGATCTGACTAAATTTTCCCATGAAGCTGAAGCAACTCCAGAGTTACAGCCATGAACCAATTGCTGCGAAACAAATCCATCCAATCGCCCGAGTTAAAAGGCAAGATACAAGTACCAAGTTGCAACAACTAGTATGGGCCAGAGACGAAAGTCCCGTGAGTATAAACATTTTTTAAAACCACATATTTATCTGAAACTTATGCAGACATCTGCAGATTATTAACCAACAAGTATACAGAGATCTTTTCTCATCAAATACGTTTCCTACAATGCACATCAGTGACATCACAGTACAAGGATCATGCACTTCAACATAAGGAAAATACTGTCCGTCTAAAACGGAAAGGGAATACAGCACTTAACAGTTTACGCAGCAAAATAAGGATTGGCAAGAGAATATACCACCTTCCATGAATCCATTTAGACATCTCCCTTTGGTTCCGTTGCTTTCGAGCCTTGTTAGCAGAAATACTCTGCTAAAACCTCCAGTAATCATAAATAGCCAACTGAAAATTTCCTGCCTGCTGATCTCCATGCAAAAACAATCAGCTTCGGGTTAGCCTACTGCACCCTTGTTAAGTTCTCGAGCTTCTTCAGTACCTAGTGCTGAAAATATTTCAGAATATGATGCGAATTTCAAGAAACAATCTTATCATAAATATTGGATAGATACACTGAATGGAGTCCACACCATTATTGTTGCAACATGTCCATGACGCTTATGTACACATATGAACAATTGACATTTACATGTCATCCACCAGTATTAGAACAACATATCTATGTAACAGTCTAACAAACTGCTGGAGTATCGAACACAACAGCGAGCGAACCTTGCTTAATCAGCAGGAAGTTTCATAATCGAACTCCAGTTGCCGGGGACGAGTTTGTCGACTGGTGGCAGCAGGTCAACATTTCCACCCCCACGGCTATGAAGCAATGCACCTCTTCGGTGATCATGCTCACGGCCTGGTGGATTCGGAAGCAGCCAAGCGAGGTCATATTCGGCAACGTTGGGCAACGGGCAGCCCAACGTTGCCAGCTTGGTCGCCACCATCCAGGCTGAGGCCAGACAGTGGGTGTTAGCAGGGACAACCAGGCTGGCAGCACTCCTTCTGCAGGTGCTTGACACTTTTTAAGTGTCGCGTTGTAATTCTTCGGTGTTGACCCTGGGGGGGCGTTGTACATAACTCTTCTTCACTATCAATGCATTGAGACAGCGAGCCTTTTGCGTTTTCTCAAAAATAATATCAAACGCATTTGTAGCCATGTTAGTAGCATGAATTACGCCTCATGATTTTGAATCCGAACCACTCTATAAGAAATGCAGCCTCTTAAGCATTTCCTCATTGCTAGCTCCATAAAAGAGGTTACCTGTATAGCAACAGAAATTCATTAGGGCTACCACATTAAGAACACAAGAGTCTAGACCTAGAATTGTACATTAACAGCATAAATTCATTGTACCACTGTGTTATAAGTTTACCTATCACTTTGATGGGGCATTGTGCGGAAATGTCGGAAAACAAGCGCTAGATGAGCCAGTATTGCTGACAAAACCTTGATTTTGATGAAAAGCATCAAAACGCACTACGTGTCTTGAATTACTATCATTTCTCCCCTGCACAACAGGTCGAGCAATAGATGATGTTGGATGTGCTTCTCCGGCACTGGCAGCCATATTTTGTCCCTGAAATGACCAACCATCTTAGGAAGAATTGACACAAACTAAAACTTTAGTCAATATACACACCCTAAAACTTTAGTCAATATCGATGCCAACAGGAATCTGTAACAGCAACACAACTAGTCACACATACCAGAGCTAGTAGGTTTTATGTGGTGGACTAGTGCTGTTCATATGGTAATATTAATTAGATTTTCTATTATTTATTGCCTTTACAAAAATGTAATCTCATTATGCACTTGCTATGGTATACTTGCATTTGGGCACATTCCAGTAAACATAAACCTTTAGCGGAGTAAATTTCTACCTGCAATTTCCCAGAGAATAGCATTAAGTTGTATGGTTCCCATGGATACTCAAAATAACAATGTTGTTTTAAGTATCCATGTGAACCAAACAACTAAATGAAGCTAAACCATACTCTATTGGTTATTAAAAATATTATTATTTTCCATTAAAAAGGGAAATAAGAAAACTGATCGGGAGTGGTCGTCTGTCAGTAGTTATGCTGTATGGTAGGGTAGGAATATCTCCCAGTGGCCTATTTCACCTGCAACTGTGCAGCTAACCCGGTAATATGTCTTGACCCCATCTGTTCATGTGATTCCTTTGTATGGACACCTGTTAATCAAAGGAAAGACGAGAGATCAATATTATAACCAATTTCATCATACATATTCTGATAGAATCTCTAGTCTGATCTAGAACAGCTAAAACGATGCCACTGGTGCTAGTGCCTGGTTGGTCAAGTTTTAACTACGAACAAAAAATCCAACTGTAAATGGAAACAAATACTATAAGTTAGTAATTCAGAAATGTAGCACGTTAAAGCAGACAAAACCATGTCATGGTAATATCTTCATCCTCAATTAGAAGCCAAAATCATTATAAGTAATCATTTGGACCCATTTCAACTATAGCATCGGCTAGTGTACTACAGATTTAACACCAAAAAACTACTATATTCTAAGATTTCTCATTGATGCGAACTTTCACATGAATCCTTATTTATACGATTAGCAAAAGATGCAATAGGCTATGTTACCAGTTCGTTTGTCAAGATGTGCTGGGACTTCTCGAGTAATAGTTGCTCCAGGAACATGCTACAAAAAGTAAAGAATTTTTCAAATTGACATTAAAGTTGCACCATATCTATACAGAACAGATTGAAGAATTGTTCTGAACCACTTGACTGTTCTGCAGGATGCTTAACGGAAATGAAATATCCATTAACTAAATCCATTTATGTAAGGAGACGAAATGCAATTTAAACATGATAATGCAATTTCATTATGAATACATCACATTTGTCCCAACATAAGTATCGTTGTTTACGAATCATCATAACTTATGGAAAAGAGAACGGGAGGAGGGGAATTCTGGAGCAGGATCAAATGTCATTGCAAAAGTGTCCAAAACTAACGAATGATAAGATAATTGTCATAAAACTTGCATAGTTTAACCCATGAAAAGTACCTGGGGCTTTTGGCCTTGTTTATATTTGAGAACAGTCCAGTCAAAGACATAATCAAACTCATAACCTGTTGTAAGATGAGGAAAACACTGGATGATAATATGGAAACTACAAGGTCATGTTGAAATAATGTACTCCCTCTTTTCCAAATTATATGGTGTTTTTTAGTTTGCACAATATCTTATATGAAACTTTGACCATTGCTTTTGGTATGAAATCATAAGAGACCATACATGCTATACTTCAAAACTATTTTTCCTGAGAAATATAATGGTACCATTTGGAACTAAATTACTTATATAGCTTTTCTATTAGTTTGTTACCGAAGATAAAGAACTTCGACTCCACGCTTTCTAAAACGTTTTCTATTTTGGAACAAGTAGTAACTTTTAACAGTCATTCGTAGTATATAGTTCTGCTTAATCATGGGATACCTTGGTGGGAAAATAAATCTCGAAAAAGACGCTTCACGAATCCATAATCAGGCCTCTGATCAAATGTCAATGAATGGCAGTAATGGAAGTAAGATGCAAATTCCACCGGACAAGATTTGCATAGCACCTGATAAATATATTTCGTCAGCTACAGATACAAATTACATGTTCTTTGAGAAGTTCGGTTTAATATTTTTTGAGATATAAACCTCGATAGGCGTTGAAATCTTTTTCTCGCATATCTTCTCATACTTCTGCTTTTTCGTTGCAGCTTTTAGTCCCTGCCAGGGGAGACTTTACACACCAACACATACCAAAATAATTAGAGTGAAACTACCCAGAGGGATAATGAGACCTCAATAATTATGATAGCTCTATACTATGTACCTAAACTAATAAGAGATTGGTATCGAACCCTACTACTTTCTCCATATACAAAAAAAATCACATGTGGAATTATGTCATGGGAGACACCGATTCGTAACAATTTGCTGGTGGAACTTGAGGGATACTTTATTATCATTATTCATTAATCAGTTGGAGAAATGTTATGTACGCATTCATATGGCATACAGTCATCCTTTTCAAATAGTAGCTACTTGCTACTAAAATTTACAGATGAAAGTAGGAAATCTGTTTCGTGATGAGTGGTTCCATATGCACAGTTTGTTCCTGGGAAATTTTTGTGCAGATCAGATGCAGCATAAATGGTCCTTGTTGACGAAACAATCAGCACTATAAGATGCTGCGCTACAGACTACATGGCATATTTTGAGCTGATCAAATTCAATTCATACGTACAGCTAGAATATCTAAAAGCATGAAGGAAGTCACAGTTGGAACTTGACTAACACTGCATCCCAGAACAGGTTTTCAAAACTAGGTTTTTTAACTGCTTACTCTAGACATGATCTATTTAATAATCAAATATCTTAACAAAAAGTTGACTTTCACTATTAATCCCCATTAGTTTTAAACTACACTGCATCCTAGATGCTGTGCTCATAGGCAACCCCACAGTTCCATTGTACAGCAGTATAAGCCTACCTCCCTCGCAGAAAATATAGGAGAACATAACCAAGAGATTCCAAATCATCCCGTCGACTTTGTTCTGCCAGTAAATCCAACAAAAAATTCAGAATCAAATCTAAATGATGAATTGACAAGTAACCACCTGGTCATAGCTTACCAATTCCAAGGTGAGTGTTGCTACTTGCATACCTTGCAGTGCCAGTTAAATTCTTATGTTCTCTACAGAAAAGAAGCAACTGAATATCAAATAGTCAAATCAACGATTGTGAATAAGGCACATTTATCTATGCTAATCGTAAGGAAGATAGACAGGGAAATATAATAGAAAAGGTGAGAACCATATGTCTGGGCAGTAGAAATAATATGAATTCCAATTCTGGCATTATGTAATCCATATTACTTTTTATATAGATGATGCAGGGTCGTCTTTAAATGGTAAAATATTATGAAATCGGAGGGCATATTGTTGATTGAAGTATTGAACCTATAAAACTAAATAAGTCAAAATGCTGTGCTGAATATCCCACACAGTAATGAACGAAGTAGGTGGTGAAGTACGACACAGCAAAAATACATCTATAAATTCATAAAATAAGCGAGCCATGAAGGTGGAGGCCACAATGCATCACAGATGAAGCCCAAGTCAGTGCACTACCAGTGTAACTTATAATTTCCATGACGCCAGGCAAACTAGGAGCAACGGACTCGACAATAGGTAACAAACATTGGTCAACTAACTTCTTAAATCGATTCTGGAAAAGCAGAATTTAATTTAGTTTAACACTTGTACAAAAATAATCCAACAACCTCATATTTGTACCAAAAAGTACATCTTTAGAAATATAAATGTACCTGTAAGGAATATGTCGATTCGTAGTAGAATCTCGGTATCTTTTTGCAAGCCCGAAATCAATTGCGTATACCTAACAATCACATGCAGAGATATCATTGACTAGATTGTTTGGTGCATCATTAACATCTTACTACAGAGCTTTGATATACCACACCAAGTACCTGGTTTGCTTTCCGACCGAGACCCATCAGAAAATTGTCAGGTTTTATATCTCTATGCAAGTATCCTTTGGAATGCATAAACTCTATCCTTGTAATCTGTTAAAATTATATACAAAGAAGAAAAGTTAGCTTTACTTAATCAGCAACTGAACACATTGCATGCATGCAAAAATGATATGAATATTTACTCGGACAAGGAAAAATTCAGGCACATCATGTATGTAAGCTCTACATATCAAGATCAATTACAGATTGTGTGAAACTATGTATATAAACATGAAGCCCATAGAAGCACCACATAGGAGGGAAATCTGCTAGTGGAGCCCTCCATAGAAGTCCTGGCACTGATGATTTCATATTTTCTGTAACATTTTTATTTTTCGTCAGTTTGACATATTTTGCTTTTAAAGTATCGTATTGGTCTATAGTCTGCAGATAGATTTTACTTATTTCATTGCTGATTATTTTTATTAGTACGCAGTATTGAAGTGAGCAAGACAATAGTGGAACTCTGCAAGAAAATCCTCAGCAATACACATTCAGAGTTTGATTTCTAATGGAAACGTATATAACTCCCTGTGAGTTTCAGAAGTGATCAAATTTCTGAATAAATGTTGACATTTTCTCTTATAATTTTCAGCGTTCTGCAAAAGGTATCGAAATAAACTGCATTACTCAATAAATTGAAGTAGACAGCGCCCAGTTAATAATTACCATTTGGTCTGCCAACATTAGGACTGTCTTCAGCGTGAACTTCCTGCCGCAGTAGACAAACAAATCCTCTAAGCTCGGTCCCAGCAAATCAATGATAAGAATATTATCCTCCCCATCAACACCACACCACTTAACATTCGCAATGCCACCTGGAAGCCAAATATTTCCCCATCAACCCAGCATCTTATCTGAATGAGCGCACCATGGTACTATAGACTACATAGAATCGGATGACATGGCATACATACTTCCTCCTTGCAGGGCATTATAGATCTTTGCCTCGTAAAAAGCTGGGGATGCTTCGAATTGCTACTTTCCTGCCAGGGAGGTAGCCACAATAACAATGTAAGCATGAAGTAGCTAGGATGGGGGAAAAGCAGGGACACGGACTGATCAGCTTTGACAAACAACAAACAAACTTTCGGCTCCCACTCCCACTGGTATGCTTGCTATTAGAACTTTTCCCCAGGGCTACAAATACAATTGGGCTACTACGCCAAGCGCAATTATGACCAACCACCAACCGTATGCGTACCGATCATCATAAGAGGGAACAAGCCAAATAGCATTCTAGAAGGGGAAAGAACAGGCCAAGTGGCCGTATATACAACTGAAAAAGCGTGACCTTTCTAACCGCATGATTACCGACATTTTAATCGTGTTCCTCCCATCACAAATCCACGATCACATAACAACCAAGAGCGGCAACTAATAGACATATCCAGCAAATTCAGCGCAGCAGCCGAATCATCCACGCTAGGGGAAAGGAAACAACCAACCCATTCCCCGCATGAGGCAGGCTTGACTCAACAGCAACAACCCAATGGTCGACATCTCCGCTTAACTCAACAGCAACCCAATCATTGACCTCACAAACAGCAACCCAATCAATCAAAGTGGTAGCAGAGTAGAGATGGGTATGGACTCACAATCTTCACGGCGACGATCTCGTAGGTGTCCATGTCCGTGCCTGCAACAGCAGCATCGACGTACGACAGAGTTAGAAACGGGACAGAAAAGACTGACCGAACGCGGTGGTGGGAATGGCGGGGAATCGGACGATCGCTCACCGAGGTAGATGACCCCGAAGGAGCCGCAGCCGATCTTCCGGCCGAGCTTGAACTTGCCCCCGACGATGCGGTCCATGCCGCCGCCGGCCAGCCCTTCTTGCCCCGCCCGATTGCAGGGGAGGGAGGGCGGCGGACGCGTCCCGTCGTAAGTGGGGAGCTTCGGTTGGCGCGGGCGGAGAAGGAAGAGAGTGGTGGTGGGGTTCACTCCTGCTGCGTCGGCCGCTCGCTTTTATTTTGGTGGAGTCGGCGAAGAGAACGAAGGTGGAAACTGTTTTGGTGCGTAGCGGCGCAGCGACGCAGGCAGCAAAGGGGCGGTCGTTCGAAGTAGCCGCGTGGACGTGGCGGCGGCTTCTTCGGGGTTATCCTCCATTCCTTCTGCCGCGGCGTTTCTCGGCGCCATGGAGCTTGGCGCCAACCTACTTCGGCTCTAGGGAGCTCGATGCCAAGCTCACTTTGGCGTATGAATTCGTTGGCGCCGAACTGCACAATTTCGGCTTCATTGTTATTGGCGCTGACCCGAGAGGTCAGATTAAAAATAGTTCCGCGTAGGGGCTAGATGTAGCATTAGTTGGTCCAAGAGTCATAAATACGTCATTCAGCGACAAGTCCATCACTTGAAGAGTGAGTATAAGAGTTGTTGGTTTGGGTGCAGATGTAGCTCGTGGAGATCATATGTTGTCGATGGTGAGCTACCGTAATTCTATAACTCGTTTGGTGATCCGTGATTTAGCTGTGTCTAAATGGAATGCAGGTGTTTCATCATAAAAACAATAAGAGTTGTTTGCTTCGAATTTGTTCCGGTTTTTTTTATCTCCACCACCATTCCTTTATATATAAAGGGCGGACACGACCTCGGTGTCTCCAGCGCGCCACGTCGCCCGTTTTCCGCCTGCCGTCCGATCGCCGCGACGGACGGTTGAGATGGAGCCACGACGGACCCAAACTCGCGGTACTGTTTATAGCTACAGTACCGCAGCTCCGCACCAACCAGATGGTGCCACATCGCCAGTCACCATACGGTCGCGCCGGTACCCAACCGGTGACCCCCTGCGCACGAATTTTGGCGCACAATTTTTACAGAAACAACCCCGCAAAGGACTAATTCGTAAAATCTACAAACTGCAGGAACCTCTGTGCAAAAAAGAGGACACAACTCAGCTCTCTCTTCCTCTCTCCCAGCGCGAGTCCGAGCCCACCGGCGCCGCCACCGCGCGTCGCCGCCCCACCGCGCCTCCCCCGACAGATCGAAGGCCACCACGGTCTCCGCCGTCGTCCCCTCCACCTCCTCGCCGAAAATCACTTGCCGAGATGCTCGGATTCGCCGCCGCCGTGCTCCCCTTCGTCGCCTCCGGCCGCCGGTTAGCGCCGTCGATCCCGACGTCTCCGGCCACAGTTTGGAACCAGCGCCGCCACCATCCGGCTCAGCGCGCCCGCGCGCATCCCGCAGCCTCAGCTGCGCGCTCTAAATCGCGCGAGCACGCCGCCGGCGACGTCGACGTGGCCGCGGTGGTGGAGACCATTGCTGACGTCACTACGACGTCGCAATGGTCCCACCATGTCAGTTTTTTTTCCTTTTTTTGAATTTTTTTAAAAAAATGCTAAACTCCTGACATGTGGGACCAGCCGGAAAAAATGATAAATGTTTTAAAAATGATAACTACACATACAAACTTATTTGGATATTTTCAATTTGCTAAACATTTTGAAATATAGTAAAATACATCAAAATGCTCGAGGAAAAAAAAGGACAACAAATTTGAAATTTTCAAACTACTAAAGAAAAAAAATTCAATTTGATAAAAAATTTGGAACTACGCTAAAATATGTCAAAATGCTCGCAAAAAAAAGCAACTTACTTGAACATTTCAAATTGCTTAAAAAAAGAATGGAGATACTCTAAAACAATATCAACATAACCTAAATGTATTTCCTTTAATTACATTGAGATATATTTTGTAAAATCAATAGTTTTGAATACAAATTCGTTTGACCATTTTAATTTGCTGAATATTTAGAAATACGAAAAAATACATCGAACTGCTCAAAAAAAAAAAACAAATTTGAACTTTTCAAATTGCTAAAGGAATTTTTTTTTGGAAAGATCTTAGAAATATCAACATACTCACATTTCAATTTGTTAAAAAAAATAAAAAAAATAGAAATACTCTAAAATATATCAAGACAATCTAAATGTATTTCCCCTAATTATATTGAATCAAGTTTGATGAATGCTCACGTATTGCATTCTCCCTAATTATGAAGTTAAAATAAATATTTGCGAGGAAAAAATACAAACATATCTGAACATTCCAACTTGCTAAATATCTAAAGATACTCAAAATGACAAATTGTTTATTTTCTCTTACAAATTGTAAAAATCAGTATAGACATTTTAAATACTTTGGGACCTTTTCAACATTTTTCCAAAATCTTAATAATTTTAAATAATACATAAAGACCCATTTGATAAAATATGGATTTCATAATTTCTTTTCGAACTCAAAGAAAATCCAGGAAAACAATATCAGTGATATCACTGAATATGATTAACCCAACAACATAATTTAAATACTTTATAGATATTGTTTTAAGGTATTTAAACAATTTTCCAAAGACTACTAAATGATGTATATTTCAAATTTACAAATGCCTTACAAATCTAAGCATTTTGCAAACGTAAAAAGAATTCAAATATAACTAACTTCTTAATATATCTAAAGATACTCAAAATAACAAATTGTTTATTTTCTCTTACAAATTGTAAAAGTCAGTATAGACATTTTAAATACTTTAGGACCTTTTCAATATTTTTCCAAAATCTTAATAATTTTAAATAATACATAAAGACCCATTTGATAAAATATGGATTTCATAATTTATTTTCGAACTCAAATAAAATCCAGGAAAACAATATCAGTGATATCACTGAATATGATTAACCCAACAACATAATTTAAACACTTTATAGATATTGTTTTAAGGTATTTAAACAATTTTCCAAAGACTACTAAATGATGTATATTTCAAATTTACAAATGCCTTCCAAATCTAAGCATTTTGCAAACGTAAAAAGAATTCAAATATAACTAACTTCTTAATATATCTAAGCATACTCAAAATGACAAATTGTTTATTTTCTCTTACAAATTGTAAAAATCAGTATAGACATTTTAAAATACTTTGGGACCTTTTCACCATTTTTCCAAAATCTTAATAATTTTAAATAATACATAAAGACCCATTTGATAAAATATGGATTTCATAATTTCTTTTCGAACTCAAATAAAATCCAGGAAAACAATATCAGTGATATCACTCAATATGATTAACCCAACAACATAATTTAAACACTTTATAGATATTGTTTTAAGGTATTTAAACAATTTTCCAAAGTCTACTAAATGATGTATATTTCAAATTTACAAATGTCTTCCAAATATAAGCATTTTGCAAACGTAAAAAGAATTCAAATATAACTAACTTCTTAATTTTACTATTTTTTTGAAATCTGAACAATCAACAAATGTAAACTTTTTTTTGAGTTCCAATAGTTTTAGTATCTGAACAATTTTTTTAATGTGGATATTTCCAAAATATATAACCGAATTTTAAGGCACGGGCGCGGCGTGTCGACGCGCCATTTTGCCTAGTTTTTCTGATGCACCGCGTGGTGCTGCATCCGAGGAAGTGGGCATCCCGCATGTTTGGCATTGTTTCCTGGTATCGTTTCGTCTTGGCTGGTGATCGTGCTCTTTTTTGCCGCTCGCGGGCGTTGTTCTTTGCTTACGTGTTGCGATGTTTACCACTTGTTGGATTGCATGCCTTGTCGTATTTTCTACCGTATACGTGGTTGTGCTGCATGGACGCGTTTCGTCGTTTGGCACAAGTGAGATTTTCACCGGTTGTATTTGAGCACTTCAACGCATGTTTGTTTTGGTCCCTTGAGTTCTTTTCCTTCCCGAGTTGTCCGTCCTGTTCTTTTTATTTGTGCTAGATTTTCTCGGCGTTTTCGATGTGATGTTTTTTTCCTATTTTGATCATGGTATATGCTTCCGCCCGCGGTGGTGGTCGAGGTGGCCGGCCATCGCGGCTGGCTAGCATGGTTCCGGGGGTTCTGAGGCTGGCTGGCTGGCGTGGTCGATTAGCAGCATGTTTTTCGGGTGTCTTGGTGCCTACTTCTACGAGTTGTTTGTTGTCTTTCATGCCAGATCTGAGTCGCTTTTTCTCTGATTTCTACTCCCCTAGGTGCTCCTCTCTTGCGTTTGTCATTAAAAAATACCCTCTTTCCAAAGGATAAAATCAAGTACTTTTTCTTTTCTTTTGTGCACGACACAAATCCAATATGCGGCTCCCAAACTAGTCGTTCAGTACTCGGTGCATAGCATGTTCCGGAATCCCGTTTAGCACCCGCCATCATCAACACCAGACGATGCGCATGCTCGATCTCACTAACTCTCCTACAACACAATGCCTGCCATAACTACGCACGTAAATGTGGCAACGGGGACACTAATCAATGGTTATTGCTCAACCAAAATCATCTCAGTGCAACAAATTTCTCCCCGTCCCCATCTCCATTAACTGTCATGGGGACAGTTTTCTACCATCCCATTCCATCGGTTTAGAAAGCAACCATTGGATACCCATCTCCATGGCGGCGACTGAGAGAATGTTGAGGACGACGACATGCGGTGCGAGTGTGCGACCGACGGGTCCCCCGACGGGAGTGGGCAGTGGAGGGTGACGGTAGAATCAAGGGAGCGAGGGAGCTGCGGCGGCAGCTGGAGAAAAGAAAAGTGAGGATAAGGATGGGATTTTAGGGTTTTAGTCCTTTCGGACTGTATACATACACTGGCTACTATTTTGATCCCATCATAATTCTAGTGGGGATTCAGATGTACCAGTTATGGCGACCGGTCAACTGTCCCGTCCCCGCTTTGCCCGATGGTTACTGATTTGCATTTGATAACTCCCGAACAGCACAAAACAACTCAACAAAAATAAAAATTACAACGAGATTCTTGAAAATAATAGAGCATAAGAGTAAGCAGAAACCTGTGGAAACAAAATAAACACTTCCTAAACAATAAAAATGAGATGATAGCCGTGACTTCTCTTTTTTTTTAACATAACAAACTTTATTCAACTCATGTGCATTTTACAGACAAAAGCGTGAAAGGACAAAACATTAGGGGCTAGTACAAGTGTATGCACGTACGTAGAAATTCGCACTTTTCTCAATTATTATAAAAAAGGTAATTTTGTCACAGAAACTGTTAAAAAATGCTTGGACGATACAGATCTCCGATATCGAACCTGTGACCCATACAGAAACTGTTAAAAAATGTTTGGCCCATACAGGTCTCGAACCTGTGACCTTCGCGTTATTAGCACGACGCTCTAACCAGCTGAGCTAACTGTTTAACGTTTTTCCTTGGTGTATATTAATAGTTTTTAACGATATTCCACATTGTGAAACAGCATACAATAGACTTGGAGGTATAGTTACCAACCTTTGTTAAGCTACAAGCAGACTTGGTAGCGACATTCCAGCATTTCGAACCAGCATATATCAGACTAAAAGGTGATAACCAGCTGAGCTAAAATCTTGGTCAGACTTTACATTGTTTCACTTTAAAAACATATATATACGCCCTACTTTCACGAAGGGTACATTATAACTAGTCCGGTCTCAACCTAGAGGAGACTAACACATGGCCACATGGGGCGAATGATGTGCAATTGAGCAAAGCATACAAGGTGGGCACAGCACAAACATGACGGGCACCATATACCGAACGATAGTACCAACACTAGCATATATTTCTCACGAGAAGCATATGTCAATTTCGTTATCGACTTTGGCAATGATAGGTTGATGTTTGACTCGGACGCGATCCTAGGTGGATGGGAGAGACGCACACGACCAACGAGGAAATCAAAGAAAATAATGGACCAGAAACAGCTTCTCGGGACAGCAACACAATCTTCTGCATGCAAGCAAGCAGTGGATACGAGCATGGCGCTTTGGATCATCCCATGGCATACTTCTGCGTCTAGCTGCGGGCTGTCGGTCTCCTACTTCGACCGGTCCGTCTTGTACATGTGGGCGATCTCAGGGACAAGAGCGTCGTCCAGGTTAGGGTCGGTAAGCAGCGAGCAGATCGAAAGGAAAACCTGGTGAATGTAAAAAAAAACTAGAAGTTAGTGGAGCAGATAGATGCAGTGCAAGTCAGAGAATGGTAATTGTAGACTAGTACATGCAAAATACAGGATTGGTTTGATGTTCCTATCCCCAACTGAATACATGTTTGTGAAACAAACATTTTTTGGGAGGATTTGAACAGGTTTAATCCAAAACAGTAAATTCACTTGGTATTCTGCTAATACTAATAATGATATACCATTTCCGTGTCTTTTTTGCTCTAGCTTCTCGATGACTAGTTTGAATAGCCAATTAAGACTCTCACCAAAAGATTAAATAAAAATGCACACAGTAAGCCAGTACCAGATGTCAAACAACTGCAGAAACTCACTAGATTGGCACCAGTATGAATAATGTCTTGAGCGGTGAGAATCCGAAATACTGAATGGCACCAGTTTGTTGTTCTGTCAGAACTCACTAGAGTACCATCACGTATAAAATAAAGCTGTTAATCGGAATTTTCCAAGATCAGTTCTCCTGTAAGAAAACCATACATCGGTTAGGAAGTTAGCATTCCCTGTTATATCCAAATATAATGTGTAGTTACGTAAAACAGTGAATACACAATTCTGAAAATTCCAAACAAAATACGCACTTAGATTCTTGAAATGCAGATTTATACAATTGTCAAGAAATTTTCTCATACATAATTTCACCATTGGAATTCAACTACAGTGCATCCACATAAAAAGTTTTGTTACAGATATTCTCTTAATAAATAACAGAATAAGGGTATATTTATCACGTAGTTTAGCTTTCGTCCATCAGCTTATCTCTAGGATTTATGAGGGATGGAAGCTACACTATGCCATAAGCCGAGGGACAAAAAATACACTTATCTCTAAATCATAACAGGTAAAATATGAAATGGTAATGTATCCAATGTAAAGAGGGTTCTTTATGGAATCTCACACTTACATGCCCATGCTTGTGTTCTATCCTAGGTGCATCATTTGATGTAGATGGTTGCATGTCAAGCATGTGTTGCAGTCTGTTCCACTCCTATCTATTGAGTACTGGAGTGCTTAGGTGTTGATGTATTTGCCTTATGCATTCTTGAATAGTAACGCTCATGACCGCTAACACCAGAAAAAGGAACAGATGGGTGCCAACAATGCCCTGATTAGCAATTAGCAACATCAGAAAAAGTTGACCAGCTGTTCACATATGTGATGAATGAGATTGTAAAGATATCAGTACTGTCTACAATCAAACATATTGCTGGCAGTTTATTTTTTTTTTATGCTTTTTGCTGGCAGTTTATGAGTGCAGAGTGCAGACAATTCTGATCACAAGGGCAACCATTATATTAGGTTAGCTAGCCTTTAGAAGCTGATTTTCTAGTTGCCTCGGATCTTTCTATCACAAAAAAAGACGGACGGGGAGGATCCCATGGCATTTTCATTAACAAAGGTATAACAACATGGAATTGCGAGTGAGAGCACTCAAACTCGGGTGGGTGGGAAGGCATCAGCCCCTCCCCACCACAGGGTTATGCCTCAGTCTGTCGGACCTTTCCATCACAAATTATACCTTCCCGTTTCAATTCCTGATTAATCTGAAGCAAACCTTATGCCTCCCTCCTTTTAGCAAGACATATTCATGGTGCCAACTAAGCATATTCTTAAGAAGTTATCTTTTTGGGTGCCCGTTGTTGCATAAAATCTTTTAATCGTTCTGTTTCACCAATGACAGGCAGCCATTCCATGAGAACATCGAGGGTCACGTAGTCAGGAGTGCACCTCTCCTCCTTCATGCGGTCCATCAGTTCAAAAGCCTTATCGGGCATGTTCTTATCCCGAAGACCCTTCAACATCGCGTTGAAGGTTGTAACATTTGCAGGCACACGCTTGTCTCTCATTTCATCGAAGAGTTCAATTGCTAAACTTGCATCTCTGCTCTTGAAGAGAAAGTCAATCAGAGTATTGTATATCACGGTGTTGGGCTGAATACCAGATTCATCCATAGACCGAAAAATCCTCAATGCCTCGTCAATTTTACCAACTTTGCAATACCCATGTACAAGTGTACCAAAGGTGACTACAGAAGGTCGGCAACCATCATCGATCATCTTCCTTAATAATTCATCCACAGCACAGAAATCTCCTGCTTTGCACAGGCCAGACAACAAGGTATTGTAGGTGCACACATCAGGCCTGAGACCAGCTTCCTTCATCATCGCAAGCAACTCATATGCCTCCCTCAGCCTCTTCTTCCGACAAAATCCACCAATCAAAGTATTGTATGCTTTTGCATCCAGCTGAAATCCTGCCTTCTTCATCGACGATGCCATGGAACGAGCATCCTCCAACCGCCCTGCTTGTGTCAAGCCTGATATCATGGTGAAATACATAACTGCATCAGGTTTGTGTCCTTCATCTGCCATCTCATGGAACAACTCCATGGCCACAACCACATTGTTGGCGTGGAGGAAAGCCCCAACCAGGGTGCTGTAGGTAACCGCATTGCCCCTGGCTTCCCGCCAAACTGTTCTTTTCTCCCGGAAGAACTCCAGCGCACCCCCAATCCTCCCTTCCCGGCACAAGCCACCCACAATTGTATTCAGAGTGACGACATTCGGCGCCACACCCTCCTTCTCCATCCTCCTCACCAGTTCGAATGCCATGCCAACATTCCCCGCACGGCAAAACGCGTCGGCCAAGCAGTTATAAGTAACTGTGTTGGGCGCGCACCCATGCACACTCCCCATCCGCTCCTCCACAAATTTCACAGCCTCCTGGACCCTCACGCTCCTGCACAAGCCATCCACGACGGTGTTGAGCACGACAACATCCGGGCGCACGTCTGAGGCTGAGGCAGACATTCCGTCAAGCACCCTGAGGGCGTCCCCCACGCGGCCAGCTTTGCAGAGGCCGTTGACGAGTATGCCGTAGGTGACGACGTCCGGCCGGACGGCAGCATCTCGCATGGAGGCGAAGAGCTTGGTCATGCCCGGGAGGTCTCCGGCGCGGGCGAGCTGGCGAAGAGGGCGTTGAACGCGGAGGTGTCCAGCGGCGGGGCGCCGGCGGCGAGGGAGTCGCGGAGGAAGTTAGCGGCGTCGGCGGGAGGGCGAGCGAGGAGCTTGGATAGGAGGGCGGAGAGGACGGGCGCGGAGGTGGGCGGGAGGCCGTGGCGCGAGGGGAGGGAGAGGAGGAGCGCGATGGAGGCGGGGGTGAGGGCGTGGGAGGGCGCGGCGAGGAGCGAGTAGACCTCCGCGGCGAGGGAGGGCGTGTTGCGGAGGAGGGAGAGGGCGGAGGTAGGAGGTGTGGGCGAGGAGAGGAGGTCGTCGAGGAGGGAGGCGGCCGTCGGGGAGGCGGCGGCGGCGGAGGAGGAGACGCGGCGGCGTGCTCGCAGAGTGGGGAGCGCCGCGAAGAGACGACGGGATGCGGACATCGTCGGAGGCGGAGGCGGAAGCGCCGGCGGGAGGGTTGGAGTTGGAGGGGCGGTGAACTGCCGGTGAGCCGGCCGGCCGTGCCTGTAGAAGGGAGAGCGGCGAGTGCCCACGGCGGTGGTAAATAAGAAAATGGGCTGGACCGTTGGGCCTGGCTCATTCGACGGCAACCAGATACTAGCGGCCTTTTTCTCAAAAAAAAAAGATACTAGCGGCCTTTCAGTTCAAAAAACAAAACAAAAGAATATAATTTCAAAAAAAGAAAGAATATCCTAGCGGCCTTCTTCTTCTTCCTCCTCCTCGATGCGCCTCGGCCATCGCCCCTCCCTTGTACGTCGCCGCTACTAGAAATCCCTCCCGCCACCCTCCTCCCCGACGAAGAGCTTCTCTTACGGCTAAAAGCTCGTTCATGACATTAGAGCTTTCCTCGAAAGGCTTGGGCGATGGATGGCGTAGGGCCATGCAACCCAATACTGCCAAGACATGAACCGTTAAAAACAGAGTATTTGACTTAGTCGTGATGATATAATAATATAAACGGTAACACTATCATCCAAATGTGATAAAGAAACAATTGTGTTTTATCCTTGATAGAAACAACACATTGCACACCTTACCCGTATGTTGTAACTTGGGTATAGGAATTTTCACGGTTGAACTCTATGGAACACATAACTCCTTCTTCAAGATCTAAACATGAACATGGCCAAAGTAATTAAACCGATCAGAGAGCATGTATGACTATAAAATATAAGACCAGCCACAACGTTGCGCCGATTCAACCAAAAAGTGTGTCAGATAAGAATCGCTACCTATTTTCCTACAACGTATGGAACCGGATCAATCTTTACTGTAGGGCCCAGCTCTAGCTCAGCCATGCTAGATCGAACGGTGCATGCAGCTGCTTACCTAGAGCGCTCGGCCAAAGATTGATTTTCTATTGCTAGGAAGCGAACCATGTCAGGGAACCGCTTCTTTTCTCAGGCAGAAAGAAGCGATGCCGGAAAATGTATTGAATCGATTCCTAGCATGCATGGAACCGCTTTTCGCATACGTTGTGGCTGGTCTAACGAATAATATTCATATTATAACATGAACAAACTAATCATAAAGTGATAATTCATAACAACATAAGATTGAGGTATAAACATCCAATATTTAGACTTTATGATATGCTTGATGAACTTAGTGACTCCACCATATTTTCTAAAATTGATTTGCGAAGTGACTACCACCATCTCTTGAGTAACAGTTCCCTCTGTGTTGGTTGTTTCATGCAGACCCTTGTTGCATGCTTCGTGTTGCTGTTAGTGTACTGTTGTTGTTGTGGTGTTGCTGAGTTTGTTGTTATTGTTGTGCCATGCTTTGGCATGTGCCGCTGACCAACGCCGATAGGAGTTGTACGGTTTTCCGGATTGGTTTTCCTTATAAACCGAGTCATTTGGCTATCATCCTTTGTTCTACTGATCAATGAAAAGCAGCTCCCGACTGCATTTTCAGTAAAAAAAAAAGAGTTTTAGGGCTACAAATCACCATAGCTAAATGATAAGAAGAAAAAAGTAAGTACTCACAATAAGCAAATGAATCTCGCGCATATCCACGCGCGCGCATCCTTGTGATATCTGAGTTAGTCACATGGTCTTCCAAGATCTAGGCCCAAACCTGTCAACATCAGTTCTGTGTGTTCGAGGGCTATTAATTTATGAGTTTATGTAGATGAAGTTTCAGACTCTTGGATGAGCAATTGCCGTGAATCGCGCACGCATCTCCCGTCTTCTAGAAAGATCACATTCCAAAGTGTAGTTACCCACCCGCCACTGTCTCCTTGAGCAAAAAATCAGGTGAGATCTCGCAAATCTGCATTGAAAATTTAGGCTTCAATACAATACGCACCCCCAGATCGATACAGGTTGACATGCTTGCATCCTTGTGATCGATCTGTGATTTAATCACCGGATCTTCCAAGATCCACGCCCAAACCTGTGAGCGTCAGTTCAGTGTGTTCCCGGCAACAGTCTCACGAAACATTGTCTTGAATCTCTCGCGGCATCTCCCGTCTTCTAGGAAGATCACATTCCGAAGTGCAGTAGTTACCCAGCCGCTACTGTCTCGATCGAGAGCAAATCAGTTGAGATCTCGCAAATCTGCACCCCCAGATCGATCGGCACAGACAGTTGCATCACATGCAAGTAAAGCACTACAACCTGCGAAGCTGCGATTACCCCGATGCACGTCAGACCCGACGCATATCTTGCAAGCCCTAACGTGATCTGCCCGTAATTAAGCTAGGATCTTGATACGATACCATTTCCTTTTTCTCATTTTGTTTAGTGCTACTACTGGCCTACAACAACCTTTATATATTGATCGATCACGTCAACTACACGAGTTGGGCAATTGTTAATGAAATCGCAGCCCAAGATGGCAACTCGCGTCTTGCGCATGAATCATGATGGGATCGATCGAATCATCCGTCCGATTCGTGCTAGCTGTGACGGCAAATTGCGGAGCTCGCGACAGGCGTGGATCCCCTTTAAAACAGCCTCACCAGACGCGTGGGCACTATGATATTGTCCACCTCCTGGAGCTCCACGAGCGGCTATCTCCCACAAGATCCTCGCGAGCTAGCAGCCACTGACATCCGAGCCCAGACGAACCGCGTGAAACTAATATACGAATTCTACGGGGGCAAGACATCCAAGCTGAGTATTCTATTGGACACGATCACACTAACGATCAAGAGGCGGAAAAGTCACGACGTCCTACTTGGCGAGCGGGAGGGCGATCGTTCTTGGAAGCTGGGGTGGTGGGCATAGAAAACCGCTGCGGCAGATCGGCCTCAATCTTTCCAAGGATCTCCTCCAGCTAGCGCTGGCGATCGCCAATAATCAATGGCGTCCATGTATATATATACCCATCGCCTAGCTGTCGCTGTTGGTGCGTCGCCATCGATCGCTGGTGTATATAAGGATAGAGTGGTATCTCGCGGCTGATAGATATATGGGGAGCAGCAGCATCGACGGCGCCGGCGAGATGTGTTTGGAAGCTGGCGGCAGGATGGGGAGACGCGGCGGGAAGAAGGCGGCGGAGCAGAAGGCCGCGAAGCAGCCGCAGCGCGGGCTCGGCGTCGCGCAGCTCGAGAAGATCCGGATGCAGAACCAGATGATAGCCGCGTACCGGTCCGGCCTGCCTACGTCGCCGCCGCCGCATCAGCAGCAGGCGCCGTTCGCCGGTGCTGGCGTCCCGACGGCCGGGCACGCGTCTTTCCAGCCATATCTAAATGTAAGTACTGCATGCCTGCATGAAGATCGAAATGCATGCTGCAGACGACACGCATTGCTGAAAGTATATATGTGTAGCTTACCGTTTTGCATGTATATGATCTGCAGGGTTGCTTTGAGGCGATGGACCGGAGGATCGCCGACGTGCAGTACAGCCAGTACTACGCGGAGAACCTTCTGCCGTACGGATCCAGCCGGCCGCCGGCGACGTCGCCGCTCTTCGCCGTCCATGAATCGGTGCCGTCGAGCCAGAGGCAGCAACCGCCGACGCCGCAGTTCCACAACTGGATGCGACCCAGCCACGAGTCCAGCGGCCGGGGCAATGTCGGAAGCACGGAAGAGCTAGATCTGGAGCTGAGGTTGTAGGGTGAGCTCCATCGATCTTCGACCGGAGTGTGAACTAATTCAACATGTGTTCACTGCGTGCATGCATGGGCGAAGCGCCATGTGTGAGCTAGGAGGATCAGAGGAAAGACTTAGAATAGATTGATCGATTAGCTATCACACGTAGTGGTGCTGTTGAGTCAGCTGCTGCTTAGTTTGCTGACGGAATGGCTGATGCTATTTGAATTCCGGGAATGTGGGATGACTGATAAAGGTACGCACGATCGATATGTGCTGTAAATCTTGTTTAACACCTTAATTAAAGGGGCACCAGTTTGTAGAGGAAGGATATATGCGTTGGGCACTGGCACATGTTTCCTCGTTCATTCGTGTCCTAAGATTCGTGTTTCAGATAAACACATCCACTTTTTTTTTTGTTTTATGCATGTTAAATCAACGGTGAAACATGTGCACTCGGTAGGAACCGGTTCCGGTGAAACATGTGCCCCCATGCAGTGGTGGAGCTATAGCATATGGCACCATGCAGTGGAAAGCCCAAATTTTGAGAAACTGAAACCCAGAGTAAAATTTTCACTTTTGCTTCTTATTCATGCATCATGGCATCCATTGTCTCAGTGTCAAGTTGAAATCAAGTGATGAAAACAAATTGAAACAAATGGAAATAGTGGCACCAATTAAATTCAATCCTTGCAAGTCCAAATGTGCTTGCTTTGGCAAACCCAAATACAAATGTAAATCATATTTGTCAAGGAAGTTCCAAGGGTTAAAGATTTAACACTTTGCACTGGTTCAAAAATTCAAAAGTAAATTCATTTTAGTTTTACCTAAAATGCCATACACAAACCCTATGAACAAAAGGGTGGCAAAACTTTTTATTTTGCCAAACCAAATTTTTGTGGTGCTTCTAAATGGTATTGGGAGGCTACATGATTTTTATCAAATTTTTATAAATTGTTTAAATGCCCCATTTAAATGGTGGAAAAGCTACTGGATTTATAAAAGAAATAGCCAAGGGCTTCTTTGTAAATAGAAAAATTCAGGCGAGGGGGTTTTCGCAAAGTGGTCATCTCCTTCACGCTGTAGCGACCGCGCGGCGCGGCCGAGCCGCACCCGCCGCGCGCCATGGCGACACGGCGATGCCGGGCCCCCCTCCCCGCGCCTCCTCGCGCTTAGAAGAGCCCCCAGGCCCCCCGTTCCCTCTGCCCGACACCACTCCACCGCCCTCCCTCTCCTTCTTCCTCTCCGCCATGGCCGAGCCATAGTGGAGCTCGCCGTCGCTGCCGCCGTCGACTGAGGCCTCCCGGAGTAGATCGAGCACCACCATCTGCTCCGCCGCGTCTCCCTCTTCATCCTCGTCGAAGGAATCGAGGCGGGAAGCCGTCGTTCGCGAGATCGCCGCTGTCTCCTTCCTCTCCGGCCGAAGCTCCGCCGCTCCATTGCCGCCAACCTCGACCTCCTCCGTCCACGCCGGTGGTTCCCACGCGTCTAGGGTGAGCATGCCGTCCTCGGGGACATCTTCTCCCTCCCTCTCTCGCCGTCGTTCGTCGATTCACCGTTGAACCGCCGCCGGCCGCCGCAAGTCGCGGATGTTTCCGTCGCTCCGGCGACCATTAGCTAGCGGCGCCGCCGTACTCGTGTTCCCCGTGCCCGTGCGAGTCCGTAGCCGTCCGTAGCGCGTTCCTTCGCGCAGTAGATCGACGCGTCGGTCCTCGCCGCCGTCGCGCGCCCGTCTGCGCCGTCGCCGCGCGGGAGGTGACCGTGGTCAAACCAGCCGCTGGGCCCGCGCTTGCTCGCGTGGCTGCCAGCGTGGCCGCTGGCCCACCAGTCAGTGGCTGTGGCTAGCCAGCCACGCGGTGAAAAACGTTTCGGCGTATTTTCTTCTGAGAAATAAAAACTAAAAACAGAATTGCAGATTCAAATCTTTACTTCTAAAATCAATAACAAATTGAAAAATGCTCCAATTAGGGTGATTCAAATTTCCACATGTTCAGGAAAGTGTGCTCGACATGTTTCTGTCATTTTGACACATGTTAGCTCAAAATAAATTGCCTCTTTAAATGAATTACAGAAATGCAGAATAAAGGCAAACTTTGAAAATTCATAACTTTAGCTCTGAATTCCAAATTGAGCAAACAAGGGTCTAAAAATTGTCTTGACAACCTTTACACATCCATATTTTATTTGGACTTAATTGAGCAATTCAAACCCTCTGTATGTTGAAAACACTAAAAATGGCAGTACTGAAATGCAACTTTGGAAATTCATGGTTAATTCAAAAGTATTCCAAAAATGATGTTGAAAGGCTCTAAATGTTCAGCAAATCAATACCTAATCAGTAGCATCATTTACATGCATATTTACATGAATTCATAGCACAGGAAAGCATTAAAAAAAATATGGGACTTTCTTCTCCCTTGTCAATCTAATTATTTTGCACCCCATTTAAATTGATACATTTGGTATAATAATTTCAGTGCATCAAACTTGTCATGTCATCATGTGTATGTGCATTGCATTTGGTTTGCTTGAGTGATATTTGATTGTGTTCTTTCCGGTGTTCTTATGCATCGATAGATCAAGCAATCGGGGTTTCTCCACAATACCCTGACGACCCGTATTACCAGCCCGTTGAACAAGGCAAGCGTAATCCCCCCTCTGAGCATGTCTCCTCCTATGTTTTCCGCAGATATTTTCTCCACTATAATATTGCATGCGATTCCAAATGTCAATTTGGTTGGATTAGAGTATCCTATTAGATGCATTATGTTTTCCGATGCCATTACCTGTTTCCTCCTAATATCCATAGGATTGTTGTGTTGGCCTGAGTTAATTATATCCGCTATGTTTATGCTTAGCCATGCTTAGTGAAATGCTTAGTCGTCCGGTGGATATGCTATTGTTGGAACTGTGGTGGAATGTTCGGATGATGGTGGAAAATGGTGGTGACATATAATAACATGTTTAAAGGCGGGGATGAGAGGCCACATGGAATGTGGTGGGTTGTCTCGTTCTCGTCGCCTAAGTGAGTTCTCCCTTGAACCAAGACTGAGCGTGCACCATGCGTGAGGCCTATGCAATTGCAGGAACCCTCATAGACTAAATAGCTCGAGCGGGGCTAGCCAGGGTCCTCTAGTTCGGGCTTTCATTTGCGCGTGCGTGATGATGGTGGTATGAACTGAGATGAGGATGGTATTAGGAAAATGAGTGGCCGTGGGGCGGGGTGATGTGATCCTGGCAGTCCTACCGCCACTGATGATCCTGGAAAGTCCTTAACGAGGGAGAAGTCGACACCGCTCCCACCCAGCCGGCTTTCCAAGGAAGAGAGCTAATGCGCAGGTAATGGGCCGGACGGTACGCGTGGCAAACATTGTACACCCCTGCAGGGTAAATCTTTTCGAAAAGCCGTGTCCACGGTTAAGGACGACTTGGGAAGTGAAGGTAGGATCATAGAATAACTTGAACGGAATGATTAAAACTGAGTACTAAGGTACTACCAGAATGCAAGGTTGACTTCCTCGAGGGTGATTCGGGGAGGTGCCTTGTAGACAGGTGAAGTGGTTGATGGTGGTTGCTGTGAAGATGATCAAAGAAAAGAGTTTACTTCTTACCTCTTTTGAAAATACTGATTAGTCGATGCCATTGAGTTATGTTTCATAAATAAAATCAGCTTTATGCAAAACAGCCATATAACTTGAAAGCCTCATCGAGCATATACTAGCTCTTAATCTTGCGAGTTCGTCGAACTCAACGTCGTTTGCTTATTTCAGAGAGGACTTCACCGACCTCGAAGGTGGGTTCTTTGTGGACGTCGACGAGTAGTCTGGGGTTCCCAGGTGGCAGCTTGGGACATCCCGGAACAGCTGGCGCTGGAATGTTTATCTGTAGGCCTCTTAGGCCATATTTGGATCTTGTTGTTTAGAACAACTTATTTCGCTTCCGCATGATGTACTGTTGGGTCTGTGACCTCTGGTTGTAATATTTGCTATCTTTCTCTATTATAAGAGTTGAACTATAATGCTTTTGTGTCGTAGAGTCTGTGATGTGCCAGTTGTTCCACAAGTCTTGATCTTACTATTATGCTTTGATAGTTGTGCCTGTGTTAAGGCATCAATCGGGGTGTTGCGTTGTCTGGAGTGAGGTGTACCCAGCAACGCCTGCCAAAGGTTTTGGCCGGGGATTGGTAAACCCGTAACCTCCGTTGTATCGCTTAACCGGTGACACACAGCATCACTGTATACAGTCGGGTCGGGGCGCCACAAGTTGGTATCAGAGCAGTACTGCCTGTAGGAAACCCTTCTACTGGTCGATGTTGAGTCTAGTGTTTGTGAAAATATTTTTAACCTAAAAATGAGTTGTGAAAACCATCTTAGGATTCTTTTTACTCCTTATCTGGTTACCCTCTAATCTCGGAGCAATCTTACCCGATTTGAGTTTAAAGGTTTTACTCCTCATCTGTTACTTCAAAATGATTAGAAACGGGGTTGGGTTCGACCTTAGTGTTATGTGTCACGTTGCTCCCGCTGCGTCAATCCCAAATCAACTCAGATGTTTCTACCGAATCCAATCATTTGATCCTTTCTTCGGGTTCTAACCCAAGGACTTGAACATAAGTCCCGGATTGTGCCAACTAGAGTGTGTCAAGTTGTGATTTCTTAACTCTCACTAGTAGCACATGATGCTGATCTTTGACCCAAGTTCTATCTTGTTGACTTCCTTCTCGCAAAGCATTATCGTCCCTAGTCTGTGTACTTGTGTAGACGCTAATGCTATTGTTCGACTATTCGGAGAAAGATACTAACTGTGTCATTGTCAAATCTCCAGAATGGCTCGAGGAGGTCGTGGAGGCCGTGGTGGTCGCGGTAACCACGATGATGATGAGGATGATCTGCCGCCACCACCCTCGATGGCTGAGGTCTTGATGGCCATTGAGGAGAACCGTGGGCGCAATGAGCGCTTGCTTGAGCAGTTGGTGCAGCAGAATGCACAGAGGAATGGCTGCAACACTCTCACTGAGTTCCTGCGCTCGCAGCCACCCACCTTTGCTGATGCTAAGGAACCGCTGGACGCTGATGACTGGCTTCGCGCTCTGGAGCGCCAGTTCGGCGCGCTGCATGTCCCAGTGGCCGAGCAAGTCAACTTCGCCACCTACCTCCTGACTGGTGCGGCTGGCTGTTGGTGGGAGAGTCATGTGGCGCTGTTTGCGCAGGCCATGCTTTCACTTGGGCGGATTTCCGCACTGCCTTCCGTGCGGCTACATACCTCAGCCAATAATGGACCTGAAGAGGAGGGAGTTCCTGGATTGCACCAGGGAATATGGATCTTCGAGCTTATGGGTGCAAATTCAACCATCTCTCTCGTTACGCCCCTCGGGACGTGACCAATGATGCTGACAAGCAAGAGTTGTTCCGCAAGGGGCTTGCGCCGAGGCTCCGCTATGAGTTGCTGCCCTTCAAGTTTCAGAACTACCAGGAGCTGTTCAACCAGGCTCTTACTCTTGAGCAAGGAAGGAAGGAATTTGAGTCTTCCAAGAGGCCAGCCCAAGGGGACCGCCAGAGTTCCTCGGGTTCTGAGAACAAGAAGCGCAGGGTTTTCGTTCCCTACAGCGCTGTGCCGCGTGCTCCATTCATGCCGAGGGCCGCGGATACAGGCCACCACCGCCGCGCCCCACTACTTCGACACCTGGGGCGAACGGAAGTGGGTATCGCCCCCAGCTATCTATCCCACCTGGTAACACTTGCTTCAGCTGTGGCCAGACTGGTCACTACTCCAGGGAGTGCCCCCAGAAGGCACCTATCACGGGACACCTGCACGAGCCCCTGCCACTCCAGCTGGCAAGGCTGGACCTACTGTGCGTGGTCGCCTGAACCACGTCTCTGCTGAACAAGCTGAGGAAGACACCGGCGTTCTTATGGGTGAGTTACGAATCAACGGCAATTCAGCTACAGTTTTGTTTGACTCTGGAGCATCGCATTCATTCATATCTATAGCTTTTGCAAAAGACCACTGCATACCGTTCGAGAAAATGAGCCATCCCTTGGTGATTGCCACTCCTGGCTCCAAATGGCAAACCGATGGGGTTACTCCTGAGGTCCAGATTAATATAGGTTCCTTGTCTTTTCCTTATGCCTTGGTAGCCCTGAAGTCCAAAGGCATTGATGTCATACTGGGCATGAACTGGCTAACCAAATATCAGGCTAATCTCGACTGTGCCGCAAAGACCATTACTGTGACCGCTCCTTCCGGTGACATTGTGAGTATTGGCCTGCAACATCAATACCTCCGTCCGCCGTCGTACCCAACTCACCTGAGATCCTCCTTTGCTTTATGGAAGGCGAATCTCCTCCTGAAATCCAGGACATACACGTGGTGTGTGACTTCCCGGATGTGTTCCCGGAAGAATTGCCTGGCATGCCTCCTGACCGAAGTGTGGAGTTTGTCATAGATCTACTTCCCGGTACTGCTCCAATTTCCAAGAAGCCCTACCGTATGCCGGTGGAAGAGTTGGCTCTGTTGAAAGAGCAAATTGATCAGCTGTTAGCGAAGGATTTCATCCAGCCTAGCAGTTCACCATGGGGTTGTCCGGTACTCTTTGTCAAGAAGAGGATTCTACCGTGCCTCGTCTAGTCTCTGACTATAGACCGTTGAATGCGGTGACAATCAAGAACAAGTACCTATTCCTCGCATCAATGATCTGTTGGATCAGTTAGCTGGTGCAACCGTATTCTCCAAGATGGATCTGAGGTCAGGATACCATCAGATAAAAATCAGAAAGGAGGATATCCAAAGACGGCATTTGTTACTCGTTACGGCTCATATGAGTATACCGTCATGTCTTTTGGCCTCACCAATGCTCCGCTACTTTCATGAGGCTCATGAACTCTGTCTTCATGGATTATCTGACAAGTTTGTCGTCATTTACATCGATGACATCCTCGTTTATTCCAAAACTGATGAAGAGCATGCCGAACATCTTCGTTTGGTTCTGACACGACTTCGAGAACACCGCCTCTATGCCAAGTTCTCCAAGTGTGAGTTTTGGTTGGATAACCTTGTCTTCCTTGGTCATGTGATATCCGCTAATGGTGTGGCTGTCGTTCCGGACAAGATTCAAGCTATTCTGGATTGGCTGACCCCAATGTCAGTCAAGGACATCCGTAGTTTTCTCGGATTAGCGGGTTACTACCGCCGATTCATCGAAGGATTCTCCAAGATAGCCAAGGCTCTGACTGACCTTCTCAAGAAGGATAAAAAGTTTGTATGGTCGGCCGAAGCTGAAGAGAGTTTCCAAACACTGAAAGCCAAACTCACGTCCGCTCCTGTGCTTGTCCTGCCGGACACAAGCAAGGATTTCGTCGTCTTCTGTGACGCCTCTCTCAAGGTTGGGTTGTGTAATGCAAGATGGCCATGTGGTGGCGTATGCTTCTCGCCAACTTAAGCCGCATGAGCTCAATTACCCAACTCATGATCTAGAACTTGCCGCGGTGGTCTATGCTTTGAAGCAATGGAGACCATACCTGTTTGGTAACCGTTGCGAGATCTTCTCGGATCACAAGAGTCTGAAGTACCTTTTCACCCAGCCAGATTTAAATCTCAGGCAAAGGCGTTGGTTGGAGTTAATCACGGACTATAATGTGAGTCTGAACTATCAACCCGGCAAAGCAAACGTCGTGGCTGACGCGCTAAGTCGGAAGTCCTATTGCAACAATCTGATGATTGAAAAGCCCAACCTGCCCTTCATGAAGAGTTCTCCCGTTTGAACTTAGAAATGTTCCCTCTGGCTATCTAGCAAATCTGGAGATCAAATCTACTCTTGTAGACCAGATTAAGGATGCTCAAACTCGTGACAAGGGTATTCGAAAAATCAAGGAGAACATTGCTAGCGGGAAGGCCAAATGTTTTTCTGTCAATGAATCCGGAGTTGTTTATTTTGGTGACCGCTTGGTGGTGCCAAAGAAACGAAAATTGAGGGAGTTGATCCTCCAAGAAGCTCATGAATCTCCTCTCTCTATTCATCCCGGTAGTACCAAAATGTACCAAGACCTTCGACCACAGTTCTGGTGGACTCGGATGAAACGGGAAATTGCCAAGTATGTTGCTGAATGCGACACTGTCGACGGGTAAAGGCTGAACATCAAAGGCCTCCCGGCACTCTTCGCCCTATTGCAGTCCCTGAGTGGAAATGGGATGAAATTGGTATGGACTTCATCACTGGCCTGCCGAAGTCTCCAAAGGGAAACGATGCCATCTGGGTCATCATTGATCGCCTATCAAAAGTGGCTCACTTCCTCCCCGTTCGTGTTGACATTACAGCTGCCAAGTTGGCAGATCTGTATGCTTCTCGTATCGTCGTCCTCACGGCGTTCCCAAGAAGATAATTCTGATCGTGGAAGCCTTTCACCTCCAGGTTTGGACTAGTTTCCAAAAGCCATGGGAACCCGTCTCAACTTTAGCACCGCTTTCCATCCTCAAACTGACGGTCAGACTGAAAGAGTGAACCAAGTTCTGGAAGACATGCTCAGGGCATGTGTAATCTCCTTTGGCAAAGATTGGGAGAAGTATCTTCCCTTCGCGGAGTTCTCCTATAACAACAGCTATCAAGCCAGTCTGGGTATGGCCCCATTCGAGGTTCTGTATGGAAGAAAATGCCGAACTCCGCTGAATTGGTCCGAGACCGGAGAGAGGGCACTCTTTGGTCCGGATATTATCAATGAAGCTGAGGAGAAAGTTAGAATCATACGAGAGAATTTGAAGATTGCCCAGTCTAGGCAGAAGAGTTATTATGACAAGCATCATCAGGAGGTTCACTATGAAATTGGTGATAAAGCTTACCTCCGTGTCTCTCCCCTCCGAGGCGTTCGCCGCTTCGGAATTAAGGGAAAATTGGCCCCTCGCTACGTTGGCCCTTTCACTGTTGGCCAAGCGGGGAGATCTTTCTTATCAATTAGAGTTACCAGCTAACTTCCCGATGTGCATGATGTGTTTCATGTATCCCAACTTCGCCGTTGTTTCAAGGATCCTATCCATGGAGTCAATCATGAGGAGCTGGATATCCAGGCAGACCTCACTTACCGCGAGCATCCTGTCCGTATCCTGGATGAAGCAGAAAGGAAGACTCGAAACAAGACCACCAAGTTCCTCAAAATTCAGTGGTCTCATCATTCCGAAGATGAAGCAACCTGGGAAAGGGAGTCTAGTCTTCGTGAGGAGTATCCCGACTTCCTTCCGCAACCTTAGAATCTCGGGACGAGATTCCTGTAAGGGGGTAGAATTGTAACAGCCCAAGTTTGAGAAACTGAAACCAGAAAATTTTCACTTTTGCTTCTTATTCATGCATCATGGCATCATTGTTTTAGTGTCAAGTTGAAATCAAGTGATGAAAACAAATTGAAACAAATGGAAATGTCACCAATTAAATTCAATCCTTGCAAGTCCAAATGTGCTTGCTTTGGCAAACCCAAATACAAATGCAAATCATATTTGTCAAGGAAGTTCCAAGGGTTAAAGATTTAATACTTTGCACTGGTTTTAAAATTCAAAAGTAAATTCATTTTAGTTTACCAAAAATGCCATACACAAACCCTATGAACAAAAGTGTGGCAAAACTTTTTATTTTGCCAAACCAATTTTTGTGGTGCTTCTAAATGGTATTGGGAGGCTACATGATTTTTATCAAATTTTTATAAATTGTTTAAATGCCCCATTTAAATGGTGGAAAAGCTACTGGATTTATAAAAGAAATAGCCAAGGGCTTCTTTGTAAATAGAAAAATTCAGGCGAGGGGGTTTTCGCAAAGTGGTCATCTCCTTCACGCTGTAGCGACCGCGCGGCGCGGCCGAGCCGCACCCGCCGCGCGCCATGGCGACACGGCGATGCCGGGCCCCCCTCCCCGCGCCTCCTCGCGCTTAGAAGAGCCCCCAGGCCCCCCGTTCCCTCTGCCCGACACCACTCCACCGCCCTCCCTCTCCTTCTTCCTCTCCGCCATGGCCGAGCCATAGTGGAGCTCGCCGTCGCTGCCGCCGTCGACTGAGGCCTCCCGGAGTAGATCGAGCACCACCATCTGCTCCGCCGCGTCTCCCTCTTCATCCTCGTCGAAGGAATCGAGGCGGGAAGCCGTCGTTCGCGAGATCGCCGCTGTCTCCTTCCTCTCCGGCCGAAGCTCCGCCGCTCCATTGCCGCCAACCTCGACCTCCTCCGTCCACGCCGGTGGTTCCCACGCGTCTAGGGTGAGCATGCCGTCCTCGGGGACATCTTCTCCCTCCCTCTCTCGCCGTCGTTCGTCGATTCACCGTTGAACCGCCGCCGGCCGCCGCAAGTCGCGGATGTTTCCGTCGCTCCGGCGACCATTAGCTAGCGGCGCCGCCGTACTCGTGTTCCCCGTGCCCGTGCGAGTCCGTAGCCGTCCGTAGCGCGTTCCTTCGCGCAGTAGATCGACGCGTCGGTCCTCGCCGCCGTCGCGCGCCCGTCTGCGCCGTCGCCGCGCGGGAGGTGACCGTGGTCAAACCAGCCGCTGGGCCCGCGCTTGCTCGCGTGGCTGCCAGCGTGGCCGCTGGCCCACCAGTCAGTGGCTGTGGCTAGCCAGCCACGCGGTGAAAAACGTTTCGGCGTATTTTCTTCTGAGAAATAAAAACTAAAAACAGAATTGCAGATTCAAATCTTTACTTCTAAAATCAATAACAAATTGAAAAATGCTCCAATTAGGGTGATTCAAATTTCCACATGTTCAGGAAAGTGTGCTCGACATGTTTCTGTCATTTTGACACATGTTAGCTCAAAATAATTTGCCTCTTTAAATGAATTACAGAAATGCAGAATAAAGGCAAACTTTGAAAATTCATAACTTGAGCTCTGTAATTCCAAATTGAGCAAACAAGGGGTCTAAAAATTGGTCTTGACAACCTTTACACATCCATATTTTATTTGGACTTAATTGAGCAATTCAAACCCTCTGTATGTTGAAAACACTAAAAATGGCAGTACTGAAATGCAACTTTGGAAATTCATGGTTAATTCAAAAGTATTCCAAAAATGATGTTGAAAGGCTCTAAATGTTCAGCAAATCAATACCTAATCAGTAGCATCATTTACATGCATATTTACATGAATTCATAGCACAGGAAAGCATTAAAAAAAATATGGGACTTTCTTCTCCCTTGTCAATCTAATTATTTTGCACCCCATTTAAATTGATACATTTGGTATAATAATTTCAGTGCATCAAACTTGTCATGTCATCATGTGTATGTGCATTGCATTTGGTTTGCTTGAGTGATATTTGATTGTGTTCTTTCCGGTGTTCTTATGCATCGATAGATCAAGCAATCGGGGTTTCTCCACAATACCCCGACGACCCGTATTACCAGCCCGTTGAACAAGGCAAGCGTAATCCCCCCTCTGAGCATGTCTCCTCCTATGTTTTCCGCAGATATTTTCTCCACTATAATATTGCATGCGATTCCAAAGTCAATTTGGTTGGATTAGAGTATCCTATTAGATGCATTATGTTTTCCGATGCCATTACCTGTTTCCTTCCTAATATCCATAGGATTGTTGTGTTGGCCTGAGTTAATTATATCCGCTATGTTATGCTTAGCCATGCTTAGTGAAATGCTTAGTCGTCCGGTGGATAAGCTATTGTTGGAACTGTGGTGGAATGTTCGGATGATGGTGGAAAATGGTGGTGACATATAATAACATGTTAAAGGCGGGGATGAGAGGCCACATGGAATGTGGTGGGTTGTCTCGTTCTCGTCGCCTAAGAGTGAGTTCTTTACCTCTTGAACCAAGACTGAGCGTGCAACCATGCGTGAGGCCTATGCAATTGCAGGAACCCTCATAGACTAAATAGCTCGAGCGGGGCTAGCCAGGGTCCTCTAGTTCGGGCTTTCATTTGCGCGTGCGTGATGATGGTGGTATGAACTGAGATGAGGATGGTAGTGCTAGGAAAATGAGTGGCCGTGGGGCGGGGTGATGTGAGCCTGGCAGTCCTACCGCCACTGATGATCCTGGAAAGTCCTTAACGAGGGAGAAGTCGACACCGCTCCCACCCAGCCGGCTTTCCAAGGAAGAGAGCTAATGCGCAGGTAATGGGCCGGACGGTACGCGTGGCAAACATTTGTACACCCCTGCAGGGTAAATCTTTTCGAAAAGCCGTGTCCGCGGTTATGGACGACTTGGGAAGTGAAGGTAGGATCATAGAATAACTTGAACAGGAATGATTAAAAACTGAGTACTAGAGGTACTACCAGGAATGCAAGGTTGACTTCCTCGAGGGTGATTCGGGGAGGTGCCTCTGTAGACAGGTGAAGTGGTTGATGGTGGTTGCTGCTGAAGATGATCAAAAGAAAAGAGTTTACTTCTTACCTCTTTTGAAAATACCTGATTAGTCGATGCCATTGAGTTATGTTTCATAAATAAAATCAGCTTTATGCAAAACAGCCATATAACTTGAAAGCCTCATCGAGCATATACTAGCTCTTAATCTTGCGAGTTCGTCGAACTCAACGTCGTTTGCTTATTTCAGGAGAGGACTTCACCGACCTCGAAGGTGGGTTCTTTGTGGACGTCGACGAGTAGTCTGGGGTTCCCAGGTGGCAGCTTGGGACATCCCGGAACAGCTGGCGCTGGGAAGGTTTATCTGTAGGCCTCTTAGGCCATAATTTGTATCTTGTTGTTTAGAACAACTTATTTCGCTTCCGCATGGTGTACTGTTGGGTCTGTGACCTCTGGTTGTAATATTTGCTATCTTTCTCTATTATAAGAGTTGAACTATAATGCTTTTGTGTCGTAGAGTCTGTGATGTGCCAGTTGTTCCACAAGTCTTGATCTTACTATTATGCTTTGATAGATGTGCCTGTGTTAAGGCATCAATCGGGGTGTTGCGTTGTCTGGAGTGAGGTGTACCTAGCAACGCCTGCCAAAGGTTTTGGCCGGGGATTGGTAAACCCGTAACCTCCGCTTGTATCGCTTAACCGGTGACACACAGCATCACTGCATAACAGCCGGGTCGGGGCGCTACAAGCATGTTGTAATTTGCTGGTAAACTCTCGGGCTTTGTTAATTCAAAGCTGGGCATTTTGCCTTTTTTCAAAAAAAAATTATAACACGAGATAAAAAAAAATAGCAAGTGATGCAGTGGAAACGTGGTAAATGGGCCAAGCCCACAAAGACTGGGAGGGTACGCGCAGGCTCCCTACCGGACGCTAAGAGCATCACTAGCAGTGCCCTCATTCTGGTCAAACCCTCAAATTAACTGCTTTTTTGAGGGTTGAGGCCGAAAGTTGGCGCGGAACAGAGCCCTCAAACCCGTAAACCCGCAAAAAAATTTGAAGGCCCAGCCCTCAAACTCCATCCCAACCTGCACAAACACGGGTCGAGAGGCAAAAACGCAGGGCCCTGCATTCTGGTCAACGACGCGTCGCGGGAGGGAAAAATTCCCCAACCGCCTCGAGCCCTCCTCCTTCCCTGCGCCGCCGCCGGCCGAACCCCGCCGCCATGGCCCCTCCCGCGAGCGGCCGCGCCCCGCCGCCGAACCCCGCGCCTCGAGCACCCCCGCGCAGCCACCTCCCGCCATGGCGCCGAAGCGGGAACGAGATGCGCCGCTCCCCGGCGACGACCGTTTCGGCGGAGACTACTCCGACGCGAAGCGGGCGCAGATCGTCCGCAGCGACGGCGCACGGAAGCGCGGCGCATGGAGGTACGGGGGCGGGCCGGTGCGCTGCGACTTGCCGGAGTTTGACCGGCTCCGGAGGGCGCGGGAGCGGGAGATCGACCGGCGCCGTCGCGAGCAGCTCCTCTCCGCGGGCGCCAGCAGCTCCTCCGCGGGCGCCAGCAGCTCGTCCGCCGCGCCAGGCCCTCCTCCGCCGGCGGGCTACGACCCCGAGCACTACGGCGTCACGCTCGGGCCGGAGGACTTCATCCCCGACGATCAACTCGAGCGCACGCTGGCGGCGACGCTGCTGCGGTCCCAGAACGAGGCGGCGGAGTTCGCCGCCAAGATCAAGCGCGATGAGGAGCTCGACGAGGTCCTCATGGAGCAGACGCTGATCATCAGCCAGCTCCCGCCCGTCATCAACCTCGACTCCGACGAGGAGTGAAGATCCTCCACCGCTGCGTCGCCGCCGCGCCCGTGGCTCGGTGAGGAGCAAATTTTGTGTAGTTCTAGGGTTTCGGCGGCGACGTGTAGTTCTAGGGTTTGCATTTTGTGTAGATACAACGTTGAAATCGATCTGTAGCAGGTTTGGATGTTGAATCGATCTGTAGAACATCTATCAGTATGATGAACTTTGTTCCCGCGAAAATTTGGATGTTGAATTTCAGATTTGCAGGTTGGTTTGAGGGCTCTGTTCTTCGCGGCCCATTTCTCGCGCAAGAACACGCAAAACCCGACCCCTAAAATTGTTTTGCAGGTTGCCGTTTTGAGGGCACTGCTAGTGATGCTCTGAAGGCATTGTATAGGAGCTCCCCCTTCCTCTCCCTTCAAAAAGGGGAGAGAAACCATAGACCGTTCCCGTTTGCTGCCACCGAACCAGTACGTGACCCAGCACTCCAGAAGTCGATTGTACGTCGAGGCGGCCGGCGTTGAAGCAGGCGCAGGCAGGCAGGGCGTTGCCCATGGTGCAGCCATGCTCTGCAACTGGGGCTCGCGTGTGTCTAACCCCAATGTTGGCCATGGGTCTTCATAATCTCTGCTCTCCATCTCAACCTGTTCATAATTTCTGATCGTAAACCGCATACTCCGGACTCCGAAACCACGTGTGTCTAACAGCGCACACAAGTACACAACGGCTGCAAGCAAGGTCGACGACAATGGTACAGCATCTACTGACTACACGCACTGTTTGACTGTACGAAGCAATTCATGGCGAGACAGGCGTGCCCGCTACTGCGCTCATGGTGGAGACGACAGCGCGGCACCTGAACCTCTGACAAGCCATCCATCCATTGGGGCTGACGCCTGTCAGACTGGTTCAGACTTCAGAAATGCATGCGCTGTCAGACAAAATCACAGCCGTCAATGCGTACCTGCCACAGCGATGGGCTGAAAAAAATACTGTTCGGAGATTAGAGACACTCGTCGAAAAGTGATTACTTAGATCATCTACGGTCGTGCTCTCACTAGCCCTCCAAATAGGAATCGGTTATGTGGTAGTATGAATTAGAGTTTTGTAACCACGAGTTATAAGGTTACCACCATCCTTAAATCCGAACACTCTATTAGAAGCTTGATTGGGGATGCTCTTTCAGAGGTGGCCACGTAAAACAGGGTGTGATGCAGCAAATGGCCGCGTAACAAAAGGAGAACGCGACATTAGTCTGGCATTGCGTTACTAAACTAGGCTAACTTTATGTGGTACGAAAAGATCAAAGCTTGATCTTGAATAGAATGGTACCAAGGCCGGCAGTATCCCTACAATTGCAATGGCACATATGCAGGGCATGACCGCACACAGAGAAACAAAGGGACCTTTCACCAAAAGGATTCGGCAGGTAGCACCGTAGCCGTACTACCCCGAAACAAAAGATAGGAGAAAGGAAAAACGAAATCGCCGACCGTGGGGATCGAACCCACGGCCACGTGGTTAAAAGCCACGCGCTCTACCACTGAGCTAGGTCGGCCAGCTTCTCTAAACTCTGATAGCGCGGTTAATATAACATTAAACACAAGCAACAGCACAGCTCTTCCGCACATCCAAACTACAGAGTAAACCATATACTACTCCACAATTATCCTGAGAAAACAGCCACCAACATAATCACATGCACAGCAACCAGCAGATTGCAAAGGAAAACAACAAGAAAGGAGGCCACAGTGGAGCATCATTTCCAGGAAGGACGAAGATACTGCAGGCAAAGGAAAGCCTGATTCTAAGGGATCATAAGCCATCATTAACCTCATAGCCGTGGCATTTTATACTACCTGAATGATGGTTGTGGAAGCCTTTTAGGTTTAGACACTAGTCTATGGAACAACCATGATGAACATCAAAGGTAATGGTGCGTGTGCAGTGCATGTCCCCACGCAGCAGCTCCACACACCAAAGGCTCAATGCCTGGCAAAGAATAGATGTTCCACCCTGCAATGCCTAGATTTCAAAAGAAACGAGAAACAAAGCAAAGGCACAACTAATCCGATCCGTCCATAGGACAACAAAATTTGTGTCTTGTAAGAAACGGCGATGATTTATTTTTCTAGAGGAAATCAGATAAATAGTAGACTTGCAACCTTCATTAAACATTTACGAGGAACGATCGGTTCAGGACAACACTGGCAAAATAGGTAGAGGTCCACAAGCACAGCAGTAGAGTACTGCTTACCAACCATTTACACGGATGGAAATAACACGCATACAACCAACCACGTGGGCGTAGTAAGGAAATACTAGAGCGTAATAAGTCTCTAGGAGACATCACAAATCTAATGACGAAAGATTTTTACTCGCGGGTAGAAAACCATTTAATACAGACGATATGTGCGGTCTCGTCTTGGAAGCTGTTAAACGTCTTGGCTCCAATAACCTGCCCTGCAGTCAGTCGCTTGATCTTCCGTTTCGCTTTTGACTGTGGGCAGCAGCAGCCATTTTAGTTCTTATTCTTGGACTTCTCCCCTGCCCTTGGAGCCGCTGGGAAAATTAATGATACAATCAATTAGTCAAGCATGTGAAGGTACAATATGAAATGTACTTGGAGGTTACCAAAGTGAACTTAAACCGTAAATGAAGAGAGAACAGTTCAAAAGTAGCAAGAACAGACGCATACATAGAGACAAGCTACATACAAAACTTACAAGGCTCAAGCCTTTAAACATCTAACATGTCAACAAACATACCATGATTTTTTAACTCTGAAACTTTGTCCATTGTGCAAGTCAAGGTGAAGCTGTTCTAACTCACTAATCCCTAGTACTATTTTCTGTTGTTATTACTATCTAGGATCCAGACTCAAATTGTTTGTGTTCAGACCTGGAAAAGGCAAATTTGATGGTGTGTCCCTCAAGACCAACCGGAGCTATTACGACTTCCTGCGCGGCATTTTCCTCTTTAAATGGCATTACAAAAGTAATTTTGGTTCTCTAGAGATGGAATGTGCACTATAACACTAAAAAACCTCACAAGGCTTGTTTACTAAAAACAATTAGAGTACAATGGGGATTATGTGTATATATCTAATAGTATAAGAAACAGAAGCAAACTAGCAATCCCAATTCAATGTTGCTGTGCATAAACATATTTAATCTCCATATTCGCAAAAAGAAAACATATTTAAGCTCCAAGGAAAGATTCTTTTAAGTACAGTGAGTCTTTTGTGAAGTACATTCCTTTCTCGCTGAAGTGTAGTTCAGAGAATGAAGCAAGCCTGGGAAACAGCTTGACCAGGTTTTAAAAAAAAAAACAGCTTGACCAATAAAGCAGTAACATGATACAAACAAAATGGTTGAATGAAATAACTAACTACATACGAACAGCATGTGATCAGTAAAATGGATATTAAGCGCAACACTTTTGAACATACCAAGTCCAACGGCATCTGAACCTTTCATGACCCTGAGCCTTCGGCAAGACTCGGTAAACATCCTGCAATTACAGCAAAACAAGGACCAATTACTTGGAAACTCAGAGAGGGGGTTGCACCAGATATTCGTGGTTTTCTTAACAACGGAGTTATAAACAATTAAACAGCCACAAGAACGACAGTGAGTTAGTGATTACATTAAAACCCTTTCACTTGTTCACACATGAGACGCTATAAGGCAGCAATAAAACGGCATGATCGTAGATTTTGAAGCAATTACAACTGGATTGAAAAGATAACCAATCAACAAGTACTAGGCTACTACATTTGTTCTTTTCTACTTGCTATTTTGGTGTCAATGCAATCCCCAATCGCAAAGAACTTCTAAAATCTAATAGCAATATTACTAAGACATAAATTTGGGTATATCTATGACAGAGTTTTAAGGGGGTTGACTGCACGCATTCTAAAATAACAAATAAAAGAGGGTGGATAGAGTATAAGCTGAAGATATACTCTAATTATGACTGCTTTACAGAACAAGTTCATTTATCTGGAAGCATGCAAACTAATTTAAATAAAATTTATCTGAACAGATACTCTAATCGCAGCTGCACAATCTGTAAATTAATTATAATTTCGTTCAGAAAGAACTAATTATAAACAATATTTTTTGGCACTCTCTCATAATTAATCTTTTTTTTACAAGTTTACTACAGAACCATACTATCTTCTAAAGTTCTCCTTTCTCTGCTTGTTGTTTAACAATTAGATCAGAGAGTGTACTTACTGCCATGGGACGTCACCAACCAGCATCCAGTCTCCATCCTTGTCTTCATAAGTCAGCACATATTCACCATCCTTTTTGTTCTCAGATACACCATCCTTCCCTGGTACAACATTAGGCCCAGTATCATATGTAAGGTCAAATAAACAAACTGTCTGAGAAAGCGCTCCTCCTCATCTTAAACTTCTCAACATAGCATTGGTATTTTGTAATTTTATATCCCTACATATCTACCTTTCTGCAACTTACATTCTTACTTACTAGGTCTGATGTCTCATGTCTGACCTTAAAGCACCAAATGGATAGGAAGCCATGGTTATACTGACAGTGTGGCACTGCTGTTTATGAAAGTCTTACGAATGATTAAGAGCGATATGTCCAGACTCAAGAGGATAGGGGTAGAATCCCTCAAACAAATTCTAGCACAAGCAATTAGGCATATTTATGACATGGTCTAATCTACACTGTTAGTTGCTCCGCTGATCAATATTAAACAGAAAAAAGTTCCTTGGATTAGAAGAGAATATTTAGCCCACCAGAAATAGTATATGATGAAACTAGGCATCAAGCGAAACAAACTTGGAGATAATATGGACAAATTCAGGAAGGAAGAACCACAAAATGAATGTCATCACAATAAGAAACCTAGCCGGCCCTGAAAAGAATCATATTTGTCAACTTCATAAACCTGAATTTTTGCTAGAACATTTCCAAACACCGCTATCGATTATTTGTTCAGCGAATGAAGGTGGTGGAATGTAATGATGCGTTTCTTCTACTCGAGATCAAATTATATCACAACTAGAAAATAGAGTCAATTTGCACAGAATCCAAGCAGCCTCACCGGTGCTGAAGCCACTGAACATTTTCTCAAGCCCCAAAGACAGGTCCTTGTAGTTCTTGTATGTCTTGAGGTCAACCTTCCTCAGGTACGGAGCACCATCCATGCTGACCTTGACATACAGAAACTCTTGCCCCTGCTTGGCGTCAGAATCCTCCTTGCTGCTCTTCGGCTGGTTGGTGGTGGTTGCCATGGTGTTCTTGCGGTAGCTGCGGATTGGTGGCCATCCCACCACCTGAGCCCTGCGCATCAGTAATTCAGAATAAGAACCGAAAACAGAGGTGGCACAGCATTTAATTTTGCTATATGAATGCGAGCTAAAAGCAACCAAATTAACCATCAAACAACAATAAATCGCAAGATAAGTTCAAATCAGACATACACTTCATAGTTTCCAGAGTAAACCTTAAGTAAAAGGTAGACCAAAATTTGACAATTACAATTCAGGCCAAGTGCAGAAAATTGGAGCTGTAAAGCTCTCGCTGTAAGTTCCCTAATGAAACTTCAAAGAACAGAATCACACAACTAACATTACACAGAAAGGGGAGTAAAATTAAAGTAGTAAAAGCGCTCCAAAGCCGCAAGTGAATAAATTGCTATCCTTGCACGCTCCTGAAATCAAGACATCAAGCAAAATTCAAGACGCGCGCCCACAAACAGCAACCGCAAAATGGGCCTTTAGGCACCAAATTCGTACCCCAAAAAGAGTTCTTCCACGAATCCACAGACCAAATTCAGTGAAATGTACGACACGGTTTCCAAATTACTCCCTTCAGGAAGGCCCAAGCAAACCAAATCACCGGAAACTCGGCAGAACCCGCCGAGAAACCGTCAAATCCACAAAATTGCGGGAGAGATAGGCACCTACTTGGCAGCAGGCTGCGGCGGCGCCGCGACCTTCTTGTCCTTGTCATCCCCGGACTTCTCCTTGCCCTTCCCGCCGGCGGCGGCCGGCGCAGACGGCACGGCCTCGTCGGAGAACCCTCGCTTGGCGCCCTTGGCGGGCAGCAGCTCGAGGGTGGTGGAGGCGGCGGCTGGACGGCGGTCGGGAGACTCGCAGCCGGGAAGCCCGAGGCGGAGCTCGGTGCCTTTCAGGTCGTCGTCCGCGCGGCCGCCGCCGCGGCCACCGGCGGCGGCGGCCGAGAGGCCTATGTAGTCGAGCTCGAGAGGCGGCGACATGGGAAGCAGCAGGACATGAACTGGAGGAGTTGGAGGAGGGGAGTGGAGCTGGTCGCTGGTGGTTTGATTGCTATAGGAGGGAGAGGGAGAGCAAATGTGGGAGCAGCAGCAGGGACTAGACTGGAGACTGTAGTATACTGTAGCAGAGTGGAGGGTGGCTGTTTGACGCTTTTGATTGCTCATGTGCTCTGCGTTTTAATGACTTCCTATTTCTCTTTATAAACAAATGGTGCACACACCAAATTCAAGATAAGGGCCTCTATAAAGGGATTTTTTTCTCCCTGAAATTATTATTGATTAAATTAAAAATAATAATCAAATGAAAAATAGAGGAACATTTATTTGATCGTATATTCAAAGGAGGAATGCCGGATTTCCGCAATCCACTTGCCCCCTTTTGTGGATTAATTTTTAGGGGAACAAGACAAATGCATAATAACATTACAACTATATTTTGTTTTTGGATTGACACCGATTTTACCATGTGTTATTGTCATGATTTTCCTATTGACGTCAATCACACTATGTGTTTTTTCAATCATCTGTTTCACACATATATTTCTATCATATTCATGTGGTTTTCCTATTCTACGTTTTCTAAAAGTTCAAGCTCAAACTTTGAATTATGTTTTGCGATTCACGTACCAAAACTAGACTCAACTGACACTTATGGGGTTTTTATTTAAGTTAGCTTATTTAATTATTTTATCATCAAATCTTTGTTTACATTCGTATTTGTGAAAATCGTACAATTTGAATGTGATTTCTGGCATCTCGCGGGTCTATTAGCATAAGAATCTATCGTGATTTCAAGGATTCAAACATACAAACGACGAAAATTAAGAGTTGAAGTATGATGTTGTCTCGAAATATCCAGGGATGGATACTACAGAAACTTATATTAAAGTCGTAAATAGTACAAACCACAAATATTGCAGTTAGAGTTTCACAAAACCACTATCGAAGAAAAATTTAGAAACCACAATTTTTGTGGTAAGTTGTTTCACATGACCAAAATCTCCTGGTTTAAGTTTGCCCGACATCATTTCGACACATCGAATCCATCCGGACCAGACTTAGCCTCGATAAAAATTCAAAATATTCCAAAAATTAAGAAAAAATCTAGTATATAAATTACCTAATGTGCATAGTCTAGGAAATTATGAGCTCACTTTGCAAGGTTGTTTGAATGCTTTATAGATTTTCTATCTTTTAGTCAAGATTTAACAAAAAGATCCAACCTTCTTGCCAACTAACTCAAACTACCTTACCTAACTGGGAAGAAAATATAACCTTATTTTGCCCAGTTGTTTGGACTTTGAGCTAGATTTTGTTCAGAAAATTCAAATATTCCAAATTTATATGAAAACTTTTACGACCAAAGTTGGGTCGAAAAAACAATTCCAATCGGCTCTTTTGCCACATGTCCTCTCACTAGGGAGTAGTCCTGGCCATGGGAAGCCCGGCCCAAAAATCTCGGGCTTGGGCCTCAATTTTAGGCCCGACAGCTGCGCTGGGCCGGGCCTGGGCTTTGCGTTTTAGCCATTTCAGGAAGAAGCCCGGCCCGACGGCCCGGCGGGCTTTCGGGCTTTTTGGCCGGGTCGGGGTCGGGCCTGAGTTTTCTGCGTCGGGCTTTTCTCGGCCCGTCCCGAAGCCCGGCCCGGCCCAAGGTATGGCTAGGTATACTTGGGAGACCAAGATAACGGTGACGCCTTAAAACGCGATATTTTTTCGAAACGAAGGCAAAAGCTTTGACACTTCTCATTATTTAAGGAGGAGTATTATATGATGTTACATTACGTTCTCGAAAAAGATAAGCCACTATGAGAGGTTGAAGTCCATTTGACTTTCCTTATGAAACGTAGAGTGGAGACATATCTTCAATCCTACAAAACCGACATGCATTTAAGACGTCTAAATGTTATCACTTTGTAACTAAATTTGAAGTATCAACCGTCGATATAAAAATCGTAAAAAAAAGGTTCACATACTGAAACACGCTTATATTAGATGGTGTTGCATTGCGTCATGGTAAAACATAAGCCACTCCAGGAGGTTCAAGTCCATTTGAATTTTCTTATAAAATGTAGAGGGGAGAATTATCTTCAATCCTAGTACAAAGCCAGCAAAAAGACATTTAAGAGGGTCTAAATGTTAGCACTTTGTGGCTAAATGTGAAGTTTCAGCCTTCGAGATCAAATCCATAAGAAAGCTCACATATTGAAACACGCTTATACATCGATTGCCCCGTTTAATAATGCTGCTCATAATGAGAGTAACTAAAGTGGTAACCTAGATTTCACCTAAGGAAAAAAAGTTGATATGACATCTAATTAATTTGCAGAGAGAGAGAGAGAAAATAGAGTAATATAGCTAGTTACCATCACATAGCGCTTCCAAAAGCAAAATGAGTCTACAAGCTAACAAAGGAGACTATCTATGTTACTCATTTGATATCATTTTGCACTATGAGGATAATAACATAGACGGATAACATATATACGTGTTACTCCTCATTATGGTTAGCCTAAACATATGACTAGCTAGGTAGAACACATTCGCCCACCCGACAGATAAACCCGGTTGGTGCTTAAATTACGTCCCCAATTGAAGTTCAGTGACGAGATAAACACACATGCAAAATTGGGCGGTTGATCGATGAATCGTGCGGGAATATATTCTGCAGTGGCCTGTGGCCGGCTCGGAATGCGTACGTGCGACACAAGTTCCTCTGAGAAAAAGGAAAAGTGAAGCGATCTCACCTAATATTCCCATGCAGAGCCGGCAGATCTCTGTTCCTTTTTTCGGGCTGTGTCACAGCCGAAGCCGAAGTGGGATATATATGTTTGTTCTTGGTGCAATTGCAATCGGAGGAAGCATCCGATGATCTGGATGACCTTTTTCGTGCGCCAAAACAGAAAGATAAAGAGCCAGATGGAGAAAGGCTTCACCAAAGAGGGCATGCGATGGTCTGCACAAATTAAAATAAAGCCATCCATATTACCGGTTGCATTATAAAAAACGTGTAGCTAGGTTTTTTTATAATGTGAAACGGAACTACCCATTCATTTCTGCAAGAAAAAAGACGCTGAACTTGGGAATCTTCTAGAGTAGAAAACTGTGAAGCGAAGCCAAGCCATGGATGAATTTTTCGGCTGTGTTCGTGTGCGCATGATGTGTACCACTGATGGGTGCCGCGAAAAAGGTATGATCGACGAAATCTTTCTTCGCGCTTGCCGAAGCAGTACATTTTCTATGGCATTGTCGTCAAAATGCGTTCTTGCTCACCTCGAGACGGCCCTCGCTCGCTCGAGTAGTTTCCTCGACAGCTTTTTGAGGTGTGTGGTGAAAGCGGCGATGCGTGCCCTGGCCGGCTAGCCGTAGGTGAAACATTCACGCACGCCTTTGGAGTGAAAACTTGTCCGAAAAGTGGTTCATCTTTTGCCTCGAGTAATTTTGTCTTAGGGAGCAAACCACGGTTAGTTTAAAACGAAAGGCACTTTCCTCTTTCCCTAGCTTTGCTTCGGTTCCATCTTTTCCCCTTCCATGCGTGTGTGTTGTCTGCCATTATGCTACTACTATATCACTACGTGTAAAAGTGGTACTCTGTTCACTAAAGGTCTGTTCGTTTTCAGAATCAACTGGAACGGAATGGCACCGTTCCATTCCAATCAACGATTCTCGCGTTCGGTTGTACCATGGAATGGAACCGGGTCGTTCCCCAAAAACGAATATTCGGTCAATATTCGGAATACACCCGTCCGGCCTAATCGGCCGGACGAGGTGGAACGGGACGCTGACGACGCTCGCTAACCGCTAACCTATCGCTAACCTATCGCTAACCACGCAGACGGCCAGAGCAAGGCGGAGCACGATCGGCGACGCTGGGTGTAGCAAGGGCGGCCGCGGCGGCGCCGGGCGGAGCAAGGGCCGGCCGCGGCGGCGCCGGGCGGCGCAAGGGGCGGCCGCGGCGGCTCGGGCAGAGAAAGGGGCGGCCAGGGCGGCGGACGGCCAGGTCGGCCGCGGCGGCGCCGGGCGGAGCAAGGGCCGGCCGCGGCGGCTCGGGCAGAGGAAGGGGTGGCCAGGGCGGCCGCGGCGGCTACGGGCAGAGAAAGGTGTGGCCACGGCGGCTCCGGGAGCGGCCACGGCGGCGGACGGCCATGGAGGAGCAAGGACGGCCACGGACGCTGCTTGAAGATGCAATCTAATCTAATTACTAGATTAGTGCTAATTTAATTGCTAAGTCTAAATTAGTGCTAATTTAATTGTTAATCCTAAATTAGGGGACCGTTCCATTCCACCTCATTTTTGTTCTACCGAACACACGAATGTAATGGAATGTCACCATTCCATCCCATCCGAAAAACGAACAGACCCTAATATAAGGCACACTGGACCCATTTTAATTTTAACTACATACATACTAATATGAGTAAACCTATATACAAAATAAGTTTAGATACATTTAAATCAAGAAAATTGAAATGATGAGTCCCGTGTGACTTATATTAGTGAACGGACGGAGTAGAATGGTTCGATAGAAATAAAAGGAGTAGGACGAACAAACCCATTTTCTTGATACGTTTCTGCTCTTGCACAATTGTGTTAAATTATCTCCGGTCAATTTTTTGGGCTTAGAGCATGTATAGTGATTGATAAGAAAATCTTATCTCCAACAAATAATGTTTACGTGCTCATGAAATTATGGCATGATAAAAAATAAAAATAAAATGCAGCTGAGATAACATTTCTTACAATGGAAAAAATGTCTTAATTTTTTACTAATAGACCATCTCTTAGCCAGGAGACTGCAAATCACCTTTTCATTTTTCTCTCCTTCAACTCAATAAGTATCCTACATGGTATAACATTGTACAACATGGAATGGAGCGGAGCATGACTTTTTTTTGTTGGGGTGATGATGTTTCTATCTCCCTCTTTTTAGTAGTAGCTAGTCCCCTGTTGGGAGAACTAGTTGGGTCCATTTGTTTGTTAAGCTATTGTTGAAAATAATTTTTTAACCTATAATTGCTTTTATTAAGATAACATTTCGAATGTAAAAAATAAAATTTTCATAATACATTCACTGATATAACAAATATGCATGTATGTCAAATAAACGTTCATGTATTACTACACGCGACTTCTAAAATTTGTCTCAATGGAAAATTGTTCCATATTATAATTTACTAATGAAATATGTTCGTTGTACATTTCTTGTATTTGAAATAAAGTGTTCGTGCGTGATAAACAAATGGTTTACTCAACTTCTAGAAATTATTAACATTCTTGTATTTTAATGAATTCATGTAAGTTGTTGAAAATAATTAATATTTCATCAGGCATAATTATTCTCTTGTGTTAATAAAAAAATACCGTGGAGAAATTAGATGGCTCGATGAACAAAAAAGTGTTACTCAAACTTTTCCCTAAATTACCATCAATGTTTTATGTATTAAAAGTAAAAAGGAGAATTATTAAAAATAGTGAAAAGGAAAAATAAATAAGAAAAGAAAACAAATACTCCCTCCGAGTATAATGGTTTACTCTCGATGTCCATCTTGGTTTCCTGTGTGATTTGGAATTGAAATTCTATAAAAATGGAAACAGCAACTTTAGTCGCCATCTCCATATCTGGTTTACTTGTAAGCTTTACTGGGTATGCCTTATATACCGCGTTTGGGCAACCCTCTCAACAATTAAGAGATCCATTCGAAGAACACGGGAACTAATTGAAGTAAGAAGTCGACCCATCTGGGAGACTTCTTACTTCAATGAAATTATTTTATTCTTTTAGTTGGAGTTGGTGGAACCTTAGGTGGTTCTCGGAAGAAGATAGCGGAGAGGAATGTTCAGGTCTTTAGAAACGTCTCCGCGATGCTTTCCTCTATCACTTGAAACATTATGACTGATGCTAGGTGATGGATTAAGGTCGGCGCAAAACATTTGGAGTCCCCTTTGTCCGTGAGAGTAGGCTTTTATATTTAGGCACGGTTTGTACTTTGTGGTGACCTTCAGGTCTACACACGCTTGTAACTTCTATAACTCTAGTTTTCTTTGATGTAATGAGAAAAAACTTATGCCACACTTTTTGTTCAAAGCTGAAGAAGCTCAGCATGTAAACAAGATACGTGAATATGATGGCGCGGATCCGTTCGGCCGGATACTTGGAAGATTCTGGTCGCCTCCCTTTGGATCTGTATTACTAGTGTATAAACAACAAAGCTACTCCAGTATTCATACTTCACATGCACCAAGTATATACTCTCCGTATCAATTAATCATTACGCAAACTTGCACACTGATTGGCCTCTCGCACTCCAAGAACACGGTGTCAGGGCAGGTAAAATGGACACGATGGACCACGAGTCCAAAGTATTTCACAAACTAAACGTTCGGTGAAGCTATTTCATGAAACTAATCATTTTGGGCAGCGCCCAACGATCGGGCGCTATGCTCTACAGGGTAGCGCCCAGCTATCAGGCGCTACACATCTCATTAAGTAGCGCCCGCGTATGAGACGCTACACAAATGGCTGTTCTCAAACCTTATTAAAAGCTGTACCCGTATATCGGATTACGAATTGCACAGACCAGCTGGTCACACTGATGTGTGTGGTTGGGTTGGTCTCGGGTTCAAATCCACAATTCTTCTTTTTTACTGTTTGCATTTTTTTTTGACAGAACTGCTCGGTCAACTCTGAGATGGATCGAGATCGAGCACGCTTCGAATCCCGACGGCGGCCGGTGGCGGACGGGGGCGGGAGGCGGCACGGCCGGTGGCGGCCGGGTGGGGACGAGAGGCGCACGTCGGGTGCGCCGAGGACGCGGCGACGTTCGTGGCGCTGGCGGCCGCCATGGACCTGAGCATCGGACGCGTGGAGGCTCTTCTCGCACAAGCTCAGGAAGGAGCTCTCGCACCTGCGCTCCGACGTGCTCCGGTGACCTCCGGCCGGCCGGCGGTGGACACGACCAAAAAAATTGTACAGAGTAGCTGATAATCAATCGTAGGCATGAACGTTCCTCAATGAAACTGAAAGGCTTTGTCTCTCGTTCCTACTACTGCTCCACTTCGAGTTTAACTTTCCTCCTTGCAGAACGCAAGTCTTTTCCCAACGAGTGAAAAAAAAATACAAACAGTAAAAAAGAAAAATTGTGGGTAGCGGGATTTGAACCGAGACCAACCAAACCACACACAGGTGTGACCAGCTGGGTTGTGCAATGAGTATGCATACACATGGGTACAGCTTTTAATAATGTTTGAGAACAGTCGTTTGTGTAGCGCCTTATACGCGGTCGCTACTTAACCAGATGTGTAGCGCCTGATCGCTGGGCGCTACCCTGTAGAGTATAGCGTCCGATCGTTGGATGCTACTCAAAATGGTTAGTTTCGTGAAATAGTTTCACCGAACGTTCAGTTCGTGAAATACTTACGACTCGTGGTCAATCGTGTCCATTTGCCGCCGGGGCACTAGTGAGCCAGAGGGGGTAGTGACGGTTGACTGTATAGCCGTAGCACCTGTCGGGGCCGGGTGACAGACAGACAGGTCGACAGGAGGGCATCTGCCTGTGCCACCGCACATCATTTCATCTGCCTCTCTACCCTCTCGCTCGCTACATGCTCGACACCTACCTTCCTCTCTTTTCAACATTGCTGGTACCTGCATACCGTCATATAGATACTGCTATACTGCTCGTACAACTTCAGCTCCGTCCATGCTCTACCTACAAGGACCACCGCCCGGTACAGCACATCAGAGTTTCTTCTCTCGTTGCAAGGTCACACTTTCCAATGTGCCACACTATGCTGCATGCTAGTATTCCCTCCGTTTTTTAATATAAGATGTTTTAGATGTTGCATATGTTGTCTACATGCATACTAAAATAAGTGAACATATAAACTAAAATGTGTCTACATACATTTCTGTGCATATGAATATGGACAAAAGCTAAAACATCTTATATTAAAAAACAGAGGGAGTAGTATCCAATCGAGCCTGCCCGGTTGCGAAGGTTCGTTACAAAAAGGTCTATAAAGTCTATTTTCCGAAAGGAAGGGAGGAGCACACCTTCGATCTTTCGAAAACCTCGGGGCTAGTGTTGTTGGCAACATGGCATAGCTAAAACTGCAGTACTCGTACTTCAGGCTACCAAAAGCATGCACGCACGTATCAACCAGCAGCTGCGCTGCAGCATTTGGCACCGCCGGTCGAGGACGCGACGAAGAAAAAGGAGACATAGAACAGAATCATGTCCATCCTTGTCTCTTTTCTACCATCCTGCCTTGCAAATCGAACTGAACCTTTTGATGTCCTCGTGCTTCGTCTAGAGGCATTGCCGCGGTCTATATTCCTACGAGCACGGCAGAAATAAAATGAAAAAAGAGAGAAAACCGGCGGATAAAGAATACTTTTATTTTCAGTGATGTTGTATGAGTGTTCTATGAAGAATGGTACAAGGTCCTTCCTCCATAGGACTACTTTTTTCTGACGTGGCAGGGCCAATTGCCAGCGAGCCAGTAGGTTTCTTACCGTGCACACAACCAAAGCGTATCAAACCAAATCTAAGATACTACGGACCTGAGAGCATCTCTACCAGCCCGATCAATATAGCGTCCGGCAACAGTGTCGGATAAGTGATATTGGTAGCGCTGGCACACGTTGCCGCTCTATTGGGAGCGACTCACCCCACCGGTTGCTTCCAATAGACGGCTCCCAATAGAATTTCTATCAAATTCAAATAATAACGACATGATGGTCAAGTTCGAATAGCGTCGGTCAAGTTCGCACACCCAAAAGTATCGCCAGGTCCGGCGAACATATTGTAAAACGTTGAATGCATGGAAATCAATCGATCGTCATCACCTCCTCCGGCTCCTCCTGTGTCTCCGGGTCATCCTAGACCGGGCGCGGTGTTGGCTCCGGCTCGGAGGGCGTCGTGCTCGACGTTGGCTCCCCGTCGTGGTCATCGGCGTTGGCTCCGGCGGCACAAGGCCCATCTCACACAAGATGCACTGCTGAGACAGCACAAACCAAGCCCTCACCAGCGGTGTGTAGGTGGAGAGGTCGGCGGTCAAGATCTTGGAGTCTCTTTCATCTTCCAGACTACAGAGTGCGACGCCCCCGACATCGCCTTGATTCTTGTCGTGTTAGCTTGCATGATAGATTTCTGCGCCTTCTCCTTCTCGACGACCTTCTCTTTCTCCACGGCGACCTTCTCGTCATGCTTGCTCATCAAAGATGACCACCTGTCGGCGAACGTGCTTGCATTTTGCTTCGACATGGTTGTGACCTCGGCAAGGCACTTGTCAATGGACGCTTGCACGGCCGCCGCCGATGATGCACCATTCTTGTCGGTCTTGGCCTTCTTGTTTCCAACAGGGCGCCCCTCCGACGCGGGAAACGGTGAGTCATGCGGCCCACGGGCACTGTGGCCACCCTTGAGATCGATACGGGTTTGCTCCCACTTCTTGTTGTTTTCAAGCTTCACAAAGCAATGCATGAAACTTGAAGTCCTTGTCTCGGTTTTTCTCTCGATAGAACCATAGAGCGTCTTGCAACTCGTAGGCCACCGTCTTGCCGCTCACTTGTCTTCTCTTGATGTTGTAGTATAAGTGTTCTATGAAGAATGGTAAAAGGTCCTTCCTCCATATAACTACTTTTTTGCCAGCGAGCCAGTAGCTTTCTTACCGGGCACACAACCAAAGCGTGCCATCAAAACAAATCCAAGATAAAGACCTGAGTGCATCTTCACCGGCGCAGCGTCCTGCAACAGTGCGGACAAGTGTTATTGGGAGCGCCGGCACACGTGCCGCCCTATGGGAGCGGCTCGTCCCACCGGTCGCTACCAATAGACGGCTCTTAATAGAATTTCGATCAAATTCAAATAAAAACGACGTGATGGTCAAGTTCGAATAGCGTCGGTCAAGTTCGCACACCCAAAAGCATCGCCAGGTCCGACGATCATATTAAAAACATCGAATGCACGGAAAATCAATCGATCATCATCATCTCCTCCGGCTCCTCCTGCGTCTCCAGGTCTTCCCGGCCCGGGTGCGGCGTTGCTTTCGGCTCGGAGGGCGTCGTGCTCCACGTTGGCTCCCCCGTCGTGGCCATCGGTGTTGGCTCCGGCGGCAGAAAACCCATCTCACGCAAAGATGCGCTGCTGAGACAGCACAAACCTAGCCCTTACCGGCGATGTGTAGGCGGAGAGGTCAAGATCTTGGAGTCCTCTTTCATCTTCCGACATCGCCTTGATTCTTGCTGTGTTGGCATGCATGATAGTTGTCTGTGCCTTCTCCTTCTCGACCGTGAGGCTCTCCATTTCGACGGCGACCTTCTCCTTCTCCACGGAGAACTTTTCGTCGCGCTTGTGTTGGAGGTATGCCCTAAAGACAATAATATTGAGTTATTATTTACCTCCAAATTTATTATTAATGTTTTTATCTTTATGCTATAACTGCTTTGGCAATTGAATAGTGAGTATTCAAAGGAAAATCTCCAAAACACGTGTAGAGATATAGACAATACAAAATGTTCATGATCTTGTCTCTAAGATTGGCTTATCTTGTTGTTAGATGATCATGTTTTCATGATTCTGGAATTTGTATAAGTCATACAACTATAAGAGTATATTGTCGGAATGAAGATAGTACTGAACCGACCCAATTGTATGAACTTGCTTAGAGATAAATCGTCCGAGATTAAACTAGCAAGTGATTATAGAGTTTTGATTAGCTGTATCCCTATACCATGAGAACATCTAGTAACCGCGCACTTGCCACTTACACTTTCATCGTCATCAAACGTCTTGCCGTAAAAATGTAGTATAACAGTGGCTTTTGGGTGTAGACTTTAGAGTGTGACTGGAACTGAGATTATTCAAGAATGGCACTTACTTTTACAGACGATGGAGAGATACATCCTCTGGGCCCTCTCAGTATCACCAACGTCACCCAATCTTTTGGCCAGACAGTGTGATTTATCAAGGACATTGGAGATACGAATGAGAAGAGAGAATGATATCGGAACGAGTTTTGTATGTGTAGTGATCGAATGATTTGATCACGTAGAGCACATTGTCTCACCTCGTGATATCATTGGTATCGTGTAGCTAAAGGGATTAGCGTAATGAGAAAAACAAAAGATTCCATCGATATTCGTAGACGCACAGGATCCATTATGGACGTCCATGGGCCCGATGTTGGTTATTATCCGGTAAGTACTACGAGCATGTATGTGTGTTACCGAACCTTTCAGGTCACACGTTTAAACTGTCTCAACCTTTAATTGAGAGTATTTTATATTTATAGTGGTTATTAGAAGTGGTCGGAGTCACTCCGATGTCACAGGAACAATTCCGATATGAATTGGAGGTGTTCCGGTGGAGTGATCATGAGCGATATTTCTATTTTTTTTTAGATGGAACACTGATATATTCCATTAAGACACGGCTAGATGGCCGGTCACCAGACGGGTAGCTCATAGTCCAAAGAACATGGTTTCCCATAGCTACACCGGTACCCAACGCCGCTAACTCATGAGCGGGATTGTTACAGTCCCGAGGGGCAAACACCACACCAGCATCGATAAAACTCGTGCACAGCTTGTATCGCATATCAGCAAAAAGCACAGCCAACGGACTCATAGCATATTCAGTGGAGCTCAATGCCTTCTTCAGATTGGAAGAATCAGTTTCAAAAATCACTCGACCAACCCCCATCCTTGTAAATCTCTTTTTCGAGTTTGGAGCCACTACATGGTGCCCATTATTAGTGTTTCCTACCAATTTGGTGTTAAGAAACAGGCAGATGCTCAGCCTCATTCAGACAGGAAACACAAAAGGTTCTATTGAGAATTTGGCCAAAACCAAAGATCTGCATGTGTAACTGGTCATAACCGCACCACTGCGGTATCTGAAGAATGGTAGGGAAGGCTAGAGTGCTAGACCAGTTGAATGTCCCAATTCTGTTTCGAGAGCTTCAGCAACTACCACAGTTCTTCAATTCTTCCAGGCCCTGCTACAACTGCACCACGAAAACCTGGAGCGCGGCACGCATTAACTGAACCAAAGGCGCACATGCAAGCAACAGATGAATCCAAAGCGACGCCCATACGACGGATCACTGTCTGAAACCAATGGTGATCACGAGATAGACTAGAATAAACAGAAGAAAACATACAAATCTCACTCCCAACTCCCGAGAGGATCCGCAGTCCAGTCCAGGCTGCTGTGTTCGAACATGGTATGCGCGCGCGGGCAATCATGAGGCGTATGGGCCGAAACGACCGTAGATCACGACCGAAATGCCATCAAATACAATAGCGATTCTGTTCAGCTGAACGAGACGGGCGTGCACTTGCGGCTAAGTGCAGAGTTTACCTTCGGATGGACGCCCTGACGATGACGACGACGCCGGCCGGTCGACTGCTCGCTGACAGAAACCAGTCGCTGGTTCCTCTGTTCCTCGGAATGGACGGCAATCATCAATTCATGGCTGGTTCCGGAGACGAGTCTCCAACTAGTTCGTGGTAGGCTCCATACATGCCTGCACGTCCGTCTGATTGATTTGAGGTTTAGAATGGGAAGCCGCGGCAGCAGCCACCGGAGCGAGAATCTCGAGCACCGACTCGCACTGACCGTCCGGAACCGGAGGGCAAAAGCTCCGGCTGCCTTCGCTTCTCCATCGCACTGCCATCCGCTTCGGCTGATGACTGACGGGGACGACAAGATGGCGCGGCCTTTTCGGGCACGCCGTCCTCGATCATGGCCAACATCTCACATCCCGTGCCAGTGTGCCTCTGCCACTATCTGGTGTGCCGATGCCTTTCCGGCGAAGTTCACTCCGGCCACTGTGTCGACCCACGACTGGCACCGGAGCTCCGGCACCGCGCGCGGCCGTGGCGAGCTCGCAACCGCTGCCACCTGGGTTTGACGTCGGTTTCTGTCGAAAGCAGACTATCCACCGGGATGATGAAGTCCAATGCAACTGGGAGTCTGGGATGCCAACGGAGGATGGCCCTAGCTCGAGCTAGGTTCAGTGCACAGGTCCTTGTCGAAGAGCACCTGACAGTGCCACGCGGTACTGCAGATGTTCATAAGTTTGCATCTTGCAACTGGATCTCCTGATGACCGGCTCCACTGTTCGTGCGTGGATCTTATCGTTGGACAGTGCACACTTGCAAAGGTTGTGATCGCGTCGCCGGTCAGGCGAGTTTGCTTGTGGTCCAGTGGTGATGGGCTTCGCTGCCGGAAACGGTCGAGTTCCAGAGAGTTTCTCCAAATTGACAGGCACATGGCAGCGGTAGGCCAAGAGCCACCGACGCCCACATCCAGGATCATCTTCAGGAAACTACAGGGCAAGGGGAACAGTGAAACGAAAAACGACGTGCAATAGTAATCTGATTGTTCTAGCTGGTTATGGGACTAATTCAGCCACCGAAACAGGAATACAGGATAGGCTTGAATGATTGAAAGCGTTATACTCCCATTCATAACATAACATCAACTGATGACACGCTAAAGGAGTTGATTGAAATTGCAAGTGAGCAATTCATGTCTACGACATGCCCGTATCTAATTCCTCTCCTTCCTGTAAAGCCATTAAGATGTAGTAAGAAGCATCGATCTTTCACTGCGTGACTGAGTTTTCTTTGTAAAACTGATAGTACAAAGTGTGGCTGTTGCCAAAGGGCTGCTGTCAGTAAAAAGTCAAGCAGATCCCGGCACAAGAAGCTGAACAAAAGTTGGGCGCAGCCAAGGATTTCTTCCGGCAATTGGATTCACTTCCACTTGTCTCGCAGTCAGTGAGGGGATTATAGATCTTCCACGGAGTAAGGCAAGTGCACGAAGAATTCCACGCCTTGCACGAAGCAGTCGATTCCAACTAGACCGAATGCTCCGACTCTACGTTTGCTCTTAGGCATTTCACTTTAAAATAACGTGCCAGATTGTTAAGACCGCACGAATGAAATCATGTCAGACAGATTAATGATACATTGAAGACTGAATAACTGATGGAGGGTCAAATGCAAATACGATAGTGTTTTTTTTAGTGTGTCTTACGGTGCAACAGCGAGTCTGTGATTGCCCCTATGACTCAAGGATGGGCCTGCGAGCCCGAAGCTTTTGTGATCACTCCGGCCTAGATTCATTGCTATATGAGCATTATGGCTTAATCTGATGCTGGGCCAACACGTTGCTTCGGGGCCGCCTCCGTATCGCCCAAGCGATCTCCACGGCATTTCCTGGTTCAGAATTGAAATTTGTTCAAAATTAAAAAATGGTCCATAATTGAAAATTGTACAAAATTAAAAAATGGTTCAGATTTAAAAAATGTTCAAAATCTGGGAATATTGTTCAAAATTAAAAAATGGTTCAGAATTGAAATTTGTTCAAAATTAAGAAAATGGTTCAAAATTTAAAAATGTTTAAAATGTGGTACATTTTTTGATTTTCATAATTATTCTCTGGTAAAATATTAACATACAATAACAAAACGTAATTGGGCAAGCATGGCAAATACTATGGTCTTGACTTCCTTGTGGGCTCGGCCCATGTTGTCCCGCTTCAGGTGTCGCGGGTGGAATCGACACAGAACGTGTTGTATAGGAGGTCTCGATCTCCACAGCTGCCATTGCTAGGATTGTAGATCTTTCACGGAGCTAGGTAAGTGCACAAACAATTCCACTCCTTGCACGAAGTTGAGACCAGTAGTGTAGCGCCCCGACCCGACTGCTATACAGTGATGCTGTGTGTCACCGGTTAAGCGATACAACCGGAGGTTACGGGTTTACCAATCCCCGGCCAAAACCTTTGGCAGGCGTTGCTGGGTACACCTCACTCCAGACAACGCAACACCCCGATTGATGCCTTAACACAGGCACAACTATCAAAGCATAATAGTAAGATCAAGACTTGTGGAACAACTGGCACATCACAGACTCTACGACACAAATCATATAGTTCAACTCTTATACAGAGAAAGATAGCAAATGACAACCAGAGGTCACAGACCCAACATTACATCAAGCGGAAGCAAAGTAGGTTGTTCTAAACAACAAGAACCAAAATAGGGCCTAAGAGGCCTACAGATAAACATCACAACGCCAGCTGTTCCAGGATGTCCCAAGCTGCCACCTGGGAACCCCAGACTACTCGTCGACGTCCAGAAAGAACCCACCTTCGAGGTCGGTGAAGTCCTCCTCTGAAACAAAACAAACGACGTTGAGTTCGACGAACTCGCAAGATTAAGAGCTAAAATATGCTCCATGATTGGCTTTCAAAGGTTTTATGGCTCTTTTGCATAAAGCTGATTTTATTCAATAAAACAAGACTCCATGGCATCGTCTAATCAGAATACTTTTATAAGAGGGGTAAGAAGTAACTCTTTTCTCTGAGATCACCTTTCTCAATCATCACCAACATCACCATTGTACCTGTTCATCAAAGGCACCTCCCCGAATCACCCTCGAGGAAGTCAACCTTGCATTCGTGAAATTGGTACCTCTAGTACCCAAGTTTTAATCATTCCGTTAAAGTTATTCTATGATCATCGTCCATTCCCAAGTCGTCCGTAACCGTGGACACGGCTTTTCGAAAAGATTTAACCCTGCAGGGGTGTACAAATGTTTGCCACGCGTACCGTCCGGCCCATTACCTGCGCATTAGCTCTCTTCCATGGAAAGCCGGCTGGGTGGGAGCGGTGTCGACTTCTCCCTCGTTAAGGACTTTCCAGGATCATCAGTGGCGGTAGGACTGCCAGGATCACAACACCCCGCCCCACGGCCACTTATTTTCCTAACACCACCATCCTCATCTCAGTTCAACACCATCACGCACGCGCAAATGGAAAGCCAAACTAGAGGACCCTGGCTAGCCCCGCTCGAGTTATTTAGTCTATGAGGGTTCCTGCAATTGCATAGGCCTCACGCATGGTTGCACGCTCAGTCTTGGTTCAGGAGATACAGAACTCGCACCTAGGCGGCAAGAACGAGACAACCCACCACATCCCATGTGGCCTCTCATCCCCACCTTTTAGCATGTTATTATCCATCACCACAATTTCTCCACCATCGACCTCACTGTCACAAGTTAACACCTGTTTCCAGCATTTACCATCCCTAGTACAACTAGGCATTTCACTAAACATGGCTAAGCATTTGCATAGCATAGTAATTATTCCATGGCCAACAATACAAACCTATGGTAATAGGAAGGTAAAACAGGTATTGGCAACAGGATTCTAATGCAACTAGTAGGATACTCTAATCCAGGCAAAAGACATTTAGAACCGCATGCAATATTATAGTGGAGAAAAATAATTGCGGAAAATAGGATAGGATATGCTCAGAGGGGGGATTACGCTTGCCTTGATCAGCGGGCTGGTAGTACTGCTCGGCGGGGTATTGAGGTGGAACCCCGTCTGCTTGATCTAACGAAACACACAACGGAAAAACAAATCAATCACCACACATGTGTACCATGCAATGCACAATCACATGATGACATGACGAGTTTATGCAAAGATAGCATCATCTAGTTTATCTAGCAACATTAAATGGGGAGCCAAATAAGTAGTGCAATTCTTTGGGGGCAACCCCACATTTCACTTTATGACCACATTGCTCATACATCTATTACATTACTAAGAAGTGGCTCAACTATGCATGAACATGACATGATTAGATAGGTATTGCTCTTCTGATCATTTCGGTACCTTATTTGTAACTTTCTGAGTTCCGATGAACAAATAGTGAATTAAATAATTATTCGAATTTAAATCTTTTAACCAATTTATGAATAACATCAATAATTAATTGTGATCATAAGTTTATGTTAACATGATTTGATAGCATTTGAAGCACTGATCACTTTGGTATTTCATTTGCTAAATTTGAAGCAATATTTCAATAGTTAACAATTGTTTTATTTAAGAAAAAGAAAAACTGTTTTTACTGTTCAGGCCGGTCCACAGCCCGGTTGGGCCGGCTGACAGGCCGGGCAGGCTTCAGAGCCCACCGGCACACAGCCCGGTTTGGGCCGGCCCAAGAGCCGATCAGTGGCCCGAGAGCAACGGACTCCAGCCCGGCTATGCCGGTTTCTCGACCGGGCAAGGCGAACTTCAGCGACGGCGAAGTGCTGGGCGCAACTCCGGCGAGTCTACGGCGAGAAAAAGGGGGAGGGGAAGGGGGAAAGGGTGCTCCTGCACGAGTTGCTCACCACGAACCAGTACGGGGCAGCGGGGACGGCGGGGGAGGAGCGACGGCGACGGAATCGGGCGGCGGCGCTCCGGACGGCCGCGGGGAAGAAGAGCTCAAAGCGGCGAAACGGCGGCTCCCCAGCACGATTCCTTCGACGGAGGTGGAGAGGACGACGAGGCGGAGCTTTCTATCGGCTTCGATCTACGCGGGGCGGCTCCAGACGACGGCGACGAGCTCCGCGGCCTCGGCGGCCATGGTGGCCCGCGTGAAGAGGAAAAAGGGGAGAGGAGAGGGAGCAGTGGCGACTGGAGTGGGGAGCAGTGGGCTCGGGGAGCTTACTCCCGTGCAGTAGAAGGCAGGGGAGGGCTCGAGCGATGCATGCGTGCGACACGGCGCGCCACTGCAGTGGCTCGGTCGCTACAGAAATGAGGAAGACGACGATTTTCAATTTGCCCCCTGGAAGTTTTACAAACATCACGGATTGGTCCTTTTGCATACTGGATAAAAATCACAGCTGCTGCAATTGAATCTTTTGGGCCACTTAGATACCTCCAAAAATTGTGCAAATTTTTTGTGTAGCCTCCTGGTACCTTGGGCCAACACCCATAAAAATTTCAAAGCATTTGGAGTCCATTTACTTGGGGAAACAAATAAGAAGTTGCTATAGGCATTTTTGAGCATTTCCAAACTAATATTCTTTCAGAACTTTGAAGCAAGTCGAAAGTATTAATTTGAGCTCCAGGAACTTCCTTGACAAATATAGAATGTCAAAGAGATTTTGTTTTGCAACTTTTGGATGCTTTCAATGTCTTGTTAAATTGTTGGAGCAAGTTGGTATTTTAGTTTTCCAATTTTTCCAACCCAATGTAGTGGTTGATTAGCAAGTTGCAAAGAGGATGCAATGATGCATGCATGCCATGATGCAATGGAGGACACAAAAGTGAAGATTTTATACAGATTTTCAGGTTCTCAAGTCTGGGCTGTTACAACTCTACCCTCCTTACAGGAATCTCGTCCCGAGATTCTAAGGTTGCGAAAAGAAGTCGGGATACTCCTCACGAAGACTAGACTCTCGTTCCCAAGTCGCTTCATCCTCGGAATGATGAGACCACTGAATTTTGAGGAACTTGGTAGTCTTGTTGCGGGTCTTCCTTTCGGCTTCATCCAAGACGCGAATAGGATGCTCACGATAAGTGAGGTCTTCTTGTAGATCTAGCTCCTCATGATTGACCCCATGGATAGGATCCTTGAAACAACGGCGGAGTTGGGAGACATGGAACACATCATGCACATTCGGAAATTTGACCGGCAACTCCAACTTATAAGAAAGATCTCCTCGCTTTTCCAGGACGGTGAACGGACCGACATAGCGAGGGGCCAATTTTCCTTTTATTCCGAAGCGACGAACGCCTCAAAGGGGAGAGACACGGAGATACGCTTTATCACCAATTTCATAGTGAATCTCCTGATGGTGCTTGTCATAGTAGCTCTTCTGCCTTGACTGGGCAATTTTCAGATTCTCTCGTATGATTCTGACCTTCTCCTCAGCTTCATTGATCACATCCGGACCAAAGAGTGCTCTCTCTCCGGTCTCGGACCAACTCAGCGGAGTGCGGCATTTTCTTCCATATAGAGCCTCGAAGGGAGCCATGCCCAGACTAGCTTGATAGCTGTTGTTGTAGGAGAACTCCGCGAAAGGGAGATACTTTTCCCAACCTTGGCCAAAAGAGATGACACATGCCCGAAGCATGTCTTCCAAAACTTGATTTACTCTTTCAGTCTGACCATCAGTCTGGGGGTGGTAAGCGGTACTGAAGTTGAGACGGGACCCCATAGCAGTTTGGAAACTCTGCCAGAATTTGGATACGAAGATACTTCCACGGTCAGAGATGATCCTCAGAGGGACCCCGTGCAATGGAACAATACGAGCCAAATACAAGTCAGCCAGTTGACTCGCACGTATATCATCACGGACTGGTAGGAAGTGAGCAACCTTGGAAAGACGATCAATGATTACCCATATTGCATTGTTGCCCTTTTGAGATCTGGGAAACCGGTGATGAAGTCCATACCAATTTCATCCCATTTCCACTCGGGACAGCAATAGGGCGGAGAGTGCCAGGAGGTCTTTGATGTTCAGCTTTTACCCGACGACAGGTGTCGCATTCAGCAACAAACTTGGCGATTTCCCGTTTCATACGAGTCCACCAGAATTGTGGTCGAAGGTCTTGGTACATTTTGGTACTTCCGGGATGGATAGAGAGAGGTGTATCATGAGCCTCCTGAAGGATCAGCTCTCTCAATTTCCGCTTCTTGGGTACCACTAGACGGTCACCGAAATAAACAACTCCGGATTCATCGACGGAAAGCATTTGTACTTCCCGCTAGCAATGTTGTCCTTGATTTTCAGAATACCCTTGTCACGCTTCTGAGCATCCTTGATCTGGTCTACAAGAGTAGATTTGATCTCCAGATTTGCTAGATAGCCGGAGGGAACCATTTCCAAGTTCAAACGGGAGAATTCTTCATGAAGGGAAGGTTGGGCCTTTTCAATCATCAGATTGTTGCAATAGGACTTCCGACTTAGCGCGTCAGCCACGACGTTTGCTTTGCCGGGTTGATAGTTCAGACTCACATTGTAGTCCGTGATTAACTCCAACCAACGCCTTTGCCTGAGATTTAAATCCGGCTGGGTGAAGAGGTACTTCAGACTCTTGTGATCCGAGAAGATCTCGCAACGGTTACCAAACAGGTATGGTCTCCATTGCTTCAAAGCATAGACCACCGCGGCAAGCTCTAGATCATGAGTTGGGTAATTGAGCTCATGCGGCTTAAGTTGGCGAGAAGCATAAGCCACACATGGCCATCTTGCATTAGCACACAGCCCAAACCTTGTAGAGAGGCGTCACAGAAGACGACGAAATCCTTGCTTGTGTCCGGCAGGACAAGCACAGGAGCGGACGTGAGCTTGGCTTTCAGGTTGGAAGCTCTCTTCAGCTTCGGCAGTCCATACGAACTTTCTATCCTTCTTGAGAAGGTCAGTCAATGCCTTGGCTATTTTGGAGAAAGCTTCGATGAATCGGCGGTAGTAACCCGCCAATCCGAGAAAGCTACGAATGTCCTTGACTGACATTGGAGTTTTCCAGTCTAGAATAGCTGAATTTTGTCGGGGATGACTTCCACACCATTGGCAGATATTACATGTCCAAGGAAGACAAGTTTATCCAACCAAAACTCACACTTGGAGAACTTGGCATAGAGACGGTGTTCACGAAGCCGTGTCAGAACCAACGAAGGTGTTCATCATGCTCTTCTCGGTTTTAGAATAGATGAGGATGTCATCGATGTAAATGACGACAAACTTATCAAGATAATCCATGAAAATGGAGTTCATGAGCCTCATGAAAGTAGCTGGAGCATTTGTGAGACCAAAGGACATGACGGTATACTCATATGAGCCATAGCGAGTAACAAATGCCGTCTTTGGATATCCTCCTTTCTGATTTTATCTGATGGTACCTGACCTCAGATCCATCTTGGAGAATACTTGCACCAGCTAACTGATCCAACAGATCATTGATGCGAGGAATAGGATACTTGTTCTTGATTGTCACCGCATTCAACGGTCGATAGTCAGAGACTAGACGAGGCACGGTAGAATCCCTCTTCTTGACAAAGAGTACCGGACAACCCCAAGGTGAACTGCTAGGCTGGATGAACTCCTTAGCTAACAGCTGATCAATTTGCTCTTTCAACAGAGCCAACTCTTCCACCGGCATACGGTAGGGCTTCTTGGAAATTGGAGCGGTACCGGGAAGTAGCTCTATGACAAACTCCACACTTCGGTCAGGAGGCATGCCAGGCAACTCTTCCGGGAACACATCCGGGAAGTCACACACCACGTGTATGTCCTGGATTTCAGGAGGGGATTCGCCTTCCATAAAGCAAAGAAGATCTCAGGTGACTTGGGTACGATGGCGGACGGAGGTATTGATGTTGCAGGCCAATACTTCACAATGTCACCGGAAGGAGCGGTCACAGTAATGGTCTTGGCGGCACAGTCGAGATTAGCCTGGTATTTGGTAGCCAGTTCATGCCCAGTATGACATCAATGCCTTTGGACTTCAGAGCTACCAAGGCATAAGGAAAGACAAGGAACCTATATTAATCTGGACCTCAGGAGTAACCCCATCGGTTTGCCATTTGGAGCCAGGAGTGGAGATCACAAGGGTCGGCTCATTTTCTCGAACGGTATTTTGTGGTCTTTTGCAAACGCTATGGATATGAATGAATGCGATGCTCCAGAATCAAACAAAACTGTAGCTGTATTGCCGTTGATTCGTAACTCACCCATAAGAACGCCGGGGTCCTCTTCAGCTTCTTCAGCAGAGATGTGGTTCAGGCGACCACGCACATAGGTCCAGCCTTGCCAGTTGGAGTGGCAGGGGCTCGTGCAGGAGTTATCGCGAGAGGTGCCTTCTGGGGGCACTCCCTGGAGTAGTGGCCAGCCTGGCCACAGGTGTAGCAAGTGACTCCAGGTGGAGCAGGTAGCATAGGACGGTACCCACTTCCGCCTACCCCAAGTGTCGAAGTAGTGGGGCGCGGAGGAGGTGGCCTGTATCCTGCGCTCTCGGCATGAATGGAGCACGAGGTACGGCGCTGTAGGGAACAAACACCCTGCGCTTCTTGCTCTCAGAACCCGAGGAACTCTGGTGGTCCCCATGTGCGGGCCTCTTGGAAGCTTCAAGTTCCTTTCTTCCTTGCTCAGAGTGAAAGCCTGGTTGAACAGCTCCTGATAGGTCTGGAACCTGAAGGGCAACTCATAGCGAGCTGCGGAGTCAGACCCTTGCGGAACAGCTCTTGCTTGTCAGCATCATTGGTCACGTCCCTTGGGGCGTAACGAGAGAGATGGTTGAACTCACGACCATAAGTGCGGAGGTCCATCCGTCCCTGTTGCAAATCCAGGAACTCCCTCCTCTTCAATCCATGATCGGCTGGGGAATGTACTCCGCACGGAAGGCAGTGCGAAATCAGCCCAGTGAAGACATGGTTGGCTGGAAACAAAGCCACATGGCTTCCCACCAACAGCCAGCAGCACCAACCAAGAGATAGGTGGCAAAGTTGACTTGCTCAGCCAATGGGACATGAGCGCGGAGAACTTGCGCTCCAAAGCACGAAGCCAATCATCAGCTTCCAGTGGCTCCTTAGCATCAGCAAAGGTGGGTGGCTGGAGCGCAGGAACTCGGTGAGAGTGTTGCACTCGTTCCTCCGTGCATTCTGCTGCACCAACTGCTCAAGCAAGCGCTCATTGCGCCCACGGTTCTCCTCAATGGCCATCAAGACCTCAGCCATCGAGGGTGGTGGCGGCAGATCATCCTCATCATCATTGTGGTTACCGCGACCACCACGGCCTCCACGACCTCCTCGAGCCATTCTGGAGATTTGACAATGACACGTTAGTATCTTTCTCCGAATGGTCGAACAATAGCATTAGCGTCTACTCAAGTACACAGACTAGGGACGATAATACTTTGCGAGAAGGAAAACAACAAGATAGAACTTGGGTCAAAGATCAGCATCATGTGCTACTAGTGAGAGTTAAGAAATCACAACTTAACACACTCTAGTTGGCACAATCCGGGACCTTATGTTCAAGTCCGTGGGTTAAAACCCAAAGAAAGGATCAAAAGATTAACTCGGTAGAAACATCTGAGTTGATTTGGGATTGCAACGCAGCGGGAGCAACGTGACACATAACACTAAAGGTCGAACCCACCCCGTTTCTAATTTTGAAGTAACAGATGAGAGTAAAACCTTTAACTCAAATCGAGGTAAGATTGCTCCGAGATTAGAGGGTAACCAGATAAGGAGTAAAAAGAATCCTAAGATGGTTTTCACAACTCATTTTTAGGTTAAAATATTTTCACAAACACTAGACTCAACATCGACCAGTAGAAGGGTTTCCTACAGGCAGTACTGCTCTGATACCAACTTGTGGCGCCCCGACCCGACTGCTATACAGTGATGCTGTGTGTCACCGGTTAAGCGATACAACCGGAGGTTACGGGTTTACCAATCCCCGGCCAAAACCTTTGGCAGGCGTTGCTGGGTACACCTCACTCCAGACAACGCAACACCCCGATTGATGCCTTAACACAGGCACAACTATCAAAGCATAATAGTAAGATCAAGACTTGTGGAACAACTGGCACATCACAGACTCTACGACACAAATCATATAGTTCAACTCTTATAAGAGAAAGATAGCAAATGACAACCAGAGGTCACAGACCCAACATTACATCAAGCGGAAGCAAATAGGTTGTTCTAAACAACAAGAACCAAATATGGCCTAAGAGGCCTACAGATAAACATCACAACGCCAGCTGTTCCAGGATGTCCCAAGCTGCCACCTGGGAACCCCAGACTACTCGTCGACGTCCACAAAGAACCCACCTTCGAGGTCGGTGAAGTCCTCCTCTGAAACAAAACAAACGACGTTGAGTTCGACGAACTCGCAAGATTAAGAGCTAAATATGCTCGATGATTGGCTTTCAAAGGTTTTATGGCTCTTTTGCATAAAGCTGATTTTATTTATAAAACAAACTCCATGGCATCGACTAATCAGAATATTTTAAAGAGGGGTAAGAAGTAACTCTTTTCTCTTGAGATCACCTTTCTCAATCATCACCAACATCACCATTGTACCTGTTCATCAAAGGCACCTCCCCGAATCACCCTCGAGGAAGTCAACCTTGCATTCGTGAATTGGTACCTCTAGTACCCAAGTTTTAATCATTCCGTTAAAGTTATTCTATGATCATCGTCCATTCCCAAGTCGTCCTAACCGTGGACACGGCTTTTCGAAAAGATTTAACCCTGCAGGGGTGTACAAATGTTTGCCACGCGTACCGTCCGGCCCATTACCTGCGCATTAGCTCTCTTCCTTGGAAAGCCGGCTGGGTGGGAGCGGTGTCGACTTCTCCCTCGTTAAGGACTTTCCAGGATCATCAGTGGCGGTAGGACTGCCAGGATCACAACACCCCGCCCCACGGCCACTTATTTTCCTAACACCACCATCCTCATCTCAGTTCAACACCATCACGCACGCGCAAATGGAAAGCCAAACTAGAGGACCCTGGCTAGCCCCGCTCGAGTTATTTAGTCTATGAGGGTTCCTGCAATTGCATAGGCCTCACGCATGGTTGCACGCTCAGTCTTGGTTCAGGAGGTACAGAACTCGCACCTAGGCGGCAAGAACGAGACAACCCACCACATCCCATGTGGCCTCTCATCCCCACCTTTTAGCATTTTATTATCCATCACCACAATTCTCCACCATCAACCTCACTGTCACAAGTTAACACCTGTTTCCAGCATTCACCATCCCTAGTACAACTAGGCATTTCACTAAACATGGCTAAGCACTTGCATAGCATAGTAAGTATTCCATGGCCAACAATACAAACCTATGGTAATAGGAAGGTAAAACAGGTATTGGCAACAGGATTCTAATGCAACTAGTAGGATACTCTAATCCAGGCAAAAGACATTTAGAACCGCATGCAATATTATAGTGGAGAAAATAATTGCGGAAAATAGGATAGGATATGCTCAGAGGGGGGATTACGCTTGCCTTGATCAGCGGGCTGGTAGTACTGCTCGGCGGGGTATTGAGGTGGAACCCCGTCTGCTTGATCTAACGAAACACACAACGGAAAAACAAATCAATCACCACACATGTGTACCATGCAATGCACAATCACATGATGACATGACGAGTTTATGCAAAGATAGCATCATCTAGTTTATCTAGCAACATTAAATGGGGAGCCAAATAAGTAGTGCAATTCTTTGGGGGCAACCCCACATTTCACTTTATGACCACATTGCTCATACATCTATTACATTACTAAGAAGTGGCTCAACTATGCATGAACATGACATGATTAGATAGGTATTGCTCTTCTGATCGTTTCGGTACCTTATTTGTAACTTTCTGAGTTCCGATGAACAAATAGTGAATTAAATAATTATTCGAATTTAAATCTTTTAACCAATTTATGAATAACATCAATAATTAATTGTGATCATAAGTTTATGTTAACATGATTTGATAGCATTTGAAGCACTGATCACTTTGGTATTTCATTTGCTAAATTTGAAGCAATATTTCAATAGTTAACAATTGTTTTATTTAAGAAAAAGAAAAACTGTTTTTACTGTTCAGGCCGGTCCACAGCCCGGTTGGGCCGGCTGACAGGCCGGGCAGGCTTCAGAGCCCACCGGCACACAGCCCGGTTTGGGCCGGCCCAGGAGCCGATCAGTGGCCCGAGAGCAACGGACTCCAGCCCGGCTATGCCGGTTTCTCGACCGGGCAAGGCGAACTTCAGCGACGGCGAAGTGCTGGGCGCAACTCCGGCGAGTCTACGGCGAGAAAAAGGGGGAGGGGAAGGGGGAAAGGTGCTCCTGCACGAGTTGCTCACCACGAACCAGTACGGGGCAGCGGGGACGGCGGGGGAGGAGCGACGGCGACGGAATCGGGCGGCGGCGCTCCGGACGGCCGCGGGGAAGAAGAGCTCAAAGCGGCGAAACGGCGGCTCCCCAGCACGATTCCTTCGACGGAGGTGGAGAGGACGACGAGGCGGAGCTTTCTATCGGCTTCGATCTACGCGGGGCGGCTCCAGACGACGGCGACGAGCTCCGCGGCCTCGGCGGCCATGGTGGCCCGCGTGAAGAGGAAAAAGGGGAGAGGAGAGGGAGCAGTGGCGACTGGAGTGGGGAGCAGTGGGCTCGGGGAGCTTACTCCCGTGCAGTAGAAGGCAGGGGAGGGCTCGAGCGATGCATGCGTGCGACACGGCGCGCCACTGCAGTGGCTCGGTCGCTACAGAAATGAGGAAGACGACGATTTTCAATTTGCCCCCTGGAAGTTTTACAAACATCACGGATTGGTCTTTTGCATACTGGATAAAAATCACAGCTGCTGCAATTGAATCTTTTGGGCCACTTAGATACCTCCAAAAATTGTGCAAATTTTTTGTGTAGCCTCCTGGTACCTTGGGCCAACACCCATAAAAATTTCAAAGCATTTGGAGTCCATTTACTTGGGGAAACAAATAAGAAGTTGCTATAGGCATTTTTGAGCATTTCCAAACTAATATTCTTTCAGAACTTTGAAGCAAGTCGAAAGTATTAATTTGAGCTCCAGGAACTTCCTTGACAAATATAGAATGTCAAAGAGATTTTGTTTTGCAACTTTTGGATGCTTTCAATGTCTTGTTAAATTGTTGGAGCAAGTTGGTATTTTAGTTTTCCAATTTTTCCAACCCAATGTAGTGGTTGATTAGCAAGTTGCAAAGAGGATGCAATGATGCATGCATGCCATGATGCAATGGAGGACACAAAAGTGAAGATTTTATACAGATTTTCAGGTTCTCAAGTCTGGGCTGTTACAAGTAGATTCCAACTAGGCCAACTGCTCGGACTTCAAAATAACGTGCGAAATTATTAGGACATCACGATTGAAATAATGTCAGCTATTTTTATACACTTGAACGGTGCAACTGCGACTCTGTGAGTCTGTGATTGCCCCTAAGACTCAAGAAAGACTCAAGATGTACCGTGGGTTAAATTAGTGTGGGGTCTTTATGATCCTGCTGCTCCACCACAAGCCCAATCCCCTCGTGGATCGTTTTGGTGGAAGGACATTTTTAAGTTAATTCCTATCTATAGGAGCATCACCAGGTCCTCTGTGATAAGTGGTCAGACAACGTTATTCTGGAAGGATTTTTGGCATGAGCAAAACTTGCTCTGTGATCAGTTTCCTCGGTTGTTCTCGTTTGCGCTGAATGAGGATGCTTCTGTTCTAGATTTGCTATAACTGATGACCTCTCTTCTCGGTTTGCTCTTCCACTTTCTCCCGAAGCCTTCCAGGAACTCGAGCTAGTGGATCATTTTTTGGCTGATCAGGTGTTTGTTCCGAATGAACCAGATATCAAGATCTTTCCGTGGGGAGATTCAGGTTATACTTCAGCAAAATTCTGCAAGTTCCTGTTCTCCCATCTTGAGTGTGATGCCTCTCTTCAGGCAATTTGGAAATCAAGGCTTACCCCTAAGCTAAGGGTTTTTGCTTGGCTGCTCCAAAAGGATAGATTAAATACCAAGGATTTAATGGCTCGTAAACATTGGCACGTGGAAGGGGGCCAGATTGTGTGCTTTGTGCTAGGAGAACTCTGGAGACTCGAGATCATATCTTTTTTGATTGCTCGTTTGCCACTAATTGCTGGAATTTTATTGGGATTCAGTGGGAAGGCTCCGGGACCATTTCACATCGTATTGTTGCTGCCAAACACTCTTTTCAGGGTCCTTGTTTCATGGAGGTGATCGTGTGTGTTTTCTGGAATATTTGGAGGGCTCGTAATGATTTGATCTTCAAGGACATCAGGCCTTCTTTTCCAAGGTGGAAGGTGCTCTTCCAGCATGACATTATGTTACACCAGCATAGGGTTAAACCCTCCTTAGTGCAGCCTCTTCTTCAATGGGTGTTAGACACCTTCACGCATACTGTCTAGATGTTTAGTCACTCTACTCTTTCTTTTGATTTTTTGCCCCCTTGATTTTTGGCAGAGAGATTTGTAAGACTCATGTACTGAAAAACCTCTGGTTTTTCTGTCATCCTTTATTTTAAAATCTACACCGTAGGGATTTTTCCCTACGGTACCTCTGTCAAAAAAAGGATGATGACGGTAGCACGACTCTAAAAAAAGTTCTCCAAAAAGAAGCATTAAAAAGGTACACCATCGATGTACGACCAAACCAGTTTAGTCAGATTATGGGTTTTCACCCTTGATAAGGTCCAGTCTTCAGATAAGGTCCAATTTTCAGACAATGACTTCAATAAAGAAATACCGAGAAAGTCACCATTGACATATACTGATCAGACCTAGGGTTTTCACACCGAAAACCGAGACACAGAGCTCAAATAGCACCACCCCCACTTTTTAAGAACACTACTGCAAAACGCCGACCGTGAGACACACATATTTCTTACAATCCGCTGCGAGTACTGTCTGAGCATCCTCAACTTGACACGAGCATGCAAGATGGAACCTCCGAGTCTATCCGGTCTTCTATAAACACGATCGTCTTGATAAGCAATCCACATCAACACCCTGAAAATCATGGCATGAAGGTGCCAAGGCGTACCCAAGTCGATGAAAGTCGCCACAAACCGTGGGGAAAACAATCTTCACATGATTGGTTTGTACTCTAAGATTTCTAATAGGGCCAGAGAGGCAGGTTGAGAAGCTTCAGGACCTCCATCAGTGGAGGCAGATCGATACAAAGGCGGCATCAGCATGATTGCCATTCTCCGAAGCCTTTACAACAACAACTACCATTCTCAGCACTGCTGCTGACAGTGTGATCATCAGCAGCTTCAAGAACACCCATATTATCTTAACCTGCACCACAACAATTTTGCGCTAGGCAACCTTTCATACATTTACTGTCTTAATACTTGGAAGAATTTCAAAACTTGCATTGACACTCTTTATTTCTTTGATTAGTTCATACATCAACAAGAAGGTGTCCAAAGCGACGACACTGATCATAAACTGACTCTAGAGAAATAAGATTGAGATTCATAGACCCAGGCTGAAACCGGTGAAATTAAGGGGCATTACTTGAATGCAACTGCAGGTACATGTGAAGAAACGATTAAGAGAGCTGTATTTGCGACAGAATTAGGGGTTCCTATTGTAATGCATGAATACATAACTGGGGAATTCACCGCAAATACTAGTTTGCCTCATTATTGCCGCGATAATGGCCTACTTCTTCACATTCACCGTGCAATGCATGCAGTTATTGATAGACAGAAAGATCATGGTATGCATTTCCGTGTATTAGCTAAAGCATTGCGTATGTCTAGGGGAGATCATATCCACTCTGGTACAGTAGTAGGTAAGTTAGAAGGGGAACGCGAAATGACTTTATGTTTTGTTGATTTATTGTGCGATGATTTTATTGAAAAAGATCATACTCGCGGTATCTTTTTCACTCAGGACTGGGTATCCATGCCAGGTGTTATACCGGTAGCTTCAGGTGGTATTCATGTTTGGCATATGCCATCTCTGGCCAAAATCTTTGGGAATGATTCCGTATTACAATTTGGTGGAGGAACTTTAGGACATCCTTGGGGAAATGCACCTGGTGCAGCAGCTAATCGAGTGGCTTTAGAAGCCTATGTACAAGCTCGTAACGAAGGGCACGATCTTGCTCATGAAGGTAATGAAATTATCCGAGCAGCTTGCAAATGGATTCAAGAACTAGCCGTGGCTTGTGAAGTATGGAAGGCAATCAAATTCGAGTTCGAGCTGGTAGATACTATCGATAACTAGATAAAACTACATATAAAAAAGGTCTAAATAAAAAATAAACGAAATAAAAATAGAAAAAATAAGTTATGAAATGCAGTAATTCTTCTTTCTGTTATCTTAGACTATGTTGCCTTCTTCAATTCCATTCTTTGTCTCCCTAGTCGAAGTCTTCTTGCTGGCCCAATCCAACATGCATTTTAGAGTGCTGTGCCAGGGTAATAGGCGCTCCGCAAAGGAAAAGTATAGAAGGAAAGGCGCCGGGAAAGTAGCCATGGTCAAGGTAAACAATGCAAAGGAAAAGAGACCCTACTTTACTCGAATCAAGGGTATTTGCCCTCATAACTGACACTTTATTCCTCATTCACTTCGATTTTTTTAGCGGAAATCCACTCTTTTACCTTTTCAACGGATTAGCCTCAGAAATGCAACTGAAGGAAAAGACAACTGAAACTAGGGATGTTAGTGGTGGTTCATTGCCTATAGTGTTGTAATCACGAATCCAAGTTTTGTGAATGGGAGGCTAAAGGAAATAGGAATGTAGAAAATCTATGCCAATAATAAATGCTGAAGGTTGTCCACTAGAAACAAGTTACCAGTCTGATTTTCGTTCTCTTTTGTCTTGTTGGTTTTGAAGATGGCTATCGGTCTTCAGTGAAACTGACGAGTACGGGAATCCCAGTTTGCCTACGGGGCTCCCTTATCCTTCTTCGTGGACTTACTTTGTCTTGGCTAAGGATATGGATCAAAGAAAAGACCACAGGCGCAGTAACAGATGACTAAAAAAGCCTCATGGCTGTTTTGCTTAGCGATTGACTGTGTAGTGAGAGAATCACGTATGGATTGGATTTTGGAAATAGGTTTTTCCACCTTGTGATGCATTGCTCATTTTTTTGCTCCAATCTATGACCAGATGGACATGGGCTGCATCTCCCCCCTCGGCAGGCAAGTAGCCTTTGCTATGTAAACAGGGCGGTGGCATATCGACAAATGTCATTATTTTTACGCCGACCACCATGCCTTGAGGCTTTCCCAGGGGATGTTTTCTATTTATATTAATTCCGATCTCTTAGAAACAACCGCTAAACGATCGGACCAGACTGCTGATTCCAAATTCTATTGCATCATCCGCCCATGAGGAACTGCCAAAACATTTGACCAGTCTGCGGTAAATAACAATAACACACTCCAAGTACTCCTACTCCATGGTCCAGAGATTAGCCCTTCCCACCCATCATTCTTCTATCCTAGAATAACCAGCTCAGAAATTTGCCCAGCCCGTACTACTCCACCAACGACTCGCGCGACGGGACCGACGACGGGTTCAAGTATTCCGCCTGTCACGCCGAGGGCGTCAAGGCCACCAAGGACACCTTTCCTGTCGTTTCCGCCGAGGAGTCCCTCCTAAAAAATCCCCTTCCCATCGCCTTTGCCGAACTCGGACAGTGGCGGCTTAACAGAGCCTACAACGGAGATGTTGTCGGCCATCCTTTTCTGCGGTATGGGTGGTGGGACAATTAAGTTTGGTGGGCAAGATGGGTCTAGAGGTGGGTGGAGAATGGAGAATAAGATGATGCCGCCCGAGTATATATGTGATTCATCAACTAGTGCACATTTTATTCAAGATCATTACTACAGCACCTAATGATTCACCCGGATGATATATCTATGCATTTATTTTCCTTGTTTGAAAAAAAAAATTATGTAACGTGTTCCTGCTGCTCCACTCCCCATGGATCAATCCTAACGGAAGCGCTGACAACTCCACTATTTTACTACTAGTTGCTTCTCCTCGTGCCACATGCGTGTATCATCCCGTACTAGATCTGATGTATGTGTGCGAATTCTCAGAGGGGTAAGCCGTTGAGAGACGGTTGACCCTCACTCGGTTGGATCAAGGCGAGACGCGAGGAGTCTACAATATTCTCTCGGCTAGGCGTAGTCGAGTGAGTTCTTTCACAAGCTTCATCAACGTCGTCATCGACATCTCTTCCGCTTCAACGGTGTCGGTAACAAATTACAGCTAGATCAATATGCATGTGTTGTTACTTGTATCTTCATAGTAAATCTTGGTTGTTGCGTAGTTGTGGCGAATTTTTTTTTTTCCGTTACGCAACCCAACAGTAACCACATGGATCGGAGAGCATGCAAGATCTTAAATAAAATATAGATATAAAGATGAACAACCTTGATCATAATTCACAATTCATCGGATCCCAACAAATACAACATGTAGCATTACAAAATAGTGATCTTGATCATGTTAGGCAACTCACAAGATCTAAACATGGTGTAGCACAAGGAGAAGAGACAACCATCTAGCTACTGCTATGGACCGTAGTCCAAAGATGAACTACTCACACATCACTCCGGAGGCTGGCATATTGGTATAGAAGCTCTTTGGTGATGATCTCCCCTCCGGCATAGTGCCGAGAAGGAGTCCAGAACCCTCCAGAACTAGGGTTTATGTTGACGGCGGCCTCGAATATCTTTCGTAGAATTGTTTGAGTGTTTTAGGGTTTTCGGGATGAAGACAATTTATATGCGAAGATGCGGCGTAAGGCGGTGGTCTGGGAGCCCAGGCAACCCTTGGGCGCACCCCACCCTAGGTCGCGCCTAGGGGTCAGCCCCTCCACTGGTGGGTCCACTCCGGCTGGTGTTTGGACTCCGTCTTCTCCCCGATGAGTAAATAATCCTCGTAAATTTTCAGGTCTTTCCGAGAATATTTGCTTAATAGTTTTTCTGAAGCAAAAAGACAGCAGAAAACAGGAACTGGCACTGGGTGTTAATAGGTTAGTTCCAGAAAATGCATCAAAATAATATAAAGCATAATTAAAACATGTAGCATATAAAACAAACATGAAACAATAAAAAATTATAGATACGTTTGAGACGTATCAATCTCCCAGATCATGATCATGTTCGGGAGGCTGCTGCCACGATGAGGCGTGGCTTTCGCTCTTGCCCTCGCGCCATGGTCGCCGATGGCGATTCCTTCCCAAAACGTGAGCAGGCGGCGGCGGGACAGAGACGGACCAAATATCGTTGTGCGATTCTGGTGTAAGGCAAGCTAGTGCTAACAGAATAATGTACGCCTGGAGTAAATTACGCTACGTTACCAAAATCGTAGGAAGCACAAAGCATTTTAGGTGGTGTAAGCTATGTACGTACCTGGACGAACAAATCCGTCTAAAAATCAGGCACATATTCTTCTTCTTCTCAATATAAGCGAAATCACACAAATACATCTTATGCCATAGATGCATTGTTTCTCGTATGTTTTTTCACAGGGTCAACGTGCCTTTATACTAAGTTATACACCATTGACGCTGCACTGAAATATTAAACGTATATGCTCTTACAAAATAGCCATCACACAAATAACTTGGTCTCCTCTCGTAGCAGGTTGAACTTGATTCTGTAAATAGATATTACTCCACAAGGAGGAATTCCCCGGCTACATCCTCAAACGCAGAATTCTCAAACCTACTCCTAACACAATTCGCAACAGAAAATTGTACAAAAAAGCACCAAAATCCTAATGTATGTGGGCAGTAATGGGTACAACAAACAAACAAGCCAAAGATACTGGGTTTTCTTCACCTATTTTCTGTCTCATTTAGTTCACACCATTACATAATTGATAAGAAAACACCCAAGCATCAAACATGTAATCCAGGTTTTCCAGTAGATAGATATGCATACCGATGTGAAGGCATAGCAGTACTCAAGCTGGACATCCCATCCTACACGTAAAACATAAAAGCATCGCAACAGGTGCAGTTTTCTAATGGGAATACATATCATTACTCGCTTATCGATTTCTCCTCCTCCGCCACCGCCTGCAGCCTCTAGAAGCAAGGCAGGCCCCAAGGAACATCAAAGTTAATATAATTTATACTAAACTTTTATACCTTTCTTCGTCTTATTTTTAGCATGTTATAATATTTTAAATATAATTTTTTGTTTGTTCGCATCGTTTAACCACACAATTGGCAATATTACTTTTTATTAGTTGGTGTATTTTTTGGTGAATTCACTAAAAGATATTAAATTGTACTTTGTAACAAAATTTATTCTAGAACTATGTATTTTACAATGCATCATCTATGTAATTATAGTACTTATGGTAAAAGACCTATAAAGACTACGATCTAACAAATTTCTCAATAGAAGTTTCTAATGTATGATTAAGAAATCATCCTTATAGAAACTTGTAGAGTAAAAACTGAACCATCGACACTATTTTTTCATGGTCAAAATTGTCTACATAGTCAAATATTAACAAAGTGTGCGTGCTTTATACTTGGTATTGAAATAACATTGCTTGATAGTGTGGATTTTAATATGTTTGCATATGTAAATTTATTATTTGATATGCTCTTATGAAATGTGCTTGTTATTATTTGGTATATACAAGTCCCCGCTTGTTTATGAAATAAAAATTTGTTGCACGGAATGAAAATCTAGTTACATATATTTCCGTAAAACATGTAGGACTTACCAGAAAGAGAATAGCATGGTAACTAAACTTGTTGTTGCTAGTCATATTGGGTAGAGGGAAGGCTAGGGCGGCGATAGTCCGATAGTGGCGGCAAGGGATCGGCGACAATGGAGATGGCAGTGCTGGCGAGTAGTCGGATGGGGCGGGGACGATGGCAATGTTGTGTGAGGTGGGCCTCAGCCCATCTAGTGTTTCTTTCACACGTCGGGTGTACTAGAAGGGGTTTGCGTGCTTTGCTGCGCCCAAGGATATTATTGCGGTGATCAATACATGACATGCTGGTCTGACTAAAAATTATTGGATCATACAAGATCAGGTACAAATCCATAGCCTTCTCAAAAAAATATTGTACGTATTGGTCTATGATTGCAGTATAAACGGTAATCGAACGCGAGCCCGACGGCTACGTGTGAGGCAGGGCTGGTCGAGGTGTGGCCGGAGGCAGAGCTGGCGTGCGTCACTCGTGTGTGTGTGATTGCAGTGAAGCAGGAGGCACAATGAGAAAGGGGAGGAGAGGAGGGCCGCTCGGGTGGCTCACTGGCCAAAGCTACGGACGGGAGGCGATGGTGGCTAGGGCTGGACATAAAGCTCGAAACTTGGCGAGCTTAATGAGCGCTTGGTAGCCTTGACTCGTTTGAGCTCGACGACCTTAATGAGCACTCGTAGCTTGACTCGTTTGAGCTGCGGCTCGTTTTCATAATGAACCGAGCTGAGCAGCAATTTTAACGAGCTAAAATCTGCATCGTCGCCCTGGAGGGGTGCGGCGGCGGCGTGTTCTCTCCTCACATAGGTGACAGTAGTGGTTTGGTTCCTCAGGGTCTGGTTGTAATATTCTGATTTTCTGGAGTACTTTGTACCAACTGTTTTTGCTAACAGATTTGAGGTTTTTTCCACAAAAAAGGTAATCATGAATGAGTGGGAACCAATGGATGCTTGACACGAGGAGCAATTAGGGAGCTCTATTCCTAGGGAGCTTAGATATTGGAGGGTTAGCATCCGTTTATTCAAACAAATCAAGGGCGGTCAATTTCGATCTGCATGATACTAACAATAACCCCCGCAAATTGAGAAGATTGAGATCAAGCACCTGCCACTGCCCACAAGGTTGTGAGCTATAGATCCACTATCTTATCTAATTCAAGCTATGATTTCACCATTTTTGCTTAGATCGTTCTAGTCCCTAGCTTTTGTGCCGCAAATCTTTGGTGTATTTTTTTAATAAAGAAAATATATTAATATCGGAGATATCAATTACACCCAGCCTCTGCAATAACGGAATGTTCTAAAGATATTAGGGAAGTACACAGCTCTAAAAAAGGATCCCGCTACAGTGATCTATTCCTTGTAGCCGCAACACAAACCACCACCTAGACAACACCTGGAATCCAAATTCTCTAAAAGTGATGCCTCCAAAAGGAAACAGTGCACAAGCGTCGTCATCGCTCCGTCGTAGATCTTAGCTTTTCACCCTGAATTAAGTACTCGCTCTCAAAACAATGCCTTCAACAAGACCATTACCAGGTACAACCAATTCAGGTCAGAACTTGGATTTTCACCCTGAACGGTAAGACTCTCTGCTCTTCCTGTCCTGCCGGCCCCGCTTGCCGCTGCCGCTGCTACAAGTCACGAATCGCCAAGCAAATTCCTCATCGCCTCAAAGACTCAATCCGCCTTACTAGACCTCAGACCTCAGCCGCCATGACATTCTCCACCAATGTCGTCACCAAACAAATCGAATACTGAATTGTCTCATGGTGACAATAGACAATGAAGATTCACGTCAATCCATCCTACAGCCTCACGGCCAGAAATATGAGTGCACACGACCGAATCCCATCCGATCCAACAATCTACAATCATCAGGCGCCCAATGGAGATCGACGGCGGAGCCTTCCAGAACTCGTCACCAGCCAGATCAATGAGGGATCAAGCAGAACACCGTCTTCACGCGAGAAGAACCCTAGGACCACCTCCTTTATTCGATCCACAAAAAACCTTGCCGACGCTGCAAAACCAGTGCACTCAGGCAGCCGCGCCGTCGAAGCGAGATTGACGCGCCCTCAACTCTGCTGAGCCAACAAGGACATACCCTCGCAGAAGCACGACGCGCAAGGATGCACCAGCCCCGGCCCACTAGACCCAGATCCGGCCCGCCGTCGCCATCGCCCACACTTGCGCCGCAACCAGGCGAGCACCGCCGCCGCTGTCCCGAGCAGCACCGCCACACCGCACCGCCGCCCCGCTCGACAACATGCCGTACACTCTCCGCTTCGGCCCCGCTGCGCGAAGTCCAGTCATCGTGGATTGTCCACCAAATCCCGTCGCGGACAAAGGTGCGCACGGACGGGGGCCGCCAGCACCGCCGGCTACAGCGGCAGCAGCAGACAGGGAGGGGTTGATCCGACGGCTTTTCTCTAGTGTTTGGGACGGCTCCAGAGTCGTCTGCAAGCGATCCGGGGGGCAGTTTTCCAAATCGCTAGCCGCCCTTTCTTCCAAATCTTGATGTATGAGATCCTTTAGTGCTCTCTATAGAATAACTTGTTGTATCCCACCTTGATTATACTTGAACAAGATTTGGTTGATGTAGAACGATAGAGAGGATATGCGGAATATGTTGGATGTTTTATTGAGCCTCGGGGGCGAGTATATATAGGCGTACATGGACCATCTTGGAGTACAAGACAAGACACAATCCTATCTCTATCCTAGTCGGTTACGTACCGCACGTATACTCTAACACTCTCCCGCAGTCGTAGCGGGAGCGTCGTGAACAACATGAACGATGTGGACGATCAGACTGGAGATAAACCGAAGTGGACCCAGAAGGCTGACCCCCCCCCCCCCCCCCCCCCGCCCCCGCAGTCGTAGCGGGAGCGTCGTGGTCGATGTCGCGGCGCGGATGCTTGGACTGGAGAGGAAGCTGATGAGAGCTCAGGCGAGGTGGTAGCCCTTGTGCCGATGTCGAGGGAGCCGAGAGCGCGAGGCGGTGCCGAGGTCGAGGTAGCCGTTGCGAGGGGACGCCGTGGTCGATGTCGTGGTCGGAGATGCCGGTGTCGAGGTAGCCGAACGTGAAGCCGCGGGCGCGAAGAAGGCGCCATGGTGATGATGACGGAGACGCGTCGAGGGCAGTCGTCGAGGAAGTCGATGCCGAGGTCGATGCAGTCCGAACCGTCGAGGATGATGTGCAACCATAGTTGTGCCAGAACTAGGCGCTCGCCGGGGGCGTAGGCATACTACGGTTTTGCCAGAACCGAGTATGCAAGAAGAATCGTCGTGGACGCGGTCGAGGCAGTCGTAGGAGTCGATGCCGAAGAAGACGTTGTCGATGCCGATGAAGACGAGGCGCCGATCCGAGTTTGCCAGGCACGGGGACGCGTCGGGGACGAAGGCACGCATCGGTGTTGCCAGCACCGAGCATGCGTAGAGCGGGACCAGGACGGTGTCGTGCCATGTCAGTGATAGACTAGCAGAGAAGGCTCCAGGACAGTAGCGAGGCGCAGAGCGGCGAAGACGGGGAAGAGCCGATGCAGTCCGCGGTCGTCGGAGTAGACGCGAGGGTGGTCGGTGGCGATGCCGGGAGGTGGCGTTGCCGGGTGGTGGCGATGACGTAGGCGACGAAGTTGTACTGGACGAGGACGAAGGTGTAGGCGGCGAAACCAGCGGCGGCGGAGGCCGGGCAGGTTACGTGAGGAGGCGCGGCGGCGGTACACAAACTTGGTGATGAAGAGCCGACAGCTTGACAAAGACCATGCGCGGACGTGGCGACCCGCGTCGTGGGAGCGACGCGGTGGTAGCCTGAGACGTCGGTGCGCGGGGACGGCGAGGTAGACCGCGTGTAGCAGCACTACGGTCCGAGGGGACGACGTAGCTGCAGTGCGCGAGTCGGTGCAACGGCTTGAGGCCACCGGCGACGTACGCACCATGGAAGGCGCGCTCGAGGCCGGAGGGTGGACCAAGGCGGCGGCGCGCAGCCCGAAGGGGCGGCGCTGCGGCAATCTGTTGCTTGATCGGTGATAGGCGCGTGCTCGAGGACGGGCTTGGCTGCGATGTGCGCAGATCGGTTGATCAGACCGACGGAGGCGCAGGACGTGCCATGGCGTGGACGACGACACGCAGATCGGAGTTGATGGCGACGTTGTCGGTGAAGTCCCGGGCGATGACGATGAAGATGGACCGGCGAAGAAGACTGCGCGGACGAGAACAGCCTGCCGCGACGCACGTAGGGGCGCCCCATGTGCGGCGCGTGCAGCCGTGCCGAGCGGTTGATGAATATGGCCGGTGCAGGTCAATGTCGTTGTCGGAGTAGAGGCGCAGGTTGACGACGGCGGTGGGTGACTCAATCCGATCTAAGATCGGTAAACCAAAAAAGAAAACCGATCAAGAGATCGGAGAAGAGACTTACAGGGCAGCCGATCACGGATCGACGGACGAACCCTGCGTACGGGTTGCGCAGCCCCCGACGGAGATCATGGAGATCGACCTCCCCGGGGGCAGCGCGGCGGAAGCGTGTCGACGGCGCCTAGCACGGCGCCATGAGGGCGGCGGCGCTAGGGTTTGGGAGTAGCGGCGGCGGTGCTAGGGCTAGGCGGCGGCTGCTCTAGGGTAGGATCTAATTAGTCTGATACCATGTAGAACGATAGAGAGGATATGCGGAATATGTTGGATTTTTTATTGAGCCTCGGGGGCGAGTATATATAGGCGTACATGGACCATCTTGGAGTACAAGACAAGACACAATCCTATCTCTATCCTAGTCGGTTACGTACCGCACGTATACTCTAACAGTTGACTTCGGCCCATGGTTTTTCCTCTTCCGTTGAGAGGTTTTCTACGTAAAAAGATTGGTGTCTTTGTGTGTTGATTTTTGCTGCCGTTCTGAGATCTCTCCCTAGGCTAAACACATTGTCTACCCCTGGGTGTTAGCTTTTCTGCACTTAGAGCGAGTTAGAAGTCCTATCTGCTCCATATATGTTTGATGCACGTTTCCTTCTGACACGAGCAACGATCCACGAGTTAATACATAAGTGGTGCTGAAGTTTACGTCTTGTTCTGCTGCATATTTTCAGATCATATTAAAAGAGTGTGCTAATCTCCATTTAAAATTAATTGGTCAGCCCAGTTTTCCCAACATATTTGAATACTCAGAGCACTCGAATACACCAATACATAAACAAAACTGAGACGCCATGGCACAAAGTAGAGGCCCATTTTCTGGACGCCTGGCCCAACAAAAGAACATGTGAGTGCAATTTGACAGGCGCAGCTGCATCTGCGATCGTCTGATCGTTCCGTCTCTCGTCCGCTACTCCTCTGAACTCGGGCTTCAGGCAAAACCGCAGTGGCGCATGCGCCGGCCGCCGCTGATCAGCGAGACCGCCGTCGCCGGCGGCCCGACTGGCCGCACACAGCACGCCGAACCAAGGTAAGCTCGTCAATCTGTTTGCTCTGATGCGATATTTCCTAGTACTGCCCTAGTTAGTTTGACGATTTGATGGCCGTTCAGTCAAGCGCGAGATGCGCAAGATCGATCTACTTGTTTCTTAGACTGTTACTAACAGCGGCGCAGTGGCCAGGGGTACGTACCTACCGCCTAATAATCAATTTATCCATGTTTTTGGTTTGACTCTTCCTCTTCCTCTCCCACGCCCCTAGAAGAAGAAAAATGGACTAAGGAAACTCCCAAGGAAAGTTCCAACTAATCATCGACTTAAGTTTAAGCGGATTTTCAAAGCACAAGAATGTATAAATAATGTTTATTTTCAAGGCACAAATAGTTATTGATGAGATTCACTGGTGTTACTACTAGCATCTATACCATCATAAATTTGGTTTATTCTGCAGCAAATCTCTCTCTCTCTCTCTCATATGGTGACCACGTTTCTCAGTGAGTTATTTTGAATTTGATCAAACTGTTGAGGATGTGACACAAAATTGGTATAGTTGGGTAGCTTTTTGTTATCATGTGTGATATAGAAATAACAATTTCAAGTCGAAACTAAAAACTATCCGATCATTGAGATGCGTGCAATTGCAAAGGGGTGAGTAAACTTTATCGTACGACTATGAATTTTTGACTTGGAAATAACTATTCCTAAATCAACCAAGTTCTAAGTCGATTGAGAAATAGTCAATCCCATGTGTCAAGAATCAAAGTTCCATCGTATTGGTGTTGTCTCAGATAATCCATGATATAGTTTGACTAATTGTTGGTCAAAGTTAAAATCTGAAAAATCATTGCCTTACAAAGAAAATGAAGGAGTACATATTTTAAAACGCTCTAAAGAGAGAACATATATGAGGCTTGAAATATAATTACACCTTGTACCTATTATCAATCTCGATGACCTCCCCTCAACCAAACTAATTAACTTCTACATGTAGCGTGGCTCCATGTCTGCTTTCAGCAAGTTGCTCCTTTTCTTTTTTTGCAAGTCTTGAAAATTTTCAGTAACCATTGGATTTGTATGGAACTACGCGCGCCACATGATTATATAACATTTTTATAGAACTCCGTAGCAACTCGGCACGGCTCAATCGATCACACCTAACATCAGCTCATTATATATACGAGCGCATCAAGGACACGCACATGCCAAGATCGACATAGCACACAGACAAGTCTCATATCGTGCGAGGCTCTCGATCAGAAACTACACAGCTGGAAGCTGCGCCATAGGCCATAGGTCAAACCGAGCTAGCTCGCCATCGGTCATGGATGGTGCTAGGCAGCAGCTCATGGCCGGCGCCTTCGTCGTCGTCGTCGTCGCCGTGGCACTGATGGCCACCGCGGCTGAGGGCTATATCTCGAAGAAGACATGGACCGCCATCGGCAAGGCGAACCGCCACGGCCCGTTCATCGGGCTCGTCGTGCCCAACACCTTCGAGATGGTGCCCGTGCTCAACTCGCGCAGCTTCGTGGCCAGCAAGACCATCCCTAACCTGGACGTCCAAGGTACATATCGACCACCTAATTACAAGCTAATCGTGATTAATTTCCTTCTGTGCTACCCCAACACGAGATGCCTCGCATATATCCACATGAGACGGGCGAGAAAATGCTAAGTTTGATCTAGGAGTATCTATCGGCTCAACAAAATCCACCGAAAAGTTTTTGAGAAAATTACATAAGATCTACAACATGGCGGGATGGTCGTTGTGTCCATATAGTTTTGTTAAAAATACGACAATACTTGCGACATGTGGAAAAAAAATTGTCTTGTGATTTTCATATGCTGTTTTCTACTTACATTGGTCAGTCTTTGCACGAAACAAGAAACGGTCACGTACAGTTTTCTATTCAACATGACAGGCATACAATTCACTGCGTGTCCGTTCAAGAGGAGTTCTAGACGACCTTTCTCTACCTTACGTACTCAAATTATATAAGCAACATCGATGTGCCACTTGTGTGTATACATACGCCATATACGAAAATAACTGACATAACATGGTTTAGCACTAACACCACGTGATATGTTTCCCATTGTTTGAAATGTCAAACAACTTAAAATTGCATAATAACTGACATAACATGGTTTAGCACTAACATCATGTGCTTGTGTTTCAAATGACTATAAAATTGATGCACTAGCCAAAATCATAACCGGTGAAAGGGGCTAGAAATATATTTATATTTCAACACCCTCCTCAGGTTAGGGTATTTTAGTTCTTAGCGTGATTTCGGTGTAGGCTGCGAAATTTTTCTTTGCGTGAGCAACGTGTTAAACTCGAGAACTTTTCGCTCTAATACCATATTGAATTGATCCACCAGCCAACTCAATCAAAAATCCGAACTGTTGAAAATGGGGTTAGACAATATATCTATATTTCAACCGAAAAACAGCTTAAAATTGCATGAGAACTGACATAACATGTTTTAGCACTAACACCACGTGATACGTTTTCTTATGTTTGAATTGTCATCCGCTTGAAATTCACAGTTGGACACATGCAGCTCTGGTATGAAGAACTATGTAAAAATTGCATAATTCAATATCACATAACTCAACGAGGAAAAAAGATTGATCAACTAATGTCCATGAAAGAAAAATGGATGGAAAGAAACCTGTTTATATGGGGCATGCATGGCCTAAAAAACCACGTGTTCGAAGAGGCTTGGACGGTCGGACGACGAGAGAGTCTTTACCGCTACTCGTAAGCAGGACATTGTTGATCGAGCTAGCTAGCTGCACGAACCGCTAGATTCCAAAATCAATTGTTGGAATGGTTCGCAACTTCACTGCCAAAACGAACATAAACATGTAATTAACATATAAAAACATATTTTATATGATTAAGTATCGTATCTTAATTAGTACTGACATTTTAATCCTTATTTTTTGTTTCAAGGGCGAAGGTTCCGCTTCGGAACAATCGGAGGCCAAAACGTTGTCATGGTCATGACAGGGCTGAGCATGGTAATAACGTATAAACACACGTTAATTATAATTGTATAAGTAATTTTTCCTTTTCTTAACGTCAAGGATTGCATGCAGCTTAACGCGGGGCTGACCACCCAGATGCTGTTGAGCCTGTTCCGGGTGAAAGGCATCGTGCACTGGGGCATCGCCGGCAACGCCAACGAGGACCTCCAGATCGGCGACGTCACCATCCCTGAGTACTGGGCCCACCTATCCCTCTGGAACTGGCAGGTAGTACAAACTTTGTATATTTTCGACATCACATGTCATTGTCAAATTGTCATGCATGCATCTCGGCGTGGATACAACTTGTGCTAAACTATCGTGGACACATGATTGGCCGGCCAGCGTTACGGCGACGGGAAGGAGAACGAGCTGCCGCTGGAGGCCGCCGGCGACTACACGCGGGAGTACGGCTTCCTCAACTTCTCGGACTACACCGTCGGGCAGGGCAACCCGGCGCTGTCTGCAAACGAGCTCAACAGCATCTGGTACCAGCCGGAGGAGAACTTCCCGGCGTCGGGCGTGCCGGAGGAGCGGCAGCACGCGTTCTGGGTGCGCGCCAGCAAGCGGTACTACACGCTGGCGGCGGAGCTGGAGGGGATGGAGCTGCCGGTGTGCGTGAACGGGACGACGACGTGCCTGCCCCGCGCGCCGCGCGTGGTGCGGGTGAGCAGAGGGTGCAGCGCCAACGTGTTCCTGGACAACGCCCGGTACCGCCAGTTCCTGCGCGCCAAGTTCGGGTGCACCCGATCGAGATGGAGAGCGCCGCCGTGGCGCTGGTGGCGTACCAGCAAGGGGTCCCGTTCCTCACCATCCGCTCGCTGTCGGATCTGGCCGGCGGAGGGTCCGCGCTCGGGAACGAGGCCAGCACGTTCATCAGCATCGCCGCACAGAACGCCGTGGACGTCATGCTCAAGTTCGTGCCGCTGCTCAGGGACGAACACAAATGAGAGCAGTGACTTGCATGTCTAACTTGCCCTAGATGATTTCACTGTTGGTGACTACACGAGTTGCCGAGAAATAAATCAAATCAAATAATTGGATGTGAGGCGAACTTTCAAATCTGTGTGATTTTTTTCTTCGGTGCATTGTAGACGCTAGCACGAGTTGCCGAGGAATAAATCAAATCAAATAATTGGATGTGAGGCGAACTTTCAAATCTGTGTGATTTTTTTCTTCGGTGCATTGTAGACGCTAGACGCGTAGTACACTTCACTTATGCCAATTTACGTATGCACAAACTAGCACTTTGAAAATTCCTGGGAATTTACTCGGAGCTCTGAAGATTTTCAAGAGTGTGGTGAGGCGAAGTTTCAAATCTGTGTGACGAGCGTCCGTTCAATTTAATGCGGTGTATATTTCGTCAATGGTGACAAGGTGACTGATTACAGAATAATTTCGGACGAAAATGACCGTGTCAACAACGTTGATTATAGAAACTAATTACCGATGGCTAAATTAATACTCCACGACCAACTCTCGAGGGGTAAGGATAAAATGATGTTAGGGCTCTTCTGTGTCGAGGGTTTTTCAGCGTTGTTGAGGCAGGCACAACAAGAGAAGCAGTTGGCTGGGGTTCGGTTTGGTGCAGCTGGGCCAACGTTTACCCATTTGTTGTTTGCAGATGATAGTGTGGTCTTCCTCGAAGCCAGCCATGAAAATTTGACAGTGTTAAAAAATATTCTGCAAACCTACGAGGAGTGCTCGGGCCAAAGGGTTAATCTGCATAAATCTCCGATTTTCTTTGGTAAGGGCTGTAATCATGATGTCCGGAATGGTTTAAAAGCTACAATTGGTATCACTTGTGAAGCATTGTCAAAAAAGTATTTGGGTTTGCCAACACTGGTTGGCCGATCCAAAGACGGTGCGTTCCAAAACCTGCCGGACAGATCATGGGGGAAGGTGAGCGGATGAAAGGGGCAAGGCCTCTCGAAAAAGGGCAAAGAAATTCTAGTCAAGTCAGTTCTGCAGGCTGTGCCAACATATGCGATGGGTGCTTCCAGCTCACTAAAAACATGTGTGGTAAGCTTACATCGATTGCATCTCGCTTTTGGTGGGGAGCTGCGGACGGACAGAGAAAGGTACACTGGATAAGTTGGGATAGAATGTGTGTGGAGAAGAAGAAAGGAGGTATGGGGTTTCGAAACTATGAGATTTTTAACCAATCCCTACTTGCCAAGCAGGCTTGGCGCATCCTAACAAACCCCAACTCTGTGTGTGCCCGGGTGCTTAAGGCCAGATACTTTCAGAACAAGGATTTTATGGAGGCGTCCTGTCCTTCGAATGCTTCTTTCACATGGAAGAGTATTTTGCATGGCAAGGAGCTGTTGAAGGAAGGTTTGGTTTGGAGAATTGGTGACGGCACCAAGGTATCTGTGTGGAATGATAATTGGATTCCACGGGTAGTATCTCAAAGACCACTGGGTCATCTGTCCAATGTCGAGGTAAACAAGGTCAGTGAACTGTTGTTGCCTGATGGTCAAGGCTGGAATGAAGCGAAATTGAGAGCAGTATTTTTTTAGGCGGATGTTGTTGACATTTTGAAGATCCCTGTGGGAAGAGCTGGAACAGAGGATTATATTGCGTGGAACTACACAAAAAACGGGATATACAGTGTCAAGTCAGCATACCACCTTAAGATACATCTCAATCGGCTTCGGGCCGGTCGTGCTAGCTCCTCGTCTACTTGTGATGATCACAGAGGATGGCTGGCGTTATGGGGGGCTGAGGTTCCAGGGAAAGTCAAGGTTCATATCTGGATATTAATCTCGAACGGACTTGCAGTAGGCTCGGAGCTGGAGAGGAGGAAAATCAAAAAAGGCGTTAAGTGCATTGTTTGCAACCGGGAGAACCTGGGAGTGCCTTCGCGAACAAAAGGTCTCAACCTGAATCCTCCACCGGCGGATGTGCATAATCATACACAGCTCTAGAGGTGGTTGTTGGATGGTTTCGGCACTTTGGAGAGTGCGGAGCTAAACCTGCTGATGATGGTCTTGTACCAGATTTGGCAAGCTCAGAATGATGCACGGGACTCCGATCATATTGAAAACCCTGTCCAAACAGCAAGGCGTTCGTTTTACTCGCTAGAGGGGTGGAAGGAGTCAAGAAACCCGCCGATACCACAACCAGCTCGATAGGGGGAGCACTAGCTCCCTCTGGATCCAGGGTGGAGGAAAGTGAACGCCGACGGCGCCTATTCAGCTGTGGATGGTCAGGGCGGAGGGGGTGTGGTCGTTCGTGATCACCATGGGAGCTTCATAGCAGGAGCAAACCATTTTTCCCTTCAGTGTCCGATCCGGAGCATGCTGAACTGATGGCATGTCGACGGGCTCTCGAACTCGCCAAGGATATTGGCTGTGTCAAAATTGTGCTGGAGTCTAACTGTGCAAATGCGGTGATGAAGCTGAGATGTGTGGAGAAGGATCGCTCGGCGCATGGGCCTCTTGTTGAAGAGATTCAGGAGCTTTGCAAGGGCTTTGGTGAGGTGGTGATATCGCATGTTCGACGTACTGGTAACGAGGTAGCGCATAAGTTAGCTGCGGATGGATGCCGTAATAAAACTTGTAATAATTAGCTTGATGTACCCCCAGGGTATATTGTAAACCTGTTGGCATCCAATGGTGTCGGTTCTTAATATAAGGTAGCATTTAATCTAAAAAAAATGATGTTAAATCATTGGATCAAGAACACAAGATTAAATCGAGATATATTGACCCGTGAGTTCATTGCCGCAATGGTTTCATATGATTTTTCTTTACTTTGTTTTTTTACATTTCACACCCCTTGATATTAAAAAACTACACCCATATACACACAACTCTACACTCATCCTCCAGATGGGGCGCAAACGTCATATATATACCCTCATCTTACCACAAAGTTTATCAAAACTTTGTAGGTAACCCCTTTTAATTAGGATGTCAGCTACTTGGTCCCAGCAGTGTAGATACGACAATATCAAGGGTAGACATCACCCAAACATTAGCTCCAAAGGTAAGATTTTCAGCCACTACCCTTCACAAACTATGTGGGCCATATAGCCCTTAATTCCGCTTCAGCAGTGGGCCTTGTAAAGTGTAAACATATATACCTTGCTTCTTGCTATGAATACCCCCAACAAACTTGCAATAACAAGACGTTGACCTCATGGCATGTAATGACACCCCCCCCAGTCAAAATTACTATAACATTCTACTTGCAGAATGCCATTTGATGTGTATAACAAGAAGTTGAAGATCTTTAACTTCAAATTCTCTCGTGGGTTACAGCTTCAACATTTCAATTTCTTTATAATTTTATATTGTGATAATAATGTCATTAACGTAGACAATTAGGATAGTTAGGTTATCAAGGCTACATTTTATAGAATAGAGCATGGCCAACAATACTTTGTTTATAATCCATTTGTGTTACAGCCCGGCGGAAATGACAAAACATGCGCGAGGAGATTGCATTAATCCATACAACGTGTGATGCAATCTTAGTACTTTTCCCTCCGTTTGATCTGTACTAAAACCTGGCTGAATATTCATACACATCTCCAGAAATGCATGTTTTACATCTAGTTGATGTAAATTCCAACTGAAATTTGATGCAGATGATATCATAGTTCGTATAGTGTTCATCTTGGCCACCGGAGCAAATACTTCCTCACAATCTATCATATATGTTTGTGTATACCCTTTAGCAATTAATAGGCTTTGAACTGTTCCACTCTGTGCCGAAGATTAAGCTTTATACACCCAATTTTAACATTTGGCAGGGGAGATATTGGAATTTGATGAACCAACTTTCAAAACATCAAAATCAAAATTAGAAAATTAAAATACGTAAAATACCCTAAATGTGATTCAACTCTCCTTTTGAAGACCATGATTCCGAGGTGAGGTGATATGCACGATAGAAGATTTTTGTCGGTGTGAGGTGGTTGTCGATGTTGGAGGGAGATCATTGCCAACAATAAGTAGGGCTGTAGATAGTCTATAGAGGGTGTTTTTGCGCCCCTACAGGCCTACACACACTGATCTAGCCCGAATTACTATTCTCTCTCCGTTTTTTATTTAATTCATGTTCTGGGTTTTATCGAGGTCAAACTTTTAAAAGTTTGACTAAGTATATACGAAAAAGTAAACATTCAAATCCATATAGCATGAAAATATATTTATGGCGATTCATACAATATTAAATTTAAATTGTACGCGTTCATTTTTTCCTGTATATTTGATCAAAATTACAAAGTTTGACTTTGTATAAATTTAGAACGCAATGTAATTGTGAACATGAAGTAATAATATTGCAAGTGAACGTACTATATTGCCTTGGTGATTTCGCTGTCTCGTGATCCTTTCTATCTTGGGGAAATCTACTAGGAGGCGCCGCTCGCGCGTCTCACTTGGCGGCGGCTCGCTGAGATTCGCGAAAGGCCATCGCGCGTCTGGCTGCAAGCACCACTCGAGTCTTTATCCCTTATCTCTTATTATCCCCTCGTGGGCAGCTCCTGTCCACTTATTTTCTCTCTCTCGAACCACCACTGAGAAGAGCGCGAGCGCAGGGGATAGCTCCGATGCCATCGACGACGATTGTCGTCGTATCGGCATCTTGGATAGGAGACGGGGTCCTGCTAGCCGAGGGTGAACGTAGGGCAAGAAGGTGGACGTCGTCGAGGTCGGGATTGTACACGGCAGTTTACCCAGCTTCAGGCTCCACGGCGGTGGCGGAGCCCTACGTGCTGCTATAACTCACTATAAGGCAATAGCCGAAGTACAGGTTACAATGAGTTGGTTGTATGTTGATTGGATTGGTTGGTTGCCCTAAAGGCGTCCCGAGGTCCAGCTTATATAGGCGGCTGGACCTAGGGTTACAAGGAGATTACGTATCCGGCAAGCATACAGAGTCCTAAACCTAGCCGGCAAGTCTGCCGCCTTCCGTCTTGGTCTTGGTGGCTTCGTGGGCTTCAGTCTTGGGCCTCCTCCTTGCCGGCATCCGCCTTCCTTGGTCGTCAGCTATCTGGGCCGCCCGGCAGGCAAAGCCTTCACCACCACTGCGGGCCACCCTGGACTAGCCGGATTGATCCATGCTGGTGATACCCCTAGTAGGTATATCCCCAACATTAGCCCCTGGAAGGGTTCGAGTTCTTCAGGCGCCGCCTTCTTCTTGTCGGCAACGTCCGCTTGTCTTGTAGGCGTCTGAAGAGCTTGAAGCATTCCAAAGTTGAAAGTAAGCGGCGATCCGCCTAACGTAGTCGGATGATTTGCCGCCATCATGGGAAAGACGGCCTGACCGCTGTCAGGAATCTTCCCGGCACCAGTCTTGTCATTTGACTGGTCCTGTCAAATGTTGACGGATGACGTCATGCAGTCCACGACAGTTTGGACTTGGGCATGTGTCATGATTATTTCTCCACTACGCACAAGAATCGGGGAGAAGGCCGCAGACACCGTTGCCACGACGTGCAAATCGTGGGCACGTGGCGGAGATCGTGCGTCCCCCCAATCTCGCACACGGATCTTGGCGCGTGGAGATAAATACCCAAAGGGCGCCTCGGGGTGAGCTTCTTCCCCATTCGCATCCACCGCGGCCTCCTCATCTTCCCGAGCTCTCCTCTCCCCGTACTCAACTCCGGCGAGCACGAGCAGAGCCTCCACGACAAATGGCGAGCACTCAGCAAGATTCGGCGGCGGCGGCGCTGGCTGCGGCCTCGGCGACCACGGCTGGATCTGGATCTGTGCAAGCGGCGGCGGCGTTCCCGCGAGCGCGCCGGTGACCTCTCCTTCGCCACCGTGGCCGCGGGTGAGGTTTCCTCTTCTTCCCCAACTCCGGCGGCGCCTGCAGCATCTGCTCCGACCTTCCCGCTCCCATCCCTAGCGGCGACCAGCACTGAAGCTACGGCGGAAGCCACCGCGACGACGACGCCGAGGATGAAGAGGAGAAGGCGGACCTTGGCTCCAGGTATTGGCTGCCGTCAGTTATGACGTCAGCCTATCTGAAGGAGCTGGAGGAAGGCGGCTACATACCGCCAAAGACGGAATGCTCCTGGAGGGTTCCAGGCGACGAGGCAGTCCCTGACCCACAAGACGGCGAGCGCGTCATGTTGGCGTCGCACAGCCTCCGCGGTATGTCTTGCCGCTTTCCGCCTTCTTCTGGCGGTACTTAGTTTTATGGGCTGCAGCCGCACAACATAGCGCCCAACAGTATTCTAGTGCTAGCCGGCTTCCAGGCTTTGTGCGAAGGGTACTTAGGCATAGCTGCGTCCATAGAGCTATTCAAGTACTGCTTCCTATGCCGCCGGCAAACCATACCAGGCGGCCATCTGGCAACTTGCGGTAGCGTCACCTTCAACTGCCGCCAACCCGACTGGTACCCAAAGATACCATACATCGAGTCGGTGAAGCACTGGACCAGCACTTTTTCTACTGCAAGGACATCCCGACACCCGGCACAACACAGGGGATGCCTGTTTTTGTCAACGGTCCGCCAACCCACAAGGCCTGTTGGACGGCAAAGGTGCCGCTTAGCAGCTTGTCGGCTGAGCTTCGAATTGCCGTCAGGCGGATCGAGTTCTTGACGAAGACGATGAGGCTCCGCAACTTGACGGAGTTGACACCGTCATCTGCTGGGTGTCGAGGAAGATAATGCCACTCCGCCATCGCCCACTGAAGATGTGCGAGTACAAGGCGGATGACGCCGGCAACAGCACCCTTGACCAAGATGCACTAGAGTACCGGCTCAGAGAGCTTGTGAAGCCTCTGTCGGTGAAGGCGGCTGAAGGCGTCGCCATGTTCACCCATGACAACCCAGCCCCAGTGGTAAGCCAAGCTACTTTGTCATTTCATTGACATCTTTGTCCACTGGGTACTGAATTAACGTTGTCTTGTTTCCTTTTCAGCTGCAAACCTTGGGGGAGGAAGACTTGGCTCCTAACTGGTACGACACCGGTGCCAGCAAGTCGAAGAAGCGCAAGATGAGCAGCTCCACCAAGGATTTGGAGAAGAGGAAGAAAGCGGCCACCTCTGCTGATGCAGAGGATGAGACCTTGGGGAATCCCATTCAAGCGGTAGGCAACTTTTGCTTTCCCTGACTTAGCCATTTTGATATGTTTGTACTGACAAACTTGCATTTTCTGCTTACAGGGGCAAGCCTGCCATGCCCAAGCTCCGCGCCAACTGAAGATTTCTGCCGGTAGGGGCAAGCCACCACGTTCTTCTCCAGCCGCTGCGCCGACAACGCCCACAGTTGGCGTTCCCGTGGTTGTATGCCAGGGAACGTACACAGCTGCTGGTACCTCAGAGGCGGCTACGGAGAAGATGGCGGGCAAAAAGTCAGTTGCCGGACCTACTTTTTCCAAGACGGCTGAAGCTTCGGCTAATGATGCCGCTCGATTTATTGCCATGAAGCAAGAGATGGACGACAGATGGCGGCTGACCAAGGCGGATCGTCCTCCCATCCTGGCTCCAATCTGGCAAAGGGTTGCAAGACCCCGGCAAACGCTAAGGACCATGCGTGAAGGTACCCGCAAATGGTACGCGCACATGGATGAACTCCACGAGACCCTGCATGGACAACTTGAGGTAATGTAGCCTATAGTCCCAGCCCCCGAGCACTTTGGCGGCTGAAAAAATTTAGCCGGCAAAGTGGTCTCGTTGACTAAATAGTGCTAACCGCAACGTTGTTTTCGTGCATGCAGGCCGTTCTTGCTTCCAATCTTGAGCTGTTCCGTGCTCAAGAGAAGAAAAACAAAGAATGCCAGCAACTGCAGCAGGACGTGGAGATGAAGGACGCCCAGATTGCGAGCTTGGAAGAGGCTCGCAAAAAGGATGAAGGTGACAAAGTTTTCTTTGCCTTCTTTTCGTCCGACTTCTTTTTGCTTTTCCGACAAGTATTTTAGTCGTCTTTTTTTTATTTGTAGAATTACTAAACACTGCGCAAGATATTCTCAAGAACTCCACTGACATGCAAGCTTTGATGAACGAAGCTGCAGATCTTGCTGGTTGGTGGCAAAGCTGAAGGCGGATCATGCCAAGGAGCTGGATGAGCGGGAGCTGGCCCATGCCGCCGAGGTTAGCAAGTTGACGGGACAACTTGAAGCCATGAGCAACAACCTCGACCAGGTGAACAAGAATGCCAAAGCGCAGCAGGAACAACTGTCACAGGCAGTCCAGCTGGCTCAGGAAACACTTGAAACCATCTGGACGAGGTCAACGCCATCCACGAGCATGTCTTGGGTATGTCTCTAACCTTCATCTTTCTTTGATACTTGCACTCTTGAAATTTGAAGCTGCAGTGTGTAACTGTTTGTATTTGTGCAGTGCCGGCTAACTTGGGTGATGACATGGCTACGACGCCGCGCCTTGCCCGTATCTTGAAGTTGGCGAAATCGTCAACCAGATTGTCGGCGCAGGCAAAGCGTTTGCCGCCAAGTTCTACCCTGGGGAGGACGGCGATCCCGTCAACTTCGATGCCTGCCGGACCTGCTGGAGAAGGCGGCAACCGAACACGACAGCACGCTACGCTCAGCAGCACGAGGCGGCGCCAAGTTGGCATTGGCGATGACGGCGGCGTGGTACCCGGAGGCTGATATTCATCAAGTCACCGAGTACTTCCCCACCGAAGACGAAAACAACCAAGCCATCGTGATGCAGGACGTGCTGCGGTCTGTTCGGGCTATGCGACCCGGGTTGCCAACATGGTTGACATCCGCAAGTTCTACAAGGAACACCCGGATCCGCATGTTGCCATAGCCGATCCCTCCTTGGCGGATCCTGAAGCTGCCGTAGGCGGAGAAGGCGAAGCCGAGCACGACGCGCAGCCCCAGGATGGCGGAGCCAGCCCCAAGAATGCCGGCGTCAGCCCCCAGGATCTCTCCACCAGCTCTACCAAGGCGGCAACTCCTTGACTGTCCTCTCTGCAATGGCAGCACAAAACACTGCGTTAATCTGTTAACGCAAAAACTTTATATTTTGGGTTTGTAAATATTTGGGCCAACTTTTATGCTACACTTGGCGGTAGGCTTATTTAAGTGGCCCGCCTTAATATGTATCTCGTTGCATGTTTAGCTTTTTCATATGTTGGCGGAACCTCATCTTAGTTACTTTAGCTGAGCCAACCAGGTGCAATACCAACTAATTTAGACTCAGAGACCAAAGCCAGCATGTTGGTGCCAACGACATACTACTAGGCGACCCACACACAAACAGACAGATAAGCATATTAGGCGGTGCAAAGATTGTTTGCTTTTTTAGCCGGCAGACGGCAAATGTCAAAAAGTTTGAACCTTAGCACGGAGCAAAAACTTATTTTGTTTGGTAACTTTTATGACAACAGATATATGATTGCGAGAAAAGACAAAAGATGGCATGATCCCAAAACTGAATGAGCAAACCACAGACTTTTATTTCATAATCATATAGTACTTATTACAATGTGGAAATTGCTAAGTGTAAAAAGGACGTAGCTGCTCAATGTTCCAGGTCGCTTGGTTTCTTCATACTTGTCGTCAACCTTCCTTTTGCGCTTGCGACCTCGCTTCTTCTTGTATCCGTCTCGCGCGTCTACCAAGTAATAAGAACCATTGAGCAACACCTTACTGACCACAAAAGGTCCTTCCCAAGGCGGGGATAACTTATGCAAGCCCTTCCTGTCTTGGATTAGGCGGAGGACCAGGTCACCAACTCTAAAACTTCGTTGCCGCACTCTTCTGCTGTGATAACGCCTCAAACTTTGCTGATAGATGGCGGATCGTGCGAGAGCAACGTCTCGTTCTTCATCAAGTAGGTCAAGGCCATCCTGTCTTGCATCTTCTGCGTCTTCCTGGACGTAGGCTTGAATTCTGGGAGAATCATACATCATGTCGGTCGGCAACACTGCTTCTGCGCCATAGACTAAGAAGAAAGGAGTAAACTTGGTTGATCTGTTTGGAGTTGTGCGTAAACTCCAAAGGACAGATTGCAATTCATCCACCCAAGCCCCAGCCGCTCTGTGCAATGGTACTTCGAGACGTGGTTTGATCCTTGTAGGACTAAACCATTTGTACGCTCTACTTGACCGTTTGCCTGCGGGTGTGCTACTGAGGCAAGATCTAGGCGGATGCCATGCTTATAACAGTATTCCTCGACTTCGCCTTGCGACAAGTTAGTGCCGTTATCGGTGATAATGCTATGAGGCACCCCGAACCGAGAGATTATTCCCCACAGAAAATTTGCGGCTGTGGCGCCGTCTAGCTTTTTGATAGGCTTAGCTTCAACCCACTTGGTGAACTTGTCTACAGCCACAAGTAAATGTGTGTAGCCACCAGGCGCCGTTTTAAACGGACCAACCATGTCCAAGCCCCAGACTGCGAAAGGCCATGTGATGGGTATTGTTTTAAGCTCTGAGCCGGCATGTGTGATTGTCTGGCATAAAGTTGGCAGCCCCTGCATCTTTTGACAATGTCCTCTGCATCTTGCTTGGCTGTCAACCAGTAGAAACCTTGTCGGAAGGCTTTTGAAACAAGGGCGCGTGAGGAAGCGTGATGTCCACACGCCAGCATGTATCTCATCCAACAGTTCTCTGCCTTCTTCGGGCGAAATGCAACGTTGGTAAACACCAGTGGTGCTACGCTTGTACAATTCGCCTTTGATTATTGTGAATGCCTTGGCTCTTCTTATTATTTGCCTTTTCAAAACCTCATCATCCGGTAACTCCTGATTGATCAGGAAGTCCAAATATGGCGTCGTCCAATCCGGCTTTACCAGTAGACGGCATAGCTAGCATTGTCAACTGGTTCTGCCGATTCTGGGTCAAGGAGGTCTGCTCCTTTTATTGACGGCTTGTGTAGGTGTTCCAGGAAAACATCTTTTGGTACCTTTTTGCGTTCAGACCCCATTCTGGCAAGTGTATCTGCCGCCTCATTTTGAGCTCTTGGGATGTGGCGGACCTCGTAGCCTAGAAAACACTTGGCGAATTCGTCAACGGTAGCTCGATATGCCGCCATTGTCTCGCTCTTTGTGTCCCAAGTACCACGTATCTGTTGCGCCACCAAGTCTGAATCTCCGTAGCAGAGGACACGCTGGACGCCAAGTTCCTTGGCAATGTGTAAACCATGAAGGAGAGCTTCGTATTCAGCAACATTATTAGTTGCCTTGAAGTGAATTTGTAACACATAACTAAGCTTGTCTCCTTGAGGGTTTCTTAAAACAATGCCAGCCCCCGAGCCCTGAAGCATTTTTGATCCATCAAAGTGCATGATCCAATATGCATCTTCAGGGAGAGGTACTTCGTCCATGGCCTCCGTCCAATCTGCTACAAAGTCTGCTAAGGCTTGAGACTTAATGGCCGTTCTGGGTTTATACATGATGTCGAAGGCGGCAAGTTCGATGCCCCATTTGGCAACGCGGCCTGTTGCATCTGTATTATTGATGATATCCCCCAGAGGTGCCTTGCTCACACCGTTATTGAATGCTCCTGGAAATAGTGCCTTAACTTCCTGGCGGCGTAGAAAACACCGTAGACCAGCTTCTGGTAATGCGGATAACGCTGTTTTGAGGCGGAAAATACTTCACTGATGAAGTAAACCGGACGTTGTTCCGGCAAGTCTGAATTTTCCGTCTTGCGTTCCACAACCAGTACCACGCTAACAACCAAGTTAGTTGCCGCGATGTAAAGCAGCATTGGTTCCTGCGAACGAGGAGCTGCCAAATTGGAGCAGACGTTAACGCGTCCTTGAGTTGCTGCAAGGCGGCGTCTGCTTCGTCTGTCCACTCAAAGTTGTCGGATTTCTTCAGAAGCCGGTAGAGAGGCAGTGCCTTCTCACCAAGACGGCTAATGAAACGACTGACGGCAGCCGCCGAGCCGGCAAGTCGCTGCACGTCCTTCAGGTCCTTGGGCCTGGATATGTTGAGGATCGCTTTGATTTTTTCTGGATTTACTTCTATCCTCGTTCGGAAACGATAAAGCCAAGCAATTTGCCGGCAGGAACCCCGAAGACGCATTTTTTCGGGTTGAGCTTCATCCTATATACCCGGAGGCTATCAAAGGTTTCTCTCAAATCGTCAAGCAAATCTGCCTTCTTTCTTGACATGACGGCAATGTCGTCAACATAGACGTGAACATTGCGGCCAATTTGCTCGTGAAGGCATCTTTGCATACACCGCTGATACGTTGCGCCGGCATTTTTTAGACCGAAGGGCATCGTGATGTAGCAGAAGGTCCCGTAGGGCGTAGTGAACGCTGTTTTGATTTGGTCGGATTCTCGCATTTTGATTTGGTGGTACCCGGAGTACGCATCCAAAAAGCACAGCAGCTCGGAGCCGGCTGTGGAGTCTATGACCTGATCTATACGAGGTAAAGCAAAGTGGTCCTTAGGACAGCACTTGTTCAAACCGGTATAATCAATGCACATTCTCATTTCCTTATTAGGTTTTGGAACCATTACAGGATTTGCCAACCAATCAGTGTGTACTACCTCCCTAATGAACTTGGCTTCTTGCAACTTGATGATCTCCTTCCCTATTGCTGTCCGCTTCTTCTCACCGTAGCGCCTTATTCCTTGCTTCACTGGTTTGGCTCCTTCGTAGACGTTAAGAGAGTGCTCGGCAAGTTCCCTCGGGACACCTGGCATGTCGGCTGATGACCATGCAAAGATGTCCTGATTCTCACGGAGGAACCTGACGAGCGCGCTTTCCTATTTGTCGTCCAGCCTGCCCCTATGGTGACTTGCTTGGAGCTGTCACCTGGGACCAGATCCGCCTTCTTTGTGTCTTCGGACGCCTTGAAAGTGTTCTTTTGCTCAGCGGTCTTTACATGCTCCGGCAACTGCGACGTATCAAGCTCCTTTTTCAACATGGCTAACTCCTCTGCGTGGAGGACTGCCTCAGCGAAGGCGGCGTTGCCACGCTCGCACTCCTTTGCTTTCTTGAAGTTGCCATTGACGGTGATTGTACCGTTGGGTCCCGGCATCTTCAGCTTGCTGTAGATGTAACACGGCCGAGCCATGAACTTGGCGAAAGCTGGCCGTCCAAAGATGGCGTGGTAGGCACTTTGAAGGGGACTACTTCGAACCTGAGATACTCCGAGCGGTAGTTTGTCTCAGCAAAAGTAACCTCCAATTTGATGCTTCCCATTGACTTGGCTTGCTTTCCCGGAACGATGCCATGAAACTTGACTTTGCTGTAGTCAAGCTGGCTTTCCGACAAGTTCATGCGCTTCAGTGTGTCCGCGTAGATGATGTTGAGGCTGCTGCCGCCATCCATCAACACCTTGGTGAGTCTGAAGTTATCGACAATTGGGTCGACGACAAGGGCGTATTTGCCGGGGTGAGGTACGTGATCTGGGTGATCATCTCTATCCCAAGTTATTGGCTCCTCTGACCAGTCTAGATACTGGGGAACATCTGGTACTGTGGCGTTTAGCTCGCGCATCTCCGCCTTTTCTTCTTTGCCGAAGGAGTGCCCAAGAAGCACACCAATTGGCCATGTACCTTGGGTATTTCTTTCTTTGCGCACCAGCTTGGGTTCCTCATCCTCGGACATGGAAACTGCCCCATCATCATCTTCCTTCTTTGTCTTCTCAGCCTTTTTGCTCTTTTTTGACTTCCAGCCAACCTCGGGGTCCTTCTTGAAGTCCTCCATGAACCGGCATTCCCCTAATGTGTGGTTAACTTTGCCTAAGGACGCGTGGATTGGGCAGGGCAAGGCTTTTGCCTGATCGTATGTCAGGCGTTGCTTGCTGGAGCCGCCATCTTTACCCTTTCCTTTCCACTTGCGGTTGCCGCCTTTGCCTTCGAAGGCGGCGGCGACCTCGTTTGACGGTCCGGCTTTGTCATCCTGGGGAGCCTTGCGTTTGTGACTTGCTCGCCTGCTTGGCGCCATGTCATGTGCGCCATCTCCATCGCGTGCATCATCATCCGCCTGTGCGTACATGGCTGCTACTTCGAGCATGACTCCGAGATCCTTGACTTGCATGCGTACGAGCTTATGTCTGAGACTTGAGCCCTTCAGGAGGCCTGTGGTGAAGGCATGGATTGCTTGATTGTCGTCTACGTTCTCGCAGCTTGCCTTTGTTTGAATCCACCTTGCCAAGAAGCTTGTAGCTGTTTCATCTGGCTTTTGCACGCAACGAACCAAATCTGTGTATGTATTGGGTCGCTTGTACGTGCCTTGGAAGTGCTGTGTGAACACCTTTTCCATGTCATGCCAACTATGAATGCTTTTCTCCGGCAAGTTTTCGATCCAGCTTCGGGCTGTCCCCTCCAGCATGAGGGGAAGGAAGCGTGCGGCGACGAGGCCATTGCCTCCGGCAATTTCAACTGCCAGCGCGTAGTCCGACAACCATGAGTTTGGCTTGTCCGCTCCATTGTACCTTTGATGAGTTTTTGACACTGATGTCATGTCTCGGGTACTTGACGTTGCGGATGGCTGGGCCAAAGCACTCAGGTCCTAGATAGGCATCTGCTTTCCAGCCTTGATGTCATTGAGACGATGTCGCGCGTCTTGCGGACTGAGCTGCTTGCCAGATCTATCGGCGTTAGGCTCGTCCTGCGCTGCCCGGCTGTGCCTAGGCTCGTTGTTGTGTCCCCGGCTTCCGCCTTCGTGCCTGGGCACTGGTGGTGGGGACTGTGTGCGGTCCCTGCTTCTTCTTGGCGGCGGGGCGTTGTCACGATTGCCGCCACTCCTTGGCGGCTGCTTGCTGCCCCTGCTTCCGCCTTCATCCCGCCTAGGCGGAGGGGTGAGGCCTTGCGCCTGTTGCCGGTTCTGGACGCCTCGTCACGCTGCCTTTTGGGAGGTGGTGACTTGCGCGGGTCCTTTCCTTGTCCTTCCCTTTTCCGTGGCTACTGGAGCCGGACGGATCTTCGGGTTGCCACCGGCCGCAGCTTTGCAAGCGTTGGATTTGATTCCAACTTTCCTCCCCTTGCGTCCGCCATGTCGGCGCGAGAATCAGCACGGGCCTGCTGCTCTAGAGCTTTGTGAGCAAGGATCGATGCGTAGTAAATCTTCTCGTCCTTGTCATAGTCATCATTGTTGAGGATGTCTAAGGCGGCTGCAGTGTTGAGGACAGGGGTGCGAGGATGACGTCCCCGTTCTTGTCCTTACGCTGCGGCGCTGTAGCCCACTCGAAACCAAGCTTTTGGGCAGGGGATTTGAAGTTGTCATGATCCCTGCCTTTCTTGCTTTTCTTCTCCCACAGGTCCTGCCGGCTTGGGCAATGGGTGGTGGTGAAAAGATTGCGCTTGGGGTCACACTTGGCGGTTATCTTGGCGTTTTCCTCCTTGGCTTCGTCGAGGAGGCTCTGGACCTCTGCTTGCTTGCTTTTGAGGTACTCAGTTTGCTCCACCAAGGTGTTTCGAAGTTTCTCCAAATCAGCCGGGTTGGTTTTGTCGTCACCGGCGTGTGCAGAACTTCCGCCAGGGCCGCCATGTTCCCTATCTTGCTGGGCTCGCCTTCTCAGAATCCTCTTCTTCGGAGCCCCAGGAGGCTCTGGAAACAGTGGATCGGTTGCCGGGGTCCCCAGGTTGGCGGCGTCAGTTGCCGCCGCCTGCTCTGAGGCTGCACCGGTGACATCCGCCACAAAAACCTGCTGCATGTTGACGGAGGAGCCCGTAGCCGCCTCAGAAGGCGGAGGATCAGGTGTAACAAAACACTGCTTGACCCGTTGCTCAAACATGCTGGCAGAATCTTCTTCGGAATCAGAATCTACGTTGACGTGAACGGTAGATCTGGATCCGGCATCCGACATCGCATCATCCTGGAGCGCAGGAAGAATAGATTCGGGATCTTGACTGTTGGGCTGGGAGTCTGATCCCAGTCCCGTCATGCCGACAAAGTGTAGATCTGAATCTGCGGACTCCTCAGGGAGGCAAACTCAGATCCGTCTTGATTGTAGGGCGGGTGGGATGGCGAATAAATTCGCGGCAACCCATACGCCTCAGAAGTGTAGCCGATGAACACATCGACGCCGCCAAACGGCACAACTCCGCATCCGACAATGTAGTCGTCTGCGGGGATGTAGGACTCGTCGCAGCTGATGTAGTGGTTGTCGCCATAGCGAACAGCGCGGCCGACGGCGATTGTTTCGCCGATGCCGCCAAGGGTTCCCGCCTGGAACGTGACGCCTGACGCCTTAGGCCCCACGGTGGGCGCCAACTGTCGTCGTATCGGCATCTTGGATAGGAGACGGGGTCCTGCTAGCCGAGGGTGAACGTAGGGCAAGAAGGTGGACGTCGTCGAGGTCGGGATTGTACACGGCAGTTTACCCAGCTTCAGGCTCCACGGCGGTGGCGGAGCCCTACGTGCTGCTATAACTCACTATAAGGCAATAGCCGAAGTACAGGTTACAATGAGTTGGTTGTATGTTGATTGGATTGGTTGCCCTAAAGGCGTCCCGAGGTCCAGCTTATATAGGCGGCTGGACCTAGGGTTACAAGGAGATTACGTATCCGGCAAGCATACAGAGTCCTAAACCTAGCCGGCAAGTCTGCCGCCTTCCGTCTTGGTCTTGGTGGCTTCGTGGGCTTCAGTCTTGGGCCTCCTCCTTGCCGGCATCCGCCTTCCTTGGTCGTCAGCTATCTGGGCCGCCCGGCAGGCAAAGCCTTCACCACCACTGCGGGCCACCCTGGACTAGCCGGATTGATCCATGCTGGTGATACCCCTAGTAGGTATATCCCCAACAACGAGCATGTAGCGGGGAGCCCGTCGCCGAGCGCCCATCGAGGGAAGCCGCCGCCGCTGCTGAGCACATAGCAGGAAAGCTGTCGCCGACGAACACGGAGCGTGGAGGCCGCCACGGAAGAGCGCGAGGAGGAGGCCGCTGCCGCCAAGCGCGAGGCGACCGCCGTTGCTGAAGGGCGCGAGGAGAAGGCCGCTGCCGGCAAGCAATAGGAGGAGGCAGCTGCCGGCAAGCGCAAGGCGGCCGCCGCGGAAGAGCACGAGGAGGCCGCTGCCGGCAAGCGCGAGGCGGCCGCCGCCAGCAAGCGCCAAGAGGCCGACGTCGACGAGCAGAGGGATACCAATGCTTGATGGCGAGTCCGACGGCCGGCGCGATGTTTGCTTGAATTTTTCCAGATTAACCATTCACAGTGACGAGATTAACCTAATAGTTGTGACTAATGAATCTGATAGTTGTGACTAATTAATTTGGTAGCTGCTATTATTTTGTATAACATGTTAATAGTGACTGGTTGCCATGCTTGAAAAACCTGATTATTGGTGAATCGACTAACTAACCTTATAGTTCGACTAATTAATCTGATAATTGTGAGTAATTAACCTGCTAGTTGTTACTAATTAATTTGGTAGCTGTTGCTTTTGAAGAACCTGGTAATTTTGACCGGTAACACTGCTTGGATAACCTGTCAACTGGGACTAATTAATCTGATAGTTGTGACTAATTAACCTAGTAGTTGTTATAGTAATCTGCTCTCTGTTGTTTTTCGAATAACTTGATAATTTTGAATGGTAGCCACTTCTTTGGATAACATGATAAATGTGACTAATTAACCTGATAGTTGTGACTAATTAATCTGGTAATTTTGACTGGTAGCTACAGTTAGGATAACCCAAAAGCTGTCACTATTTTAACCTTGTAGGTATTGTGGGGATAATCTCATGATTGTGACTAACTAATCTGATAGCTTGGTTGATCTGGTAATTACGTTAGGTTAATTTGGTATCGGAAAACTATACGGTAAGTAAGAAATATTGAAACCGATAATGTAATAGTAACTAAGTTGTGCATAATCATCCTTATTGTTTAATCTGGTGATTAAGTAGTGCATATCTGGTAAGAATTTGACTGTAATCTGATATTCACTGGAAAAAAATGTTATCGAAATATACCGATATGATATTTAGTTTCGAAGATCTCGACGAGAGAAAGCTAACGGTGAAAACGGATCATCAATCGAGCGAACGGTTGAAGAGATAAATCTTTTCAAAGTTCAAATTGAAAATCAGCTATCTACTTCCACGCTGGCACGCTGGCAGCCTCGCACGAGCGAGCGTGCACCTAGGCGGAACGAGATCCTCTGACGTACACTTATCTACTGCAGAGGGACATAAATGATTTTCGTTCGTTCATTTGGCATCCGACGGCAGCAGTCCGAAGCAGAGCAAACGCACGGAAACGCTCCAGTTTAGAAAAAAGAAGCCTCGCCGTCGCCGTCACTCGCCATTGCCGTCCGCTCGCCGGCAGGCACAACTCCTCCTGCGTGGCCTGCGCAACCACCGCCTCCGTGGCCTCCGTCCCCGCCGTGGCCTCCGTCGCCGCCGCGGCAGTGCCCGCCTTAGTGCCTTGGAAGTTCACCGCTTCGGCGCCACGGCAGCTTCGTCGTCCTGGTCGCCGCGCTCGACCTCTGCGCTGTAGCTGTCCTTGCGCACGCCGGTCACGTCCTTCAAGAGGATGAGAAGGAGTATGTGTCCTTCTCCTCATACCGTACCTGTCGTGGCCTCCGTCGCCGCAACCGCCGCGGTGCCTGCCTTGGATGTTCGCCGCCGCGGAAGCTCCGTCGTCCTGGTGGCCGTGCTCGGTCACGTCCTCCAAGAGGAGAAGGAGTCCGTGTCCTCCGGGTCGCCGCGCTCGGTCGCATCCTCCAAGAGGAGAAGAAGGAGTCAGTGTCCTCCTGATCGCCGGCTCGCCGCGCTCATCCTCTGTGTTGCCGCCGCCGTTTAGCAGGCTGGAGCGCTGTTTTCCCTTTTCCACTTTTTTGGGCTGACTATTCCCGTGCGTTTCCTCTGCTTCGTCGTTGGATGCTAAACGGACGAACGAAAATGATTTACGTCCTCTGCAATAGAGAGGTGTACGTCAGAGGATCTCGTTCCACCTAGGCCGCCGCTCGGATCGATCAAAGAGCGACGCCGCCCCGTAGTCCTCTCCTTCTATCTCAGCCCCAATTGGCAGGTCCTCAAAACTGACGTTTCTTACGCTCAAATAACTCGCACCTGATTAATTAACCGTCTCCACGCGTCACCCAACCACGAGTGTGCTGCCGGCCGTTGCCGGCCGGTGGCCGAGTCCATTCTCCTCTCCCGCCATAATTTAAATCCCACGTGGCCATTTCGGCTTATCACCACCTGCTTCCGCAGTCCAAGATTGTCGAAACAAACAATCCCCATCGCCGAGTGGCCTGCTCACCGCGGGGGGCACGGCACGGCACGCGAGGGAGCTTCGAAGACATGGCGGGGCCTACGCCGTCGTACTCCGCTGTCGTGGCGCACGCATCCGCTTTCCTCGGGGAGCTCATCGCCGACCCGCTCCTCCGGCGCCACCTCCTCTCGGCTGCGGCCGTCGCTGACGGCGGCGGCGGGCAGCACACGGCCGCCACGCTCCAGGCGCTCTCCCTCATGTCGGACGCTCTCGACACGGCCCAGTCCGCCTCGCCGTCGCCGTCCTCGCTCCGCACCGCCGAGCGCCTGTTGCAGTCACTCCCGGTGGCCACCCCGCTCTCCTGCCTCCTCTCGGCGCTCGCTTCCGCCGCAAGACGTCGCGGCGGGGCGCCATCCGCCGCCTCCGCGGTGCTCGACCTCTTCGTCCTCGACCCCGCCCTCGCGCGCCACGAGCTCGCGCCGGGGCCTTCGAGGCGCTCTTCGCGCCGCGCCTCCTCCCCGTCATGCGACACTTTGCCACGCGCCGCGCGTCGGCCGCCGCCGCCGTGGCCTCCGCGGCGCAGGCCGACGAGGATAGCAGGTCCGACGAGACGGCCGCGCTGTCGGCAATGCGGGTGCTGTCGCTGATGAGCGGCGCCCAGGCGCAGGAGATGAGGGGGCTGGAGCGCGAGTACGAGATGGTGCTCGACGTCAACTGCAAAGTCTACGCGCTGTACCTAAAGAATATCCTCGAGGCCGGCGAGGCGGCACAGATGTCGCCGCCTCCTCCTCCTCCAGAGCTCGTGTTCACGGTCGGACACGGCGACCAGGGCGCCGGCGACGAGGAGGCCTCGACGGACGCCGACGAGGGGGCTGTCAGTTCGCAGAATGGCGTACGAAACAATGTAATTCTATATGCACACAATACGTTCTTTCACATCCATTTCAGCGTGCTCAACGGGAGTCATAGCGATTTCCCCTGAATTTTGCAGCCGATGTGGGCGGAGGCGGAGGGCGACCTGTACCCTCGGCATAGGAGCGTCAAGGGACGGAGGGAGCTGATGAGGCCACCGAGCCTGTACCCGCAGCGCGTGTCGCCGCACCTCATAGTGCAGCAGCAAAGGCAGTCGCCACAGGTCGGCAGATGGAGCCCTGCCCTGCGTCTAGACTCCGAGAAGAGCACTCGCCGGCGGCGCCTTCGGACGACAGCACGGAGGATTCTTCCTCCGAGCTCTACACCGGCAAGCAGGTTCTGCTATATCTGAACTTTCTTTTGACCTTTTTTTCTGAACAACTGAACGCGCCGAAGGCGCCACATTATAATTCAGCTCAAGTGCATAGCACAGCGTTTATTAGTACAAAGTACTGAAACTGAACAGATTGCAAAACCGAAATTACAGGACAAGATGTCGCTCTATGAGCTGAACAATTGCAACTATGGATAGGTTGTCTTTCTCTTTGACCTTGACGCGGCCTGAAACGAAAGAAGTTAAGCTGGTGTTTAAGTCGATCATCAATACAGAATCCGAGTGCTAAAAATGATTAATTTGGATGCCGGCCCAGCACATCTTTCTAAAGTCCAAACAAATGTACAGAAAAGAAGGAATTGGGCGGACACGCCGTTTTGGTTCATAAAGCAGATGCTCCCACATTGAGAAAAGCGCATTTAAATCAAATTTGTAGCAAGTAAAAAATTCAAAAAGTTTGGGTGTTCATGACCACATTCTATGTGAGCTTGTAATGTTTTGTGAAAAAAAAATTACTTTGTTGTGGCCTGTGAAAAAAATAAATCAGGTGAAATGCAAAAATAAACCTTTTTACGAAACATTGGATGCATACATAGAATAGGGAGATGAACAACTATATTATTTTCTGATTATTTTTTACATTTTGAAATGCGTTCTTCTAGGTGAGATCATCCAATGAGACGAAATGTATTTTTGGAATTTGCTCCATGTAGCATTGTGTGAGAATCCTCTTTATATCATCACGAAGAATAAAGAGCCCGCTGGATATGAGAGAATTGACTGGAAATAGTTTTAAGTGATACTTTGTTTTTTCTTATATAAGGTGTAATACTCTTTTACCAAAATTAGTGCATATTAATTTTAGTCAAGATCAAACTTTAATAAGTTTAACTAAGTATCTAAGGAAGTCTCAAAATCTGCAGCATTAAATTAGTATTAATAGAATCTTTGTGAAATATACTTTTTTTCATATGTATCAGGCATCATCGTAGATGTAGATACATTTTTATACATAGTTGGTACAACTTTAAGAAGCTAGGCTAAGATGCACTATAATTGGCAAATAGGGAGTATTCCCTCCGTCCACAAGTACATGACGTCCTAGTTTTGCATAATTCACCTTTGACCATTAATTTGAGTAATAATTCATAAGAATAAGTCATAAATATTATACTCCCTCCGGTCCGAAAAAAGCGTCGGACGCTGTACGTACGATTTGTGCACTCCATGCTATTTTCTTCCGCCTCTTTTAACGGACCGGAGGTAGTACCATTTTAAATTTCATTTAGATATGAATTCATCATTATAATTTTTCCTAAAAGTTTGGTCAACCATACCCAAGTTTGGTATTGTAAATGTTAAATAATTTTCTAAAAGTTTGGTCAAAGATAGTCGAGTTTGATTTTCTGAAATACTAGCACACCTTATAAGAAGGAATGGAGTGAGCATGACGTAAGGTGCTAAAATGCTTACCGCTTAGCCGCAAACTAAGCTAGTGTAAATTCTTTTGTGACAATTCCACTTGCCATTGTTATTTGTTATAAGTTTGATCATTGAGTTAGTTATTTTTTATCTAGCATGAATACTATATTAGCTTAGTTTGGGTCTAACCAAGGAGGTGCAATGTTTTAGGTCAAAAAAAGGTGCTAACCAGGGATTAGAACCCTCTTTTCCATGCAACCTACTCTCGGTAATGGTAATGTTGAACAACATATCATTTACATCGTTAAAGAGATATACAGAGGTTTAAACATTTGTAAACCTAAAGTTACACAAATAATTATGTGCTGTTCTAATGGAGATATCCACAATTGTATGGTGACATTTTCTGATCCTAAAGTTGCAACATTTTTTGTTAAGTAGTAATCAGCATTCAAAATCAATGATATAGATATATAAGAATTTTGAGCAGACCTAGAAATGGCCCATTGTAGATTAGGGGCGATTTAGGGTGAGTGTGCTCTGTGGGAGTTGACCACGTGCGTGTGGTTGTGTATTCTTTATGTGATAGAAAAAAATACACACAATTAGAGCCTCTTTTATTGACATGATTTTCATTGGAATCTAGGAGGATTGTAATCGTTAGGATTTTTTTATGGTGATGCTTTTATCCATACAATTAAAATTGAAGTCTACATTAAGGATTCCTTTGAACTACGTTTCATACAAGATTTTGTATCCACCCGAACTTCTTGGAAATAAGACTTTGTTTTTGTATGACAAAATCAAACAAACCGAACTCACATAAGATTCAAATAGGCATGATAATGCATTCTTGCATTTTTACTATTCCTCCATTTTTAGAATCATGCGAAATTAAATTCCACTTTGTTCACATAAATTTCCTAGATTTTTACTATTCCTACATTTTTGGAGGATTGCATTTTACAAGAATTTTTTGGTACGATTTCAATCAATAAGTATTTTTTCAGCTGTCTAGCTATTTTGTATGTAAGATAATAGAAAATATTATCTTAAGTTGAACCTCATGAAATATTTCATTACTTTCTATTACAAAAATTGCACACACACCCTCTGAAAATCCTATCTTTTCCTCCAAACCAACCAATTGACACATGTATTCCAATTCCAATAGTAAGTATTGTACATGTGATGACATCTCATTTTTTTTCTATTCGTGTAAAGCATATAGGTCCGAAAAGAGTTTAATTTTAGAGACGCCCGCGTGCAAATTTGGGTGACTGATATTTTCAGTTATTATAAATAGCCCTTTCAAAATATGAAATCGAACATTTTGAATTTCTGAAAACCCCACCTAAAAAGGGAGCCTACTGTTACAACTGGTTTCTGCTCGGCTGCATGTCTGAAGACAATCCTTGTTTGCTTCTCCGGCTGATCAGCCATTTCTGGTTACCTGACGGCTATTCGACGAGAAACCACATCCTTCCAACTAAAACTGAGTTTCCAATGCTGCTTCTTTGTCTAATAGGAAAAGCAGGAGGCGTCACCCCAGTCCAAGCCACGCCGAGTGCAGCCACGCGGCGACGACGGCGCCGGCTGGCCCCGTCTCTCTCCGGAGCCCTCGAGGTAAGGCGCTTCCAACACAGCATTCTCCAGCCTTGCACCGGTGTTACCGAGACATGCTCTGATCGCGCCCCGTACGTGTCATACATACAGCTCCCCGATCGGCTGCTACGCCGACCTGTCGCGGCAGCAGGAGCAACAGGCGGCGTCGACGCCCAAGGACTTCGTGTGCCCGATCACGAGCCAGGTGTTCGACGACCCCGTCACGCTCGAGACCGGCCAGACGTACGAGCGCCGCGCCATCCAGGAGTGGCTCGACCGCGGCAACGCCACCTGCCCCATCACCCGCCAGCACCTCCACGTCGGCAGCCTCCCCAAGACAAACTACGTCCTCAAGCGCCTCATCGCCGGCTGGCTCGAGCAGAACGCGCCCGCCACGCCGGCGCCTCCCATTACTCCCGCCACGCCGGCCACGCCCGCGTTGGCGAGGACGCCTTCGACGAGGATGGAAGGCCTGGCCCTTCCGTTCAGCAAGATGAACTCGCCGTCCCCGGACACCACGGGCAGCCAGGCGAGCGCGCCGTCGCCGACGAGCGTCATCGTGCAGGCCTCCGTGGAGAGCGCCGTTGGCGAGCTCCGCGCCGCTGTGTCCTGTCTCTGCACTTCGGAGGAGCTGGCCGAGTCAGAGAAGTCCGTGCTCAGGATCGAGCGGCTCTGGCGCGAGGCCGGCGCCGCGGAGCACGCCTTCTTCTCCGCGCTGGCCAAGCCCGCCGTGATCAACGGCTTCGTGGAGATCCTCTTCAACTCCGTCAGCGCGCAGGTGCTGCAGGTGGCCGTCTTCCTCCTCGCCGAGCTCGCCTCCCGTGACGACGGCGTCGTGCAGACGCTGACACGGGTGGACACCGACGTGGACTGCCTTGTTGCCCTGTTCAAGAAAGGGCTCGTCGGGGCCGTCGTTCTCATGTACCTCCTCAGTCCTTCCGTGGAGCAGCTCGTCGAGATGGACATGGCTGAGGCGCTGGTGGCCGCCATCCGGCGAGCCGACGAGGCGGACGCACTCAACATGTGCGTCAAGCCCAAGGCCGCGTCGGTGATCCTCATGAGCCAGATTCTGTCGGAGGCAGGCGTCAGCCGGGACAGCACGCCGCCGGTGCCCAGGTCGGCGCTGGTATCAGAGAGGTTCGTGAGGAGCACGGCTCTGGTCTTGGAGGCCGAGCAGGTCGAGGTAAGGGTCGCCGCCATGAGGATCCTGCTGCGGTGCATCGCGGAGGACGGCCACTGTCGGAGCAGCATCGTCGAGAAGCTGGCGCTGGGCGCCGTCCTCGATGCCTTCCACGTCGTCGGTGACGCCGACAAGTTTGACATCGTGCGGTTCCTCTCTGAACTTCTGAAGCTGAAAAAGTAATCTCAACGAAATCAATCAACTAATTCCGCATTCTGTCCAACCATATGTGATCCAAGTGCTAACTTCTTCGTCTTCAGGCGATCGGCAGCAGAGCGTATTCTTCGGGCGATAAAGGAGGGGGGCTCCTTCAGCATGATGCACACGCTCCTCGTGTATCTGCAGTCCACCACGCCGGAACAGAGCCCCGTCGTCGCTGGGCTTCTTCTTCAGCTCGATCTCTTGGTAAACACAGTCGAATGTTATGCAGCATTTCTTCAGTCAGTTTACAGTAAAATTCGTTACTGACGAGCAATCCGTGTGCTTGATTATCTGCTTGGCAGGTGGAGCCGAGGAAGATAAGCATGTACCGCGAGGAGGCGATGGACAGCCTCGTGCAGTGCCTCAAGAACTCGGACTTCCCGAGGAGCCAGCTCCTCGCCGCCGAGACTATCATGAACCTGCCCGGGAAATTCTCATCGTCGGGGCGGCCGCTCGCACGGTCGACCCTGCTGAAGCTCGCCAGGGTGAAGGAGCGATACCGACAACCGCAGTCGCAGGAGCTGAGCGTCGTTCGCGGCGACATAGGCGGCGGCGAGGACGACGCGGCCGGGGAAGACAAGGCGGCGTGGGAGTGGGAGAGGAAGACGGCGTACGCGGTCGTGAGTCACGAGTTCGGCCTGGCGCTGGAGGCCCTGTCCGAGTGCCTCGAGAGCAAGAACGCGGAGCTGTTCGCGGCGAGCCTGGTGTGCGCCGTCTGGCTCGTCCACATGCTCTCCCTCCTCCCCGACACCGGCGTGCTCGGCGCCGCAAGGGTCTGCCTGCTCCGGCAGCTCGTGCTCGTCCTCAGGTCCGCCAAGCACGGCAGCGACAGGGCCCTCGCCATGGTGGCGCTCAGGAGCTTCATGAACGACCGCGGTTGGTTAATTATTTGTTGATCATGCATCATCGAATGGATCTCGCAAGGAGTTGTAAAAGAAGTTCTTGTCTCATTATTTGTGGCGTGTTTTCAGAGGGAATGCACGACATCGCGACGTACATCAAGGACGTCCTCAGGACCTTGAGAGAGCTGAAGAAATCGTCCGGCCTCGCGTTCGAGATGCTGAAGCTGCTGTCAGACGGCCAGGAGTCTAGCATCGTAATGCTCAGCTTAGCACCATGTCCAAATTTCACAGAAAAAATATCTTTGCTGAAGAATGTTTTTCTCGTTCGTGTTGCAGGACATGTGGAACCACAAGGAGATTAATCAAGCCGACTGCAGCTCAAACGGTGAGGTCACGTCGATTGTTTACTTCAAGAACTACATCTTCTCCGGCCACTCTGACGGGACGCTGAAGGTTGGTCTTTCAAAATTAAAGAAATATGGAATGAACAAAGGAATTTCAGTTTCTGAAGTCAGATTTTTTTTTTTGAATATTCAGGTGTGGGAGGGAAGTGAGAACATCCTTCGGCTCGTCCAGGAATCCCAGGAGCACACGAAAGCAATCACCAGCTTGTCAATCTTGCCCTCTGAGGAGAAGCTGTACAGCGGATCAATGGACAGAACAATACGGGTACAGACCACACGATATGTTCGCAGGATCAGGGAAAATGACACAGTCAGAATAAAACCTGATAGTGTACCTACATGATCGAGCAGGTGTGGCAGTTCCGGGACGGCCTCCGGTGCGCGGAGGTCCACGACACGAGGGACCCCGTGCAGAACCTGGCCGTGGCCACCGCCATGGCGTGCTTCGTGCCGCAGGGCGCCGGCGTGAAGGCGCTGAGCTGGAACGGCGGCAGCCCCAAGGTGGTAAACCCGGGCAAGTCCGTGCGGTCCATGGCGCTCGTGCACGGCAAGCTCTTCTGCGGCTGCAATGACGGCAGCATACAGGAGATCGACCTGGCCAGCGGGACGCTGGGCGTCATCCAGGCCGGGAACAAGAGGATCCTCGGCAAGGCCAACCCGGTGTACTGCCTGCAGGTCCACGACGGGCTGCTCTACACCGGCAGCACTCCGCTCGACGGCGCGTCGGTCAAGGTTCATGCTCTGCCCCAACTGATGCGCCTCGACTGTTCCGTGAACTCGATCGCTCTCAGTTTCTCACTGCAATTTCTCTTGCATATCTGCTGCTGTAATGCAGATATGGAACAGCACGAACTACAACTTGGTCGGGTCGATACCGTCGCCGGCAGAAGTGCGGTCGCTGGTGGTGAGCGCGGACCTGGTGTACCTGGGATCGAGGAACGGCGCAGTGGAGATCTGGTCCAGGGACAAGCTCACCAAGATCGGAGCGCTCCAGGCAGGTGGCCCCGGCTGCAGGGTCCAGTGCATGGCGGTGGACGCCGACGGGGACGTTCTCGTCGTCGGGACATCTGACGGCAGAATTCAGGCTTGGGGACTGACTTGAGCAGAAGCAGATTACTGGGTGCAGAGTGCAGAGTCAGAGATAAAGGAATAATTGGTCTTCCTTTGTGCAAGAATGGATAATAAACTGGTGATACACAGATGACATACTTGTAATTGTAATTGTAAATGTGTAATTTTATTATTATTCGTTGGCACGTGTTTGCAAGGAATGCAAAGGTACATATTTACTACACGCAACGTTTGAATCCATCCTGATGACTTCGTTAACGACACACCACATTTTTCTGGAAAAGGGGATATCCCGCTTCTACGTCGAACTATCCATATATCACTTTTGTGAGTTGCAACCCATGTGTCACTGAAAAAAAGGTTGCAATCCACTTAAGACTCAAAATGTCAATCGTAACTCATTTGCAACTCACATATTACACGAATAATATGTAGGGATAAGCCAACTATTAATGTTTATATTTTTGTTATCGATGGAAAGATAAACACCAAAGAGTGATCGGAAGATGGAGAGTGAAATATATAGTAGTAGGTAACTTCAAATTTTTGGACAATGAGCTAGTAACCATAATGTAGCGGGTTATTTACTTTATCATATAATATTTTTCAATTAAGTCTATTAACTTTGTAGCAAGATATAAATATTGTCACAATTAATCAATATATACTGAGTAAACTAAAATAATTTTTATTGCACAAATATCTAACTAAGAATTAACTAAACTAGTATTTGGATAGTGCATTTAAGCTACATGCTTTCTCTAATGTTTTTTAAACATTTTCCAAATATACTATCAATATAGTAAATTTACAAAAACATAAACAGAGCAATATACAAATCTAGCTGCTCAAATGCGTGGGTCAAACTGGTAGTTGTACATGAAAACAAGATTTTTTTAAAGCAAGTAGTACTCTGATTTTTGGCAAACGTGAGTCTACGGCATTCTTGTTCAGCTAGAATTACCTACTGTTCATCTCCTAGTCGGATTGCATCAAGGCCATAACTACAACATAATTCTATGTGTACAATCTTTAGAGTGACCTCGGACCAGTTTTCTTAAACCCTTAATTAGTTTTTCAAGAGATTTGTACAACTCTATGTAACCACAAAGCTCTATGTTGCCACCTTGCATAACCCTGTGGGTACAGCTTGGATCAAAGAGAATCATGCATGCATTGCCCAAAACCCTCCAAAGATGAGGTGTCTTGGGGGGGGGGGGGGGGGGGGGGGGGGGGGGGGGACTTGTCCCCCTCTCCCCAATTGAAGAGCCACTAGGTGTGATTTAGTTAATACTTTCCTCCCCTTTTATATCCAGATGTTTCTCACTCGCATGGTGACAAAGGGGACGTCCTCGTTGCCGGGGCGTCTCATGGCAGAATTCAGGTATGATTCGTGGTCGCCTTTGCAAATACATGCGATCTAACAACGGATTGTGATATCTATAGATCTGGCAGAAACCCTTACGGTCATGCACTTAAGTCGGGAGTTCTTTCTGTTGCACGAGCTTGGGGACTCACTTGAGCAGGAGCAGATTATTGGGTGCAGACTACATAGTCGGAGATGAATGAATAATTGGTCTCCGTTTGTGCAAGAATGGAGAATAAACTGGTGATACAAATATGACATATTTGTAATTGTAAATGTCTAATTTTATTAGTATTATTTTTTGGCACGTTTTTGCCTGGAATTCAAAGGTACATATATTACTACACATAACGTTTGTTTCCATGTTGATGACTTGTTAAGTACATAGCACTTTTTTCTTTCAAAAGGGGATATCCCGCGCTTCTGCATCGAGCGAAGTACATATACAAGGTTAAAATCCACAGTGATACATAGTGAATATACAAATCAACCAAAGTAATAAAAATATTGTAGAACGGGCTAGTTAAAAAACCGTTTGGCCCCCACGTCGACCCGCTCGGGCGACATGGGTGGCGACCGGGGGAATTTATTATAGCCACCTCATCTCGCGTGCCTTTGATCATAGGCCCCATTGTTTGTCTGCCTCGATTAGATGCCCCCACTTCGTCTATACTATGACGATGACCTTTTTCGGGTTGGATGTAGCGTCCGGCCGCCAAGTCTTGGTTGGGGTTGAGCAGAAACAAAGGGATGAGAACGAATGGGGACGTGCAAGCTAATCATGAACTCATGATGCCTACAAGTCCAAATGTTGTTGTAGCTAGTTTCAAAGTAAGAGTTTGTTGAACCACACGGAGCTGAAGGAAATGGTCTCAGGTCTTTCCTTTGGTTATTCAAACATTGTACAAGTTTATCTGATCCAAAGCAAGCAAGTGTGTGGAAAAAGCGTTGTTTGTGTTGAGAGTGCTTATCGGAAAATGAGAGCAATGTGAATAGTGACAGAGCAAGCAAATGGTGATGGTTATGAAAACTGCAATAAGGCTAAGGGCGTTCTATGGAAGCGTTGGTTCCACCCTAGTATGTTCTCATGAGCGAAGATAGTTCATAACGTTTAATATCACATTATTCATATAGAACCGGAGTCCCTTATAAAGACATGCCCTGAATCTATGAGGCATACATGCCCCGCACAACCATTAATATCCTGGTAAGAAACCCACCTCCTGGTTGCCAAAGGAGCGCCAGCATACGTGGACCGAGCCACTAGCAATTAATGGTATGCCCCATTGATGTGGGAGAGGTCATGTGGATCCCGTTATTCTCATGCCAAGCCAAGGAAAAAGATTAAACCTCACCGCAAGAAGGATATGAACTCTTCCCATGTTAAGTGAGGTACAATGGCCTTATCCTTCCTTGTCTTATACGAACAACCTACTTCTGACCCGAAGGCAAATATTGTGCAGTCGACGTTCGCACTGTAAACAGAAGTAGACGGTTACTACATGGCAACTGGTATTAAATCATATGATTCTATCTCATCTAAAAATAGTTATACTAGGGTTTTCCCATCTTCCCAATAACTAATGAAACTACTCGCACATGAAAGCACAAGACATCATCATAATAATGGTATGAAGGTACCCTAAAAAAGTGGTATGAATACGAGCACAAATTCACAACTACAAGTTTTGGAATTACAACAAGATGGATGAGGGATTCGGTGGTTAATACGAAAGAGATGGTGCTGGTGATGATGGAGATCGATGCCTTGGCCTTCCGGATCGCAACAGTGAAGATGGTGGAAGCCTTCTGCTGTTTCCCCTTCCTGATCCCTTCCAAATGCTAGGTTTTCTGGACTGTTTTCGTGATTGCGGTTGTTGTGCTCGTCTCCTCATGGCGAGTGGTACGGTCGGGTTCGACCGTACCGCGACTCGTTATCTTCTCTGTTTATTCTGCTTCGTTTTCTTCTCCTTCTTTATTTCCGGCGAACTGTTGTTCCACAAGGAAGGCTTTTAATGCTCCTAATCAGCATATTTCATTCCATACTTGGTAAAAATACCATGTATGAAATACTCTTCAATATTCTGACTTACTGCAAACATAGACATAAAAGTGTGCGCTAGTGCGATAAAATGCAGAAATCCCTATCTGTACGTTGTAATAAAGTAAAGAAATACACTACATGAAATGGATGCATCAACTCATGACACGTGACTTCAGAGTACTAGACGAGGGCCCAATAGTCATTTCCTGATGCGATTATAATCATATTTATGATTAATAGCTTAATGATGAGGTAAACTCCTAAAATGGGATCATTGTCATTGGGGACATATAATCGAGGTAGACAAACAAAGGGGATTATGATCAAAGGCATGCAAGCTGGGGGTTATAATCAAATCCCCCGTGGGTGACCCTCACTCGTGTCGGCGAGTATTCCCCGCCTCCGCTGCCCTCATCCTTGCCGACGCAAGTCCTCGCCGCCGGGCAAAGCCCGTGTGGTATATGGAGAGGGCATGGTCTCTTTCGTTTGGCTAGAGCGGAGCTGGTGCTCACGGTTGGGTGGCGCGGTGGGCGTATGAGTGTCGCTCCTCTGGGGCGGCGTTGTCCCTGGCTTAGGTCTAGGTGCGATGGTGCGGCTGGGTTGGCTCGAGAGTGTGGCGGTGAAGCATGGGCTGCGGTGTCACACGGGTGTGGGCTAGATGTGGCCTCGGATCTGAGGCGGCCATCCGAGTCCTTTTGGGACATAACTGGGCTTGCCGGGCTACGGTCTGAGCGTCGCTGCAAGGTAGGCAGCACATGGCGCTGGTCCAATGGCGGCTCGGTGGCGATCGATGTCAAGCTCGCCTTCCTACTCACGTGTGCGTCCTCATCCTTGGTGGAGGCGACCTCTGACGTGATGCTTGCCTCTTCCTCTTAGCCAAGATCTTTGAGAGTGTGGATTGGTGGTTCGAGGGAATCCCATGCCCGTGTGTCCGGCGCCGACGTGCTTGCTCCTATGGGCATCGCCACCCTTACCGGAGGGCGTCGTGGTAACCCCAATTCCACTCCCCCTGGGTACCGGGGGAAACTCTAAGGCCAGCTCGTTGGTTTGGGTAGCAACACCACGATTTGGTTGCACTCCTTCTTGAAGGTGATGCTTTGATGCTCATTGTTCCTGGTCCATGTTTATTTGTTCGGTAGGCGGTGCAAGTCAACAGGTTTGAGTCGTAGACAAATATAGATGAAGATCTCTCAGACTTTATTCATTAAGTAGCTACAGAGCTAGTACAAAGGCGATCTCGGCGAGTTATATGAGGTCTCGGTCAGAGATTATAGATGTGGATCTAGGTTCTAGGGTTTTACAGAGAGGTATGTGCAGAGTTTCGACGTGTAACGGATGTCCCGATCTTGGTGAAGTCCTTCAATATATATACGTCGAGGTAGTGCCCGATCCTCCATGTGCCTCGGGTTCTTGTCTTGACTTGTACGTTAAGTCTTGATCTCGTAGCCTTCCTTTGTATGTAGTTCGTGGCGAGTTGATCTTCGTAGAGTCTTGGTGGGGGACGGTGGTCTAGGTCGGTGGAGAAGCTTCTGGAATAGAGCTACCGGCGGGGAGTCTTAGTCTTGAACGTCGTGAGCCGAAAAGTGGTGCAGGTCTATGAGGTTAAGGCCTAAACCCACTCCTATACGCCAGGCTTGATTTCTTTTTATCTCACATTTGTTTTGGAAAAGAAGAGCGATGAGAATAAAAAGAAACATGTGAAATCCACTTTGGCACCCGGCTGCGTATGCACCCGGTATTTAGAAAACATATTTCGCAATTTGAAAAATTCCAAAATAAATTTCGTGGATACATCTTCACATTCTATGTGTTCACAGGGTCGTTTCACGAAAAATCGATATGTTTTGTACCTGTGTAAAAAGACAAACATGTCGTGTGAAAAGTTTTATTTTAGCATCAAATTTTGTCTTTTAACACATGTGACAAAAATTGTTGGTTTTTCGTGAAACGACTTCATGAACACATAAGATGTTAACATTTATGAGCGTACAATTTTTTGTAATTATTTTGACATTTCGAAATGGGTTTAAAATGCATTTTGAATACCGGGTGCATATGCACCCGGGAGGCAAAACGCCCCCTCAAGAAATATCTACTAACCAAACTGAACATTTATTGTTGCCCAGAAGACCATGGTGGTTTGGCAATTGGTTAAATGAAGTTGACATGAAAAATAAATCTAGAATACACACTGGTGTTTCAGCTTTTTGTTTGGATATTTGGACATGTAGGAATAACATTGTGTTTAGCAAAACTAGTTGCACCAATTCCTTTACATATTTACAGTAACATTAACAAATACTGAAAACAGTAAAAGCAAATACAGCAGAAAGTTGTCTTCGTGAAAAATCTGAAAACAATCATGCCCTGCATGTGTGGAGGAACACGCTAGCCTCGGAGAAGCCCACCAGGGCCTGCAACCGTCGTGATCAGGGCCATCGGGTTCCCAAAGATCACCGCGATGATGACGCTCACGACCACACTGACGACCTTGCGGAAGCGCTCGAACCCGCGGCTCCCCCGCGTCCTTCTGGGCAAGCTCTGCAGCAGGCCTTCCATTATTGGCGCTCCCGCCAGCACGACGTGACCGCCGCTGCAAACGTGCCGCTTGAGGCACGCCACGTGCAGGTAGACAGCTTCGCCGGCGTCGTCGTAGGAGCGGTAGGCCCAGAACTTGCGGCGCTCCCCCTTGTCCCTGCAGAGGCCGCACCGATGCGACGCCTCCTTGCGGAGCTCGAAGGTTTGGCCGTCATGGACTAAGCTCTCCTGCAGGTCCGCACAACAGGGGTGGAGATCGAGGCCGCGCTTGCCGCAGTGGTACACGAAGCCAGTCACATCGTCGCCGCACGCGTCGCAGAGCCGGCCGCAGGCGGGGGCAGGTGGAGGCTCGTGGTGGAAGGTGAACGTGCATCCCTTGAAGAGAGCGTGCTGGACGGTGGCCTTCGGGAGGGCGCAGCGGGTGTGGAGGTCGAAGTTGCATGGCCCGCACCTGTACCTCTGCGCGTGGCCGGGCTGCATGCAGCCATCACATCGGAACGGAGCGCCGGTCACCAGCTTGAGCTCGTGCGCCCTGTGGGCTGAGTGGGAGATCACCGGCGCCGGTGGATCCTCGATGAGCGTCATGGTTGAATAGCTTGACTTGCTGCTCGAGGCTAGCTATAGCAAGTATGCAATTGGTAATTCTTTGCAAGAAGACAGTAGGTAACAACTTTTGAGAACTTCTGAGGCTATTGGTGCCGCGTATTTATGGAGAAGCTGTATTCTAGAGAGAAAAAAAAAAAGCCTTCTGGCTGACTTAAGAGTATACGTGCATTGGTTAGGTCACGAGCATACGTATGTTTCTTCGAGTGAAAGATTCAGTGGACTTGATCAGTTTGTAATAACTACTGCTGAAGGAAATTTCCGCTAAATTATGAGAAAACGCGGCCTCATCGTCGTTAAACCAAAACAGTGTCATCGAAGAGCACTATCCTGGAACGCCCCTTCTGACCTGGGATTACATACGCGTTTTTTAGCTCTCGGTCGGTCCCCCTTTCTCCTTGGTCGGTGAGACCGCGTATACTAGGTATAGTATTTTCCTAGAAGTTTGAGCTCGGATCGAGTTACCTGTTCCTATTCGACAAGCGAACGCGGGCGCGACTTGACCTGCAGGCAATATACAGAAAGTGACTATGAACGGATAACGTCTTGGCAGAAGCGACCGCGTGTTCTTCCCCAGGTCTTGCATGAAAACTATACTAATCTAAAAAAGAGAGATAGGGATGTAGGCGGACGATCCGGCGGACGTGACGGACAGTCCGTCATACACACTTTATACTAATCTTGTTCAACGAATCTTGTTTAGCCCATCAGATAATCAGCGGATGAGCAGGCCTGGCGGATGGAAATTTCGTACTGCATGCCTAAAGAGAGAGCTGGGTAGTCACCGCGTTTTCACAACGATTTGGATCTCCTGGCCGTTCGATCTTTACCGCGAGTCGATCTTCACCGTCCGTTTATGCGTTGACTTCTTGGTGCAGATTTTTGCCCCACCGGTCAGCCTCTCTCCGGGTCAGAAATCCTGTGCAGGTTTCCGGCTGGGGCTGTGTCGCGCGGAAAAAAAGAGCCTCGCGCCCTCGCGCGAAAGAAAGGAGCGGTGGAGAGAGTTTGGGGCCCCGCGGTGTCCTGGTTGGACGTGGCACGGTCCGATATTTTGGAGGGGATGGTCTGGGCTATTTGTGACTTTTGCCCGTCTCTTACCTCGGTACTCGGTACAGTACTGGTCGTACTAACATGGCCTCCGGCCATTCGTCCACGGAGGGACACTACAGCGCCGGTGAGAGTAGTTGTTGCCCTCTCCTTCCTTTACAAGCCTCAGCGAAACCCTAGCCACCTCCACTCAAGTCCCTCGCGCCTCTCCTCCTCCAATCCCGTATTTTTTGTCAAATCTGGCCGTTTTCCCGGACTAACAACGTATCTGGCCCTTACTGAGAACTAATTCCAAATCTGGCCCCTCTGGTCGGCGCCAACGCAGACGGCGCCGACATCGTGCAGGTCGGCGCCAGGGAAGCGACGCGCCGAGGTGAGCTGATGGGCCCGGAAAAATCCTACGTGGCACGGTCGGCGTCAGTCCCATTGGCGCCGAACTCCTGCGCTAACTGAACCCAGATCGAGCTGTTCGGCGCCATTCGCCTTGGCGCCGACCTCGTAGTCATAACCCTAGTTGTTTTCTTGCCCATCCCACCCACTCTATTCCTCCCTCAGCGCCGCCCCAAGCAGTCTCTCTCCTGTTTTTCGCCCCTAACTTCGAATCCACTCAAAACTTGGGGATTTCTTCAAATTAGACCATGGCAACTCTTCTTGGAGGTATTCTCTCTCAAATCTCCTTCGTTCCCTCCAATTCCATCCATTTTATTATGAAATTTGATGTCATTTTAGTTCGAATTTGTAGAACCTAAATTTTGGTGTAATATTTTGTTAAATTAGTTGATGTATTTGTGCATTAGTTTGTTGTTAGTAGTTCTTTTTGTTGGAAACATGTAAGTTCTTTTAATAGGAAACATGGTGGGTATTTTGTGGCTAAAATTCAAATATATATGTTGTTATGAAATATAATGTGGCAAAATTTATATGATGCAGTAATGTTTTACTTTGTAGTATGCAAATTAATTTTGTACATGGTGGTTAGCTTTGTAGGAGGCACTACTTTATCCTTGTGTTTCATATTTTTAGCTTTTGCCATATAGTTTCTTATGTTTCATTTAATGTTTGCTAGATTCGTGTGACATTTACAAAGAAGTTGCACGTAAGATGGATATAGTAGAAACAACCAAAGGCAAGTATCCCAATGTATCATGCAAAGATGCTCCGGTGCACCAAGATATCCGGTTCCAAAATGTCCTTGTGGCAAGCATTGTGCAATCTCACAATCTAAGCACATCGCTACGGCGGTCGTGCGTTTTACATGTGCAGTGATTCTCGCGTGAGTTTTCTCATGTATTTTCCTTAAAGTCAATTCAAACTTTATTTGTATTTGATGTCCTATTTTCTTACAAATTGACAGGAATATTGTACATGCTACTTATCTTCCACCAACCTTGACGAGTCTTCCTTGCTCTCACCTTCCACTCACACTTTTTGTCCTCGCACATCACAACATATCGCTCTTTCTGGTTAGACTTGAACACAATGTACTGCCGATGATGCCTAACGGCGTACTCCTGCAGCCAGATCTGCATCTCCAATAGACCCTTGAATTTTAGACCCGCATATATCAAAGGCCTTGCCCTAGGCCGTTGGATTTCTCCATCCCCATCCTGGATGATGGGTTTAGGAGGCTCTGGGCCATATTCCCGCAGGTTCGAGTCGAAAACGGCTAGGTGAGCCTCCCTAACATCCTTGAACTCATGAATACTAGGATGTCTGCCCCATATCTTGACGAAGGCATCTGTCTCGTCCACGGACCACTGGGGCTCCTCACGATCCTCATCAGAGTCAGCCGCATAAGCCTGATCATAACCCTCGTCTTCGGGATTGTGAACTTCAAAAGTATATGGGTCTCCATCAAGTTCAGTGGATGCCACCTGAGGTACAAACGGTGGTGCTAGAATGTCGATTGGAGAGACACCAACAAACTCGTCATTCACCGCCTCCAAGTGTGCAACATTTAGTTTCTCCTCAATGACCTCTTCTCTAGAAGGGTTATTCATCGCCTCCAAGTGTGCAACATTTAGTTTCTCCTCAATGATCTCTTCTCTACTAGGCATACTAGAGGACACAACACGAGTTGCAGGTCGTGCTGCACCATTTAGTTTCTGCTCCCTAAGCAACTCCACTTTAACTTGATGGTCAACATTCTCCTTCTCCCACAAGAGAGGTTGGCTCGGACCCGCATCATACTCACTACGGTCATCATTGTTTTTTTCAACAACCGTTGGATGCTTGTTCAAATCAGGGAGAACTACGGTACGACTGCTGAAGTCGACCTTCACGGCAACGACAACAATTGACTTGATTTCAGAGTTGTCGACAAGCTCTTTATACAACTCCCACCCTTCGTTGTCTCGGATGGGTATCATCTGAATATAAGACCTAGAGCCACCGGCATCGTATCTTCCTTCCAAACCAACACCATTGCCTAACCAACCCAACGCCGTTTCGATCTTCACGACAAGCTCACGCAAATTTGGACTATGCGGGAAGAACAATACTTTACTCGTCATTTCCACAAACTCAATGTAGAATTATGAAATTGACGGAATTGGTGGATGTATTATTGAGCCTCATGGGCGAGTATATATAGGCGTACAAGGGACCGACTTGGAGTACAAGACAAGAAACAAATCATATCTCTACCATATCCTTCCGTAACACAAATATATTCTAACATCCCCCGCAGTCGAAGCGGTAGCGTCGTGAACAACTGGAACGTCGCGGACGGTCAGACTGGAGATAAGCCGAAGTAGAATCCAGGGACTGACATCCCCCCGCAGTAGGAGCGGGAACATCGTGGACAATGTCGCGACGCGGAGCTTGGACTGTAGAGGAAGCTGATGAGTGCTCAAGCGAGGTGGTAGCCTTGTTGCCGATGTCGAGGGAGCCGAGAGCGTTAGGCGGTGCAGCCTTGGTCGTGGTAGTCGTGCGAGAGGTTGTCGTGGTCGATGTCGTGGTCGGAGTTGCCGGTGTCGAGGTAGACGCAGAAGAGGCCGCTTGCGCATAGTACGCGAGGAGGGTGACGGGGACGCGTCGAGGCAGTCGTCGAGAAGATGCCGATGCCGGGGACGACGCATTACGAGCCGTCGAGGACGAGGTGCGTCCATTGTTTTGCTAGAACAAGGCGCACGTCGGGGACGAAGGCATACTCCGGCTTTGCCAGAGCGGAGTACGCGTAGAAGAAATCGGTGACATGGTCGAGGTAGTCGTAGAGGAGGAAGTCGATGCCGAAGACGTTGTCGAGGCCGATGTAGACGAGGCGCCGACCCGGGCTTGCCAGACCCGGGGACACGTCGGGGACGAAGGCACGCACCGGTGTTGCCAGTACCGTGCATGCGGGGGCAGGGACCACCGTGAACCATACGCCAGCGTCGGAGGGACTAGCAGAGGAGGCCTCCTGAACGGTTGCGGCGCCAATCGGCGGGGGTAGAAGGTGCCGATGTCGTCCGCGGTTGTCGGAGTAGACGTAGTCAGGGACGAGGATGATGACGCTGGCGATGTGGTCGTGGTGGACGAAGACGTAGAAGGCGGCGAAGGCAGCGGCGGCCTGGAGAGGCCATGCTGGACGCCTGGACGAGGGGTGGTCGGCGGGACCTGCGACGGCCTAAAGTGGCCATGCAGGTTACCTGTAGATGGCGGCGGCGTTACTCGAAGTAGGCGAGGAAGAACCCGGCGGCTTGACGAAGACCATGCACGGACGGTGGCGTTCCGCGCCTAGGGAGGCGGCGCGGCGCATACCACGTAGAGTCGACGCGCGGGGACGGCGAAGTGGACCGCGTGCCGCGGCGCTACGGCCCGAAGGGGCGACGCAGCAGCAGTGCGCGGGTCGGGCGACGGCGGGTGTCGCCAGCGGCGTACACGCCTGGGAAGGCGCGTTGGCTGCGGCAACATGGACCAATGGCGGCGGCGCGGCGGCCCGAAGGGGCGACGCGGCGGCAACCTGTAGCTCGATCGGTGGTAGGCGCGTGCTCGGGGACGTGCTTGGTGGTGCAGGCGCGCGATCGGTTGATCAGACCGACGCAGCGCGCAGCGCGCCATGGCGGCGACGACGACGCGCAGATCGGAGTCGATGGCGAAGTTGTCGATGAAGTCCCGGTCAATGACGGCGAAGACGAACCGGCGATGGAGACCTTGCAAGCGGGAGAAGCCGGCGGCGACGCGTCGAGACGTCCGTGGACGGCGCGTCCGGCCTTGCTGCGCGGTCGGTGAAGACGAGCCGGTTGGTGCGGAGTCGGCATCGGCGTGTCGTCCGCGATAGCCGGCTTGGAGGAGCCGAACGGTGCGAAGTCGGCGCCGGCGAGTCGGCCGCGATAGCCGGTTGTCGAGGAGGGGGCCGGTGCAGGTCGATGCCGTTGTCGGAGTGGAGGCGCGAGAAGACGACGGCGGTGGTGGGCGACGCAAACCGATCTTAGATCGGAAAAACCAAAAAGAAAACGCCGATAAAAAAGACCGGCGAGAGAGTAAAACCGGATCAAGAGATCGGGAATAAAAAGACACTAGGGCAGCCGATCAACCGATCGGCGGACGAACCCTAGATACGGGTCGCGCGGCCCCCGAGAGAGATCATGGAGATCGATCTCCCCGGGGGCGACGCGGTGCGGAAGCGCGGCGGCGGCGGCTAGGTCAGATCGTGCCGCTCTGATACCATGTAGAATTATGAAATTGACGGAATTGGTGGATGTATTATTGAGCCTCATGGGCGAGTATATATAGGCGTACAAGGGACCGACTTGGAGTACAAGACAAGAAACAAAATCATATCTCTACCATATCTTTCGGTAACACAAATATATTCTAACACTCAACACCGCAGTTAGAGGACACAACACGGCCTCCGTGATGAACATGAACAATCTTTGTGTAGGCCATCTATAATCGGAAACAAAATATACCTCTACCATTAGATAATGATTTATCTAGACAAAGAGCTCTCAATAACAAATTAATTCGATGCCAACAAATATAACTACTATGAACAAATCGATTCCACATTCCTTTGCCACCATTGCCACTTAATTCACAAATCTATTCTCCAAACTAATAAATCTATTCTACACACAATTGACACAATTAACAACCGGAAACACAAATCAAAATTCGGGCACCAAAATTTCTAATACGGTCATCCATTCTATCTCCAATCTAGACATATTGCACCAAAAAATTCACAAACACTCTTACGGGTATACCGTATGGACAAATAATATTGCAATACATATTCATTTGAAAAATTGGAGATGAATGAGTGCGGTAGGAGGGAGGGGGACGGGTGGGCGCGCATTATACCTTCACGGAGGAGGAGAGGACGCCGACGGGCCCTTGGCCCACGCCGGCGACGGAGAAGGACGCAGGGCCACGCCGGTGGGAGGCGGCGGCTGATGTTGTTCCAGTGGGAGGCGGCGGCTTCGCTTGTTCCGGTGGGAGGCGACGGCGGGGATGGCGGCGACCGGCGGCGGCGGGTGCGGGGGCGGCGGCGGGAGAGGAAAGGGTATCGGCGGCGACCGGCGGCGACGGGTGCGGGGACGAGCGAGTGTTGGGAAATTTTGAACGCGGGAGTGGGTTGGGGATCCAGATCGGGGCAAGTCAAAGGGTGTGATAGCCCTAAAAGGTCGGCGCCAAGGCGAATGGCGCCGAACAGCTCGATCTGGGTTCAGTTAGCGCAGGAGTTCGGCGCCAATGGGACTGGCGCCGACCGTGCCACGTAGGATTTTCCCGGGGGCCATCAGCTCACCTCGGCGCGTCGCTTCTCTGGCGCCGACCTGCACGATGTCGGCGCCGTCTGCGTTGGCGCCGACCAGAGGGGCCAGATTTGGAATTAGTTCTCAGCAAGGGCCAGATACGTTGTTAGTCCGGGAAATGGCCATATTTGGCAAAAAATACTCCAATCCCTTCTCCCATGGCCGCCGCCACCACCAACGTCCTTCACCTCCGCCGTTCGGCTCTCTGCAGTCGATGTTGCACCGCCGCTCCGCCCTCCTCTCAGCCCCTTCTTCTCCCACTACCGACCTCGGCGCTATCAGCCTATCACCATCGTTTCGGGGACGGGTCTCCCATGTGGTGGTTCAATAGGAAGAACACAGGGTTGGCCGGCAGCGCATCTGCCTGCTTTCTCCGCCTCTTAATCGTCACCGGAGACGCCAGCCAGGATCCGGATGCCCGCCATCCGCCTCTTCTTCATCTCCAGCGCCATCCATCCTCTTTGTTCTACGACCTCTCCCCATGTCTTGATCTCAGGTGCATCTCTCTCTCTCTATGCCCCTTTGTGTTGTAAAGGCAACGACCTGCCTATGCCCTGATTTTGTTTGATCTTTTTGTACAGTTCCATGTTTTAGATCGGATGAGTTCGTGCATGTTACAGAACATATCAACTAGAAGATGCAAGAAGGTGCATTTTTCTTGTGTCTTTTGCTTTCCTTTTCTATCTTATGATCCTCTGAATCTGCCAAATGCTTCTATAATCTAGCTTTCCTGTAAAATGTTTTACTTGTGTGGCTATTATACATAAATTATTCACCGTTTATTAATCAGTTCTATGAATCTTTCATTCTTCAATTTTATTAGTATTTGTAGTGCAGATATGGCTGAATGTAATTTTCCATTGGTGTACGTGCACTCCTCATGCTCTTGGCCATGACCACTTTCTTATTATGTAATTTGGTGGTCTTTTAGTTCTGTACAAATTGCCGTTGAGCACTGGTTCCATGTCTACTGCCACTGCATGATTAATTCACATGTTTAGTGATGTACCTGCAAGAGAGGTGATAAATTTTTGATCAGTCTCATTTACAATTGCAGATTACAGATTTGGAAGCCTGCTGCGCCCAGTAGACTCCAGGGCGACCCCGCCCTCATGGCCCCTTCAATGCAGCGTTATCAAGGTAATCGACTCAAATCTTGTGCCCTATGCCATTTTACATCAAAGTAGTCTTTAAACCTGCCATGAATTGGAGTGGTGGATTTGCAGATTTTTAGTGAAGAACAACTCTCTCATGCTCACTTGAGTTTTTACATACACCAGCTCTCTCATGCTTTCATTTGTTAGGCTGCTCGGAAAAATATTCAACTGCTTCGCTCTTCCCCTTTGTTTTATTGGTTCACGGAGCAGCTGGATATTTTTCCCTTGCCTAATATATTTTTTCGTGTTTGGCATGGGGTGATTGTGGAACTTGATTTTTCCTGTTTAGCTTAGTGATCTTTTCCAACATGGGCTGAAGGATTTTCTTGCTTGATAAAGATAACAACTTGATTAGGATCAAATTGTTCTTCCAATTATCTAATGCAAATACTACTTATTTAATGGTCAGTACTACAAATGTGAAACTGAATCAGATTCCTGTGTAGCTTAATACTGATGATTCTGCCACCACATTCCTTTTTAGGCTCTTGCTTCTTTTAACAACTTGAAAGTTTTTTTTCTATTTCATATATTGTATTGACAAGAAATACCAGCAGTTAATTTCTTTCTGTCAGGTCAAGACATCACTTGATGTGCATTTTGTTTACTTATATATGCATGCCTCATTGGTCTTGCTATGCAGGTTCATCTAGCTGCATCTTATTGATAGTTAACTGTATCTACAACTTTGCACTGGCGTGAATTTTTGAATGAGGTAACGCCGTGTACAATGATGCCACGGCCGGATCGATGGTCCAAGCTCCAGGTCAAAATACTCTTTATTTCTCATTTATGTTAGATGAATTGTTGATTTTGATTTTGGTTAGGATCTGTCTAGAGTTAGCAATTGCCTAAAATTTAAATTAGTTTCGAGTTATTTATTTTGGTTCTATGCTCTTCAGGTCAATATACAGATGCTTAGTACTATAATCATGTTGTGCTACATCCGATGGACAACCATTAAATGTTTCTTATGAGAAGTATGTAATTGCCGGACCAGAGGTTAGTGTGTCAGATCAAAAGTTAGTGTCGAGTCGAACATTGCATGCAGATTTCGGATCAAAAGTTTATAGTCACGTTCCTGTTAAATATTCTTGCAGAGTTTTCTGATTTCTGCTCATATATAGTTAATATACAAATATGGTTCATTTTTGTGTAATATGGCAAGTACGAGCAGTGCACCATTTGAGGATTATCTACCAATAGATCTTGCATTACTCAAACTATCAATAAATTAGACATGGTTTGTTTTGGGTGTACCTTTTTATTTCTCTGGCCATCTGGTCAGGTGGCTTAGTTGACAGGTTTGCTTTTTTAAACTCTGAATTCCAGTTTACATGTTATTTGGCAGGTCTTCTTTGTGATGCTCGAATTTATGTGTGCTTCAATATAACTTGCTACCTCTTTGATTAATCCTCCATAATATTTCGAAGGATCTTGGTCATCTAATGTGCCTCAGAACAGTAGGCAGCAAAATTGTATTGAAGGTTCACTCTGCAGCTTTGGAACTTCATAGCCTACTAGACATGGATTGGATCATTCATTCTCTTGACTAGAACAATTGTATTAAGCTTACTGCAATAGCAATGTAGGTGTTCCTACAGATTTGTCTCTTTCTCTCTTCCATTACTCTCTTTTGGTTTAACCTCCTAATCCTTTATCTTTGTTTGTCCAGATTCTTTTTTATTTTTCCTACAAGTTATTTGATGAAAAGGCAAGTGGGCTGCAGGGGAAGATTGATCTATGTAATATTCATTCAGCTCAATGGATTATCTTTCCTGAAATTTAGTTACAATATGTGGCTTGCAGGTACAATATATTTGCTCTCTCGATTATGTGACTTGCCTGGGCAAGCTATTATTGCTAAATAGACGAGTCATTCATTGGAAAATATATTTGTGCCTGGTTGTTTGAGACACACATCAGATACTAATTCTCAAATTTAAATTCCATGTTGCTGTTAATTTTGTACAGATTCATCCTTTGTATGGTATCATTTCGGAAATCAATTTATAGGCAGGTTTCTACTCTTCGTTTGCAAATAGTTTCGAAGATTTTTAGTCAATTCTCTGAATTTTGTATAGATTCACCCAAGAGATAGATGAGGTCACCGAGTCGAGTAGAGATGTTGCCGATTCGCCATGTATATTTATCTACCTAATACCTATGTTTTTTTGATGTCTTGTGTTGTTCGTGTAAACATATTATTTTGAGCTTTGCAGTTAAGTCAGTGCACAGTTTCGCTTTTAGGTTCTGGAACATATTGAATAAGCTATGTCCGCATTAGTTACTTTGACACTCCATATATTGCTTGATTCACTGCCTGTCGGTGCACTAGGGTTTTACCACGATTGGACGGCCGAGATGCATTGGAGTTTGGTCTGTCGGTGCAGGCGTCTTTGATCACATATGACATACCTGTGTTGTCCTTTTGTTCAGGTCCTTGCCTTCCCTATGTTGCTTGATCCACTGCCTATCGTTGTCATGCTATAGGCTGCTACCTTCCCTTTTCTGATTCAGTTGTTTTGGCTATTCCCTCCTTATTCTTATCATTTGGTCAATCTTCTATTACTACCGCTATGCCTGATGCTTCGATTTTTTTCCTGTTCCTCTCTTTTGTTATACTTCGTGCCTAAAGTATATTTATTTTATACTATTTTGGTCTTTTTGTTGATCAGTGGTAATTAATCAGTAATGATTTGTTTCTCCAACAAGTTTAACTGGTTGTCAGCTATGTAATGTGCTTATGTTGATTGTTGGCTAAATGATTGGCTATGAGTTGTAGTTTATCTATCCTACTTTGAAATCCATAAGCTCGAGTAGAATAGCTTTGCTCTTTATCTGATTCTCCATTTATCTATTTCCTTTATTTTTAACTGGTTTTTTCGTTTGTAGCTAGATGAAATTCTTAGTCAGAGAAAGTTGGTTTCTGGTGAAATTATCATCAATTGTTTTGTCTAAATGCCTTAAGAAAGGAGAAGAGTTGGGGGAATGAAGATTTATTCACTACGCTTTTCTTGATTCACATTTACCAAAAATCGTATGATAGGTGTACATACTTTTTCTAAGAGTGCTAAAGTATACATCCTGATCATATATTATGTATAGAAATAAGAGAAAGGTATTCAAATAGATATATGCCAAGCTTTGCAGCGTTTTGCTCAATTGTTGTGCTTCCCTTGGTTTAATCCATCTAGCTCATGTCTCTTGCACTCCGTGCTAGCAGCTCGGTGGAGAGCGTCGAGATCCTGACTACCATAATGCTAGAAGCCATCCTCAAGAAAATGCAACTTCCACACTCTGAATATGAGACCCGTGCAACTGAAGGAGGCCACATCGTTTGCAAAAATTGTTTTCTGCCCCTCTGCACAGTGTCTGCTTCATTCATTTGGGACTCGGTCACTGTCTACCCGTCAAACTCCATTGAGTCAGCAGCAATGATGCTGTGGTCCAAGCAATCAGGTACATGGAGAATGTCCAGAAGAAGGTGCTGAAAGATTTCAGCTACACGCAGATGTAGAAAAAGAAAAAAAAAAATGTAGTTCTTCTCCAGAAGCTGAAAGAGAAAGATGAAAAGATTTAAAATAAGACAACCCAACAGAATGATTTTGTGTATGTAGTAGAACAGCTAAGTTGTGTAATATATGTCCCTTAGGTCGTCACTTGAGTTGACATCACATACATGTTACACATTCATAATTTATAATAACAGCTCTTATATATATTTTAAACCAAACTCATCAACACGATGTCGAACCACTAAGTCTCATCAACACGATGTCGAACCACTAAGTGTGTTCCTCTTAGATACCAGGTGGCGCGCGGCAAGCCGCGCCCCAAATCTAGTACAATACATAGCCGGACATGATCGGGGACAATGGCCACGACGATTACGCCGCCGGGGATGATGAAGTTCCGCCGACCGGTCCTGATGTGATCAACATCGACGCCGAGACTTTTTTTTGTCGACGAGCTCGAGAGCCAAGCCCGGGTTATGAAGAGGAAGATTAGCCAAAGGGATGCCTCATTCATCCAGAAGGAGGACGAGCTCATTTACGAGTCATGGATCAAGGTTGGAACGGATCAAATCGTCGGGCCGAGCAAAGAGGGAGTGCCTATTGGGGATGGTTCTACAAGCACTACAATGAAAAGAGGATTCTTCCGCCTATGAAATAATGGTGAAAGGACCGAGGCATGGAAAGGCCTTCAGTCTCCTATGCATAGGTCTTGCAAGCATTGGAAACTTTCAAGACTCAACATGGAAAGGCCTTCACCTTGACCTATTGCTACAAGGTACTCAAGAATCAACAAAAATGGAAGGACCTCTACGCGTCCCTCCAAAATGGTGGGAGCCGAAGGCCACCGAAAATGAGGCCGACCCATCGGAGAAGGACAAGAGGCTAAGGGGGAGGAACAACTCCAAGGCCAAGTTGAAACACGACACAACAACAATGGCATTGCAAGAGACATTGAAAATGAACAAAAGTGATAGAAAATTATCAAAAACCCTAGCCGTGCGGACTAGATGCGTCGGCCCGTTGGGTGCAGTGGCCAGGGAGGGGCAGACATGGGCCGGACGCCATTTCCATTTAGCGACACAAACGGACAAAACGCGGACAAAAAATGTGTCGTTTGCGTCGGCCCGTTGGAGTCATCCTAAGCTACTTGATGAAGCGTGGCCATGCGGGTTCATCGTGCTTCTTCTCGAGACGGTTGTACCAGAGAGTCGCGTCCTCGGTCAGATGGTACGAGGCCATCCAGACCTTGTCCACCTCCTCCGTTTTCTGCCCCATGAAGAAGCTCTTGATGCGGTTCAACCAAGGTAGTGGATCGCCTTCCCCATCGTACGTGGGAAATTTGAGCTTAAAAAAATTTGGGGGCCCCTTCCGCTCCCCATCACTAGTACAGAACGACACATCGGATACCCCTCTATGTAAATGGCACGAGTTAGGCGACGGAAAATCGAGCTTTCCGCGCGGCCGATGCGGCCTGATTGACCTGGGCCACGGCTGGCCCGTCAACATTGGCCACGGAGAAATTATTAACTTCGTCGCCCATGTTATTGGCAACGGTCATTAAAATGACCCGTTTCCATTCTGTGCCTCTATGGTAACGGATAGATTTTTGTAACTGTTGAAAATGTTGACACGTGGAGGCTCGCGAAGCGGCAGATAGGGTGGTGCGGGAACAGACCCGCGAGTATAAATGCATAGTGTGGCCGTCTCTTTGAAGCTCCATCGCCTCCCGTTTTCCAAACTTCTCCACATCCGCTCCGTCCAAATCCATGGCGAGAGGCACCAGCAGCGGTCGTGGCCGTGGACGAGGGCGCGGCCGTGGACGAGGGAGTGGCCGTGGTAGGGGGCGTAGCGGCAATGCCACGTCGTCGGTGTCGCCCTCACCGTCGGTGTTACCCTCACCCTTAGCTGAAGACTTGTTCTCGGAGCTACGTGGCTTCGAGTTCATGATTATCCTGTACAAGGGCATCGAGGGGCGACTGAGGCTCCCGGCGGCATTCGCGGAGAAGCTCCGAGGCAGGGTGCCAAGTACCATGTATATAAGGATGGAGTACTACGAGAACGGAAGCTGGGCGGTGAAGATGGACGTCGGTGGTGGCCAAGGGATGGAGGTTTTTCGCCGAAGCGTACAAGCTTGAGCAGGGGTACTTTCTGTGCTTCGAATTCGACGTTGACAATGGGTTCTTCATCAAAATCTTCGACGGTACTTTATGCCGGAGGGAGGCCCTTGTGTACAACGACGACGAGTATTCATCAAGAACTGCAAGTATAGCAGTAGCTAGGCTCGGTAGTAGCTTGTAGCATATATGTAAGAGTTTACTTTATTACTAATATCAAGTCCTTATGTAATTCAGGCATATTTATTATAAATATATGTATCCTATGTGGTTCATTACTATTAGCTTCGATTATAGTAGAAATTCTCATCTTCTGCAAGTAGTCCTGGCTTGTAAATGTTAGACACGCAAAGGAAACTGTTTAAATTAAGAATCGTTTCCTATGTGGTACCTGCGTTTGTATATATATTGGCCTCGGCAGAATAACCTAACCCTCTCACTCTCTTCCCTGTTCGTGGCGGCGGCTCATAGCGGCGCGAGATCTGCTGCTGGTAGCGTCGATGCGCGTGTGGCAGATGCCCGCACCTCCTCTCCGGCCAGATGTGTTGCCGGTGGCGTCGATGTGCGTGTGGCAAATGCCCGCACATCCTCTACGGCCAGATGTGTTGCCGGTAGCGTCGATGCGCGTGTGGCAGATGCCCGCACCTCCTCCCCGGCCAGATGTGTTGCTGGTAGCGTTGGTGTGCGTGTGGCAGATGTCGACACCTCCTCTCCGGCGAGATCTGTTGCTGGTAGCGTCGGTGCGTGTGTGGCATAGGCCGGCACCTCCTCTCCCGACAGGTGAAAGGTAAAAATCTTTATGTGACCGGCTATGATGCCGATGAACTAGGTTCTAATCATGTATGCAAATGCATCTAGACAACATGTGTAGACCACAAACATATGTAGATATTATGGGCATTTTAACACAAACAAAAACGGAGGGAGTATATATGAGCATTTTAACACATAAACAAATTCAGCCACAAACATATATAGATATTATTACAAACACTAGTTATTCAAACACCTAGTTCAACATTGACATCCAATGCCTAGTGCAAATTCACACACACATGTTCTGAAAATTACAAACACTTATTGCTGTGTTCAAACTAGTTCAACACCGACATCCAAGGCCTATTGCAATTCACCACTCATCATCCCACTTATCGCGCTTGTTGTTCGTAGATCCCTCGCCACTCTTGCACCTGGGGCAGAGCATTTCCCGCCATGTTGGACGTAGCCTATCCTTCAAGGTTAGGATCTTACGATACAACTCGTAGGTCACGTACCCATCTATTGCTACGTACTCAAGGTTAACTTGGTACAACGGCTTCCACTCCCAAAACTTGTGTTGCTTGGATGGGAATTTATTCTTCATGTTAGAGTATTTACTGTCGATGAGGTCTGCCGCTAGATCACCCATTCCGTCCCTCTCGTCTCCACCCTTGATTTTGTATACTAGTTGGATGTCCACGTAGTACTCTGCTGGAATGTGGAAGCCGACATGAGATAGCACGACGATGTCGTTGGTGATGTCCACGCTTGCGAAGGTGATATTCTTGTGTTCAAAGAATTTGCCCAGCGCCGGACAATGCATCGAGGACCTGCACCAGTGGAACACGAGGACGTGATGGCGCATGGCGAGTTGCAAGACAACGATGTCCCGACGATTACGGGTGTACTCGATGTCAAGGCCGATGAACCGATACTTCTCCTCTGCTAGCCATTCCTCGTACATGTTGAGGATCCGCTCCACGGTATGCTCCTCGTTCGTATACACCACCTCCAGAAAGGTGTTGCCGTGGGCAAGGACGGTAGTAGTCTTTGTTGTTTGTTGGTGGTCGTCCATGGCTGGTGGGGGATTGGGGTGGAACGAGGAAGAAGAAACAGAAGGAATGGGAACTGTCTGCCACAAAGAAGAGACAAGATGACAACCGAATATAGCAGTTCCTAGATAATTGTGACCGATCTTAGCAGTTGCTTGAAAATAGGCAACCGAACAGAGCAGTTGCTGGAAAATAGACACTGATTTTTGTTTTATATCCAGATGCATTTTGTATATTTAGTTAATCTTTTATTTATTTCACACAGGAGTTTATTTCGGCAACACTGAATAAAAGTACCAACGTACCATTCCGAGAACCAAAAATCTTGAGGCACGGAAACTTCGAGGGTGCTGGTCTTGGAGCGGGTGCAGCGACGAATTAGAGCTCATAGTAGGTGAGCTCCAACTCAAAGATGGAAGGCTGGCTTAACTAAGCCAGCCTTCCATCTTGTTAGGTTAGTTGCTTAGAGCATCTCTAACAGCTGCCCTATATTAGGCTTGGTGCCCAATAAACCGTTTGGTAGGGCACGAGAGGGCAAAAACACGTCTCCAACAGCTGCCCTATCACGTGCCCTAAAATGGCGCTGCCCCAAATTTTGCTCCTCTCTGCCCTTTCCCTTCCAAATCAGCGCGCGCCCCCTTCCCTTTCCCTTCCAAATCAGCGCGCGCCCACCAACCGCCACGTTGAAAGCAGTTCCCGCCCCCGCCCGCCCCGCCCCGATTTGGCCGCTGTCGAGCTCGATTCGCCCGCCACAGACTGCCCTCCACCACGGAAAGGCTCCACCGCCCCTCCGCAACCTTTCTCCTGCCGCCAAATCGGCCGAGATGGCGTCCGACGCTCCGGCGTTGCCGTGATTCGGGACCGAAGCTCCGCTGCCGCTCGGCCTCGATTCGGCCTTCTCCATCGCCACCGAGGTCGGGATTGACGGATCCGGAGCCTCCTCGTCGCCCTACCGCTTCCCCCCGCCGCCTGCGGCTTGCCGAGCTGGTCGCGCACCATCCCCGCCGCCCACACTGCTTCGCGCGCCGCCGAGCTCGGCTGCGGCATCGTCGACGACCGTGGCCTTTGCTGGGTCTCCCCGTCGCCTCCACTCAGTCGTCGAGCACCTCCTACCGCTCTGGCTCATCTGCGGCATCGTCGCCGACCACCTCCTGCCGCTCCGGCTCGGCTAGACCAAAGGTGAGCATTTTTGTTTTCATTTCCAAATTATTTTGTGCAACAATGAAGTGTTAAATAGAAGTAGATTGTAATTTAGGCTTGTGTATTTGTAGATGGTGGTGTTTGACTACACCACATCCGATGAGGAGTTTGATACGCAAGAGGAGGAGGACATTGCTATGGTCTTGATGGTACAAAGCAATATGAACAAGAGGCCGAAGCATGGAGGTTCTCAAATTGGCCGAGAATACATTCGGAGGCAGCGGAAAGAAGCACATGCCAAGCTCATGGCCAACTACTTTGTCGATAAGCCGGTGTTTCTCGAGAGGTACTTTCGCCGCCGGTTTCGCATGATCATTGATTTATTCAAGCACATCGCCGAGAGTGTCAAGCTGCACGACAACTTCTTCAAGCAGAAGAGGAATTGTACTGGAGATCTTGGGAATAGCACCTACCAAAAGGTGACTAGTGCATTGCGGTAGATGGCTTACGCATTCTGGCAGATATGGCCGACGATCACTTGGCAGTGAGTGAGAGTCAGAGCATCAAGTGTGTGAAGCGGTTTGCGGTGGCGATGGTTGAGGTGTTCGGGCCTGAGTACTTGAGAGCACCCAATGCTCAAGACACGGCTCGGCTACTGGAGATGAACAAGGCCCGTGGCCGACCATGAGACTTGGATATGGCATGCATTCAAGCGGCGGCTAGGAAAGATGTGGAGAGAGCATTTGGGATTTTACAAGCCCAATTTGCAATTGTGAGAGGACCGGCTAGGTTTTGGGATCAAGAGATCCTTTGGTATATCATGCATGCATGTGTGATCATGCATAACATGATCATAGAGAACGAGCGTGGCCAAAATGTTGTCTACGGCACATATGAGTTGATGGGCCGGCCGGTTCAGCTGAGGCGAGGTGGAGATCGAGTTGCCCGCTTCGTTGACTCCTACCACAACTTTCGAGACTCCGATGTGCATGAAGATCTTCAAAAGGATCTCATTGAGGGTGGCGGTGGGCATGGAATGGAAGGCAAAGATCAAGGCCTTGTACTTGATCAAGGACCTCACTTGTGTGTTGCCTGATGAACTATTTGATAAACCATTTGATAAACTATTTGTATTGTGTTGTAATAAGTAAGTACTATTTAAGTTGTATTTGTTTGCATGTATTTTAGATCATTTATCATATTATTTGTTTGATATGTATGTGCAAATGTGTAAAAAGATGATGGAAGGGAGCGGCCACGCTGCCCTAAAATAGGGCAGCTGTTGGAGAGGAGGTACCCTATTATAGGGCAGCTGGTAAAGCATAATTTTTTTTGGTGTCCTAAAACGCTAAAAAGGTGCCCTATAACCAAAAATGTGGTGCCTAATATAGGGTAGCTGTTAGAGATGCTCTTATAGATTTAGATAGATATGATTGTGTCGAAGTGTAATCGGTGATATTCCAATGTATGATAGATATGATTGTAGTCAAAGTGTAAACGGTCATATTATTGTGTACCACTGTAATGATGACATTTGTTCTGTGTTATGAATTGAATAACGTTTCGTGCAATGTGCAATCATCCTTTCCATGTGCAATGTGCAATCAGGCGTTTTGTGCATATATTCGAAAATATGAGAAAAGCTCCATGCAAACGGGTAAACAGAAAACTCCAAATCTGATGAAATCAAACTAAAGCAACGGAGACCAATGACCACCATTGCTAAAAACTATCCTCATCGGTAACGGTGTTTTGCCTCCGTTGCCGATAAGTGCCTGCATATCAGTGACGGGGTCGGGGACACGGAACGTTTCTCCGATTCCGATGGGCTTTTTGGTCTATTTCCGATGTGTCGTTATGTACTAGTGCATCCAGGCGTGCTGCTGCACCGTCTAGCTTGGGCATGTCATTGGCATCTTCGGTGTCCTCCGTCTGGCCCTTGCGTGAGCCACCTTGCTCCAGGATCCTGATGGCGCGGGCGTTCACTGACGTCTGCTCCTTCAACTCATCGACATTTGTGGCCACTTTGTCGAGGACGTCGGCCTTCAGTTCGGTGACATCTCCTGCTTGAGCGCCATGATTTTCATGTCAAAGAGTTTCTCGATCTCGATGATAGTCGGCGTCGCAACGTGTGATAGGGAACAATCCAGGAACGACTGCTCTGATACCAGTTGTCACGAGCCTTGGGTTTGAGCCTAATCTCCCTTAATAGTTTATTTATAGATGATATCGTTTACATATGAGCCTCTCCATATATAGAGGTTTTAGTAAATGGAAAGCTTGAACCAATCTGAAGGTTTGGCAAGCCCTAACAAACTTGGAAACAAACTAGTTAGATATACTTAGGAAGCAAGTCGTCTGCCTCTTCCTCTTATCTTTAGTACGGAAGGTATTCACCCTGCTGATGACGTGGGACACACGTTCGTTGGGAGACCCCAAGAGGAAGGTATGAAGCAGTGCAGCAGCAAATTTCCCTCAGTAAGATACCAAGGTTATCAGATCCAGTAGGAGCAAGAAGCACTTCTGAAGGTTGTCAACGGTGTCAGAAAAGTACTTGCGTGTGGAAGGGAGTTCGGCTGTTGACATGGAACCTACACACAACACAATCAAACTACTTTGCCCAACGAAACAGGAAGGGTGTCAATCTCCTGGCTTGCTGAAAACAAAGGATTAAACGTATGGTGTGGAAAATAGTTTAATTGCAGAGAATGAAAAGGAACAATGATTGCAGTTGGTTGTATTATCAGTGTAAAAGAATGGACCGGGGTCCACAGTTCACTAGTGGTGTCTCTCCATAAAAGATAACTAACATGCTGGGTGAACAAATTACAGCTGGGCAATTGACAAAATATTGAGCGCATGACAATGCATATATATGACATGATGATTACTATGATATTCATGTGGGCATTACGACAAAATACATAGACCGTTATCCAACAGCGTCTATGACTAATAATCCACCTCCAGGTTGTCATACCGAGTTCCCCGTTGGTATTAAGTTGCAAGCAACGGATAATCGCATTAAGTAATGTGCGTAATGTAAACAAATGCATTAGACCTAACGGCGCACCCTTAAGCTAAGCATCGGTTATTTTATCCCTAGTGGCAACAGCACATCCACAATCTTAGAAGTTGTTGTCACTCTCCCAGATTACCGGAGGCATGAACCCACTATCTAGCATAAATACTAACTCTTGGAGTTACAAGCATCTACTTGGCCAAAGCATCTACTAGTAACGGAAAGCATGCAAGATCATAAATAACATATAAGATAGATTGATAATCAACTTGACATAGTATTCAATATTCATCGGATCCCAGCAAACACAACATGTAGCATTACAATAAGATGATCTTGATCATGATAGGCAGCTCACAAGATCTAAACATGATAGCATAAAGTGGAGAGACAACCATCTAGCTACTGCTATGGACCCGTAGTCCAAGGATGAACTACTCACGCATCACTCCGGAGGCAGGCATGGTGATGTAGAGCCCTCCGGTGATGATTCCCCTCTCCGGCAGGGTGCCGGGAAGAGCTTCTGAACCCTCCCGAGCTAGGGTTGACGGCGGCGGCGTCTCTGGAACTTTTCGTGGATAATGGCTCGGGTCTAGGGTTTTCCCGTGAAGATAATAAATAGGCGAAAGGGCGGCGGCTGGAGCACCGAGGGCCCACACCACCACGGCGCGGAGGGGGGCCGCGCCGCCCTGGGTGTGGCCCTCCTCGGTCCCTCCGTCTCTCCTTTGGACTCCGTGTACGTGTTGGAAAAATAGGAGGTCTGTCCAAGTTTCGTCCAATTCCGAGAATATTTCCAGACTAGCTTTTCTGAAATACAAAAACAGCAGAAAACAGGAACTGGCACTGTGGCATCTTGTTAATAGGTTAGTCCCAGAAAATGCATAAAAATGCTATGAAGTGTATATAAAACATGTAACAATTGGTATAATATCAACATGGAACATCAGAAATTATAGATACGTTTGAGACGTATCAAGCATCCCCAAGCTTAGTTCTACTCGTCCTCGAGTAGGTAAAACGATAAAAACAAAATAATTTCTGAGGTGACATGCTACAATCATAATCTTGATCAAATAGTATTGTAAAGCACATGTTATGAATGAAGTGATCCAGGTCAATGGTCTATAGTTTGCTAGCAAGTAGATAATGAGCAAACAACTGAATCATATAAGCAAAAACTTTTCATGAATAGTACTTTCGAGACAAGCATCAAAGAGTTTTGCATAAGAGTTAACTCATAAAGCAATAGATTCTAAGTAAAAGGTATTTAACCAACACAAAGGAAGATTTAAGCTTCAGCAATTGCTTTCAACTTTCAACATATATATCTCATGGATATTTGTCAACACAAAGCAATATAATAAGTGCAATATACAAGCATATAAAAATTGTTGCACCAAAGTTGACACTAGTGTTTGCTTCTGAGATAGAAAGAAGTAGGAAAACTGACTCAACATAAAAGTAAAAGAAAGGCCCTTCGCAGAGGGAAGCAGGGATTAAATCATGTGCTAGAGCTTTTTAAGTTTTTGAAATCATATAGAGAGTAAAAATAAGTTTTGGAGGTGTTTGTTAATTGTCAACGAATCAGAAAATGGAAAGTACAATATGACCCCTGCCAACCAGACTTTTAAGAGCGGCTCCCATGAAGGACGTTATTTCTACCAGCAAGGCAGATCATCCCTCTTCTCTTTTGTTTACACATGCAGATATTTCACTGTTTGTCATTGCTTGACTGATAAATCAGGGCAAAAATGTGAAGAGAATTAAGCGGTTAAAGTTGTAATTAATTGGGACTGGGCACCCCATTTGCCAGCTCTTTTTGCAAAATTAATGGATAAGCGGATGTATATGCCGCTAGTCCGGTGGTAAAGTCTGTTTGACAGTTGACATAAAGACATCCACCCCGTCCTCATGAGCTTGGTAAACATTGACACAAAATAGGAGTAATAATTTTTGAATAGTTTAAAGGTAGCACATGAAAAATTTACTTGGAATGGCAAGGAAATACCACATATAGGTAGTTATGGTGGACACAGATGGCATGGATTTTGGCTCAAGGTTTTGGATGCACGAGAAGCATTCCCTCTCAGTACAGAGTTTAGGCTAGCAAGGTTATTTGAAGCAAACACAGGATATCAACCGACACAGCAAGACTTATATGAAAACATATTGCAAGCATTATAAGACTCTACACTGTCTTCCTTGTTAACCAAACCCTTTTACTAGAAAATATCTAGACCTTAGAGATACCAATCATGCAAACCAAATTTCAACGAGCTTTACGGTAGTTCTTCATTAATAGGTTTTAACTACATGATACAAAAGCTTAAACATGAACTACTTGATAACTCAAAACAATTGACAAGTATCAAATTATCCAATACAGTGATCTACAAGAATATGTAAGCTTTTTCCATTATACCATCTACCACATGCAACATTTTCTGTTCCAACCAAACACCAATCAATTTATTTCAACATAAACTCTCCAAACAATTATAAGTGAAGCAAGAGAGTACTTTCTTTAAAAGAACTAACAGCTCTGAATAAGAGATGCATGCAAAACAGGAGCTAAAAGCATAGCAATAGCTAGATAAGAATACTCAACAAGTATAAGTGAAGAATAGGAGTATTCATATGAAAAAGCGGAGCGTGTCTCTCTCCCAATCAAGAATGCTAGGGTCCAATCAAGTTGACCATAAGAAAAATAAAATACTGAAAATAAAAGCACACAGACGCTCCAAGTAAAGCACATATGATGTGAAAGAATTAAAATATAGTTTCACTAGAGATGACCTGATAAGTTGCTGATGAAGAAGGGGATGCCCAAGCTTAGACGCTTGAGTCTTCTTGAAATATGCTGGGGTGATCCATGGGAGCATCCCCAAGCTTAAGCTCTTCACTCTTCTTGATCACATTATATCATCCTTCTCTCTTGACCCTTGAAAACTTCCGCCACACCAAACTCAGAGTAATTCTCATTAGAGGGTTAGTGCACAATCAAAAACTCACATGTTCTATAAGGACACAAACATGACCGTTACTTTTAACATTAACTACTGCCACTGATGTTATGTGAAGCTCTTCACCCTAAAAAAGAATTCCACTCAACACTAGTAAAAGAGAGAATGCGAAAAATAAAAGACAGAATCTGTCTAAACAGAACAGTCGTAAAGACGAATTTTTTCGAGGCACTTACGTTGCTCAGATCGAAAAACTTTAAACTAACGAAAGATGCGTACATATCTGAGGATCACGCACAAAAATTTGCAGATTTAAATAATTTTTCTGTGATTTTACAGAAGTAAAACGGTGAACAGCAGAAATCTGTTCCTGCGCAGAAATCCAAATCTAGCATCATCTTCCTATTAGAGGCAATACTTGGCACAACAATGCGATAAAATAAAGATACAAAGGAATTGTTACAGAAGTAAACAACTCCTTGACTCAAAAAGAAAAGAAAAATTGCAGAAATAAAATAATGGGTTGTCTCCCATAAGCGCTTTTCTTTAACGCCTTTCAGCTAGGCGCAGAAAGTAAGAATCAAGTGTTTCCAAGTGATGAAGCATCAACAGAATAATTTGCTCTAACAATAGAATCAAAAGGTAACTTCATCTTCTTTCTAGGGAAGTGTTCCATACCTTTCTTGAGTGGGAATTGATATTTAATATTCCCCTCTCTCATATCAATAATAGCACCAACAGTTCTAAGAAAAGGTCTTCCCAAAACAATAGGACAAGAAGCATTGCATTCAATATCCAAAACAACAAAATCAACGGGGACAAGGTTATTGTTAACCATTATAAAAACATCATCAACTCTCCCCAAAGGTTTCTTTATAGTATTATCAGCAAGGTGAACATCCAAATAACAGTGTTCCAAAGGTGCTAAATCAAGCATATCATAAGTTTCTTAGGCATAACAGAAATACTAGCACCAAGATCACATAAAGCATTGCAATCAAAATCATTCACCTTCATTTTAATGATGGGCTCCCAACCATCTTCTAACTTCCTAGGGATAGAAGCTTCATGTTTTAATTTCTCTTCCCTAACTTGCATGAGAGCATTAGTAATGTTTAGTAAAAGCCATGTTTATAGCACTAGCATTAGGACTTCTAGCTAGCTTTTGCAAGAACTTAATTACTTCAGAAATATTGCAACCATCAAAATCAAAATCATTATTATCAAAGTAATGGGACCATTGTCTCCCATCTCGAAAAATTTCAGCACTTTTATCAGGAACAGTTTCAGTGTTTTCAGGCAATTTTAAACGTTTTGCAACAGAAGTAGAGACATTGCCAACACCAATTACTTTACCATTGAGTAGGAGGTTTGTTAACACTTGATTTCAGCATTTTCAGTAGTAATAGTATAAACTCTAGCAATATTATTCTTTTTAGCAATTTCATCCTCTCTTGCCCACCTAGCATGTAAATCAGCTAACATCCTACATTATTATCAATTTTAACTTGAATGCATTGAGAGTTTTGCTCTCTTTAACATCATGAGGCATATTTTAATTTTTAACAAATCAACATCAAGAGCAAGACTATCAACTTTAGAGGCAAGAACATCAATTTTCCCAAACTTTTCCTCAACAGATTTATTGAAAGCAGTTTGTGTACTAATAAAATCCTTAAGCATGACTTCAAGATCAGAGGGTACACTCTTATTATTGTTGTAGGAATTACCATAAGAATTAACATAACCATTGCCACTATTAAAGGATAGGGCTTATAATTGTTATTACCAAAATTATTCCTATAAGCATTGTTGTTGAAGTTATTATTTTTAATGAAGTTCACATCAACATGCTCTTCTTGAGCAACCAAAGAAGCTAAAGGAACATTATTTGGATCAACATGCATTTTTCCATTTGTAAGCATAGACATAATAGTATCAATCTTATCACTCAAGGAAGAGGTTTCTTCAACAGAATTTACCTTCTTACCTTGTGGAGCTCTTTCGGTGTGCCATTCAGAATAATTTATCATCATATCATCAAGAAGCTTTGTTGCAGCACCCAAAGTGATGGACATAAAGGTACCTCCAGAGGCCGAATCCAATAGGTTTCTTGAAGAAAAATTTAATCCTGCATAAAAGGTTTGGATGATCATCCAAGCAGTCAGTCCATGGGTGGGACAATTCTTTACCAATGATTTCATTCTCTCCCAAGCTTGAGCAACATGCTCATTATCAAATTGTTTGAAATTCATAATGCTACTTCTCAAAGATATGATCTTAGCAGGAGGATAATATTTTCCTATGAAAGCATCTTTGCATTTAGTCCATGAATCAATACTATTTCTAGTCAAAGATAGCAACCATTCTTTAGCACGTCCTCTCAAAGAGAAAGGAAAAAGTTTCAGTTTAATAATATCACCATCTACTTCCTTATACTTTTGCATCTCACAAAGTTCAACAAAATTATTAAGGTGAGCAGCAGCATCATCAGTACTAACACCAGAGAATTGCTCTTTCATAACAAGATTTAAAAGTGCAGGTTTAATTTCATAGAATTCTGCTTTAGAAGCAGGTGGAGCAATAGGTGTACTAATGAAATCATTGTTGTTCGTGCTAGTGAAATCACACAACTTAGTGTTCTCAGGGGTACTCATTTTAGCAAAATTAAAACAAAACAGAAAAAAAACAATTGAATAAGCAACTAATTTTTTTGTGTTTTTGATAAATAAAGCAAACAAGACTAAATAAAAATAAACTAAGCAAGACAATAACAAAGTAAAGAGATTGGAAGCGTGAAACTCCCCTTGCAGAAATCCTCTTGCTCCCCGGCAACGGCGCCAGAAAAATGCTTGATGACGTGGACACACGTTCGTTGGGAGACCCCAAGAGGAAGGTATGAAGCAGTGTAGCAGCAGTTTCCCTCAGTATGAAACCAAGGTTATCGATCCAGTAGGAGCAAGAAATCACTTCTGAAGGTTGTGGTGCGAAAAGTACTTGCGTGTGGAAGGCGGCTGACGTGGAACCTGCACACAACACAATCAAACTACTTTGCCCCAACGAAACAGTGAGGTTGTCAATCTCCGGCTTGCTGAAAACAAAGGATTAAACGTATGGTGTGGAAAATAGTAGTAAATTGCAGAGAATGAAAAGGAACAATGATTGCAGTTGGTTGTATTATCAGTGTAAAAGAATGGACCGGGGTCCACAGTTCACTAGTGGTGTCTCTCCATAAAAGATAACTAACATGCTGGGTGAACAAATTACAGCTGGGCAATTGACAAAATATTGAGCGCATGACAATGCATATATATGACATGATGATTACTATGATATTCATGTGGGCATTACGACAAAATACATAGACCGTTATCCAACAGCGTCTATGACTAATAATCCACCTCCAGGTTGTCATACCGAGTTCCCCGTTGGTATTAAGTTGCAAGCAACGGATAATCGCATTAAGTAATGTGCGTAATGTAAACAAATGCATTAGACCTAACGGCGCACCCTTAAGCTAAGCATCGGTTATTTTATCCCTAGTGGCAACAGCACATCCACAATCTTAGAAGTTGTGTCACTCTCCCAGATTACCGGAGGCATGAACCCACTATCTAGCATAAATACTAACTCTTGGAGTTACAAGCATCTACTTGGCCAAAGCATCTACTAGTAACGGAAAGCATGCAAGATCATAAATAACATATAAGATAGATTGATAATCAACTTGACATAGTATTCAATATTCATCGGATCCCAGCAAACACAACATGTAGCATTACAATAAGATGATCTTGATCATGATAGGCAGCTCACAAGATCTAAACATGATAGCATAAAGTGGAGAGACAACCATCTAGCTACTGCTATGGACCCGTAGTCCAAAGATGAACTACTCACGCATCACTCCGGAGGCAGGCATGGTGATGTAGAGCCCTCCGGTGATGATTCCCCTCTCCGGCAGGGTGCCGGGAAGAGCTTCAGAACCCTCCCGAGCTAGGGTTGACGACGGCGGCGGCTACGGAACTTTTCGTGGATGGAGGCTCGGGTGTCTAGGGTTTTCCCGTGAAGATGAATAAATAGGCGAAAGGGCGGCGGCTGGAGGACCCGAGGGGCCCACACCCCACCACGGCGCGGTTGGAGGGGGGCCGCGCCGCCCTAGTGTGGGCGCCCTCCTCGGTCGCCTCCGTCTCTCCTTCGGACTTCGTGTACGTGTTGGAAAAATAGGAGGTCCTGTCCAGGTTTCGTCCAATTCCGAGAATATTTCCAGAACACTTTTCTGAAATACAAAAAGCAGAAAACAGGAACTGACACTGTGGCATCTTGTTAATAGGTTAGTCCAAGAAAATGCATAAAAATGCTATGAAGTGTATGTAAAACATGTAACAATTGGTATAATATCAACATGGAACATCAGAAATTATAGATACGTTTGAGACGTATCACCTGCCCCACATGACATCACTCCCTCCTTCGACGGGCAGACGTCCCCGAGCTACCATTCAGGGTACCGTTGTTTGAAGTTTTCAAGATCTTCCCAAGATGCTTGAGCAGGGTCTTAACCAACCCATTGGACAAGAACCTGGTGAACACGACGACATAGGGGAGCCTTAAGGGTGTGTTCGGTTCTGGGATGGAGTGGAACGGAATGGAACCGTTCCACACCTAGAACCCATTCTTATGTTCGGTTGAAAAGTGGAATGGAACGAGGTGGTTCCCAGAAAGGGAATATTCCCTTCAGATGCGGAACGCACCGGTCCGGCCGAATCGGCCGGACGAGGTGGAACGGGCGATAATTAATCAAGTTTAGGAACAAATTAATCAAGTTTAGGAACAAATTAATCGAGTTTAGGAATAATTAATCGAGTTTAGAAATAATTAATCGAGTTTAGGTATAATTAATCAAGTTTAGGAATAATTAATTGACATTAGGAATAATTAAAGAGGTGAGCACAAGCCACTTTTAGCCATTTCATTCTCACCCCATTTCAAAACCGAACACAAGAATGGAACGGTTCCATGACAGTTTTTTGTCCAAACCGAACACAAGAATTGAACGGTTCCATTCTGCTAGAATGGAACGGTTCCATTCCATCCAATTCCACAACCGAACACACCCTAAGTACATGTTCTGGTTTGGAATCACGTGGCCATGATGGATGTCAACCAACGATGGGGGAGCAGCAGGAGGATCTCCCTTGAGGTTTAAATATTAGCGATAGAATCGTGTAGTTCAGATATCCCGTTTGTTATGGGATTGTGCATATCTGTATTTGAGGCAGGGATCGGATTGTGATCACCTGCCTTGCGGCCGTGTATGTTGTATTCACCTCTTGTGTATAAAGAGAGAGACCCCACGATGGGTTTAGTACGAAAAATAGTTTCTTTGACTTGGTATCAGAGCGCGTTCTGAATCCAGGGTTCCCTCTGTGAGTCGCCGTGATGGAAACCAACGCGATGCAGCTCACCAAATCTGCCGGACCCATCCAAGCTTACGTCCTCGCATCCATGCCTGCCGCGTGAGCACCACCATCCCACCACCTTTCCCTCTGCCTACTCCAACACCATCACGGTCAGCCTCGACCGCACCAACTACCTCCTATGGCGGACACAGGTCATCCCCAACATCGCCGGCCAAGGTTGGTTCGGCTTTCTCGACGGGAGCTGCGCTGCCCCACCGAAGACAATCACCACCGGAGAAGGCGCCGTGGCTGTCACCCAGCCCAATCCGCAGTATGCGATGTGGTGGCACATGGACCAACGGGTCCTCAGCACTCTCCTCGGCAACATGACCCCGGAGATCCTCGGCCAGATGGTGGGCCGGCACACCTCTGCCGCTGTATGGGAGTGCCTCATGTCCATGTTCGCCGCCCAAAATCGGGCTGGCGTGCGCCAAATCCGGCGCCAACTCGCTACCGTGAAGAAGCGGGATCACACCGCTGCCGAGTACTTCAACAAGATGAAGAGCTTCGCCGACGCCATGGCCATGGTCGGCCACCCCATCTCTGATGACGAGCTGATCGACTACATTGTCGTCGGCTCGGTTCGCAGTTTGAGTCCCTGCAGTCCTCGCTCGCCGTCCTCAGCGCCGCCGGTCACTCCCTTTCCTTGCCTGATTTTTATGCCATGCTCCTGTCTTGTGAATCCATGCGTGAGCAGAACAACGAGGCCAGCGACTACGCTTCCTCGGCAAACTCCGCTCCCGGCACGGCGATGCAGGCCGTGGAGGCGGTCGTAACTTCGACAACAACACCGGGCGCAACGGTGGCAGGCCCAATGGAGGCCATCAAGGTGGCGGCCCTCACTCCGGTGGTGGCCAGCAAGGCTACCAAGGCAACCGCAATGGCGGCGGTGGCCACGGTAATGGAGGCAGCGACACTGGCTACGGCCATGGAGGCGGTGGCAATGGCGGCCGTGGAGGCGGCGGCCGCCGCTTTCGCCCTCGCTGCCAGCTCTGCGGAAATTGGGGGCACGATGCCCTCTCGTGCCGCAAGTACACCCATGGCCACCAGGCGGACGAGCGGCGGTCCGATGAGAGGTGGTCCGGCAATTCTGCCACAATGCACCATGATGATCACCCGTGGGTTCTCGACACGGGTTTCACGGATCACCTCACCAGCGACATGGATCGTCTGAGCATGCAGGAGCGCTACCATGGCAGGGATCAAGTCCACGTCGCCAACGGTAAAGGTTTGTCCATTGCGCATATTGGTCATTCTCGTTTAGCTGGTCCTTCACAATCTATTGTCTTGAAAAATATTCTTCATGTCCCTGATATTAGGCAAAATTTGCTGTCTGTTTATCGTCTCGTTTCCGATAATAACATCTTCATTGAATTTCATAAACATTTTTTCTTTGTTAAGGACAAGGCAACGAAGAGCATCCTCATTCACGTAGGAGTCGTGGAGGTCTCTATCCGCTCCCGTTTGGTCGTGCTCCATCTCATGAGCGGCACGCTTCTTCCGGCGTCAAGCTTTCGTCGAGTCAGTGGCATCAGCATCTCGGTCATCCTTCGAATAATATAGTTCAAACCATTGTTAGGTACAATAATTTACTTTTTTCTCCAAACTTTGAGTCATCGGTGTGTGATGCCTGTCAGCGGGCTAAGAGTCATCAGTTACCTTATAATTATTCTTCTCGTGTTTCGCATACACCTCTTGAGCTTATTCACACTGATGTTTGGGGGCCTGCGTTACCTTCTTCTGGAGGTTTTAAGTACTATGTTAGTTTTATTGATGATTATAGTCGCCATTGTTGGATATATTTGATCAAGCATAAATCTGATGTTGAGGGCATTTTCTATATTTTTCTGAAACATGTTGAGCGTCTCCTAAATACCCAAATTCGTACCGTGCAATCCGACTGGGGTGGTGAGTATCATCGCCTCCATGCTTATTTCCAGCGCACGGGCATCTATCATCGTGTTTCCTGCCCCCATACCTCCCAGCAAAATGGCATCGCCGAACGCAAGCATAGACATCTAGTCGAAACGGGGCTCGCCCTCTTAGCTCATTCTTCTCTTCCCCTTCGTTTTTGGGATGAAGCTTTTCTCACCGCTTGCTACCTCATCAACCGCATGCCCTCCCCTGTCCTTGACAATGCCACACCCATTTTTCGCCTCCTTAACATAGCACCTGGTTACTCTTTTCTCCGCACTTTTGGTTGTGCGTGTTGGCCGAGTCTCCGCAAGTATAACTCTAGGAAATTAGAGTTTCGATCCAAAATGTGCATCTTCCTAGGGTATAGCTCTATGCATAAAGGGTATAAGTGTCTCGACCGCAGCACTGGTCGCATTTACATATCTCGTGATGTCATTTTCGACGAGAAAGTCTTCCCTTTTGCCACTCCCGGTGTTACCATTGATTTATCCAAACTCCAGCCCGTCTCTTTTCCTTTGCATGAACCAGCTATTCAGAATACCGACACGCGCAATTATGACATTACCTTGTTACCAATTGATCTGCCTGGTATGTCTTCTCGTGCTCGTGTGCAGGAACAGCCGGCTGTGATCGATGAAGCGATTGACGTGCATGCAACTCCTGGCGAGCATGCCTCGTCGTCTGCGCCAGACCAGGGTCCAGCGCCCGGCCATGATGGGCCGTCGTCCCCGCCCCGGTCCCCGGTGGGCCGGCTTTCGACACGTCGTCGCCTACCGCCTCGCCCTCCCCTGATGGGCCTGCGTCGTCTGCCACTGCACCCCCTGATGATGGGCTCGCGCCGCCATCTGTTGATAGGCCATCGCGGGCCGCGACGCCATCTGCACCTGATGCATCTCCTGGCGCCGCTGCTGCCCCGGTGCAGCACACCATGATCACTCGCCGACGTGCTGGCGTGCACCGGCCGTGGCAGCCTACCGACGGCACGGTTCGCTCCATATCGCCGTCGCCGTGGTGCTTTCCTTGCTGTTCCGTCCTCTCACCGCACTGCCTTGACCGAGCCAGCATGGAGGACTGCTATGGAGGAGGAATTCGATGCGCTCATGCGCAATCGTACCTGGTCGCTGGTTCCTCGTCCTTCTGGTACTAACACTGTCGGCAGTAAGTGGATCTTCAAGACCAAGTTTCGTCCGGATGGTTCTGTGGATAAACACAAGGCTCGCTTGGTCGCTCGTGGTTTCACTCAGCAGCATGGCATCGATTATCATGATACTTTCAGTCCCATGGTGAAGCTGGTCACTGTTCGTCTTGTCCTCTCCTTGGCTGTCTCCCGAGGATGGTCCCTTCGCCAGATCGATGTCAGCAACGCTTTCCTTCATGGTTTTCTTGAGGAGGATGTTTATATGCAGCAGCCGCCTGGATTTGAGGACTCTCGCTATCCTCAGCATGTTTGCAAGCTTCAGCACGTTCTTTATGGACTCAAGCAGTCTCCTCGCGCCTGGTATGCTCGTCTCAGTGACAGATTGCTTCAGCTCCGTTTTATTTCTAGCAAGGCGGACACCTCTCTTTTCATTTTTCATCGTCAAGGTGTCACCATTTATATGCTCGTTTATGTCGATGCTATAGTGATTGCTGGTTCCTCTGCTGCTGCCATTGAGCGTCTGGTTCAGACTCTCTCCAGCACGTTCCCTATCAAGGACCTTGGTCGGCTAGAGTATTTTCTGGGTATAGAGGTTGCCTATAAGTCACACGGTATGGTGCTTACTCAGCACAAGTATGCATTGGATTTGCTGCATCGAGCAAACATGGAGAACTGTCGACCTGCCCCACTCCCATGTTCTACCACCGACAAGCTCTCTCGCGAGCTTGGTGCTCCTCTTGGTACTGATGATGCTTTCCGGTACCGGAGTCTCGTTGGCGGTCTTCAGTATCTCACATTGACGAGGCCAGATTTGTCTTTTGCTGTGAACAAAGTTTGTCAATACCTGTCCCAGCCTACCACAGTTCACTATGAGGCAGTCAAACGCATATTGCGCTATGTCGGAGGCACAGTCTCCACTGGTCTTCGTATTCAGCCATCGACATCCTCTGTGCTTAACATTTACACTGATGCTGATTGGGCGGGTTGTCCGGATGACCGTCGTTCCACCGGTGGTTTTGCTGTCTTCATTGGACCAAATCTCATCTCCTGGAGCTCTCGCAAGCAGCCCATGATTTCTCGATCCAGCACTGAGGCTGAGTATAAAGCATTGGCGAATGGCACTGCCGAGGCGACCTGGATCCAGTCTCTTCTCAAGGAACTTGGTGTACCTTCGTCGCGGCCTCCCGTTCTATGGTGTGATAATCTTGGCGCCACCTATTTGACAGCCAATCCAGTTTTCCATGCTCGCACCAAACATATCGAGATCGACTTTCATTTTGTTCGTGAGAAAGTCGCTGCCGGTGCACTGGATGTTCGTTTCATCGCTTCTGGAGACCAGCTGCTGATGTTTTCACTAAACCAGTTACACAACCTGTACTCCGTAATTTTAGTTTCAATCTCAACCTTGTTCACGACGGTTTAGATTGAGGGGAGTATTAGCGATAGAATCGGTTTAGTTCAGATATCCCGTTTGTTATGGGATTGTGCATATCTGTATTTGAGGCAGGGATCGGATTGTGATCACCTGCCTTTTTTTTTTTTTTTTTGCGAAACACAGTACAACGCAAGCGCTCATATACACGCGCACACACTCACCCTATGAACGCACGCACGCACACCCTACCCCTATGAGCACCTCCGAGAGACTGAGCCGGCGGGTCGAGTCTTGAGATTGACGAAGTCACCACGGGCGCCTCGCTGTCGACGGGAACGTCGCCTCCCACTGAAGAATATTCCGCCTTAAATGAGAAACACCAGCGTCAAACCTGGGGTTTGAACTCTGGTGGGCTGGGGGTACAACCACCCACCTAACCATCTTGCCACAGGCAAGTTCTCTGTGATCACCTGCCTTGCCGTGTACGTTGTATTCACCATTGTGTATAAAGAGAGACACCCCACGATGGGTTTAGTACGGCAAATATTTTCTTTGACTTTAAACAGGCTGACATAAAACACATTGTGGGGGTGGAATCTTTGGTGGCAGCTCTAGGCGGTACGCAAAAGAATCAATGCGCTTAAGGATTTCGAAGGGTCCATAGAACCTGGGAGCTAGCTTGTTGCGGCCAGGGCCCGTGAGGGACGTGGCAGGACAATGATGGAGGCGCAGCCACACCCACTGCCCAACCTCAAATGTCACCTCACGGTGGTTATTGTGGTGGTAGTGCTTATCTCCCTGTTGGGCCTGGACAAGAGACATCCTGCAGGAAGGCATCTCGGACAACAACTGATTTATCAACTATAATTGTGATAATACTTGTTGTTTGGTTATTACTCTCTCCGTTCATAAAAAGATGTCTCAATCTTTTCTAAATTTGGATGTATGTCTGGATGTATGTCTTTTCTAGATTTATATGTATGTTAGATTTGTATGTATGTAGACATACTTTAGTGTATAGATACATCCAAATTTAGAAAAGATTGAGACAACCTTTTGGGAACGGAGGGAGTATTTCGTTGCATTTGGAGGACACAGATCAAGAGAGATCGCGCCCGCGTGCCAGTTCCCCTGCGCGTCCTGCACACGAGAATCAGTTGGAACCAGACAAAGAGGAAATGGATTCAGAGACAGGCGAGGGCCAGGGGTCGCATACTCGCATGCGCACGGTCAGGTGGTCAGTTGGAGCCCAATTGTTAGTTTATAAATAACCGTTGATGAACATCTCTGAATCCATTCTGAATCCAACACAAGGTTATCATAGCTTGCTCCCCTGAGATCCCTTTGGTCTGGATGTGGTCATCCACTGCCGGCCAATTGCCACCAGCTCGCCGGTCTCCTTCTTCCGGACCTCTGTCGTTACCGCTGTCATCCTCCCTTTCCGGTCAACCACCCTCCCATCCATCTCCACTTCGTCCTAAAAACATTTCAGCAAGCCTTTACTTCAGCTAGGTAAAAAGTACTTAAACGCGCGAGGAGGAAAAAAATGCAGCTGAAGCAACTACAGTAAATGTGACTGAATGACTATAACTGCGCAATTAAAGGGAACTGGAAAACGTCTAAAAATGGAATGCTGGCATGTGAAACTAATGCCTAGTTTGGGCCATGATCAGAATGATCCCTTAAAAGCTCAATGTGCCGCGGCTGAAAATGTCAGTCCTAAATTGTGTGAGAATACTCCTTCTTGGGTAACATAACAGCTGCACTTTTACTTACTGGAAACCTGTGTTGCATTATCAGAAGAAGAAGTGTGGCTGGACCCTGGTTGACCCTAGGCAAGCTGACTGGTGCAGAGCTAACCTTGGCGCAAGACACCCACTGACCCACCTGTCCGAAACTAAGGAATATGTGGCGTGGAAGATCACAACTGACGGACTGGCGAGACGCCTGGAGAAGAACAACCTCAAGCTAGTTGATGTCAATGGGGGCGCTGAGGGTGATCGACGCTTGATCCTGCATTCCAGTTTCCCCCTTCTCGCCTAGCTTGTTTTTTTTTTTGTTTCTGCTAGTCGTTGCTTAGTTTGTTTAGGTCTGTGGTATGAACTCTTAGTTGCTCGCTTGAGCTGTGTCTCGCATTCCCGTGAACTGTGCTGTAAAAACGACTGAAGTTGTAACCCAACTCTGCTGTGGTTTCTTAAGTGGAACCGGGACGAGGCCCTTTTGCTCTAAAACAATTATAAGAAGAAACAAAACTATGAAGCCTTGGTGGAGAAGCCACCCTTGCATTGTATCTTGCCAAACTATTCAAAGAACAAGAAAAAATGAAGAAAAAGGAAGAAACTGTTGAAAGATTCTCAATAAAAGCATCTATAGATGGATACTCAACTCCGACTTTACAAAGCACACGTTCATAAGGAATAATTAACCAAAAAGCAGCTTTCCAGAGGAAAGACCAAGCTCGCCTAATCCAACTTGATACGAGATAATTTGATCCACGGAACAAACTACACAACCTAATCGCCGCCATAACAGTGCGAAACAAGTAATCTACTGTCTGATTTTTTTCAGGACCAGTTTCGTCAGAATATGTGGCACCGGTCGACGTGGGGCCCAAATTTCAGTCACTCAAAAGTCAGAGTGACTTACAATCCGAGAATCTGGGCGCCATAATATAACAGTTTGTCATTTCCTCTTTCTGACCCCTTACCAAGCTAGATCATCGAAAGAATATGATGATTACACATGTAAAAATTTGCTACTACCTCTATCCACAAATATAAGACGTTTTGGTGGTCTGTTTTAGACAACAACTGATTTATCAACAACTGGTATTTCAGCATGAAATTTATCGTGGATAGCTGATAGACAACAACCGATTTATCAACATAACGATCGCATTCTTTTGTCCTAATATATAATCGATTTAAATTTTGCATTTGGAGGAACGAGAGGGTAAGAGAACGCACATGGTGCTTGGCCGGCGCGAAGTAGGAGATGTCGTAGTGGACGGAGACCTTGATGATGCCCTCCACCGACATGATCGCCGCAGCGCAGACGTCGTCCACCGCCGCCGCGATCGCCCCCGCGTGCCAGTTCCCCTCCGCGTCCTGCACACGAGAATCAATTGGAACTGGACACAAGAGGAAATCGATTCAGAGACAGGCGAGGGCCGGGGGTCGCGTGCGCACGGTGAGGTGGGCGGGCACGCGGAGCGAGCAGAGGGCGCGGCCGCGCTCGGCGAGGCTCACGCGCACACCGGATAGCGGCAGCGCGTTGAACGCCCTGCGGTCGTCGCCGGTGCCGGCGACGTCCTTCCCGATGGCGCCGGCGTCCTCTAGCCACTTGCGTGCCGCGGCGGCCATCCACTCCGGCGGCATCGGGTCGGCCATGCACGCGCCGTGCGGGCGCGGGGTGCGTCGGCGGCGTGTGCGGTGGAGCGGGCTTAGTTTGACTCGACGACTTGGTAGGGCCGAATGCTACTTAACGGGGGTTATTTGTCTTCATCCTCTAATCTCTCGCATTCTTTCGAGCAAAAGACAGGGACACTACCATCACTACCATCCCACTAAACAGAGCAGAGTTGTATGTTGTGTAACCCATACCCGAATATATCAGTAGAAAATTTGACAAGTTGATCTCCATGTAAATCTAAGTGATCTAACCAAATTTCATTTACGATGTGCTACTATTTAGCAAGTGTTGCTATTTATGAGAATTGGTGATGTTGTTTACAATATGTTGTTGTTTAAACGTGATGTTGTTTATAATTTAAGGTTGTATGTTGCTATTTCTGGCCATTTCTTGGCTCATTTTGTTGTGTTACAAACATAGACAATTTTACCTAGGGGTGGCCCTTTACCCTGTCGGATGATGGGTATGGGAAAAAATTGAACACGCTAACGGGTATGAGTATGGGTGGTGGGTCAACTCAAAGGGAACGGGTAAGAGTATAGGGCGGCTCCACCCGCACCCATAAACTGTGGGTGCTACTCTATATGTACAGATGGGGCAAAGGGGGCTTCTAGCTTACGGTCAGTCGATCACCAATGGGCACGGTTGATTTCCCAAAAGCACATGTGTGTCATTTTGTTGTCAAAACTGGAGGTATAGAAAAAGACCTGAGATGGAGAAGAAGATTGAGGGAAAGAAAATCCATCGCCGCACTACTGCCAACGCCACACTTGAGATCCGGTCAGCCCGCGCATTCACCGCCGGTCGGGTAGCTCGCTGGCGGGGGCGCTCCGGCGACCGCCACACCGTACCACTATCCTCGAAGCTCGATCTCCGTGGCCCTCTACCATCCCAACATTCTCTCGAAGGTATGACGCCACCCGGGTGGTCTCTGTCGTCGGTGCACCCGCACCCCCACCTCTGAGCTCATTGCTCGTCGGCAGCTCGCTTGGCTTCTCCGTCTCGGCTCCCTGACGGTCGGGGCGGCATCGTTGGTGTTGTCTCGATGCTGGGTGTTGGTGGCCGGCGGAAGAGCTCTACTTGGGGAGGGCTATTATGGCATTGCCCTCGTCATGAGAAATTTAGGGGGACGAAGATAACAAGGAGGGGATCGTGGAATAAGATAACGAGATGGATTATTATGGTGGGGCCCATGTGTTTTCGGCGCTTCCAATTTATCCTCTCATGGGTGGTCATAAGCATCTAGGAAAGAGTCGTTTTGTCTACATATTTATTCAAAAAGTAAATACCTAAATTGGTTAAAACTAGGTTAAACCATGGTCTCCAAGTATTGGGTCTGGGGAAAGCCCTCTGCGCCAGGTCCTCCCAAATAGACACATCTAAGAACTGCATAGATGATGGTGCCATGGCCTCATGTTGCATGCGTGTCCTTCGGGATGCCCACGACGGTTTCGTCCCACTAGTCATTTAAAGTTTCACCATGCTCGCAATGTCGAGACACGCCAAAAGTCACGTTCAAAGTTTTATCATGTAAAGTTTTAGTCGAGTGTGAGGTGTTGACGGCCTCTAGCATGATCTGCAGAGCTTGCCGATCGGATCAAGTGGCAATACCCGCAGTGGTGGAGCTAGGATTAGGAGCACGTGATTCCAAAATCCCAAAAATACATGATCAATGAGACTAATGAGATTATTTTCTAGTACTTTAAGACTAGTCACAATGGGAGTAACTTATCTAGTAACATCACACATCTCAAGACCATTTTGTTATGTGGCATGTAGTTAATGAGGAGAGAGGTGTTTAGAGTAACTTAGCTAGTTACCGTAACATCACACTTATCAAGACAAAATGAGTTTATAGTGCAATAAATAAGATCTTATATGACACCACAATGATGTTACTCCCCACTGTGAAGGTGGTAACATAGACTAATAACATCACCATGTTACTACTCTATGTTACTCCCCATTGTGACTAGTCTAATGGTCAAAAGTAACATATCCATGCCTTGTCAGCCTGGCCACTCTTCGAGGGAGTGCCCTCATAAGACCGTTGGCCATGGAGTTCCTCGGCCCAAGAAAGATGATAAGCCCCTGGTGTTGTACATGATTGTCTGACCCACGTCTCTCTTGATGAATCTCATAACGATCCAAGTGTATTTTTGGGTATGCTCCGTATCAACTCAATGCTAGCTACAATATTGTATATTTATGGAGCATCACATTCAATCATATCACAAGATTTTGCACAAATGCATGACATACCTTTCGAAGCAATGCATCCCCTCTTGGAGATTACTACTCTCGGTCTTGTTCGTGCAGTCAAGCAACGAGTGTCGCCACTGAGTCCTCGGCTCCACAGATGCCGCAGGAACTAGCTGTAGCAATGTACCGCCGGTGAAGGAGATCAGCCGTCTGTAGGAATTTGTGTCTTGCAACATTTTATTTGTACACTAAATTTTCCGGAATTAAACTTCATGTGGAAGTATCATGAAAATAACAGGAAACTAATGATGTGGAATTCTACTTAAGAAAATATACTTAACAAAGCCGATACGTCTATACTGGAATACAGTGTATGTGAATATGCTGGAATTATACCCGGGACAGTATAGAATGGAAAGCCAGGTTGTTCATATGTTGGCTATATGAATTGATTAAAGCCTGCGAATTTAAATTATTCAAATTCGACACGTGACTCACACACGTGTGCTCGTGGAACTAATTGCAGATTGAAACTCCTAGATGGTTACTGATGATCGTGATTGGTTTGGTTAACCTGAAGTTTCTGTAATAAATTTCTGCGGAATTATGGTTTAAATAAAACCAGAATTAACACTATATAAAGGTCCCTAACCCCTAGCCTCAAATTGATCATTGTGAGCGGCACCACGGAAAAAGATCGGAGGAATAGGGGTTAGACCGTATTAGTATCTAAACCTAACATTGGTATGAGAGCCAAGTTAGGTCTGAAGGTCGTCGTCACCGGGAAGTCCGATCTGCAGCTCCGTCGTCTCGCTGCGCTGCCATGTTCCGCTGCACTCATTTCGGTCGTGGGGCCGGAAGTCTAATCCGCTGGGCAACTCTGCCTTCGAGGTCGCCGATCAAATCCGTCGCGAGCTCTCGGTCAGATCGATCGCTGCTGAGATCCCTACGCTTCTGCTACGTGTACTTCTCCGCAGTCTAGCATGCGGGATATCCATCCTGATGCATTGATTTAATCTGGCGGCGGGTGATATCGAGAAAAGCACTGCAGATTAAGCAGTTCAAATCACCGTCAAATATAATTCTTGCCGTGTACTTCTCCGCAGTCATGCATGCGGGATATCCATCCTGATGCATTGATTTAGTTTGCGCACATAGATCGAGGATGTTTGCTGGGTTTGCCGAGTAGGGAAGAACAGCCAGCAAACGGAAGGCTTCGCATGCGTGGATCAAGCAGTTCAAGGCACCGTCAAATATAATTCTTGCACGGGAATCGAGGTTTGTTCGTGAGAGAAGTCAATGGATTTCGCGAGGAACAAGGAAATTGATCTGTCTCGGACGGAGATAGATTAGAGCACGCTCGGTTTTCTCGCTATGTGGGCATTGGTATGCACAGTCGCGGGTGCCTTTCGATCTGGAAAACAAAGCAGTGCTTGATGTTGCCGCACACGGATCGATGAACATTGTCCATTGCTTGCTGGATCGGTTGATGCTGTACGGGAACGAGGAACCAAGAAGCAGGTAATGACCTGGAGTACTACTATCAGCAATTCACGCTAAGGCTCTAAATTATGGCTATCACGGGTCAAGGAACACTTGTTTCTTCTCTGCCTTGGGTTGACAGCAAGGAATAACATCATTCACGTCTGTGCATCAGCTTTCCGCGTCGCTCGTTCTACATATCGGTAACAAATTTCCCTCGATGGCATCTAATTACACGGTTTAGGGAGAAAAAAAATCATCAATTTATTTCAGCTGAGTTATTTGGAACTTGTAGATTGGATGGCTCTAATTACACGGTTTAGGGAGAAAAAATCATCAATTTAATTCAGCTGAGAATATTCATTTATGTCATTGATATATCTAAACCAGAAAAGCCAAAGGGAAAGGAAAACTATGGAAACCGACTAAAGAAAACTGACTAGTTCGCATAGTTATACCCATATTTGATTCGTTACCTATTGAATATGAGAGTGCACAGATTACGTGGAATATTTTTACGTAACCTCGAAAAGGATTTTTTTTTTAAGATTTATCATCTATTTGGTATTTCCGGAGGAAATTGGAATGCACTCTGAGGGAATTATTAAGCTCTTCATCAGATGGATTAATTTTCTTTTTGTCACTACTATTTTTTATTGCTACGGGATTAATTTTGTCCCGGAATATATTTGAAACTCGTCGGAATACAATGGAATCTATTGGAGTACATACTGATTCACTGGAATTACCGGTGCAACAATGACGAGAAGGCATGAAGGATGTTTATATTGAAATTGGCATCTCTTATTTTTGGAGGAAAAGGGAGAACACTCCATGGGAAAGGAAATCAATATTTACTCAACGATATGTTAAATGTTATTGGTTGCACTAAATATTTGTTTATAACTACTTCTCCATATATAGTTTGGATTTTACTTGTACGTCATATTTTGATGGAATATGCAAACAATTCCAAGCGGAAATAGATATATCTACTTAGGCATTATTACTAAATGTGATATACTTGGAATTTCGAAATTATGCAAGCAAACTCCCTTGTGGAGGAAAACTATTATTGTTTCTATTCACCAACGATGAGAAGAAATTTAATTTATACTTCTTGATCAGAATGTGTGGTTGTGATATACTATTTAGAAAAGGAAGAGTGGAAATGTTGCTCAACTGGAAATTAGTGCATTATGGAATCTAACACAATGGTCTCATTTATCTTGACAATCCATTGGAAGTTGGTGGACAAATTGTTTATTTTATGAAGATAACTCCATATGGAGGAACGCTTGTAATAGGAACACATGCTCGGAATTTTATTATTTATTGGCAATGGAATTTACGACTTGGTCTTACTCTAAAAACAGAATTACACTTGTTAATTGTGGAATTATAAACTTTAAGTGGGAGGACTATGAGTTATGGATTTTTCTTCAATGTGACATTTGGTTTTACACTCCCACTAGAGGCTCAATTATTTTATCTCATATATATGACTTGATCACATATCAAGGAACATAATTAGTGGATTATTATTTCTGAAATTCTACACTTAAGTGGGAGGATTATGATACTTTATCAACTTATATTTACGGTATTCTTTTTGGACACTCCTACTTGAGGTTATTTCATGATGCACTTAATATGGCCATTATATCTTTTACAATACAAGTCGGAAGGCTTTTGTGGTATTAATATCTCATACTGAAGTGGAAAATCAGTTCATCAAACGATTTAATGGTTTGAAAACTGATTGGTGGGGGAAGCACATTTCAGGAATATTAATTGTAACTAATGTAATGAGCATGGAATCATTCACTGATGTCTTATTTCATATACTCCGTAATTTAATTGAGGAATACAACTCTTGATTATGAGGAAATGCGTCACATGCCATCACATGCTACTACTTTTGTTTAGTACTAGGAAACATGCACGTACGTTGCAACGGGAGAGAAAATTGCGTCGTGGAAGCGCACATGGACGCCAAGTTAGATGACGTCGCACGCAACGATAATGTGTGTCCCAGGTTCTCGCTTGGATCATCCTTATGTATCATGACAGCAATCCTTTCCAGCATACCACCCCAAATAGGATCTCTTCGACACAATATTTAATACATAAAAAGAGATCAAACATGAGAACAACTGAGTATTGAAATTTTTCACTACAGGAAAGTCCCTCTGTGCCGACGGCCTTGGGCCGTCGGTATAGGCCTCATTGCCGTCGACACAGGTCTATGCCGACGGTGGCCGTCGACACAGAGTTGTCGGCATAGGGCCCCGTAGGGACAGCCTCCACGGCCGTCGGCACAGCTATTAGCCGTCGTCACAGGCTCTCCCGACGGCAAAAAATGGCCGTCGGCACACAGTTTGTCGGCACAGGTAAGGTGGGTCCCACGGCGGCAGAGCGCACTGGCACAAGCTGTGCCGACGGCATGTGCCGTCGGCATAGGGTGGACACGTGTCTTAAAAAAAATCCCCGCCGTCCCTGGCTGGGGACAGGCCGCGACTGGGGGCGGTCGCCGACGGAGCAGGGGCTGGGGCGCCGCCGCTGTGGAGCGCGGCGAGGACGGCGTCGACCAAGTCCGGGCGTGGCGAGTACGGCGAGAGAGCTTGGACCTTCTCATGCTGGAGCGCGGCTGCGGTCCGGAGGCGTGGGTGCTCCGGCTGGAGCGTGGCGTCGTCCCGGAGCCGTGGGTTCTCGTGCTAGAGCTCGGCGGCGTCCTGGAGGCGTGGGTGCTCGGGCTGGAGCGCGGGGGCGTCCCAGAGGCGTGGGGGCGCGGGCTGGAGCGCGGCGGCGTCCCGAAGGCATGGAGGCGTGGGTGCCCGTTCGCCATCAGGTTCGCCCTCCCGCCCTGCTCACGGTCGACCACCACGACGGCCTCGGCGCGGCGCGGCACGAGCACGGAGGCGTCGCTGGTGACGTGGTCCTCCACCGGCAGCGCGCGGACGAATTCTCCCCAGCCCGACGCGGTCGCCGGCAGCGGCGTGCTCCTGGCGGCGGTGACGCGGTCGGCGGCGGCGGTGGCGTGCTCGCGGACGAGCTCTCCCCAGCCCGATGCGGTCGCCGGCAGCGGCGTGCTCCCCAGCCCGATGCGGTGGCGTGCTCCTTGCGGTGTGTCCGACGGGCAAAGAAAATGGATATAGACAGAAAAGAAGGCAGAGAGAGCATGTGGATCTCGATCTATCTTGTAGGACTGGAGCCAGATGCGTTTTGGACTTTGGTTTTTCTGTCCAACGAGTGTGCTTCTTTAGGTGGCCTCACGTGCGTCGGATGGGCAAGGTGTGGCTGAGATGGTCAATCCGCGTGGACTAAAATGCTGCCATCTGATTGGTTCGAGCTATGGCTGGATGGATTTCCATCACGCGCCCGACCTTGTGTGTTTCTAGCTAGCAAATACACGTAGGTACAAATAAATGATCGATGTGCACACTAAGGCATACACTTACGCATGCACAAATTTCACGCTTGCTATACAAAGACTCCATGCTAAAGATTTCTTTTTTTGCGAATTTCTTTATTTTTTTAGGTTTTGAAAAATGGGCAAAATGCCTAGCGTGGCTATTCATTGAAAGGGGTTGAAAAGTTTGTCAAAACTCAGGTTTATCATTATCCTAGCAACTAGTACACATGAAAGGAGTCCATGACAAAGGATCTCTTTTTTGAGTATTTTTTCACTTTCTTTTATTTTAATGAAAAAAGGGTCAAAATGGCCGCCGTGCCTATTCTTCCAAAGGTGTAGCATTTTTCAAAACTATCGATGGTTTTGTGATATAACCACTACTGGTGTATCTTAAAATGATTTTTGTAAAATTTTCAGAGCAAACTATCACACACTTGTAGTTCAAAATTGAATTACTTTCGGAAAATAGGTATAAAATCATTTAAATAGGCGAAATGAGGTAGAAACCGAGAAAATTCCTAATATTGCTGGATTATCGATAAAATATGGCCTACTTTGTGTGATAATTGTATGTGTGTCATTTTGCACCATATTTGTTGTACTTGCTTCTCAAAAAAATGCCATTTTTGACAATTAAAAAACGAAAAATGATATTTATAAACATAATTTGAAAAAACTTATTTCTGCAACATTGTTTGTCATAACAAGACACACCTAAGTGTCAAATATGGCAACATTATCACAAACTATGGCACGGGGATGCTCATATCTAGGTCATTTGACTCGAAACTTATACATGTTTATAGATGATAGACCTTTTTGTGAAGTAGTTTTTTGGAAACATTGTCAAAAATCATGTTTATCATTTTTCCTATCAACTAGTACACATAAAAGAATTCCATGCCAAAGGATTTCATTTTTTGAGTATTTTTTCACTTTCTTTTATTTTGTTGAAAAAACGGTCAAAATAGCCGTCGTGCCTATTCATCCAAAGGGGTTGCATTTCTCAAAAATATCAATGGTTCTGTGATATAATTACTACTGGTGTATCTTAAAATGATTTTTGTAAAATTTTCAGAGCAAACTATCGCACACTTGTAGTTCAAAATTTAATTACTTTCGGAAAAAAGGTATAAAGTCATTTAAATAGGCGAAATGAGGTAGAAACCGAGAAAATTCCTAATATTGCTGGATTATCGATAAAATATGGCCTACTTTGTGTGATAATTGTATGTGTGTCATTTTGCACCATATTTGTTGTACTTGCTTCTCAAAAAATGCCATTTTTGACAATTAAAAAACGAAAAATGATATTTATAAACATAATTTGAAAAAACTTATTTTTGCAACATTGTTTGTCATAACAAGACACACCTATGTGTCAAATATGTCCACATTATCACAAACTATGGCACGGGGATGCTCATATCTAGGTCATTTGACTCGAAACTTATACATGTTTATAGATGATAGACCTTTTTGTGGAGAAGTTTTTTGGAAACATTGTCAAAAATCATGTTTATCATTTTTCCTATCAACTAGTACACATAAAAGGATTCCATGCCAAAGGATTTCATTTTTTGAGTATTTTTCACTTTCTTTTATTTTTTTGAAAAAATGGTCAAAATGGCCGTCGTGCCATGATTTGTGATAAAGTGTCCACATTTGACACATAGGTGTGTCTTGGTATGGCAAACATTGTTGCCAAAAACAATTTTTAAAATATTATTATAAATATTATTTTTCAATTTTTAAGTGCCAAAAACAACTTTTTAAACAAGAAAGTACCACAAATATGTTGCAAAAAGTCATATACATGAAAAAAAAGATGAAATGGATGTCATATTTGGATTCCTCTATTTTTTCTAATCGATTTAGACATTTTATTTGTTAAATTTCAATTTATAGATTTAAAGATATGAATTATTCCATATTAGATGAAAAATAGGGGAAAAGAGCTATGCCTACGACTTACCTATGCCGAGGGCAAAGCCGTCGGCATAGCCCCTGTGCCAAATCTATGCCGACGGCACATCCTATGCCGACGGCTTTGTCGACGGGCTGGCCTCGTCGGGACCTATGCCGACGGCTTTCTATGGCCGTCGGCACAGGCTTTGGCCGTCGGCATAGATCCCCATTCCTGTAGTGTTTAATGACGCAAAGGTAATAATAGTGTTCAAACAGTAATAAGACTCAAGTTACATGAATATCAGACATAATAATTACTCTCTAGAAATAGGAAAACGACTAAGTACTTCTGCACTACTAAAACAGCTCAATCATTTTACTGACTTGAGAGGTCTTCCTCTGCAACTTGGAGAGGCGGACCCACCAGCTCTCCCAGGAGACCCACCTCTGATACCCGGCCATCTCCTCTTCCCTGCTCCACCTCTCTAGGAACCGGCCTCTTCTCCTCCCTGCTCCACCTCTCAGCTGGCCACCCGTTCACCTCTCAACGGTGCGTCCACAGTTATCGCATGGAGCTCCATGCGGTGGAGGTATGCAACCTGGTCAAGCTCGGCGCGCACGGGGTATTTAGGGTGCTAGTTAGAACTAAAAAATAATGATCTATGAGACTATGACATGCTTGACTGTGTTTACCAATGGGTTTGGAGTTTCCTCCTTTCCGAGAAACAATGATCTATGGCATTCACAACCAGAGATTTTATAGATTATCTGTTTAGCATGGCAACTGAAGTGATCCGATTGATCTAATTATGTGGGGGCATTTTTCCAACAAAAAGAGAAAAGAGTTGCTTGCACCTCATGCAAACTGTAACACTGAGTCAGAGGATTGAAAGACAGGGCAATGGATCACATTTATGAGTCAATAGAAGTAATCAAGACCTAGGCCTCTGAAAATGCAATATGTGACAAAACCTTTGTATGAATGAAACAAGAGACGTACAAAGCCAGGTTCTAAGAAATCTATCCAAATGTTGTCAACTTCACAACATCAACTAAGTTGAACAATTCAGAATAGTAAGATATTGGCGACTTAATGGCATCAGCTAACTCGAGCTGAAAAAATATGTGCCCTCGGCAAAGTGCATGGCATACTACATGTAAGGAAAATGATATACTGAAACAGGGGAATGTTAGTTAAATTCATGGCATCAATGAATACTGGCCAATTTACTAAATCTAACCAGGGACCATACGATCAAATATCAAATTACAACCTTAATCAAAAGTAATGTGTGGATACAAGGAGTACTTCACCATATCGCAAGAACTCTAGGGACATCTTGACACGGACACCTGGCCAAAAAACTGAATGGGAGCGACCTCTTATTGCAGAGAGAAGACGGAAACACTTCGGCACATAGTATACTTGTGAGAACGGCGCATCACAAATATTAGGGGTGCAACACAAAACACAAAGATTATTCATGGTCCTAAGGTACCTGCAATAAGATGAGAATTTTTTGTTGTCTAATTCTGTACAAATCTCACTACTAAAACCAATAGCATTATCTCCTCCAAAAAAGCAACATCCATGGTATTTCTGGTGTAAATAGAACCTGGTGCTGTTTGGAACATAACATCCACTGTTGTTCACAAGGGGAACACAGTTTTTTTTGGAAAAGATTAATTTCCTTTAGTCTCCAACAGAACCAATGCTCAGGAAATATCAGCACTGCGACTAACATTTTTGTCAAGACACTGAAAGAACCGTAGTATAATCTGAATGCGCATTAATTTTTCAATTTTCAGAACCTTTGTAGATAGCGCATTAATTTTTCAAATTTGAATTCATATTAAAAATCGCCTACAGCTTTACCGCTGATACATTGGCCAAGTAGGCGAGTTCAGATTTGAGATTAGACAGGCTTAGTGGCTTATGTAACCTACGGCTCCAGTTCAGATTTCAGATTACTCTGGCTTGGGTGTATACAAAGAAAATAAAGGTATAATTTTACTAACATTCCTCTGGCATTCTGGAAGCAACCATCAGCTTCCAATTTTAACAGCAAGTAGAACATACCTTCATTATTTTCTTGTCTTCTTCTCTTTCCTCCCTTAGCATCACATACTCGTCCAACACAGACAGAAGCAGTACACCATCCTACATAAAGGACAAACCACGGCCCTCTTCCCATGCCCTAGTCTTGGCCACCAGAGTTTCGACAAGTTCTAGAATGAAAGCATCCATTTCATTAGCAAGGAATAGAAGTACGGAAGAAAACGCATGAAGCATAACTACAAATAAGACCAATGAACATCAATCGATTTCCAATGCATAAAAATATTCACAACGGATGTTTTTGTTTGTATTTCAGACAAGTACCTGGAATCTCGCTGACAAGAATACGAGCTTTTGCTGCATGTTTGGAATTCAGATGGGCGCCTCGGCTTGACTTATATCTGTGTCATCCTGTAGAAGGATTTAAAATTTGCAAGTGAGAATCGAGAAGCTACTCCCAAAACCAGCAGACCTGGGTTGCTAAAATTAATTATTAGTATACCCAGTTATAATCTTGAAGCTAGCTTTCTTCTTCACACGCAAACATCCCGTTTTCAACCGTATCTAATTTATCTTTCTGCTCCATGCTGCTTCCTTTGCTTTTGCTATCTGACCTTCACTAGACATCTTAGCGCGGCAATGCCGCGCCCGTTTGGTGAAATTTAAATTTGGAAGTGTTGTTATGTAAAAGTTGTGAATGTTTGAGATTTGTTGAAATACGAAGAAAGTTTACGTTTAGAAATTGTTCAGTTTTTGGAATTTAATCGAGCTGGGAAGTTGTTTAGATTTGAATTATTTTTGCGTTTGCAAAATGGGTAGATTTGAAAGCCATTTATTTTTTTAGAATATTTAAATGTATATGGCATACATGTTGTGGTAAAATTTAAATTTAAAATGTTCACATTTGGAAAATCGTATAGGTTTGGAAATTATTGAAATGCAAAGAAAGTTTATGGTTAAAAATTGAGCGCGGCAAATGCTGTGCTAGTGTTTTTAAATTCTAATTTGAAAATGGTGCCGTGCTAAAATTGTATAAGCCTGGAAGTCATTGGAATCGAGAAAAAAAATTGTTTTGTAAATAGTTGGATTTTAGAGATTGCTCAAATTTGAAAATGGTTGTAATTCAAAAAGAGTTTACGTTTTAGAAATGTTTAGATTTTCAAAATTGGTTAGAGTGAAACCGTACTAAGGTTTTAATGTTTTTGTTGCTCATAAAATGATCGGATCTGTAAGAATTTTAAAATTTCTGTATGTCTTAAATTTGAAATTTGGATTAAAATGGCATGCGCCGCGGTCGTGTGGTTAGAAGGGAAAATATTGCGGAGTAAAATAGTCAAATTTGGAAATGTTGTATTTGAAAGCAATTTAGAAATATTCGTATTAAAATTTGTTTGGATTTGATTGTACTGAAATTTAGAAAATGGTTGCACTTAAAATTTATTTAAATTTTAGTGTGAAAATGTGGTGTAAAAAATTCAAGTTTGGAAATGTTCACGATATTTTAGTTAGATTAACATTTAATTTGAAGTGAAAATTTAGTTAGCGTTTATTTTTATGGTTATATTGATATATTTGAAGTTATTGTTGTACTTTGCATTTCACATTCCTATTATCTTTTTCTTTTGCTGGAATAATAATCTAAATTTTTTTACTTTTTTTAGACAAATGTCTTCGTTATTACATATTGGAACATTGCTTATGGTTTTTAGACAGATGACTTTATTATTAAAAGAGATGTGAAATGTTTGGGATGGTATTAAAAAATGGTTCCATTATCATTTGTTTAAGAAATTGGAATAGTGCTTAAACATTTTTTCATTTTTTGTCTTTCGTTTTTGCTTGAACAATAATCAGAATATTTTACATTTTTCTTATCTTTTGTAGAACATTTAAAAATAATTGTCGAAACTAAATAAAAGTAGTTCTTACATTTCATCATCTAGTAGAGCTCATCGTGGACGTTGTGATTTAAAATGTTAAAATTCGTTGTAATTTGCCGTCTGGCATACTTGCAAATTTTGTAGCCAATTTAGATTTAGATGTCCAAATATGTTTGTAGTTTGACATAGGTATTTAATTAAGTTCAAAAATTAGGAGGGAGTCCACTGTATAAGTATTTTTAAAAAATCAACTTCATTTATTTAGAGGGGATGTATTTATGATGTTTGCAAATATTTGCTAAATTGAAATGTGCAAAAAATGTTTGTATTTTATCGTAAGTAGTTAGTACGTATTTTCCTGGTCATGTTGGTATTTTTTCCATATTTTTCTGATGATTATATTTTAAACTATTGGTCATGTAATTTTAATTTTTTTTTTTTGTAAATTGTAAGCAAACTCTACATGGGTAGATCTTAAAGTCATTTAATTTTTTTTTTGAATATTCAAATGTGTATGCCATGCACGTGTGGTAAAATTCAAATTTGAAAATGTTTACGTCTGAAACTGTGTAGGTTTGAAAATTATTGAAATGGAAAGAAAGTTTGTGGCAAAAAAATTGTTCACATTTCAGAAATAGTTTAGAAGAAATACTGTGGTGTGAAAAATTGGTTTTGGAAATGTCCACATTAAGAAAAGTACGCAGATTTGGAAATTATTAAAATGTATAAAGAAAGTTTACGTGCCGATATTGTTAAGTGTTTGTAAATTATTCAATTTAGGAAGTTATTCAGATTTAAATTTTGTTAATGTTTGCAAAATGTTCAGAATTGAAGGGTATATGCGAGCTTGAAATAGGTATTATTTAGTTTTTTTTGTTTGGAAAGTTTTTTAAATATCGCGAAATAATATATAAAAGTATTTTAAAAATCTTTGGAGAATGTACTGTTTTTGAATTTTGCTTTCCGATACGATTCTATTTGTTTGGGAAGTAAGTTGAAAACAGTTAGTTGAAGCATTTAGTAGTTTTTGAAGTTGTGTAAAAACCATATAACAATGTTTGCGAAGTGTTCAATTTCGGTACTTTTTAAGGTTTGAATTATTTAACCATTCGTAAGATAATCAAAGGTTGAAGACTTTTAATTTTTTTTGTAGTGTTTAAATTTGAAATTTGAATTTAAATATGTAAGTATGGATGCAATTTAAGTTTTAAATTATAATATTCGTCTAATAAAGCATTGTTTTAATTGCAAATATGTAATTAGAGAGATTCGGGCTATATTGCTTCCAATCATGGTAGCTAATTTGAAATGAACAAATACGGTTCCACTTTCTATAATTTTCTTATTTAGCACCATAATTAGAGGGAATATAATGTGTTTATTTCGAGATGGTAGTTATTTTCAGCATTCGTTAAATATATTTGCATAATTGGAGGAAGCTCAGTTAAATTAGCTGTAAATAGTTTTTTTTTTTGGAATGATGTAGTAAGTTTCTATGTTACCTTAAAAGTTTTATTTAACTTCATAATCAGAGTTGTCGCATTACGTGGGATTCATTAAATTCAATCTATTATTAGAGGAGTTGAATTTTTTTTTCTACATAGTCACCAAATTTAAATTTTAGATATGTTTGCAGTACGGAATTTTGAATTTGGTAAACATTGGAAGTTGTTCATATATGTTGTAGTTATTTAATGATACATGGAAATTTGTTGGATATAAAGATTTCATTTATTTTGGAAATTTTGGTATTTTTTCCTGAGTTATAGTCTGGAAGTTATGATTTGCACAAACTGAAATGGTTTGCATTTTTTTTTCCCGATCATTATTGCAAACGAAAAGAGAAGAGGGGGAAAAAGAAAATATATAGGTAAGGTTGAATTTTAATGTTTTTTACAATTCCATATGAACAAACTAAAATTGAGAAAATATTTTTTTCCTATTTGAGTATTATTTCAAATGTTGTTTTACTGTAATACAAAAGGTAAGTAAATAAGAAAAGTTGTGTAAACATGCATGTCAATGTGTTGGTTGCAAAGTTATAAATTTTCTCCAAATTTTGGTATGTTTTTTGTGTTTTTTTGAGTTGTATGTGAAGAGATACGATTTTTTTTTTTGATTTTTCTGTAATTAAAAACCAACTGACAGGCGGGCCCCCCGCGTCAGCCGCACCGCGCTGACGTCAGCCCTCGACGTCAGCGGGCGGCGAACGGCCGGCGCTGCCGCGGCACTGCGGAGCTCGCGCTGCGCGACCGCGTACGCGCGCGGGCCGGAGATGGAGGGGATCCGCCGGAGGAGAAGCAGGCGCGTCGAACGGGCGGCGCGGCGCGCCAAATGGTGGCCGGAATCGCCGCCGGCGACCGATCCAGCGGCGGCGGTTGCGGAGAACGACCGCGACGAACTCCGGCGGTTCGGCGGCGTCTCCGGCCGCCCGAGGAAGATTCCTCCGGCGAGGAGGTAGAGGGCTGTGCGGCGGAGGCCCTGGTGCCCTCTGTTTGGACCGGCGAGGCTCGTAGGGGCGGCGCGGCGCGGCGCCGGCGACCTCCGGGTCGCCAGAAGAAGAGGAGAGCGCGGGGGGCTCTGCCGTGACATTTTACGGAAAAGTCCGTGATGTTTTCCTGATTCAAACATAAGTCCTTCGCTGTGTTAATTTGAGGACTGCGGGCCGCGATCTGATTTTGCAGATGCTTTTCTGCAAAACAACCGCGTCAACCGGTGGAACCGAGAGCGACCGGCCCGCGACCGGGTGACGTGGCGGCTTCCTATTGGAAGAAATTCGCGAATGAACAGTGCACTCGCGGGAAGGGCGACGTGGGAACATCCTGGCCGTCGATTCTCTCCGATCGGACGGTTCTGAATTGCCGGTGACGTGGCTCGTGAAATGGGAGGTGAATCTTGTCAGCCTTTATATATGGATCTAATCTATGTCTGCAATCAGTTTTGTTTTATTTTTTGCAACCAGTTCTTTCGTCTATGTTCCCTGCCCTGCCTTAGTCAGCAACAATAATTCCCTGCCTCAATCAGCAAAAATAATTTCAAATGGGCCGCAATGATGTCTATTATTGTGTAAGCACCAGAATGGATATCTTCCAGCTCAGTTTGCTTCTTGAAAGCGATCTCTTTCGGGTATATAGCTCCCATGCGACGTCTTTTCACGTAATCGTTCGAAACGCGACGTCGTTGCCTGAAATAGCTCAAGTGCGACGCCATCTCGTGGCTGCAATAGCTCTCGTGCGACAGTCGGGGCTTAACCGCAAGGGACAGGTTAGGGTTGGAATTATGTGAGCTTGGTGGGACCCCAACTAATCCACATCAGCAAAGGACCCACAGGAGCACCTCCAACCGCGGGACCCACCTCATCAGCTGGTAGAAAACAGAGACATCTCGCCCTCGTGCCAGAGCCATCCCCGCCTTCTTCTCCGGCGACAGCGCACAGCAACGCCGGCGGTAGAGGTATGTCGTCGAGCTCCGCTTCCACCTGCCAGCGTAAATGGCCGAGCTCCGCTTCCGCCCGCCAGCGTAAATTGGAAGGTGCCCTGATTACCCACGGACGGCGCCCCTGAAGCGGCGAGTCACCACGAGAATGGCAACGCTGGGCGCGAGGATGTGAAATGTGAGAGCAAACCAGAGCTGGAGAAGGTGAGATCTGAGTTTCCCCTCTCCCAATTTCGTTTTATTTTCCTCAATTTTAGGTTTTCATCCGATTTGGGAATTAGGGTTCATATTTTCTTATTTTCTTATTTTCAGGATCTGCCGACATACGACCATTTCGAGTGGACATCAAGAGGATTGAAAAGGAGGGCACATCCCTCCCGGCCTCAATTTGCCGTCGGCGGTGGAGCAATTGCTCTGTCGGGGATGTGACCCCGGGTACCCCGAAGTGGTTGGTTTAACCGAGGTGATAAAATAGATAATAGCAAGGAACCGGGGTGTAGCAGATAAAGAAGCAGCAGAAAAAGTCACCTGGGCCGAGTCACAGCAGAAACTCGGTTAATCCGAGATGTCTCAGTTCGGAAGGCCAAAGTCGGATAAGCTGAAGTACTGCTTGCTCCGATACTGTCTAATCCGAGTGGGTCGGCGTTTGCCTTATCTTGGCCAGGATCGTTACCTCGGAGCAGGTCGCCACTTCCCTGCCTAGGTTGGGTCGAGGCATCCCAGCTTCGGCTGGCCAAGACTTTCTCGTCCCGGAGCAGGCCGTCGCCTTCCTACCTCGGCTAGGCCGAGACGTCCCAGCCTTGGCAGCGTCCACTACTGATCACTACGTCGGTAGCTGCAGGCTACCGACGCCACGTCCTCGCCTCGACCAGCATCTCCAGGCGCTGCCTCGACACCTCGGCATACTACCTCGACCGACGTCTCCGACATCTCCAGCATCCAGCAGCTACATCGGCAAGTACAGATACCCTGCCATCCCCAGAATATCCGGAAGACAGGAGCTAGAAGACAAGGACAAGGCAGCGTGGCTACAGTGCCAGCGATGTGACAAGAGTACACTGACGTGACGCAGCTACAGTGCGACAAGACCCCAGTAGTCAAGTCATGAACAGTGTTTGTACGTGTGTTGCGTGGGCCAGCCCATGTCCCCTTGTCCCCTGGGCTTCATTCTATAAGAGCACCAGGGAAGAGCTAGCAAAGGGACCCGATCCCTCACTCCATTTCTCCACCCACTCACGTACAAGCCCTCGAGCAAGCTAGCTAGCAGCTCACCATACTCCACATGCGTACTGGAGAGCTTTTCTCTCAAGCATCCAGGGAGAGAGCTCATAGAAAAGATCAAGAACAGCTCGAGGAGCAAAGATGTGATACATATACTCCACCATATATACAGATCAGATGCAGGATGTAGGGGTTTTACCTCCACCCGAGGGCCCTGAACCTGGGTAGCTCCGTGTGTTTGCAGTGTTCTTCGTGTGCGACTCCCTCGCGCAATCCCTCCCCGAATCCACAAGCATCCGTTCGGCCCCAGAATAAGCCTACCCCTAGGCATCTGCGTGATCCCACCACGACAGTTGGCGCCCACCGTGGGGCTGACAGTGGCGCTTGCTGGACTAATTTCGGACGGGACCTTCTTCGTCAACGCGGGGACTCGACATCACCATTGTCCCTCCGCGCTCTAGCTTGCCGCAGCAAGCAGAGGCTGGCGTGACCTTCGTCAACGGACGGCATCGGCAAATCCCAGCTCCGCCTCCGCGCCTACCGCGCCCTGCCTCGTCGACTCGCTGGCCGCGCTCCAGCCACGTCTCCTTCGTCCAGGCCGTCCTTGCCGCGGCTGCATCGAGCTTCTGAGGCCGCCCTCACTGCATCAGCAAAAGCTAGCTAAGCAAGCATGCAGGCAGGTGGATCATTCGAGCTAAGCAAGCATGCATGCTGGTGGATCGTTCCTGTGCGTGCACGCTTGGCCAGCTGCCGGCCGGCAGCAGTGCCCGCGCGATTTAATCAGGCCGCTGGCCTCGGCCTCACCCAGCTCCGCTTCCCCGACACTGCACTAGATGGGCCGACGTTCGTATGTCGGCAGGACGGCACGGCATCGACTGGAACAGCATCGGCTGGGCTAGCCTCGGTCGAGTCGTCAGTATGGCACCAGCTGGGTCGAGTCGCCAGTACAGCCTCGGTTGGGCAAGGGCCGTGGCCTAGCCTCGGTTGGGCTGTGTCGGCAGCCCAGTTTCGGATGGACCGAGTTCCCTCCAGCCTCGGGCCAGCAAACCTGCAGCATATCTGCTCCGACAACCAAGAGTTTCCACCACACTAGCGTGGACATCTACCCGGCGTCACGATAGCGACGTGAGTATTTACAGTATATTAAAGTGCATGTCGTATAATTAATCCTGAAAGTTACTCGGGGACTGCCCCTGCATGCCATGCTTATTTGTTTCCCCCTGGGAACGGGATATCTTGACCCGAGGACTGGTTAGTCAGTTTGTTTTATTGTTTCTCCTAGATAAGAAAAATAGCTCGGGGACTCGGTTGTGACCGAGTCTAGTTTTTTGCGCATAGTATCTGCTGTTAGATTCGTTTTCTATCAAGTGCTATAGCTAGTTTCCGTCAAGTATTCTTCATGATATATGTATGTTGGACTAACGTTGAAAGGTGACACCGGTTTTGTTGAGAATGTTCGTTACTGAGGTATCCTGGAAATCCGAGGTATATTGGAAATCCGGGTCATATTGGTAATCAGAGGTATATTGGAAATCCGGATCATGTTGGAAATCCGGGTCATAATGGAAATCCGAGGTATCATGGTTATATTGGTTATCTCAAATTATCCAAGGTACCCTAGCATTTTCGGTATTCTCTAGATTGCCGTTCATTTCGGTCTGACAACATATCACGGCATCATTCCACATCCCGGATCGCCGTTTATTTCGGTTCGCCAATATACCATGGCATTATGCAAATATCTCCAGATCGCCGTTTATGTCGGTTTGCCAAAGTATCATGGTTTCGTGCAATATCTCCAGATCACCGTTTATGTCCGTTCGCCAGTACATCATGGCAGTATCGGTATTTTGCAGGTCGCCACTTATTTTGGTCTGCCAACGCATCATGGCATCACCCTGTATACCAGATCAGTGTCTATGTGGGTTAATCAGAGGCAACCTTTGAGATATGTTTATGCAGGGTTTATGTCAGTCCAGTGGTGGCTGGAGACATCGGTGTCGGTAAACGCCCGGAGTGGCTAAAACCGGCATCCGGGGTATGCTTATGTCAAACCAGCAGTGGCTGGAGACATTCATGTGAGTTATGCCCAGCAGTGGCCGAGGTATCGAGACCTATGTGAGTTATGCCCAGCAGTGGCCGAGGTATCGAGATATGTGAGTTATGCCCAGCAGTGGCCGAGGTATCGAGACCTATGTGAGTTATGCCCAGCAGTGGCCGAGGTATCGAGACCTATGTGAGTTATGCCCAGCAGTGGCCGAGGTATCGAGATATGTGAGTTATGCCCAGCAGTGGCCGAGGTATCGAGACCTATGTGAGTTATGCCCAGCAGTGGCCGAGGTATCGAGATATGTGAGTTATGCCCAGCAGTGGCCGAGGTATCGAGACCTATGTGAGTTATGCCCAGCTGTGGCCGAGGTATCGAGACCTATGTGAGTTATGCCCAGCAGTGGCCGAGGTATCGAGATATGTGAGTTATGCCCAGCAGTGGCCGAGGTATCGAGACCTATGTGAGTTATGCCCGGAGTGGCCGAGGTACCGAGACGTATGAGATACTAACATGCAGGTTTATGTCGGTCCAACCGACGCTGGCGGCATCCAAGTCCGGTAAAAGCCAGGAGGGCTAACCGGCGCTGGCGGCATCCAAGTCCGGTAAAAGCCAGGAGGGCCAACCGACGCTGGCGGCATCCAAGTCTGGTAAAAGCCAGGAGGGCTAACCGGCGCTGGCGGCATCCAAGTCCGGTAAAAGCCAGGAGGGCTAACCGGCGCTGGCGGCATCCAAGTCCGGTAAAATCCAGGAGGGCTAACCGGCGCTGGCGGCATCCGAGTTCGGTAAAGGCCAGGAGGGCTAAGAACCGGCGTATAATGGAAACCATGCAGGCAGCACATTTCCAGTGCAAACTGTCCATCTCGTTGTTGATTCGGGTGAGCTCGGTCAACCGGATGTTGCAATTGGTCTGGAAGGCATGGCAAAGACGACCGAATTACTATGGCGCCCGTACACGCAGGAGGTCGTGTGCGTGGAGGTTTCGATGGTGGCATTTATTTTTGTAAGACTGCGCGCGACTCTGCGAGTCCCCCGCAGCCTCGGGGACTAATGTCGGGGATGTGACCCCGGGTACCCCGAAGTGGTTGGTTTAACCGAGGTGATAAAATAGATAATAGCAAGGAACCGGGGTGTAGCAGATAAAGAAGCAGCAGAAAAAGTCACCTGGGCCGAGTCACAGCAGAAACTCGGTTAATCCGAGATGTCTCAGTTCGGAAGGCCAAAGTCGGATAAGCTGAAGTACTGCTTGCTCCGATACTGTCTAATCCGAGTGGGTCAAGTCAAAACTCACTTCGGCAGGCTGAATCTCCCTGCAGCCTCGGTTTGACCCGAGTAATCCAGCAAGCTTCGTTGGGCCAAGCCCCGGTTGGATCAGCTACCTACGTACTTTTGTGCATATTGAATTAGCTAAGGAGGCAAGCAGCCAGCTGAATCGTACGTGCATGCATGGCTGGCTGCATGCACACGCATGTGCAGGCCGAGTCTCTGATACCTCGGTTTGGGCCGAGAGTCCGTTACCTCGGTCCGGCCGGCGTTTGCCTTATCTTGGCCAGGATCGTTACCTCGGAGCAGGTCGCCACTTCCCTGCCTAGGTTGGGTCGAGGCATCCCAGCTTCAGCTGGCCAAGACTTTCTCGTCCCGGAGCAGGCCGTCGCCTTCCTACCTCGGCTAGGCCGAGACGTCCCAGCCTTGGCAGCGTCCACTACTGATCACTACGTCGGTAGCTGCAGGCTACCGACGCCACGTCCTCGCCTCGACCAGCATCTCCAGGCGCTGCCTCGACACCTCGGCATACTACCTCGACCGACGTCTCCGACATCTCCAGCATCCAGCAGCTACATCGGCAAGTACAGATACCCTGCCATCCCCAGAATATCCGGAAGACAGGAGCTAGAAGACAAGGACAAGGCAGCGTGGCTACAGTGCCAGCGATGTGACAAGAGTACACTGACGTGACGCAGCTACAGTGCGACAAGACCCCAGTAGTCAAGTCATGAACAGTGTTTGTACAGTGTTGCGTGGGCCAGCCCATGTCCCCTTGTCCCCTGGGCTTCATTCTATAAGAGCACCAGGGAAGAGCTAGCAAAGGGACCCGATCCCTCACTCCATTTCTCCACCCACTCACGTACAAGCCCTCGAGCAAGCTAGCTAGCAGCTCACCATACTCCACATGCGTACTGGAGAGCTTTTCTCTCAAGCATCCAGGGAGAGAGCTCATAGAAAAGATCAAGAACAGCTCGAGGAGCAAAGATGTGATACATATACTCCACCATATATACAGATCAGATGCAGGATGTAGGGGTTTTACCTCCACCCGAGGGCCCTGAACCTGGGTAGCTCCGTGTGTTTGCAGTGTTCTTCTTGTGCGACTCCCTCGTGCAATCCCTCCCCGAATCCACAAGCATCCGTTCGGCCCCAGAATAAGCCTACCCCTAGGCATCTGCGTGATCCCACCACGACATGCTCTTTGAGTTGTCTATGTGCGGTTCATTAGTCAGTAAACAATGTTTGTTCTTCAGTTAACGGTCAAATACAGTGTTTGTTCTTCAGTTAACAAAGTGCAGACCAATGTCCCATTTTTGTTCATGGGACCATGTAAATAAAAGGGACCCGTAAATAAATTTGTTTCACCTTATCTAAATCAGCCAAACAAATTCAAACAAATTCAGTAATGAGATGGAGGGTTGTAATTATTACCTCCTAATGGTGGTAGATTTGTCGCAAACATAGGTATAGCCTAGTGGCAAGGGTTGATGCCTCCCTTTGCCCACCCAAGTTCGAGTCCCGATGCTCGCAATTTAGGTGTTGCACATTATTCCCGTTCTGGTCCAGTAGCTTCGTGGGTCTGGCAACTTACTATTATAGATTAAAAGATCTATAATAGTGAGTTGTCCCATCCATGAAGATGCTACACTGGGACAATTTTTTTGAATTAATCTTCATATTATTTATTTTCTTTTGATTTTTTGTCTCGTTTGAATTCAACTTTGAATCAAAATTCAAATTTGAACCAAAAATCAAACTTTACATGATATTTCTGATAACCTTGGATGTTGCAATGATTTCAAACTATTATGCAATTGTTTGATCTAATTAGGTCATCAATCCGAGGCATTTTGCTCAGTCGTGAAAAATGTGTTTCAAATGAGCTCCAAAGGTAGGGTAAACAGCCTCATTTCTAAGTAAGTTTTTTGTCCACCATGTCTAAATCAGCCAAATAAATTTGAGTTGTTAGTATATGACATACTAAGACCATGTGCACAGGTTTTCCGTTTTTTTGATGTTTTTTGAATTTTTTATGCTTATTTTGAATTCGATCAAACCTAAGTTTGACCAACATTTAATCAAGTTTCAAACATAAAAATGAAAAACCAAACCTGGATCCTTCTTAGTCACTCCAAAATGAAGCTTTTGTGAGTTTTTTGAAAGTTTCATGTTCCACACCCAAAACCACTTCTCTTCATACATGAGAGTTCATAGTTTGAAATTTGAGATTTCACACTACATACATGAATATTTTGTTTGAATGTATCTAGACCTTGTTTATTAACTTGAGTTGTTAGTATATGACATACTACGACCATGTGCACAGGTTTTCCATTTTTTTTGATGTTTTTTGAATTTTTTATGCTTATTTTGAATTTGGTCAAACCTAAGTTTGACCAACATTTAAACAAGTTTCAAACATGAAAATGAAAAACCAAGCCTGGATCCTTCTTAGTCACTCCAAAATGAAACTTTCGTGAGTTTTTTGAAAGTTCCATGTTCCACACCCAAAACCACTTCTCTTCACACATGAGAGTTCATAGTTTGAGATTTGAGATTTCACACTACATACATGAATATTTTGTTTGAATGTATCTAGACCTTGTTTATCAACTTGAGTTGTTAGTATATGACAGACTAAGACCATGTGCACAGGTTTTCCATTTTTTTATGTTTTTTGAATTTTTTATGCTTATTTTGAATTTGGTCAAACCTAAGTTTGACCAACATTTAAACAAGTTTCAAACATGAAAATGAAAAACCAAGCCTGGATCCTTCTTAGTCACTCCAAAATGAAGCTTTTGTGAGTTTTTTGAAAGTTCCATGTTTCACACCCAAAACCACTTCTCTTCACACATGAGAGTTCAGAGTTTGAGATTTGAGATTTCACACTACACACATGAATATTTTGTTTGAATGTATCTAGACCTTGTTTATCAACTTGAGTTGTTAGTATTTGACATACTAAGACCATGTGCACAGGTTTTCCATTTTTTTATGCTTTTTGAATTTTTTATGCTTATTTTGAATTTGGTCAAACCTAAGTTTGACCAACATTTAAACAAGTTTCAAACATGAAAATGAAAAACCAAGCCTGGATCCTTCTTAGTCACTTCAAAATGAAGCTTTTGTGAGTTTTTTGAAAGTTTCATGTTCCACACCCAAAACCATTTCTCTTCACACATGAGAGTTCATAGTTTGAGATTTGAGATTTCACACTACATACATAAATATTTTGTTTGAATGTATCTAAACCATGTTTATCAACTTGAGTTGTTAGTATATGACATACTAAGACCATGTGCACAGGTTTTCCATTTTCTATGCTTATTTTGAATTCGGTCAAACCTAAGTTTGACCAACATTTAAACAAGTTTCAAACATGAAAATGAAAAACCAAGCCTGGATCCTTTTTTTTGATGTATCTAGAAACTAACACAATTGAGTTTGCACAAAAATTAAATTCATAGAAATTATAAAAAAATGCACAAAGTGCTTACTAGTGTTATCTACACAAGCATGTAACTTTTAATCTAGGCATCCTAACAACATGAGGTAAAATTCTAGTGAAAGCTACTGCAGAGAGCTTTCCAAAACATTTAGATCATAATTTTTGGATCTATAAATTTTGAGTTATGCACAAAATACTCTTTCTGACCATTTGCAGAACAACATTTTTCATGCACTCACAAATGTGTATTTTCCAGATCTGCAAGTTGGAGGTGATTCCAAACTTGTCTGGTCACCTCTATGATTTTTCGTTTGAGCAACTTTTAGATCTAGGTATTTTATTTCGAGTTAAACTGACAGACTAGAAACTGCCTAAACAGAAAAAGAACAAAACCTAGAAAAAAAGCTAACTGGGCCAGATCTAGCACTGTTCTAGGCCCAGCAGCAGGATTCGGCCCCTAATGTTTTTTCGTTGATTTATTTGACGGCCCAGCTTTTTTTTCGACCGCCTCCTGTTCCCCTTCCCCTTCTTATCCACTGAAAAGTGTCATACCCTAGCTATTCCCACTCGCTCCAGATCTGCGCCACACTCGCCGTCGGTGACCAAAACCACGCAAATCAGCCCCGCCGCCGTAGATCCAGCACCGCCTTGCGACGATGATGATGCGTGGGGGTTCCAGCTCGCGCGGCGGCCATTCCGGTGGTGGAAACCGCTCCGACGAGGAGCGGAAGTAGCGGAAGCGGCCGGCGCCCGCCTCTGACCCCCAACGGGCGGCGCGGGTTGCTTCCGACGGCGGTCGGAAGCGCGGCGCGTGCAAGTGGACGAACTACGGCCTCGCGCCGCCGCCTGCGTTCGCCCGGCGCGAGGTGCAGGAGTGCGACCTCCGGATGGAGATGGCGGTGGTGGCGCGAGGCAGCCGCTATGAGCGTGGAAGCTCCTCCGGCGCGGGGAGCTCCTCCATCGCACGAGCACGGCTGCCATCGCCGAAGAGGGAGGAGGAGGAGCAGCAGGACTTGGCACCGCGCGCCGGGCGCGGCGGTCTTGTGCCCAGAGACTACGTCCACGACGGCGACCTCGACTGAATCACCGCCGAGGTGATAGAGCGCACAAAGGACGAGCAGCAGCAGCTCGTCGCGCGCCGGGAGATGGAAGAGGAGCTCGAGGAATTCCGCTTCCAGCAAGCTATCGAGGCATCCCGCGCCGACATGGGGTGGGGCGCCGATGACTCCGACTCCGACCCCTACTCCGACTGAGCGGCGCCGCCGCCTCGTCGCCCCGGCACCCCTGGGGCTCCGGTGAGCCCAATTTTGGATCGAACTAGGGGTAGGAGCTGCGGTTGACACTACTCTGTCGTCCTCTATGTAATAGCGTATTGTTCTATCGAACTACTCCGTGTGTGGCTTTTGATCCGACGAGCCCGCCATTAGAACTACTCCGTGTGTAATAGCGTATAATTATCTGCTATGTTTGCTGAATTGAAATCTATCTGTGTGTTGCCTGAATTCGGTTGAATGTTTGAAATATTTGCTTTTATGTTTGCCTGAATCAGAGCTCGTCGGCGTTGCCGTGCTTCGTCGCCGGAGAAGAAGAAGAGGGAGGATGCGCGCGCAGGGGAAGAGTATAACGGTCGTCGCTGTTGTGTGGGTCCCATGCTGACGTGGATAAGCTGTGGGTCCCACCTGGCTCCCCTAATCCTGACGGAGATTGCGCTTAAGGGCCATGTCGTGCCTGGCTATTTGTGCTCAGAGAGATGTCGCAGCAGAGCAATTCTTGCGAACGATGTCGCTTTGCAGCCAATTCACTGGAAAGACGTCGCATAGGAGCTATTTGCCCATCTCTTTCATCTTTGTTGTATTTTAGCTGGTCTACCCTTTAAACTTCTGTCTCAGCCTGAATTTGAAGGGAAAGATCGGAACATAACACATAATTTAGGCCAGAGAGTAATTCTCTACGAGATATTTTCCAGTGTAACATCACCTGTTCAATTTAATCAAGGGCTAGAGCTCCAGAAGCGGTGTCTTCATCTACAGATGTTGCTGGTAACATGATCAAACATGCTCCTTTCTTGCATGCGAGCATCCATGAGATCCCAAAAAGAGGCAAAGATCACAGAGTTGACATCAGATTGTAATAAATGGGCTTTCGTCGCCATGGTGACTACTGCTAGCACGGCTACGTCTATTGCGAACAACGGGCAATTTTGTTCATGTAGAGAAAATATGCGATTCTGAGCAATTGATACAAAGCCTAGAAAGCCCTGCCACGCCGTGTAACTTTAGCAATGAACATCGATCTAAGCTACAAACTCGAAGTTCCGCTACGTCGTGTCGGGAAAATCAGATCTACGAGCGGCAGGAGGGATCGGATGTATGGTACGGGAGGGGTGCGATTTGAATGTACCCATCAGCGAGGCGACTTGGTCTTCTTAGACAGTGGCGGCGACGTTAGCGGGAGCAGCAGAGGCAAGGAACCCGAAGAGGACGAGGATGGCGACGCGGGCAGGATGCCGTCACAAGGCGGCGAGCCGGCGCAGGCAGGAAGGCGACGTATGCGTGGGGGCAGCGCGAGCAGCGGCGGCGGCGCGTGCAGTACGTGGGAGAGAGAGGATTAGGAGAAGCGCAGAAGTGCGCGGCTTCGTCTTCTTAGATGAGACGGAGGACGGGAGGAGGGAACGATCTTCTCGGGGGAGCAAATGCCGCCGGGCAAAATTGGTGGAACGAAACGTCTCCCCGCAGATTTAGCGATCGACGCGCGACGAAAGTTGGACGAAGGACGGGCGAAACGTTTCGTTGGCAGACTACGGAACCAATCATGCTTTTTAGATAGGAGAGAAGTCATTATCTATCACAGTCATTGTTTATATTTTGTGAATTGGAATGAAAGTGTTTTATTTATATTTTGATAGTATGGAATTGGAATGATAATTTACTACATAGCACACCAATATTTTACTTTAATGTTTATATTCTAATGGATCGAATGGTATTTCGTTTTTATCTAGAAAAAGGAAAATTGGTGGAAAGTAGGAATATGGTATTTTATCATGAAAGGGTGTGTTTACTAATAGTCACACCGGAATATTATATGTGCGAAACTCAAAGGGAAATTTAAGGGAACTCTCAACACTAACATGCTTAGGAAAAGTGGGATGAATAAAAAAAAGGACGATCGTATCCTGGCTATTATTCTGTGTTTTTGAGAAAGTTACTCTATATTTTAGAGAAAACGTACTTAAACTTGTTGCTAATGTTAACTATGGTGCAAGTATTGCGGGAAGGAATAAACTCAATGAAGATGAATAAAAGTGGGAGGAACTTCGTACTTTACCAAACAACCGCAAGCCCATATGTTTTAAATGGATTTATTTACAAGGAAGTTTAATGCAACATGCTTAGTGGAATTTAAAATTCTAAGCTTGTTGTTTAATTCTTTACAAAAGGAAATATTTATACTTTGTGGAAAATCTGAAATTTAGAGAAACTGTTGTTGTTTAATTCTTTACACAAAGAAAATATTTATACTTTGTGGAAACTCTGGAATTTAGAGGAAGGTGTGTTGTTTTATTCTTTACACAAAGGAAATAATTATACTTTGTGGAAACTCTAAAATTTAGAGGAGGTGGGAATAAAGACATGGTTTGCTAACTGATTAGAATCATTCATGTTCATGGACTTCACATCAATGGTATATCAGGTCATATGGCTTTATTAATGATGGAAGACGATCATATAAACAGTTAGTATGATTTTTTTTACTAGATGTGCTAACTATGTTCTTATTGATTTTAAAATATCACATTGATGGAAGTGAAAGCTTGGTTTGGTTCTAACTTTCTTATAAAAAGAATATTCAAAGCTTCCTGCGTTTTGGGAGTGGAGTTACATAGTGAATGTTTTTATATATTTTTCTATGGAAAAGTGCAAACCTATCTAGCACATTTGATAAAGGGAATGATACTTAGTGAGGAATCATGTTTGAACTCCTAAGGAAAAACAAGAATAATTGTCATACCAAAATTAGGGTGGGACATTATTCATGCGACCTGAACTTAGCCATGCCACTGTAATTGTTGCTATTTTGATTAGCACGAAAAGCGATTTGCTGGACTTATTAGCAAACGGAATATGAATCTTATAAAGGTTGTTGGAATCACATAAAACACTTGATGCACAAGGAAATAGGGATTATTCATTATTTGGCGATCTCAACCTTCAACCGCGTGATATATTGACGCTACATTCAGAAATAGGCTCTCGGTGAAAGGTAATCTATTTTATGTTATACGTTAATATCTACTTTTGTAGGTCTTTGTGGCGTACAAAGGAAACATGATTTAGATACTCGTTATTTACGAAATATGAATACTCCAATGCATCTCAAGCATTGAAGGAAGGTCTATGGTTAAGGAAATTTCTTTGTAAACTTACGGTCGTGAAAAGACGCATCATAACCTGTTACTTTGTGATAATATGAGTCCTAAAATCACAAAGTTTATATGCAACATGGATACACTGAAGGAACGAATTATTTTCTAACCATGCTAATTGTGTGGGAATTCACTTGTTGAAATAAAATGTTTTAAGTCAAGTGGGAGAAGTAGAAATTTGTGTCTTGCAACATTTTATTTGTACACTACATTCTCCGGAATTAAACTTCATGTGGAAGTATCATGGAAATAACAGGAACTAATGATGTGGAATTATACTTAAGAAAATACTTAAAAAAGCCGGTACGTCTATACTAGAATGCAGTGTATGTGAATATGCTGAAATTATACCCGGGACAGTATAGAATGGAAAGTCAGGTTGTTCATATGTTAGCTATATGAATTGATTAAAGCCTGTGAATTTGAATTATTCAAATTCGGCACGTGACTCACACACGTGTGCTCGTGGGACTAATTGCAGATTGAGGGGTGTTTGTTTGGACTGTGGCTGGTTGTGCTGCTGTGTAGGAAAAGCTGATGTGCAGGGAAATCTGCTTTTCTTAGTGTCACTGTTTGACGACTTGGCTGCTGTCTAGCTGTGTGTTGATGAATTGTCTGAAATACCCTGAGAGTTCCGAGGACATATGTATTTACTGATTAAAGTGTAAAATCATATCTCACTATGAAATACTAGGAATATACAACATTAAACAGAACAAATAAGTAATATGATCTAGATTTTCCAAAATACACATCTGTAGGATTATACAAATACCATTACACAAATAAGATATACCTTTATTTAGAGAAAAAGTGATGTTCACATATAAATCACGGACAATTCATGAGTACACAATATGATACTGTACATCGTATCTGTAGTTCTGTACATGCTAAACCAGCGCGCGTATCTGTGGACTACAGCTGGAAAAACAAAATTCAGAAAAAGAAAACTACTAGTTCTAGCTAGCCGGATCTGCTGGCTCTTCGAGTGAGGGCGTTGAAGAGCAGCTCGTGGAGGTAGTTTGTCCGAGCTCGGACATGGACGTCACGCACAGATGACGAACCTCGTACGGCCGCGCAACTTCTGGAGGCCTCGCTCACGAGACGACGAGCGGCGACTGGGGACAAGGTCTGGTCGGGGAGGAGGTCAGCCGGGGACGAGGTAGGAAGAGGACAGCGGGGAGGAGGTGAGCTGGGCGGACGGGGTTGGACGAGGACGGCGGGGAGGAGCTTGGCGGCAGGGACTGCAGGGAGGAGATGGCAGCGAGCTTGGATGGCGGCAACCACGGCGGGAAATATCCAGAGGCGGGGAGGGAGTCGGCCGTCGGGGGCCGTGCGCCGCTCGCCGGCGGGAGGCGAGCTGCAAGCTGGCGGCGCGGGAGTACCGAGCGGGCGGCGCTGGGACACGAGAGCGGAACCCTATCCTCGAGAACGGGTGTGGGGAAAATGTGTTTGGACCTTCGGTGGCATTCCCTCGTAAATTTGGGCAAACGATATGACCCTATCAGAAAACGCTTCGCTCAACTTTGCGGGAAGCCGCGCGAAGCACCTCAGGTGCTTTCTCCTCTACGTGTATTTCGTCCAGTGGCTTCGGTGAAGCCCGCAGCCACCGCATTCCGTTTGTTTCGTTTGGGCTGCTTTTTTCAGTGGAAAGCCAGCAAAATCCCAAACAAATAGGCTTGAAATTCGATCCGAGCCGAGCGAGCTCGGCTTGACTCGCTTGAGCTCGCTCAACTGACGAGTCGAGCTCGACTCGAGTAGTTCAGTAAACGAGTCCAGAAATAAAACTTGGCTTGACTCGGTAAACTCGCGAGCTACACTCACGAGTAGCTCGCGAGTAGCTCGTTTAACTCGCTGGAATAAAAAATATGGAATTTTTAATATATTAGTGTCAAAATGTAAATATTTTTTGCACCGATAATGATGTAAAGGTTCTATATTTCAGCATTGATATATCCTTTGACTAGAGATGTAAAATTGTAAAAAGATCATCATTGTTGTAGTTCAAACTTAGTAGGAAAATTACTTGTTTTTCTGTATGCGTGCATGTTTGAACACTTAGAATGTGTTAAACGAGTTATCGAGCTACTGGCGAGCTACTCACGAGTAGCTTGATCAACAAATGAGTTCAGAAATAAAATTTGGCTCGGCTCGTGAGACAACGAGTTCGAGCCGAGCTGAGCCGAGTCACGAGCTACTCGTTTAGCTCACGAGTTTCGAGTTTTAATTCCAGCCCTACAAACAAACACCCCCTGAAACTCCTAGATGGTTACTGATGATCGTGTTTGGTTTGGTTAACCTAGAGTTTCTGGAATAAATATCTGCGGAATTATGGTTTAAATAAAACCGGAATGAGCACTATATAAAGGTCCCTAACCCTAGACTCAAATTGATCATTGTGAGCGGCACCATGGAAAAAGATTGGAGAAATAGGGGTTAGACCGTATTAGTGTCTAAACCTAACACCGTCGGCAATGACTGTCGTGCAAGACGCCAAAGGAACATCCTCACTTTGGCTGGTACCTGAATGTGCCACAGACTGACCCAATTCTTCTGAACTCTTGCATGGTCAGAGCTGGTAGTCCTCCCCTCCAGCCAGGCCTCACGCCTATCCTTTGTGCTGGCCAACATTCGGTAGGCTGATCGCACACTAAAGATTCCTCGTTTGTCATAATGCCATGCCCACACATCCGTCTGTGCTCTTGTGCTGATCGGAATAGTTTGTATGATCTTCACATCCATTGGCAGAAAACACATATTCAGTTTCGTCAGGTCCCATTGCTTCGTCGGTTGATCAATAAAATCTGAAACCCGTACAGGAGGGTTGTCAACACGACAAGCAATCGGCCTCAGCGTCCCCTCCCTGGGGATCCAATTATCCGCCCATGCGTGGGTATCACTTCCTGTACCAATACGCCGTATCAGACCTTGTGCAAGGACGTCCCTTCCCTCTAAAATTGCTCGCCATATCTTCGAGGGATGGGATCCCAAATCTGCGTTCAAAAATTCAGAGTTTGGAAAGTAAACTTCTTTCAACACCCTTGCACTCAAAGTTTCTGGCTGCTGAATAATGCGCCAGCCTTGCCGCGCCAAGAGTGAAAGGTTGAAGAGCTCAATATCTCGAAAACCTAAACCACCAAGGTACTTCGGTTTCGTCATATCATCCCAAGAGACCCCAACATGTCTTCCTTTTCCCTTCTTTTGACCCCACCAGAAGTTCCTGATCAAAGAATTTATATGTTGGCATAATCCTCTTGGTAGTTTAAAACATGACATGGAGAAAGTGGGTATTGCTTGTGCCACTGACTTTATTAGTACATCCTTTCCCCCAGCAGATAAACATTGTTCGATCCATCCTTGTACTCTCTTCCAAATCTTGTCCTTCAAATACTTGAAGGCCCCATTCGATGATCTCCCCACATCGGAAGGCATACCTAGATACTTCTCACTTAGGGACTCATTCTGAACATTTAAAATGATCTTGAGCTCCTGCTTTACTGTCTCTGGGCAGCGTTTGCTAAAGAAAATGGAAGATTTATCAGATTCACTCGCTGACCTGAAGCTCGGCAGTAATCATCCAAAGTATCTCGGGCTTCCTGTGCACTCTCCACATTGGCCTTGATAAACAGCAGACTATCATCCGAAAAGAGAAGGTGGTTCACCGCCGGAGCAGTAGGCGCCACCTGTAAACCTTGAAGGCTCGATGATTCACTTTTACTTTTCAAAAGGCACGAAGGGCCCTCCGCTGCTAACAAGAACAAATAAGGCGATATTGGGTCACCTGACGAATACCTCGAGAGGGCTTGAATTCCTCCAATTGTTCCCCATTAAGCAAAACTGAGAATGACACCGTAGTAACCATCCTCATAACCATGGTTATCCACGAGGCATGGAAACCAAGCTTCTCCATGATCTTCTGGAGATAATCCCATTCAACTCGATCATAAGCTTTCCTCATATCGAGCTTGAGCGCACAAAATCTGTGTTTCACCGCCTTGTTTCTCTTCATAAAGTGCAAACATTCATAGGCGGTAATGATGTTGTCTGTAATCAGCCTCCCTGGCACAAAGGCTGATTGCTCCCCGGATATGATGTCCGGTAATACTTTCTTCAGTCTGTTGGCGAGCACCTTGGATGCAATTTTATAGATGACATTGCATGGACTGGTCGGACGAAACTGACCCAATTCTTCTGGCTTGGCAATTTTTGGAATTAACGCAATAAACGTTTTGTTGAAAGTTGATGGATCATCCTCCCCAGAGAGGACCCGAAGCACAATGTTTAATTTCATCGCCACAAAGATCCCAGTGGCGCTGGAAAAAATGCGCCGGAAAGCCATCCGGGCCAGGTGCCTTTGTGGGGAACATCTGAAAAAGGGCTATTTTAACTTCATTGATATTCCCTCATTCATCTGAGTGGTAACGCGGGTAGGAACAGTATCCAATACCGCCCCATATTTTCTGTCCCTTCTGATCTGTAAAGGCTGCGATAAAAATCAGTAGTGACTGCTGTCATCTCCCTCGTATTCTCTATAACCTCACCATTTGGTTTAGGAAGGCTTGTGATTTTGTTCTTTCTCTTCCTTTGGCTGGCTCGTATATATTAGTAGTACTTAAGCCCATGTACGTACTAATGGTCATAGCTAATCATCGTATATATTAGTACTTAAGCCCAAATTCACGTATATGTTCACAAATTGAAGCCCAACAAGTAAAAAGAACAGCCCATCTACTGAGTACCCACCTACAGGCAATTACCGGTCGTGGAAGCGTGGTCATTTTCCCTAACCCTCTCGCCTAGTATATAGATCGATCTAGGTGCGAGGAAGCCGCTCGACGCCGCCGTCGACACTGGACTTTGATTCCCGGCGTATCCAGCAGCGAATAGTACGGAGGTGGCCAACTGATCATTCTGTCCACTCGCCGCCGCACCTCTCGTCAATTCACCATCCCATTAGTCGACAAGGTACAGCGTGCTAATCGTGATAATCTAATCTAACTGTCCTAATTTGTTCAACTTCAGTTTAGCTACACTTTGCTAGTTAAAAACTTAAAAACAATGAGAAACAACATAGTAGTTTGATTTTCCCTCCAATTGATTCGATCTCAAATCTGGCCAAGTGCTGAAAATTTAGAATTCAGTGACTTCTCCGTTTATATTTAAACTAGTGAAAAGTAGCTACCTTCTTGCCAAACATTTGACAATTTGCTTGATATTTTTATTTTGTGATACTATATATACATACTAGCTTACCATCAAATATATGTCGATACTGAACTTTTTTAGACTTGATACCTACATTGATATACTTGACCCAGCGGTGCCATAGTGGCCAGACGTGCACACCATTTTTTGGACAGAGAAGAATAGGCGTATCTGTAGCGACACACGTCTCCCTCATCTTTAGGTAGCCATGCTTGCTTTGGGCAACATCAAGTATCGCACCCGTGTGTATTGACTAGATCCTATGTTTTAATCGCTCGCCTCCCCCCCTAAATCCAAATCCTGGCTCCGCCCCTGGCGCCGATGTTGGTGGCTACCGCAGCATACCCCCATCCAGTTGAACCACTAAGGGAGAAGGAGGCGCATCAATGGAAGAGAAATGTGCGGCGGCCATGGTTGCAAGCTGCGTTAAACTCTCATGGGGCATTGGGGGAGATGGTGGCCACGGCGGCGGTTGTTTTGTCTACGGCGCTAGGATCGACCATGCAGGCAGGAGGCGTGGGGAGGAGAGAGAGGGGAGACAATGAGGAGGTTGGTAGGGTTTTTCTTTTCACTTACAAGGTACAAGTCATCTGTTGAACAGGGTGCTGAGTTGACAGATGTGTTCGAACATGTCAGGACACTGCTTCCAAGTGTCCGAACACTCTAGATCCACTTTTGAACTGATTAGTGTTTCGTTAGAGCAAGGGTAATAATATAGTCGGTTGTTGGCTATATGTTCTTGCCGTGTCATGTATAGTTAACTGACAACCAACATGTATAGTAATTTGCTATATACATGCACAATTTAATCAATATTATCGATACATGACCCACTATATCTCTACTATATAATACGAGTAGTGTTTCTTCCTCCCAAAATTTCGTACGTTTCGTCCGTATGGTTTCGTACGTCGAGCATCACGCGCGCTCCGATCGTCTCCATAGTTAGTCGAGGTGGTAGTAAAACTTTCGATTAAATCACCAGCGCCGTGCGTTCTGGCTACACTATTTTTCTATGGGCCGGTGGCTATACACCCTATTGGGCCATAATTCTTCTAACGAGTTTGTATAGCTGCGCGAACCGTTGTTGAGCTGTTCAGAGTTTTTTTGTTGCGCTGACACGACTTAGAGTTGTCCGTGCCTACCTTGAAGTAGTACTGTACTGTAGTACCGTATCAAAGAGACGAGTATCGTGGGCTGGGTAGGCTTCCACGTACGCTTCAAAAGGCACCTGAGTTTTCGCAAAAAAAGGCACCTGAGTCGTACATGCATGCAATTTAATGTCCGCCAAATCATAAATCTAAAATCATTAATATCGTCTAAATGAGTCTCGATCGAGATCAGCACGTTCAAAGATAAAAGGACAACCAGGTTTGATTGAATTACCAGACTATTCTGTGTACGGAGAAAAGTGAGTACCTTTTTTTTTAGATGGTGAAAAGTGAGTACCTGATTGCGAGCTGCCGAGCTAGCCTATTCTCGGCAATGTACCCCTGCATCTCAGGAAAAAAAAAACACCCCCCCCAAGAATTGAAGCATACTTACTATCCATCATATTAGTATATCAATATATTATTGTACTAAGCGCACACAAAAAAATGTGGCCATGAAAGTATTTGCAGACATAAAATTGCACTAGGTGAATAATGCGATCATTGCAATACCTTGCACAGGGACACATAAAATTACACTAAAAAAGGATATGTGCAATTCGACTACTTTCTAGCTGGTAAGACAGTGAGAAGAAGCATACAAGATTCTGGTACAAGCAATGGGTGTGTTTGGAATTTTTTTGCACCACTGCGGCGAGCGCATCGTGGACACTCTGAAACTAATTGTATTCTCCGTACGACGGTTGTACCAAGAAAAACTTACTTTGTGCACCTGCGCTGCGCGGATTTTTCTTCCATTGCAACGCATGGGCACTTTTTCCACGACGCTTTTTTACTGTCCCATTGCAACGCACGAGCGTGACTATATACTTTCATAAGGCGTCTAGTAGCACGTGCTGCGGCTGACTACTACTCCCTCGGTTTCACAATATAAGATGTTTTAAATATTTCACATGTTATCTAGATTCATATTAAAATGATTGAACATATATATTAAAACGTGTTTAGATATATATGTATACATGTGAATGTGGAAAAGTCATAAAATATTTATTATTGTGAAATCGAGGGTAACTTACAACCCGCTTCTATCCTCTCCTCTTTTTTCTACTCTAACAAAGTAAAATTATGTTATTTAAATTCTTATAGCGCTTATATGGCCATATTGTACTTGCTCTTTAGAGGCTGAAGTTTTGTCAGGGCGCGTGAGTGCGGGGGCCTCTCTTGGACCTAGATCCAAACCTGAAAACAAATCAGGTTTCAGTCAGAGACGGGTCGCCACGTGAACCGCAGTTGGTTTACCATTAAAAGCAGAATCTTGGCACGGCAGCCCCATTTCAAATGCGGCAGTAAAAAGATCCTTCAGACCCACCCACTGCACTGATGTTTTGTAGCAGTGGTTTCCACTGAAGCCAGAGAGAGAGAGGAGCGGTGAAGGTGCAGAGAGAGAGAGAGAGAGAGAGAGAGTGAAGGTGAAGGTGAAGGTGAAGGCGAAGAGATGAACGGCGGAGCAGCGGCGGTGAGCCGGTTCATCAAGTGCGTGGCCGTGGGGGACGGCGCCGTGGGCAAGACCTGCATGCTCATCTGCTACACCTGCAACAAGTTCCCCACCGTTGAGTACCATCCGTCCATACATCTCTCCCATCTTCCCCTCGCCGGTTTGATCTGGTTTTGATGAGAATGATGGTTGCTCCTGTGGTCTGTGGATCGACCGATTGCAGGATTACATCCCCACGGTGTTCGACAACTTCAGCGCCAACGTGTCCGTGGACGGGAGCATCGTCAACCTCGGCCTCTGGGACACCGCAGGCCAGGAGGACTACAGCAGGCTGAGGCCCCTGAGCTACAGGGGAGCCGATGTCTTCATCCTCTCCTTCTCCCTCACCAGCAGAGCAAGCTATGAGAATGTGCACAAGAAGGCACTAGCCACGTTACACTCTTCTCTGCCTCGTTTGTTCTTAATCAAACAGCTGCATACTAACGGCTTCGCCTTTGATTTCTTTGGAGCAGTGGATGCCGGAGCTTCGCCGGTACGCGCCCGGCATTCCTGTAGTTCTTGTTGGGACCAAGTTGGGTATGTTCTTGCCCTGCTTCTAGACTTATGTATCTCTGCCTGTTCTTGTTGTACCATCAATTTCCCAAACGAATGTGCAGATCTTCGGGAAGATAGAGCTTATCTTGCTGACCATCCAGCTGAGTCCATTATCAGAACGGAGCAGGTTTGTGCATTTCACACTCAGATGACAGCAACCAGCTGGTAATTTCCAACTAAAAATTAACTTTGCACGTGTTAGGGAGAGGAGCTTAGGAAGCAGATAGGTGCGGTGGCCTACGTGGAATGCAGCTCCAAGACACAAAGGGTATGACTTCTGCTGCATCCAGTCAATGAAAGCCTTAGGGTTTCAAGAGTTTGTCATGTGTGGTCTAACAAGAGTAAAAGTGTAAACCACATTGTTTTCCCCCTCGCTGGTTGTGAACAGAACATTAAGGCTGTTTTCGACACTGCCATCAAGGCAGTTCTTCAGCCTCAAAGGCGCAAGGAGATAGCCAGAAAGGAAATTCAGACCGGCGCCAGTCGGTCGGTAAGGTAGGATTCAATAACCAACTGTTTTGTTTTGCACCGACTTCTCAACCTGGGCATCTCGATATTCATGTTGACGCTTCCACTTGGTTTTTGTAGGCGGTACTTTTGTGGAAGTGCTTGTTTCGCATAGCGGAGAAGAATGTTGACAAGTGTTTTACTCAATGTGATGTTCAAATGGTCCATGCCTGTGTTCAAAATGGGACAGAAGGTGATGGCATAAGTATCTCATTGCTAGCAGCTACATCGACACTTCTCTTGTGCACTGTGGTGGAGCCGTTTTGCTGTAAAATGTTTTCGATCTGGCAATAAGTCATGCGTGCCTACTTGTGTTCCCCAGTTAATGTGTACAATTATATGAAATGAGAAGCAATCCTTGAAACAGCTGTGGTTTGGTCTTGGCTAAGGTTTCTTGATATGATGATCCCTAGGCAACAACCTCTATTACAAATGTCCATTGAAATATTCAAAGAATCTTCAGGGTAACATGTTACTAACATGAGAAGGGACCTGAGCAGTATATGATCAAGAGAAGCATAAAAGGATAATTTTCCTCGGTATTGCGCCATTTGTAAAAGTAAAACACCAGCAATTTGGTAGTTTACAACATTGGCAGCTATGACTAATACGCCAACACTACCACTGGCGAACCATAATTTGGTGGTTTACAACATCTGGCAGCTACAACTAATCTGCTGACATTACCACTAACCAACCATCTTTTGAATCAGTCGCGAAATTTATATATATAAAAAACTTATGCTAATCACACAATGTGCAAGCCACTCTAAGAACAAAGGCCACACATTCTCTTGCGCAAAACAAGCACGAGGCCAGGATAGTTCGTCGGCTTACGCACGACCTCGGGAGGGTAGTTTCTTCTTCGCCAATTACATTACATACATAATCTGGAGGCTGCAATTTGAGAGCTTATGGTAACTGTAATCTTTCCATCCAGAAAACGGAGCATCCATATCTTACAAGGAGCCTGCGTGCAACATCAATTACTAAAGTAAGTAGTTGATCATTTCCATCAAGGTGGTCTTTTTACAAGAAAATAATGAGCTTTACCTAGTATGCTTGTAAATATTTTGGAATGTATGCACGCCGCTGTCTGCTTCATAAGTCATCCCTTAAATACTCATTGTCATCACTAATTGTAGTAAAATCAGTTGGATTCATGTTGGTTACACAGATATCCTGTCTTACGAGCCTATCCAAGGGATTGGTCTTTTTCCCTTGATCTCTGGTCAAAGATTGAGCTGTACCGTTCCTCGATGAAGAAAATCCTGGACTGGACCTAACAGAACTCAACTGCAGCATATTCCATGCCGCTGAATACATTCCTGGGTTCAAGGCTTCAACATTTTCCCTTCTGTTTATATCAAACGATGATGCTATCCCTTTGGACACCCCTATTCTGTAACCAGACTGTGTCCCACAGCTCTCCGGCAAGTTTGCAATTTCCTTCTGCAGCAAGGAGCTGAGCACACCAACCCTAGCATGTGGGCGTAACGGTTTGTGCAAATTTTGGTGTAGCCGAGGTCGCGATAAATCTTCCAATGTCAACGGGACCTTTCCATTTAGGTTACTTCCGTACGATGCACTAGCTGATCCTATGCCATTTAGGTGACTTCCATATGATGTGCAAGCTGGTCTTACATACTGATTGTGTACTCCATGTGATGTGCTAGCTGACCCAATGCCATTTAGGTTACTTCCATACGATGTGCTAGCTGCTCCTATGTACTGATTCTGTGCTCCATATGATGTGCTAGCTGATCCTATGTACTGATTATGTGATCCGTACGATGTGCTAGCTGATCCTATATACTGATTATGTGCATAGTATGAATTCGAAGTTGAAATTCCATCTGGTTCCTGCTAGACCCTTCATAATTTTGAAAGTCGGCTAACATTTGTTGCTCGGTCAGTCTCAGGAGCTGAGTAGCAGGCATGGTTTCTCTTGGATAAAAACCTGATTGTCCAGCATTTCTTCGATCATACAAGTTACCAGCTTCCATGGTTGACATTGCACTTGGAAAACTTCTTGCCTGGACTGGGTTAACTGATCTGTCTGTATACTGGTCAAGTGCCGAAATTACTGGCTGGTGAGTGGGATAATAATTATTAGGATCTCCGGCCACATGAGTGGAAGTTAAATCAACTGTGTCAGTGCTAGATCTGAACTGAGCACGACATGTTGAGGTTGATGAATCCCTTGGAGCTGACTCAGAAGAATCCCACATCAACTTTGCTCTATGGCTCCAGCTGTCAGCTGGCGCTTCGGCAATAGACTGATCCTTGTGTTGCGATAATAGTGGCGAGGTCGCAGCAATAGTGACTAATTCTCCCGTGCTCAGATGTGTCTGTTGTTCCTGGGTAGACATTAAATGACCAGGAGTCTGTAACCTGAGAGCATGCATATTGGTAACCTGTGATGTGGGTGCTACACGATCCGGTAATGCTTTATGGTAACTATCTGGTGCCAAAGACTTCTTCTGGAAAGCAGTGTGAAGCACATTTGATGCAAAATTTGACTATCCTCAGCTGGTATTACAGTACAATCTTCCTCTTCCGCTATCTTGGATTTACTATGACTAATATCAGAAGAATCAGTCTCAGTTATCAGTGGTGTCTGATCCTGATTTCTCACAAGCAGTTCAACTATGTCCATTGGGATGTCATCAATTATGGCCTGTTTTCATGCATCAGTTGTTGCTTTTGTTTCTTTCTACTCGTAGCTATTTTCTGCTCAAGAGCAGTCACATTTCGGATACCACGCTTACGTGGGAAACCTGATAAGATAAATGAGGCAAAACGTTAATCTTTTAGGAAATCTAGCATAGAAGCACTATTGTCATTGTGTTCATTGTAAAATAATTAATAAATGATGTTAATTGAATATTGGAAAATTTCATATTAACCTAAGAACATGAAAGCACATACTAGGGGATGAGGGGGTACATCCAGCATATATGCATCTTGCTTGTCATTGTTCTATAGAGGTTTTTATGTCCTTCTGATTAATTGATTTTACCATTTAAATAGGACAACATGCGACATGATTCACAGCAAATGTGTACAGGGAGAAGTCTGACTATGTACCCATAAAAACAGACAGTTCTTAATTCTCACCTTTGTCAGGCGCCGCTGCACGGAATTTCTAGGTTCCATTTGGCATTGATCATCTGTTCTGAGAATAGATGTGTCTCCAGTATTGTTTTCGGTGTTTAGATCACCATGTTGGGCCTCAACAGTTGAAGGAATGTTCCTCTTACTCAAACTCACTTTTTTACCTTTGACAAGGACTTCTGTCTACAGTTCTCAGATTCCATTTGGAACATACTATCTGGGCCATCTGTGTTATGCACATTTCTCTCCAGATTATTGTTCTGGACATTTTCATCACCTACCCAGTACTGGTAGTAGGTAGTATTTTTTCTGGCTCAGTTTCTGAACTGATGATACAAAACCGTCACGAACTTCTTTAGAAGCAATGTTATCCACAGTATATTCGAATTAGCAGCAGAAGAATCAAGATCCTTTTGTTCTGTATCCTTTTTCTCAGTTCTTAATTTCTTGGGAATTTTTTTCATCCAGTTCATAAGTGAAGATCCCTCACCATCTACAGCATCAACTCCTTTGTATTTTTCTTCTTCTTAGCAGTTTTTGACGAGATTACGCCCACTGCCTGTCGGCTAACAGGAACAACACCATCATGCTGGATATTGGCGGTTGGAGGCATTTCCTCTTACTCGAACTACTTGGTTTTATCTTTAAGAAGGACCTATCAGTGAGTTTTCAGCTTCCATTTGGTTCATGTCATCTGTGCCTGTGTATTTTTCTCCAGATTATTATTCTGAATATTTTCATCACCTAGCTGAGTACTGATAGTAGGTAGGGCGTCTTTCTTGCTCAATTTCCAACTGAGGATAGAATATCATGATGCATATCCTTTGAGACAAATGAATCTGCAGCACATTTTGAAGCAGAAGAATCAAATCCTTCAGTTCTAAATCTTTCTTCGCAGTTCTTGATTTCTTAGGGATTCTCTTCATCCAGCTCATAAGTGAAGATTCATCATCTACAACCTCTTTCTCTTTTGCCTTGTTCTTAGTAGCTTTTGACCAGATTTCTTCCGCTGCCTGGTGGCTAACAGAAATATCATCATCTGTACTTCTATCATCCTCACAGGGATCAGCAACTTTTTTAGCATTAACATCAATATCAGCTCTAGAACCCCCTGCGGGTCAGTATTAATGATTTCTGATAGCAGTCGAAGCTTTATTTGTTTTCTCCGACCTATTTTTACATCTGAACTGACAACCGGTGCAGTAGGTTTGCCTTTCTTCTTCTTACGAGTAGATCCAACACTTCTTTTTGGAGCTTCTTCACATGGACCGCTGTTGCAGACCTCACCACCTATCTGCCCAGATATTGGTTTAGGAACATTGGAATAGTGTGGTCAACATTCAGAACCTCCTTGTTCTTCCAGTGTCTTCTGCATTTGGTTTCATAGTTGCTTCAGAAAGTTTTGGACTGGATGGTATTGTGATGTCGTTTCCTTCTCTATTTGCTCTAATCTGGAATCTTCAGGTAAAGGCATGATATCTGCAGAAGCATTATCTGACAGATTTGCCATTGTAACTTGATTACTGGATGAACCCTGTAAATCTGCAGATACAACAGCTACTTTAGCTAATTTTACACCAAAAATCCTTGCTAGAAATTTATCAAGCTCTATCATACCTTTCATGGGTGGAGAGTTGCATTTGGAATTGCTTTCTGGGGTACTCTTCAAAAGTGTTGATCTATCAGCATTCTTCCCTTGAGCTAATTGTTGTGTGCAGGGAAATAAGCTTTTGAAATCAACACTAGTAGGCACTTTAGTACTTCGAACAAATCTGATAGAGCAACCATCCCTTGAGACATTCTTCCTCATAGAAACAGTTGTAGATGTTGTTCATGTGAGATTTTGGCCTTATCCAAGCACTTTGAACAATCCCATCGTTGAAAGATTGACACCAAAAAAGGGTGCACACTGTTACGACATTCGTCAAACTTTTGCTGGCCACTAAAAAGCTGAGACAGAGAGCAAAACTTTGCGTCCGTCTTCTGAAGAGCCACAAACCCTCTGGCATAAAAATTAATCATCAAAAAGATGCACATCGTATCAATAGCACATCGTTTGCTTCGATGAATACAAAGGATAAACTCATGAGAAAGTAGTAATTGAGCTGGGTGTACCTACATACTACTAATTGGATATTATTTTTGACATTACAACTGTAACAATAAATCTAAGCAAAATCATGAGTACAGTAAAATATTATACAATGTCACAGAAAAATAATCGGAGGAAACACTTTTAGTAAGTAGCTCATACAAAAATAACAAGTGGTAGCAAAAATGTGTGATATGTAACTGTAGTACTACAATGTGTAGAAGTTTTTCAGAATTTTCAGTACAACGACAATATCTAATAGAAGTGAGATGCAGGTGCACCACATCTCAGAAACTCCTCGAAACTCATATAAGGCCTACAAAATTCAAAACCACTTCAACACCATGTCTAGAGATATTCATTCAGAGCTTTTACCAAAATCCTTGTTGTTCAGACAAAGGGTCTGTATTGACATGCGTAACTAACACATTGGAAAAAGTAACCTGCTCTGATGTGAGAATATAAGAAATATATATGTTGCTATATTTGTAATTTAATTTTGAACAGTGGGTCTATGTGCACATAAATATGACGAACTATAATTGGTATCTAAATGAACTATTGATGCATTTGACTAAAATAATGAAGTATATTAACGGTAATGTTAAAATGGGACCACACCAAAAAGATTCAGATAGAATTAGGCAATGGGTGTATGCTAGTCACACAAAGAAATAAAAAAGAGGTGGCAACAGAATACATGCATGTCTACTATATCCACTGAAGGAACGAGAGATGGAACATTGAAAGCCTACTACAATACAACTGATTTTCTCATCAACAAGAAAGGAGCAAATGAAAAAGGTTGCCTTTTTCTAAACAAACATATGGCAGCAAGGTGGAATAAACATGAGGCAAAGATGGTATATCAGCAAGGAGTTGACTAATGAAGGACAACTTAATTAGATATAGCAACCTGAAAAGGGTGAATGGATTTTAAATATTAACTCTAGAATCTCTTAACACTGATATGACTAGAAGCTTTTTCGTATTCTGCCTCCTAGGAGGAATGTAACCAAACTCTATCTGTTCAATGAAAAGAAACGCAAAGGTTCTTTGATTTTAAGTTGCTAGAAAGGGAAAGCCTTCGAAGATTATGCAAATTTGGAGAGCGGCAATATGTTCTAGCTTCTAACCACCACCTTTAGTTGCACATCTTAAAACAAGTTCTGTGCTGAACCAAGGCACAATAAAAATGGTAAAAAAGTTAGGGCCCCATTGTACTGAAAAATCCAGATTATCTAGCTTCATTTTCAATCATAAGATGGTTCTATGAAAATGTGAGATACACAGATACAAATCTATAGCATGCCCGTACAGAATAATGCATGCACCTGCAAGCAAGAAAAATGTAAAAATACACACAGTAATTAATCAATACAGCTAAACTTACATAGACATGCATCTGTATACGTAGCACTGATGATCATGTGCTCAGATGCATCCATACTGAAGACTTAAGTCGACAATAGAGTGCAAAGGATGTATGCATGAAACACCAAAAACATAGCAAAGTAGTTTGCAAAAATCAATGCTAATTACTAAGGCTAATGGAATGACATGACTAAATATTGAGTTAGTGGAGTCATCATCATACATCTAAACAGACAGCCATATCCCATATATATGCCCAGAATGCTGCACACATGCATAGATGGCCATGCATGTAAGAGATGATTGTGCAAAAGTGTATATCTGCTGAGCTGTCAAACAGTGCTATATGGCATGATAGGACAGTTAACGAGCTAATATTACGTGCCAGTGACTGACCACCAGGAAGATTACCTTATGGAGAAATGCTCGCATGGCTGCTCATCTGCTGATGTGCCACCAGTTTCAGCTACACCTGCATCTAGTTCCGCTGGTGCAGCAGTGGCTACTCCAGGAGGATTACCAGTACCACCTCCATCGCTCTCCTCCACTTCCATTCCAACTTGCACAGCACAGCACACCTTCGGCCTGCAGGGTCAGTCCCGCGATGATCTTGCAACGTGAAGAAGCACCTCAAACACCGGAGGACCCTTCGAAAGATGCGTCTTGGATCGTAGAGCTCGGAATACGCATCATGTCACGTCAGATAGCTAGCTAGCTAGGTTGAAAGCCTGAAACGAAGTAGCAGAAACGAACGAGGAAGAAAACCCAACGTCAGGTCCACGCATGCAAGAGGAAAACATTCAACTCATGGAATATAGAGAAGAACACGACACGAAACCAGTAAACATCACAGAGCGAAGCCAGACGAAGCTATATCTGTAGCAATTAATGAGTGCTACGTACCCAGGCTGCACCTCCCGCACTAGCTAATGGACGCCCGCGGCGGATACGGAAGCGAACACGCATGCAAACGCGTTTCTTGCCAAACATATCAACCTAGACAGATGTACGCGTTACTTGGCAAGAACACGCAGCCAAGGAAGGAAGCAAAGCTGCGCATGCACTCCTCCTCCAGGTCGCCCTTGCTACAGACTGAAACTCGAAGCTTTACTTTTTTTGGCGACATGAAATATAGACGAGCGGGCACAGGCAACAGGAGGCACAGAGTTGGAGCTCGAGTCCCGAGCGGCCCATGCACAGCTGGATACACTGACAAGACCCCACACAGACAAAAAAGCAAGCAAGGGAAACAGTAGAGCCCCCCTCTATCTCTCTTTCTTCCTCCAGAGCCAACCACCGCTCGTCTCGTCGCCGAGATCCATGAAATGATAGCCGTGAGAACCTAGGCAAAAAAAAGCGTCGATCTTTGGACGGGGGCAGAGCGAACGGCCGGGCAGATCTCCTCCCGAAAGCTTCCTGAACCACGCAAGCAAAACTAGGCGCAGCAGCACGAAGATGAAGCTATCCGCCATGAAATCATTAAATCGAGCGGCCCATGCACAGCTGGATACACTGACAAGACCCCACACAGACAAAAAAGCAAGCAAGGGAAACAGTAGAGCCCCCCTCTATCTCTCTTTCTTCCTCCAGAGCCAACCACCGCTCGTCTCGTCGCCGAGATCCATGAAATGATAGCCGTGAGAACCTAGGCAAAAAAAGCGTCGATCTTTGGACGGGGGCAGAGCGAACGGCCGGGCAGATCTCCTCCCGAAAGCTTCCTGGACCACGCAAGCAAAACTAGGCGCAGCAGCACGAAGATGAAGCTATCCGCCATGAAATCATTAAATCGAGAATAGGATGAACATATCGATTAGTCCAAAGAGAGATTGAACCCAAGAAGGGATTTTTTTTCACCCACCGGCGTAAATCTGGCAAGGAAAGAAGGGAAGAAACGGAAAGATTTGGGCCGAGGAAATAAAAAGGAGAGAGATTGGGGTTGAAAACGACGGAGCCCCCGCCCTCACCAGATCCACCAGAAAGGCACAAGGGGATTAACGGAGAAGGGATGGAGTAGATCAGACCTACCTGGGAGGAGAGAGGAATCGCCTGGCGCCGCGGCCGGTGCTGTCCACGGCGAGGCACGTCGCGACGGCCGGAGAGCAGATCGCGGCGAGGCGGGGCGAGGGCGGGGATCCAGGGCAGGACGGCTGGCGGCTCCGGTGGGAATTTGGGGAGTGGAGGCGGGGAAAGGTAGGTGCTTTAGGGTTTTGTGGGGATGAATGGAGAGAGATGGTGGGGAGGGAGAGAAAGAGGATGGACGACGGGAGGGAGGTGGTGATGGGGAAGGAGAGAAAAAGGTGAGGAGTGGGGAACCGGTGATCGGCTGCGGGGCGTGTCTGTGTGGAGACCCCTGCAGTGTTGGTCCTTCCCGGTAGGCGTGCCCATGTGCCCTTGCGGCCACGTCAGCCCGTACGCGATATACAAACTTTTTTTTTAAAAGTCATTTTTTGATGGATGCAAAAACATACATACAAAATAAAGTATATAAAATATTGTAAACATATACTATTTATATATGGTATATAAAAATTGGACCAGTAAGTGGTGTCCGCGTGGCGTTTTGGATTAAAAGAAAATAATAACACAAAAACGCGGTTTGCGGTGTCCGAGACTCGATCGCGGGTGGTTGTATGGGTGTGTAGTGAGCCACGCGCCACTAGCCAACTGGTCGAGTCCTAGTTTCTGTACACTTGTAGTGTACAATGAATAAGTTTGTTGATACGAACGTAATCATTCATGTGGTATCGTTCATTATTTTGTCATGTGTTGATACCATTTCCTGTTTTTGGTTTCATGAATACATAAACTAGGTGAGAAATCGAAAAGAAAAGGTAGTGTTCAAAACTCGATCAAGGGGAAGTGGCCACGTGGCATTTTGTATTATGTCTTTTAAGGAATATTAAGCCAAACACATTGCGGAGTACAAGACTCGAACGGTGCGGCGGCGCAATGGGCGTGAAACTGACTGCATGGCTCTAATTAACCAACTGGTTGAAGCCCAATTCATGCACACGCGTTCGTACGTTGTAGCAGTTCAGTGCAATGTACCTCCTTTGGGGTGTTGAGAGAAAGAAGGAACAAGTCATCAGTGTAGAGACAGGTCCACATAAAAACATATAAGAGATTACTAAATACGGGATCAAGTATATAAAACCTACAAGGATGGAAAGAAAACAGAGAGAAAACGTCTCTATTCACTGATTACTGAGGCGTCTTGGATACAACCTTAAATAAAATTTCCTTTTTCAAAAATAGAATTTATCATGGCCGGTCCAATTCATGGAGAGATGGGAAAGCGGTGATCGGCTGTGGCGCGCGTGTGTGTGGAGACCCCTGTGTCCCTCCCGGCAGGCGTGCCCCATGTGCCCTTGCGGCCATGTCAGCCGCTGCGCGTACGCGGTGTGCGACAAACAAAAATTATAAAAATCATTTTTTGTTGGATAAAAAACATACATACAAAATTAAATTATATGAAATATTGCAAAAACAATAAACTATTTATGTATGGTATGTAAAAACTAGACCAGTAAAGTGGTGGCCACGTGGCATTTTGGATTAAAAGGAAATAATAACCGAAAAATGCGGCTTGCGGAGTCTGAGACTCGATCGCGGGTGGCTGCATGGGCGTGTAGGGAGCCACGCCCCACTAGCCAACTGTTCGAGACCTAGTTTCTGCATATTTTAAGTGTACGATGAATAAGTTTGTCGTTACAAACACAATCATTCATGTGCTCTTGTTAATTGTTTTGTCATGTGTTGATACCATTTCCTGTTTTCGGTTTCATGAATACAGAAATTGGGTGAGAAATCCAAAAAAAGATAGTGTTAAAAAAATCGATGAAGGGGAAGTGGCCACGTGGCATTTTGTATTATATCATATAAGGAATAAAAAGCCAAACACGTTGCGGAGTCCAAGACTCGAACGGGGCGGAGGCACGATGGGCTTGTAACCAACTACACTCCTCTAACCAACTGGTTGAGGACCAATTCTACACACGCGTGGTACATTGTATATGTTTGTCAATACGATTTAGATGTACACGGTGATGTTTGAGCCGTGTTGATGGAGATAAACCTTGTGACCAGTCTTCAACATGTAGAGAGTACATATGCATCCAGCGATGATGTTCCACTATGCATTTGTCAGCTTGTAAATAGCACCTTTCATTCAGCTTGCAACAATATGATTTAGGATAAATGTTTAAATTAGTTTAGTAAAAATAAAAAAACTACATCAAATAACTTTAGTGCACTAGTTGTTATCGAAAACAAAAGAGAAAAATATTACTTCGACGAAGGTTCAAAATCTAGCATGTGGGAGTTCAGTGCAATGTACCTCCTTTGGGGTGTTGAGAGAAAGAAGGAACAAGTCATTAGTGTAGAGACTGGTCCACACAAAAACATATAAGAGATTACTAAATACGGGATCAAGTATATAAAACCAACAAGGAATGAAAAAAAAACAGAGAGAAAATGCCTCTATTCACTGATTACTGAGGCGTCTTGGACACGACCTTAAATAAAATTTTCTTTTTCAAAAATAGAAATTATCATGGCCGGTCCAATTCATGGAGAGATGGGAAAGCGGTGATCGGCTGCGGCGCGCGTGTGTGTGGAGACCCCTGTGTCCTTCCCGGCAAGCGTGCCCCATGTGCCCTTGCGGCCACGTTAGCCGCTGCGTGTACGCGGTGTGCGACAAACAAAAATTATAAAAATCATTTTTTGTTGGATAAAAAACATACATACAAAATTAAATTATATGAAATATTGCATAAACAATAAACTATTTATGTATGGTATGTAAAAACTAGACCAGTAAAGTGGTGGCCACATGGCATTTTGGATTAAAAGGAATTAATAGCCCAAAAATGTGGCTTGCGGAGTCTGAGACTCGATCGCGGGTGGCTGCATGGGCGTGTAGGGAACCACGCCCCACTAGCCAACTGTTCGAGACCTAGTTTCTGCATATTTTTAGTGTACGATGAATAAGTTTGTCGTTACAAACACAATCATTCATGTGCTCTTGTTAATTGTTTTGTCATGTGTTGATACAATTTCCTGTTTTTGGTTTCATGAATACAGAAATTGGGTGAGAAATCCAAAAAAAGATAGTGTTAAAAAAATCGATGAAGGGGAAGTGGCCACGTGGCATTTTGTATTATATCATATAAGGAATAAAAAGCCAAACACGTTGCGAAGTCCAAGACTCGAACGGGGCGGCGGCACGATGGGCTTGGAACCGACTACACTCCTCTAACCAACTGGTTGAGGACCAACTCTACACACGCGTGGTACATTGTCTATGTTTGTCAATTCGATTTAGATGTACACGGTGATGTTTGAGCCGTCTTGATGGAGATAAATCTTGTGACCAATATTCAACATGCAGAGAGTACATATGCATCCAGCGATGATGTTCCACTATGCATTTGTCAGCTTGTGAATAGCATCTTTCATTTAGTTTGCAACAATATGATTTTGGATAAATGTTTAAATTAGTTTAGTAAAAATAAAAAATACATCAAATAACTTTAGTGCACTAGTTGTTATCGAAAACAAAAGAGAAAAATATTACTTCGAGGAAGGTTCAAAATCTAGCATGTGGGAGTTCTGTGCAATGTACCTCCTTTGGGGTGTTGAGAGAAAGAAGGAACAAGTCATCAGTGTAGAGACTGGTCCACACAAAAACATATAAGAGATTACTAAATACGGGATCAAGTATATAAAACCTACAAGGATGGAAAGAAAACAGAGAGAAAACGCCTCTATTCACTGATTACTGAGGCGTCTTGGATACCACCTTAAATAAAATTTCCTTTTTCAAAAATAGAATTTATCATGGCCTGTCCAATTCATTGAGAGATGGGAAAGCGGTGATCGGCTGCGGCGTGCGTGTGTGTGGAGACCCCTGTGTCCCTCCCGGCAGGCGTGCCCCATGTGCCCTTGCGGCCACGTCAGCCGCTGCGCGTACGCGGTGTGCGACAAACAAAATTATAAAAATCATTTTTTGTTGGATAAAAAACATACATACAAAATTAAATTATATGAAATATTGCCAAAAAAATAAACTATTTATGTATGGTATGTAAACACTAGACCAGTAAAGTGGTGGCCACGTGGCGTTTTGGATTAGAAGGAAATAATAACCCAAAAATGCGGCTTGCGGAGTCTGAGACTCGATCGCGGGTGGCTGCATGGGCGTGTAGGGAGCCACACCCCACTAGCCAACTGTTCGAGACCTAGATTCTGCTTATAAATAGCATCTTTCATTTAGTTTGCAACAATATGATTTAGGATAAATTTTTAAATTAGTTTAGTAAAAATAAAAAAACATCAAATAACTTTAGTGCACTAGTTCTTATCGAAAACAAAAGAAAAAAATATTACTTTGACGAAGGTTCAAAATCTAGCATGTGGGAGTTCAGTGCAATGTACCTCCTTTGGGGTGTTGAGAGAAAGAAGGAACAAGTCATCAGTGTAGAGACAGGTCCACACAAAAACATATAAGAGATTACTAAATACGGGATCAAGTATATAAAAACCACAAGGATGGAAAGAAAACAGAGAGAAAACGCCTCTATTCACTGATTATTGAGGCGTCAAGGATACCACCTTAAATAAAATTTCCTTTTTCAAAAATAGAATTTATCATGGCGAGTCCAATTCATGGAGAGATAGGAAAGCGGTGATCGGCTGCGGGACGCGTGTGTGTGGAGACCCATGTGTCCCTCCCGGCAGGCATGACCCATGTGCCCTTGTGGCCACATCAGCCGCTGCGCGTACGCGGTGTGCTACAAACAAAAATTATAAAATCATTTTTTGTTGGATAAAAACATACATACAAAATTAAATTATATGAAATATTGCAAAAAATAAACTATTTATGTATGGTATGTAAAAACTAGACCAATAAGTGGTGGCCACGTGGCGTTGCGGATTAAAAGGAAATAATAACCCAAAAATGAGGCTTGCGGAGTCTGAGACTCGGCCGCGGGTGGCTGCATGGGCGTGTAGCGAGCCACGCCCCACTAGCCAACTGTTCGAGTCCTAATTTCTGCATATTTTTAGTGTACGGTGAATAAGTTTGTCGTTACAAACACAATCATTTATGTGCTCTTGTTAATTCTTTTGTCATGTGTTGATACCATTTCCCGTTTTTGGTTTGATGAATACATAAATTGGGTGAGAAATCCAAAAAAAGATAGTGTTAAAAAAATCGGTGAAGGGGAAGTGGCCATGTGGCATTTTGTATTATATCATATATAAGGAATAAAAATCCAAACACGTTGCGGAGTCCAAGACTCGAACGGGGCGGCGGCATGATGGGCTTGGAACCGACTACACTCCTCTAACCAACTGGTTGAGGACCAACTCTACACATGCGTGGTATATTGTCTATGTTTGTCAATACGATTTAGATGTACACGGTGATGTTTGAGTCGTGTTGATGGAGATAAACCTTGTGACCAGTCTTCAACATGCAGAGAGTACATATGCATCCAACCATGATGTTCCACTATGCATTTGTCAGCTTGTGAATAGCATCTTTCATTTAGTTTGCAACAATATGGTTTAGGATAAATGTTTAAATTAGTTTAGTAAAAATAAAAAAATTACATCAAATAACTTTAGTGCACTAGTTCTTATCGAATACAAAAGAGAAAAATATTACTTCGACGAAGGTTCAAAATCTAGCATGTGGAATTCAGTGCAATGTACCTCCTTTGGGGTGTTGAGAGAAAGAAGGAACAAGTCATCAGTGTAGAGACAGGTCCACACAAAAACATATAAGAGATTACTAAATACGGGATCAAGTATATAAAACTTGCAAAATGGAAAGAAAACAGAGACAAAAAGCCTCTATTCACTGATTACTGATGCGTCTTGGATACCACCTTAAATAAAATTTCCTTTTTCGAAAATAGAATTTATCATGGCCGGTCCAATTCATGGAGAGATGGGAAAGCGGTGATCGGCTGCAGGGCTTGTGTGTGGAGACCCCAGTGTCCCTCCCAGGAGGAGTGCCCCATCTGTCCTTGCGGCCACGTCAGCCGCTGCTGGTATGCAATGTGCGAGAAACAAAATCAAAAAATCTTTTTTATTGATAAGAACATACATAAAATTCAAAGTATATAAAATATTGCAAAACCTATATTATTTATATATAGTATAAAAAAACTAGACCAATAAGTGGTGGTCGTGTGGCGTTTTGGATTAAAATTAAATAATAACCCAAACACGCGGCTTGCGGAGTCTGAGACTCGATCCCGGATGGCCGCATGGGCGTGTAGAAAGGCACGCGCCACTAACCAACTGGTCAGAGTCCTAGTTTCTGCACACTTGTAGTGTACTATGAATAAGTTGTCGATCTGATCACAATCATTCATATGCTCTTGTTAATTATTTTGTCATGTGTTGATACCATTTTATGTTTTGGTTCCATGCATACATAAATTGGGGGAGAAATCCAAGAAAAAGGATAGTGTTAAAAAGTCGATCAAGGGGAAGTGGCCACATGGCATTTTGTATTATATCATATAAGTACGAATAAGCCAAACACGTTGCAGAGTCCAAGACTCGAATGGGGTGGCGGCACGATGTACGTGCAACCGACTGCACGCCTCTAACCAACTGGTTGAGTCCCAATTCAAGCACACGCGCCTTTCATTGTATATGTTTGTCAATATGATTTAGATGTATGCGGTGAAGTTTGAGGCGTATTGACGGAGATAAACCTTTTGACAAGTCTTCAATATGCAGAGAGAACATATCCATCCAGCGATGATGTTCCACTATGCATTTGTCAGCTTGTAGATAACATCTTTCATTTAGTTTGCAAAAATATGATTTAGGATAAATGTTTGAATTAGTTCAGTCAAAATAGAAAATCTTACATCAAATAAGTTTAATGCACTAGTTGTTATCGTGAACAAACGAGAAACACATTTCTTTGACGAAGTTTCAAAATCTAGCATGTGGGATTCAGTGCAATGTACCTCCTTTGGGGTGTTGAAAAAAAGAAGGAACAAGTCATCAGTATAGAGACAGGTCAACCCAAAAACATACAAGATATTACTAAATACAGCATCAAGTATATCAAACCTACAACTGTGAAAAGAAAACAAAGAGAAAAATCCTCTATGCACTCATTTCTAAGGCGTCTTGGATACCACCTTAAATAAAATTTCTTTTTTCCAAAATATAATTTATCATAGCCGGTCCAATTCATGGAAAGTTGGGGAAGCGGTGATCGGGTGCGGGGCGTGAGTGTGGAGACCCATGTGCCCCTCCCGGGAGCCAACGTCAGCCGCTGCCTATGCGCGATCTATGACGAACAAATTAAAAAATTGTTGGATGGAAAAAAAATACATACAAAATTAAAGTATATAAAAAATTGCAAAAAATTACTATTTATATATAGTATATAAAAATTAGACCAATAAGTGGTGGCCGCGTGGCGCTTTGGATTAAAAGGAAATAAAAGCCCAAAAATGTGGCTTGCGGAGTCTAAGACTCGATCGCGGATGGTTGCATGGGCATGTAGCAAGCCACGTGCCACTAGCCAACTTGTCAAATCCTAGTTTCTGCACACTTTTAGTGTACTATGAATAAGTTTGTAGATACGAACGCAATCATTCATGTGGTCCTGTTAATTGTTTTGTCAGGTGTTGATACCATTTTATGTTTTTGGTTTCATGCATACATAAATTGGGTGAGAAATCCAAAAAAAGATAGTGTTAAAAAATCAATCAAGAAGAAGTGGCCACGCGGCATTTTGTATTATAGCATATAAGGAATAATAAGCCAAACATGTTGCGGAGTCCAAGACTCGAACGGGCGGCGGCACGATGGGCGTGCAACCGACTGCACATCTCTAACCAACTGGTTGAGGCCCAATTCATGCACACGTGCCTTTGTATATGTTTGTCAATACGATTCAGATGTATGCGGTGATGTTTGAACCGTATTGACGGTGATAAACCTTTTGACAAGTCTTCAACATGTATAGAGAACATATGCATCCAGCGATGATGTTCCACTGTGCATTTGCCAGCTTCTAAATAACATATTTCATTTAGTTTGGAACAATATGATTTAGGATAAATGTTTGAATTAGTTCAGTTAAAATAGGAAATCTTACATCAAATAAGTTTAATGCACTAGTTGTTATCGAAAACAAAAGAGAAACACATTTCTTCGACGAAGTTTCAAAATCTAGCATGTGGGAGTTCAGTGCAATGTACCTCCTTTGGCGTGTTGAAAGAAAGAAGGAACAAGTCATCAGTACAGATCGAGACATGTCAACCCAAAAACATACAAGATATTACTAAATACGGGATCAATTATATCAAACCTACAAGGGTGGAAAGAAAACAAAGAGAAAACTCCTCAATGCACTCATTTCTGAGGCCTCTTGCAAGATATTACTAAATACGGGATCAAGTATATCAAACCTACAAGGGTGGAAAGAAAACAAAGAGAAAACTACTCTATGCACTCATTTCTTAGGCGTCTTGTATACCACCTTAAATAAAATTTCCTTTTTCCAAAATATAATTTATCATAGCCGGTCCAATTCATGGAAAGTTGGGGAAACTGTGATCGGGTGCGGGGCGTGAGTGTGGAGACCCATGTGCCCCTCCCGGGAGTCAACGTCAGCCGCTGCCCGTGCGCGATTTGCGACGAACAAATTAAAAAAAATGTTGGATGGAAAAACATACATACAAAATTAAAGTATATAAAATATTGCAAAAAATGTACTATTTGTATATAGTATATAAAAACTAGACCAATAAGTGGTGGCCGCGTGGCGCTTTGGATTAAAAGGAAATAATAACACAAAAACACGGCTTGCGGAGTATGAGACTCGATCGCGGATGGTTGCATGGGCATGTAGCAAGCCACGCGCCACTAGCCAACTGGTCGAGTTCTAGTTTCTGCACACTTTTAGTGTACTATGAATAAGTTTGTAGATACGAACGCAATCATTAATGTGGTCTTGTTAATTGTTTTGTCATGTGTTGATACCATTTTATATTCTTGGTTTCATCATACATAAATTGGGTGAGAAATCCAAAAAAAGATAGTGTTAAAAAAATCGATGAATGGGACGTGGCCACATGGCATTTTGTATTATATCATATAAGGAATAATAAGCCAAACATGTTGCGGAGTCCAAGAATCGAGCGGGCGGCGACACGATGGGCGTGCAACCGACTGCACGCCTCTAACCAACTGGTTGAGTCCCAATTCATGCACATGCGCCTTTCACTGTATATGTATGTCAATATGCCATGGAAAGAAGGGAAGAAACGGAAAGATTTGGCCCGAGGAAATAAAAAGGAGAGAGATTGGGCTTGAAAACGACGGAGCCCCTGCCCTCACCAGATCCACTAAAAAGGCACAAGGGATTAACGGAGAAGGGATCGAGTAGATCAGACCTACCTGGGAGGAGAGAGGGATCGCCTCGCGCCGCAGCCCGTCCTGTCCACGGCGAGGGAAGTCGCGACCGCTGGGGAGCAAATCACGGCGAGGCGGGGCGAGGGCGGGTCTCCAGGGCAGGACGGCTGGCGGCTCCGGTGGGAATTTGAGGAGTGGAGGCGGGGAATGGTAGGTGCTTTAGGGTTTTGTGGGGAGAGCTAGAGGGGATGAAGGAGAGGGTGGGGAGGGAGGGAGAGAAAGAGGATGGACGGGAGGGAGGTGGTGATGGGGGAGGAGAGAAAAAGGTGAGTGGGGAAGCGTTAATCGGCTGCGGGGCGTGAGTGTGGAGGCCCGTGTGTCCCTTCCGGGAGGCGTGCCCCATGTGCCCTTGCGGCCACGTCAGCCGCTGCCTTGTGAGACAAACAAAAAAAATGAACATTTTTTGATAAAACATACCTACAAATCTAAAATATAAATATTGTAAAAATAAATACTATTCGTTTATAGTGTTAAAAAATATACCAATAAGTGGTGGCCGCGTGGAGTTTTGGGTTACAAGGAAATAAGAAATAATAGCACACCGCTTGCGGAGTCTGAGGCTCAATCGCGGATGGCCGCGTGGGCGTGTGGCGAGCCACACGCCACTAGCCAACTGGTCGAGTCCTAATTTCTGCACACTTTTAGTGTACTATGTATAACTTGTAGATACAAACACAGTCATTATTCATGTGGTCTTGTTAATTGTTTTGTCATGTGTTGATACCATTTTCTCTTTGTTGGTTTCATGCATACATAAATTAGGTGAGAAATCCAAAACAATAGTGTAAAAAATCGAGCAAGTGGAAGTGGCCGCGTGGGATTTTGTATTATCATATAAGCAACAATAAGCCAAACACGTTGCAGAGTTCAAGACTCGAATGGGGCGGCAGCACGATGTGCGTGTAGCCGACTTCACGCCTCTAATCAACTAGATGAGGCTCAATTCATGCACACGTGTGGTACGTTCTATATGTTTCTCAATATGATTTAGATGTTTTTGTGATGTTTGAGCCGTATTGACGGAGATAAACCTTTTGACCAATCATCAACATGTAGAGAGAACTTATGCATCCAGCGATGATGTTCCACTATGAATTTTTCATCTTACAAGTAAGATCTTTCATTTAGTTTGCAACAATATGCATTATTTAGGAGCCCCTGCACTCAACAGATCCACCAAAAAGGCACGAGGGATTAGCGGAGAAGGGATCGAGTAGATCAGACCTACCTGGGAGGAGAGAGGGAGCGCCTCGCGCCGCGGCCCGTCCTGTCCATGGCAAGGGACGTCATGACCGTCGGGGAGCAGATCGCGCCGAGGCGGGGCGAGGGTGGGTCTCCAGGGCAGGACGGCTGGCAGCTCCGGTCGGAATTTGAGGAGTGGATGTGGGGAAAGGGTTTTGTGGGGAGAGTGGGGATGAAGGGAGAGAGAGAGATAGAGAGAGAAAGAGGGATGGGAAGGGAAGGGAGGGGGAGAAAGAGGATGGGAAGGGAAGGGAGGTGGTGATGGAGGAGAGAAAAAAGGTGAGTGGGGGAGTCGATGATCGGTTGCACGACGTGAGTGTGGACTACGATGTGTCCCTCCCGCGAGGCGTGCCCCATGTGCCCTTGCACGTCAGCCCAGTGCGTTGTGGGACAAACAAATCTCTTTAAGATATCAAATTCATTTTTTTGTTTGATGCAAAAACATATATACAATACTAAGTATAAATATTCCAATAAAATACTAAATAATATTCATTTATAGTGTACAAAATAGACCAATAAGTGGTGGCCACATGTCGTTTTAGATTACAAGAAAATAATAGCCCAAACACGCGGCTTGCGGAGTCTGAGTCTCGATCAAGGATGGCCACATGGGCGTGTAGCGAGGCACGCGCCACTAGCCAACTGGCCGAGTCCTAGTTTGTGCACACCTATAATGTACTATGAATAAGTTTGTTGATAGAAACACGGTCATTCATGTGGTCTTGTGAATTGTTTTGTTATATGTTGATACCATTTTCTGTTTTTGGTTTCATGCATACATAAATTGGGTGAGAAATAAAAAAGATAGTGTTAAAAATTGATGAAGGGGAAGTGACCACGTGGCATTTTGTAATATATCATATAAGGAATAATAAGCCAAACACGTTGCAGAGTCCAAGACTCGAAAGGCCGGCGGCACAATGGGCGTGGAACCGACTACACGCCTCTAACCAACGGGTTGAGGCTCATGCACACACCCCGTATGTTGTATATGTTTTTATCAATATGATTTAGATGTACGCGGTGATGTTTGAGCCATATTGACGGAGATAAACCTTTTGACAAGTCTTCAACATGTAGAGAGATCATATGCATCCAGCGATGATGTACACTATGCATTTGTCAGCTTGTAAATAACATCTTTTATTTAGTTTGCAACAATATGATTTAGGATAAATATTTGAATTAGTTTAGTCAAAAGAAAAAATCTTACATCAAATAACTTTAATGCACTAGTTGTTATTGAAAACAAAAGAGAAAAAATATTTCTTCGACGTATATTCAAAATCTAGCATGTGGGAGCTCAGTGCAATGTACCTCTGGGGTGTTGAGAGAAAGAAGGAATAAGACATCAATGCAGAGACAGGTCCACGCAAAACCATACAAGAGGTTACTAAATATGGGATCAAGTATTTCAAACCTACAACGATGGAAAGAAAACAAAGAGAAAACACCTCTATGCACTGATTTCTAAGGCGTCTTGGATACCACCTTAAATAAAGTTTCCTTTTTCCAAAATAGAATTTATCATGGCCGGTCCAATTCAAGGAGAGTTGGTGAAGCGGTGATCGGCTGCGAGGCGTGAGTGTGGAGACTGTGGCGCCCCGACCCGACTGCTATACAGTGATACTGTGTCTCCGATTATCCGACACCACCAGACACACTATCAAAGCATAATAGAGAGATCAAGACTTGTGGAACAACTGGCACATCACAGACTCTACGACACAAATCATATAGTTCAACTCTTATAATAGAGAAAGATAGCAAATGACAACCAGAGGTCACAGACCCAACATTACAACAAGCGGAAGCAAAATAAGTTGTTCTAAACAACAAGATCCAAATATGGCCTAAGAGGCCTACAGATAAACATCCAGCACCAGCTGTTCTAGGATGTCCCAAGCTGCCACCTGAGAACCCCAGACTACTCGTCGACGTCCACAAAGAACCCACTTTTGAGGTCTGTGAAGTCCTCCTCTGAAACAAAACAAACGACGTTGAGTTCGACGAACTCGCAAGATTATACATAAAGCTTTAGCTCGATGAGGCTTTCAAAGTTATATGGCTGTTTTGCATAAAGCTGATTTTATTTATGAAAACATAACTCAAAGGCATCGACTAATCAGAATATTTTCAAAAGAGGTAAGAAGTGACTCTTTTCTTTGATCACCTTTCTCAACATCTACCATCATCAACCATTGTACTTGTTGGTGGCTCTAAGTTGACGAGGGAATATATCCCCGACAACAGTGCCAGAAACAATGCTTGTACGTCACACGTCAGTTGGGAACCCCAAGAGGAAGGTATGATGAGTGCAGCAGTAAGTTTTCCCTCAGTATGAAACCAAGGTTTAATCGAACCAGTAGGAAAACGAGGTTGCTTCGAAGGTGTTGGTGAAGGAGTGTAGTGCGGCGCAACACCAGGGATTCCGGTGCCAACGTGGAACCTGCACAACACAATCAAATTACTTTGCCCCAACTTAACAGTGAGGTTGTCAATCTCACCGGCTTGCTGAAAACAAAGGGTTAAACGTATCGAATGAAAAATGATGTTTGTTTGCATAAAACAGTAGAGAACAATGATTGCAGTAGATTGTATTTCAGATGTAAAATAATGGACCGGGGTCCACAGTTCACTAGTGGTGTCTCTCCAATAAGATAACTAACATGCTGGGTAAACAAATTACAGCTGGGCAATTGACAATTGATAAGTGCATATAACATGCATGTGTGAGTTGTGATGTCTACTATGAGATTCATTTGGGCATTACGACAAAGTACATAGACCGCTATCCAGCATGCATCTATGCCTAAATAGTCCACTTTCCGGTTAACATCCGTACCCCTTCCAGTATTAAGTTGCAAGCAACAGACAATTGCATTAAGTAATGTGCGTAATGTAAACAATACATTCATCCTTGAATAAAGTATTGCTGTTTTACCCCTAGTGGCAACAACACATCTACAACCTTAGAACTTGCTGTCACTATCCCAGATTAAATAGAGGTTGAACCCAACTATCATGCATAAATACCCCCTCTTGGAGTTACAAGTATTCACTTGGCCAAGGCTTCAACAAGTAACGGAGAGCATGCAAGATCACAAATGACATAGACATGATAATATAATATTCAGCTCCACATAGGTATCAATATAAGTCAGATCCCAGCAAACACAACATGTAGCATTACAATAAGATAATCTTGATCATGATAGGCAGCTCACAAGATCTAAACATGATGGCACAAGTGGAGAAGACAACCATCTAGCTACTGCTATGGACCCATAGTCCAAGGATGAACTACTCACGCATCACTCCGGAGGCGGGCATGGCGATGTAGAGCCCTCCGGTGATGATTCCCCTCTCCGGCAGGGAGCCGGGAAGAGCTTCAGAAACCCCCCCGAGTTAGGGTTGACGACGGCGGCGGCAGCGAATATGTTTTGGATGAAAGGCTCGGTGTTTTAGGGTTTTCACGTCTCGGGGAATAAATAGGCGAAGGGGCGATGTCGGCGGACCCCGAGGGCCCAAACCATATGGCGGCGCGGCAGGAGGTGGGCCCGCGCCACCAGGTGGTTTGGCCGCCTCCTGGCTCCTCTTCGTCTCTCCTTCGGACTCCGTGTACGTGCTGGAAAAATAGGGACTTGGCCTTTTGTTTCGTGCAATTCCGAGAATATTTCCAGAAGTAACTTTCTGAAACCAAAAACAGCAGAAAACAGGGAACTGGCACTGTGGCATCTTGTTAATAGGTTAGTCCTAGAAAATGCATAAAAGTGATATGAAGTGTATATAAAACATGTAGCAAATGGTATAATATAAGCATGGAACAGCAGAAATTATGGATACGTTGGAGACGTATCACCTGTTCATCCGAGGCACCTCCCCGAATCACCCTCGAGGAAGCTCACCTTACAATCTTGAAGTGGTACCTTTAGTACCCAGTTTTTAATCATTCCGTTAAAGTTATTCTATGATCTTAGCTTCACTTCCCAAGTCGTCCATAACCGCGGACACGGCTTTTCGAAAAGATTTACCCTGCAGGGGTGTACAATGTTTGCCACGCGTACCGTCCGGCCCATTACCTGATCATTAGCTCTCTTCCTTGGAAAGCCAGCTGGGTGGGAGCGGTGTCGACTTCTCCCTCGTTAAGGACTTTCCAGGATCATCAGTGGCGGCAGGGCAGCCAGTGCCTGCAACACCCGCCCCACGGCCACTCATTTTCCTAACACCACCATCCTCATCTCAGTTCATCCCACCATCATCACGCACGCGCAAATGGAAGCCCGAACTAGAGGACCCTGGCTAGCCCCGCCCGAGTTATTTAGTCTACGAGGGTTCCTGCACTGCGAATGCATAGGCCTCACGCATGGTTGCACGCTCAGTCTTGGTTCAAGAGGTATAGAACTCGCACCTAGGCGGCGAGAACGAGACAAAACACCACGACCATAGTGGCCTCTCATCCCCACCTTTAAGCATTTTATTATCCGTCACCACAATTTCTCCACCATCATTCTCATCTCATCACCTGTTTCCAACATGAACCATCCATCGTATAGCTATGCAATTAAACTAAGCATGGCTAAGCATCAACATAGCATAGTAAGTATCTCGGCCAACAATACAATCCTATGGATATTAGGAGGGAAAACAGGTATTGGCATCGGAATCTTAATGCAACTATAGGATACTCTAATCCAATAAAATTGACATTTGGAACCGCATGCAATATTATAGTGGAGAAAATATTTGCGGAAATTTAGGATAAGACATGCTCAGAGGGGGGGATTACGTTTGCCTTGATCAGCGTGCTGGTAATACGGCTCTTCACAATACTGTGGGGGCACTTCCACTCCTTGATCTACCGATGCACAAACAATACCGGAGAGGAACAATCAAAACCACGGATAACATCGGTGCAATGCGCAAACACATGATGACATGACATTTTAAATCCCTGGGAGGAGGATGATGCAACTATTCAAATTAAACGGAGTTCAGGTGCTTAGAGGGGCGCATCCCGGATATACCGTGAGGTTAGGTCATGAATCATCTTACTTGTTGGTTAAGGTGGTTGGAACCCTAGGGTTAACTTGCCGATGAAATGACATGATCAGGTGCCGATGCAATGTTCAGGAGGTTAACACATTCTTGTAATCAAATATTTATGATATTGATTTTAATGAATAGCTCCCAATTTTCCGGACATTTTGGTATAATACACGCATTTTTCTGAAGCACCGACGACAAGTTATTACATTTTAAAAATACTCTTTCATTAAGTCCTCTTTCAAATTAAGTTCAAACAGCAATGGTAATTAGTTGTCCATATTTGGAAAAAGAACTGGATTTGGAATTATTTGGGACTGAATTGAATCGGATTATCCGATTTATTTTGTCTCGGAAAATCCGATCGAAGCAGCTCTCCAGAAATGGCTAAGGACTAGAAGTTTGGGAGGTACTGGCACAAATCGGATAATCCGAAGTTTGGAAAATCGGAAAATCCGATGGAGGGAAAACATGTGGTTCGATGTACTGGGTTAAACCGGATTATCCGGTCTATCCCGACCCGGAACATCCGACGCAGGAGTACCACACGCGATGCGACGGCGAGCTTCCACGGAATTGAGCTTACGGCTCGCGAGCGACGCAAAGGAGGGCATTGGGAGGTTCAGTAGCTCACCCTGAGCTCGCTGGTGAAGACGGCGAGGTCGGAGACGGACCACGGCGGCGGAAATCGAGCGGCGGAGCTCGGTCGGAGGCGGAGAAGAACTTGATGGCGGCGGCGATTCGCGACTCCTGGCTCCGATTCCTTCCGCGTGGAGGAGCAGCACGGCGAGGCGGACCTCGTGGTGCCCTCGGCTTGCCTCGGGGCGGCCTCAGGCGACGGCGGCGTGTGGCGGCCACGGCGGCTAGCCGTTGGGTGCAGGGAAGAAAGGAGAGGAAAGGGAGAGGGAGCAGGTAGACAAGGGCTAGGGTTCCGGATGCTCTTCTTAAGCCAGGTCCAGGAGGCTTCGATGCTCGACGTGTGGAGGGGAGGAATCGGGTGGCCCTCCTTCACTCTGCCATGGCCATGCCGCGATGAACAGAGGAAGAGGATGAAACTTTTGCAGAAGTCCCCCTGGCAATCTTCTTCCCTCACAACAAAGTCCTTTCTTCCTTTTCTTTTTCTGGAATTTCTCGAAGCCATTTAATTGGAGCACTTAACCATTTCAAAATTTGGTGAAACTTTGCACAAAATTCTTATTTGATGTAAAGAGCCACTGGTAGAAATTGCAGCCCATTTGGAGAATAATTTTAGAAGTAACTTGTTTCAATTTCTTTTCTGCCAAATTTTTAGAACAATTATTTAAGGCATTGAACCATCTCCAAATCTTATGCAAGTTTGTAGTAACTCCTTGTTTGACATAAAGCGGCATTGGTAGAAAATTGAGCTCAATTGGAGAAAGTTTGTAGAACAAGCTTGTTTTACTTCCTTTTCTGCCATTTATTCCAAACATTTAATTGAGGTACTTAAACTAGTTCAAAAATTATGGGAAAATTCAGGTAGCCTCCCCATATTAATATGAAGCTCCCCTAATTTTTCCAGATTATTTGAAACTCATTTGGTAGGAGAATAAAATAGGAATTGCTCACGGGCAATTTTGAGTTTCTCTCCATTTATTTTATTTACAAATCAAAATAGTTTGCAAAAATCATATTTGGAACTTTTGGAACTTCCTTGACAAATATAAGATGTCAAAGTATTTTGTTTGCAACCTTGAGTGCTTTCATTGTTTGAGATTGATTTAAGCAAGCTTGGCATTTTATTTTTAGATGGTGCCAAACCACAACAATTCCCTAGCAACAACAACAATTCCCTAGCACAATTCCCTAGCAACAACATGATGCATGGATGCCATGATGCAACAACACAAAAGCGGAAAAATTACACGGGTTTTTAGGTTCTCAACTTTGGGCTGTTACAGAGACCCCTGTGTCCCTCCCCGGAGGCGTGCCCCATGTGCCCTTGTGGCCACTTCAGCCACTGCCCGTGCGATATGAGACAAACAAATCTTTTTAAAACTTTTAAAAAATTGTTGGATGCAAAAACAAACATATATACAAAACTTTAAAGTATAAAATATTTCAAAAATATTACTATTAAAAACTAGGCCAATAAGAGGGGGGCTGCATGGCATTTTGGATTACAAGTAAATCATAGCCCAAACACGCGGCTTGCGGAGTCTAAGACTCGATCGTGGATGGCCACATGGGCGTGTAGCGAGGCACGCGCCACCAGCCAACTGGTCGAGTCCTAGTTTCTGCATAGTTGTAGTGTACAATGAATAAGTTTTTCAATACCAACACAATCATTCATGTGGTATTGTTTATTGTTTTGTCATGTGTTGATACCATTTCCTGTTTTGGTTTCATGCATACATAAATCGGGTGAGAAATCCAAAAAAAGGTATGTTAAAAATCGATGAAGGGGAAGTGACCACGTGGCATTTTGTGTTATATCATACAAGGAATAATAAGCCAAACATGTTGCAGAGTCCAAGACTCGAACGGGGTGGCGACACGATGGCCGTGGAACCGACTGCACGCCTCTAACCAACTGGTTGAGGCCCAATTCATGCACACGCGCCGTTCATTGTATATGTTTGTCAATACGATTTAGATGTACGCGGTGATGTTTGAGCCGTATTGACGGATGTAAACCTTTTGACAAGTCTTCAACATGTAGAGAGAACATATGCATCTAGCGATGGTGTTCCACTATGCATTTGTCTGCTTGTAAACAACATCTTTCATTTAGTTTGCAACAATATTATTTAGGATAAATGTTTGAATTAGTTCAGTCAAAATAAAAATCTTACATCAAATAACTTTAATGCACTACTTGTTATCGAAAACAAACAGAAAACATTTCTTCGAAGAAGGTTCGGAATCTAGCATGTGGAGTTCAGTGCAATGTACCTCCTTTAAGGTGTTGAGGGAAAGACGGAACAAGTCATCAGTGCAGAGGCAGGTCCACCCAAAAACATAGAAGAGATTACTAAATAGGGATCAAGTATATCAAGCCTCTATGCACTGAATTCTGAGGCCTCTTGGATACCACCCTAAATAAAATTTCCTTGTTTCCAAAATAGAATTTATCATGGCATGTCCAATTCATGGAGAGTTGGGGAAGCGGTGATCGATTGCGGGGAGTGAGTGTGGAGACCCTTGTGTCCCTCCTAGGAGGCGTGGCCCATGTGCCCTTGCGCCACGTTAGCCACTGCCGTGCGCTGTGAGACAAACAAATCTTTTACAAAATTAATTTTTTTGGATGCAAAACATACATACAAAACAAGAAATTATAAATATTGCAAAAAAAACTATGAAAAATATATGCCAATAAGTGGGGGCCGTGTGGCGGTTTGGATTAGAAGGAAATAATAGCATAAACACGTGGCTTGCCGAGTCTGAGACTCGATCGCGGATGGCCGCATGGGCGTGGATCGAGGCACGCGCCACTAGCCAACTAGTCAAGTCCTAGTTTCTGCACACTTGGAGTCTATTACGAATAACTATGTCGATATGAACACAATCACTCATGTGCTCTTTTTAACTGTTTTTTCATGTGTTGATACCATTTTTTGTTTGTTGGTTTCATGCATATATAAATTGGCTGAGAGATCCAAAAAAACAATGTGTAAAAAATCGACCAAGGGGAAGAGGCCTCGAGGCATTTCTTATTATATCATATAAGGAATAATAAGTCAAACACATTGCGGAGTCCAAGACTCGAACAGGACGGTGACACGATGTGTGTGTAGCCGACTGCATACATCTAACCAACTAGTTGAGGCCCAATTCATGCACACGCGTGGTACGTTGTATATGATTTTCAATACGATTTAGTTATATGTTGTGATGTTTGAGCCGTATTGACGGAGATAAACTTTTTGACCAGTCATCAACATGTATAGAGAACTTATGCATCCAGGGATGATGTTCCACTATGCATTTGTCAGCTTGTAAATAAGATATTTCATTTAGTTTGCAACCATATGATTTAGGATAAATGTTTGAATTAGTTCAGTCAAAATAAAAAGTCTTACATCATATAAATTAATGAACTAGTTGTTATTGAAAACAAAAGAGAAAAACAATTTTTCGACGAAGGTTCAAAATCTAGCATGTGGGAGTTTAGTGCAATGTACCTCCTTTGTGGTGTTTAGAGAAAGAAGGAACAAGACATTAGTGCAGAGACTGGTACACCAAAAAAATAGAAGAGATTACTAAATACAGGATCAAGTATATCAAACCTACAAGGAAGGAAAAAAAGGAGAAAAATTGCCTCTATGCACTGATTTATAAGGCCTGTTGGATACCACTTTAAATAAAATTTCCTTTTTTCCAAAATAGAATTTATCATGGCCTATCGAATTCATGGAGAGCTGAAAGAGGATCTACGGGAGGGAGGTGGTGACGGAGATGAAGAGAAAAGGTGAGTGGGAGCAGGCGATGATTGACCGCGTGGCGTAAGTGTGGACACGACTGTGTCCCTCCCGGGAGGCGTGCCACACGTGCCCTTGTGGCCACATCATCCGCTGCCCATGCGCTGAGATAAACAAAAAAAATTAAAAATTAACTTCCTGTTTTGTTTGTTTGATGCAAAAACATACATATAAAAATAAAGTATACAAAAACTCGACCAAGAACTCGTGTGGGGTTTTGAATTACAAGGAAAAAATAACCCAAAAACGCGATTTGCGGAGTCTAAAGCCTTGATTGTGGATGGCCATGGGCGTGTAGCTAGCCGTGCGCCACTAGCCAACTAGTCGAATCCTAGTTTATGCACACTTGTAGTGTACGTTGAATAAGTTTAATTATACAAAAACAATTTTTCATGCGCTTTTGCTAATTGTTTTGTCATGTGTTAATACCATTTTCTGTTTGTTGGTTGCATGCATACACAAATTTGGTGGAAAATCCAAACAATCGATAGTGTTAATAAATCAACCAAGGGGTACAGGCCATGTGGCCTTTTGTATTATATCACATAAGGAATAGTAAGACAAACACATTGCGGAGTCCAAGACTTGAACGGGGGGCGGCGGCACGATAGTCGCGTAGCCAACCGCACGCCTCTAACCAACTGGTAGAGGCCAATTCCATCCACACGTTTTGTAGGTTTGTATGTTTGCCAATCGACATAGATGTACGTGGTGATGTTTGAGCTGTATAGATGAAGAAAAACCTTTTGACCATCTATCAACATATACAAAGAAGTTATACATTGAGCGATGATGTTCCACTATGCATTTGTTAGCTTGTAAATAAAATCTTTGGAGAGACGGAGAGAATGCGAGAAGATGGGACAGAGTGGCGGTGGGAGGACGGAAAAAGGTTAGAGAGTTAGGAGGGAGTATTTGACTCCGGTCACCCTGATTTTTTTCACAAGTGCGTCTGTTCCGAGAGACGTGCCCGATGTTCCTTGGGAACACATCAAATGCAGATATAGTTTCCTTCGTCAAAAACTGTAGGGTTACTCGCATGGTAAACAAAAATTTCCGCCTTACTACGTAGCACCCAAGATCATCTTATGAAGATGCAACTACGATCAGATCCAGTACTCACCAGCACCTGTAGCGGAAGTAAATGTCGATGAAGCCTGATGAAGTTTCTCACAGCTAAGCCTAGTGATACGTCTCAAACGTATCTATAATTTCTGATGTTCCACGTTTATATTATACCAATTGTTACATGTTTTATATACACTTCATAACATTTTATGCATTTTCTGGGACTAACCTATTAACAAGATGCCACAGTGCCAGTTCCTGTTTTCTGCTATTATTGTATTCCAGAAAAGCTGTTCTGGAAATATTCTCGGAATTGGACGAAACTTGCACAGGACCTCCTATTTTTCCAACACGTACACGGAGTCCAAAGGAGAGACGGAGAAGACCTAGGAGGCAGCCACACCATGGGGCGGCGCGGGCCCACCTCCTGCCGCGCCGTGGGGTGGTGTGGCCCCCTCGGGTGCCTCCAGCCGCCGCCCATTCGCCTATATAATCCCCCCGACGCGAAAACCCTAAATACCCGAGCCATTATCCACGAAAAGTTCCAGAGACGCCGCCGTCGTCAACCCTAGCTCGGGAGGGTTCAGAAGCTCTTCCCGACACCCTGCCGGAGAGGGGAATCATCACCGGAGGGCTCTACATCGCCATGCCTGCCTCCGGAGTGATGCGTGAGTAGTTCATCCTTGGACTACGGGTCCATAGCAGTAGCTAGATGGTTGTCTCTCCTCCTTGTGCTATCATGTTTAGATCTTGTGAGCTGCCTATCATGATCAAGATCATATCATTGTAATGCTACATGTTGTGTTTGCTGGGATCCGATGAATATTGAATACTATGTCAAGTTGATTATCAATCTATCTTATATGTTATTTATGATCTTGCATGCTCTCCGTTACTAGTAGATGCTTTGGCCAAGTAGATGCTTTTAACTCCAAGAGGGAGTATTTATGCTAGATAGTGGGTTCAGTCTCCAGTAATCTGGGAGAGTGACAGCAACTTCTAAGGTTGTGGATGTGCTGTTGCCACTAGGGGTAAAACAGCAATGCTTTGTCTAAGGATAATTGTATTGTTTACATTACGCACTTTACTTAATGCAATAATCTGTTGCTTGCAACTTAATACCAACGGGGAACACGGATGTCAACCTGAAGGTGGATTATTAGTCATAGATGCTGTTGGATAACGGTCTATGTATCATGTTGTAATTCCCAATTGAATATCATAGTAGTCATCTTGTCATATATATGCATTGTTATGCGCTCAATATTTTATCAATTGCCCAGCTGTAATTTGTTCACCCAGCATGTTAGTTATCTTTTATGGAGAGACACCACTAGTGAACTGTGGACCCCGGTCCATTCTTTTACACTGATAATACAACCAACTGTAATCATTGTTCCTTTTTATTCTCCGCAATTAAACACTATTTTCTACACCATACGTTTAATCCTTTGTTTTCAGCAAGCCGGTGAGATTGACAACCTCACTGTTTCGTTGGGGCAAAGTAGTTTGATTGTGTTGTGTGCAGGTTCCACGTCAGCGCGCCACTGACAACCTTCAGAAGTGATTTCTTACTCCTACTGGATTGATAACCTTGGTATCTTACTGAGGGAAAACTTGCTGTTGCACTGCTTCATACCTTCCTCTTGGGGTCTCCCAACGAACGTGTGCTTTCACGTCATCAAGCAATATTTTCTGGCACCGTTGCCGGGGAGTAAGAGGATTTCTGCAAGGGGAGTCTCTTGCTTCCAATCTCTTTACTTTGTTATTGTCTTGCTTAGTTTATTTTTATCTTGTCTTGTTTGCTTCATTTATCAAAAACACAAAAAAAATTAGTTGCTTAATTCGAATTGTTATTTTGTTATTCTGTTTTAATTTTGCTAAAATGAGTACTCCTGAGAACACCAAGTTGTGTGATTTCACTAGCACAAACAACAATGATTTCATACGTACACCTATTGCTCCACCTGCTTCTAAAGCAGAGTTTTATGAAATTAAACCTGCACTTTTAAATCTTGTTATGAAAGAGCAATTTTCTGGTGTTAGTACTGAAGATGCTGCTGCCCATCTTAATAACTTTGTTGAACTTTGTGAGATGCAAAAGTATAAGGAAGTAGATGGTGATATTATTAAACTGAAACTTTTTCCTTTCTCATTGAGGGGACGTGCTAAAGAATGGTTGCTATCTTTGCCTAGAAATAGTATTGATTCATGGACTAAATGCAAAGATGCTTTCATAGGAAAATATTATCCTCCTGCTAAGATTATATCTTTGAGAAGTAGCATTATGAATTTCAAACAATTTGATAATGAGCATGTTGCCCAAGCTTGGGAAAGGATGAAATCATTGGTAAAGAATTGTCCCACACATGGACTGACTGCTTGGATGATCATCCAAACCTTTTATGCAGGACTGAATTTTTCTTCAAGGAACTTATTGGATTCAGCCTCTAGAGGTACCTTTATGTCCATCACTTTGGGTGCTGCAACAAAGCTTCTTGATGATATGATGATAAATTATTCTGAGTGGCACACCGAGAGGGCTCCACAAGGTAAGAAGGTAAATTCTGTTGAAGAAACCTCTTCCTTGAGTGATTAGATTGATACTATTATGTCTATGCTTTCAAATGGAAAAATGCATGTTGATCCAAATAATGTTCCTTTGGCTTCTTTGGTTGCTCAAGAAGAGCATGTTGATGTGAACTTCATTAAAAATAATAACTTCAACAACAATGCTTATAGGAATAATTTTGGTAATAACAATTATAAGCCCTATCCTTCTAATAGTGGCAATGGTTATGTTAATTCTTATGGTAGATCTGGAATGCCTAGTGAGGAAAGGATACTAGAAGTTGAAAAGGCCACTAAGAACTTTATGCAAATGCAATATGAGCAAACCAATTGTTCACTAAAACTATGGATGAACAATCTGCTATGTTAAAGAATATAAGCCATCAACTTGAGAATTTAAATAGGGAAATTTCTGGTTTGCAAATCAAGATTTCTAATGCTGAAAATTGTATTTCATCCAAGGAAAGTCTCTAATGTTAAGATGATGCTATATTTGGATCACTCCACAGGAACAGATTTCTGTTGTTCACTGTACGAAAATTATAAAATCACAGAAAAATTATTTAACTCTGAAAATTTTTGTGCGTGATCCTCAGATATGTACGCATCTTTCATTAGTTTTGAGTTTTTCTATTGAGCAACGTAAGTGCCTCAAAAAAATTCGTCTTTACGGACTGTTCTGTTTTAGACAGATTCTGCCTTTATTTTGCATTCCCTCTTTTACTAGTGTTGAGTGGAATTCTTTTTTGGGTGGAAGAGCTTCACATAACATCAGTGGCAGTAGCTAATGTTTAAAAAGTAATTGTCATGTTTGTGTCCTTATAGAACATGTGAGTTTTTGATTGTGCACTAACCCTCTAATGAGAATTATTCTGAGTTTGGTGTGACGGAAGTTTTCAAGGGTCAAGAGAGGAGGATGATATAATGTGATCAAGAAGAATGAAGAGCTTAAGCTTGGGGATGCACCCCAGCATATTTCAAGAAGACTCAAGCGTCTAACTTCATCAGCAACTTATCAGGTCATCTCTAGTGAAACTATATTTTAATTCTTTCACATCATATGTGCTTTACTTGGAGCGTCTGTGTGCTTTTATTTTCGCATTGTTATTTTATTTTCTGAGATCAACTTGTTGGATCCTAGCAATCTTGTTTGGGAGAGAGACACGCTCCGCTTTTTCATGTGAATACTCATATTCTTCACTTATACTTGTTGAGTATTCTTGTCTAGCTACTGCTACGCTTTTAGCTCCTGTTTTTCATGCATCTCTTGTTCAGAGCTGTTAGCTCTTTTAGATAAAGTACTCTTTTGTTTCATTTATAATTATTTGGAGAGTTTGTGTTGAAATAAGTTGATTGGTGTTTGGTTGGAACAGAAAATGCTGTACGTGGTAGATGGTATAATGAAAAAGCTTACATATTCTTGTAGATCACTGTCTTGGATAATTTGATACTTGTCAATTGTTTTGAGTTATCAAGTAGTTCATGTTTAAACTTTTGTATCATGTGGTTAAAACCTATTAGTTTAGAAATACCGTAAAGCTTGTTAAATTTGGTTTGTATGATTGGTATCTCTAAGGTCTAGATATTTTCTAGTAAAAGGGTTTGGTTAACAAGGAAGACAATATAGAGTCTTATAATGCTTGCAATATGTTTTCATATGAGTCTTGTTGTACGGTTGATATCCTGTGTTTGCTTCAAATAACCTTGCTAGCCTAAATCTGTACTGAGAGGGAATGCTTCTCGTGCATCCAAAACCTTGAGCCAAAATCCATGCCATTTGTGTCCACCATAACTACCTATATGTGGTATTTCCTTGCCACTCCAAGTAAAATTTTCATGTGCTACCTTTAAACTATTCAAAACTTTATTATTCCTTTTTGTGTCAATGTTTACCAAGCTCATGAGGACGGGGTGGATGTCTTTATGTCACCTGTCAAACAGACTTTACCACCGGACTAGTGGCATATACATCCGCTTATCCATTAATTTTGCAAAAGAGCTGGCAAATGGGGTGCCCAGTCCCAATTAATTACAACTTTAACCGCTTAATTCTCTTCACATTTTTGCACTGATTTATCAGACAAGCAATGATACCAGTGAAATATCTGCATGTGTAAACAAAAGAGAAAAGAGGGATGATCTGCCTTGCTGGTAGAAATAACGTCCTTTATGGGAGCCGCTCTTAAAAGTCTGGTTGGCAGGGGTCATATTGTACTTTTCCATTTTCTGATTCGTTGACAATTAACAAACACCTCCCAAAATTTATTTTTACTCTCTATATGATTTTAAAAACTTAAAAAGCTGTAGCACATGATTTAATCCCTGCTTCCCTCTGCGAAGGGCTTTTCTTTTACTTTTATGTTGAGTCAGTCTTCCTACTTCTTTCTATCTCAGAAGCAAACACTAGTGTCAACTTTGGTGCAACAATTTTTTATATGCTAGTATATTGTACTTATTATATTGCTTTGTGTTGATAAATATCCATGAGATATACATGTTGAAAGTTGAAAGCAATTGCCGAAGCTTAAATCTTCCTTTGTGTTGGTTAAATACCGTTTACTTAGAATCTATTGCTTTATGAGTTAACTCTTATGCAAAACTTTTGATGCTTGTCTCGAAAGTACTATTCATGAAAAGTTTTTGCTTATATGATTCAGTTGTTTGCTCATTATCTATTTTTTTAGCAAACTATAGACCATTGACCTGGATCACTTCATTCATAACATGTGCTTTACAATTCTATTTGATCAAGATTATGATGGTAGCATGTCACCTCAGAAATTATTATGTTTTTATCATTTTACCTACTTGAGGACGAGTAGAACTAAGCTTGGGGATGCTTGATACGTCTCAAACGTATCTATAATTTCTGATGTTCCATGTTTATATTATACCAATTGTTACATGTTTTATATACACTTCATAGAATTTTTATGCATTTTCTGGGACTAACCTATTAACAAGATGCCACAGTGCCAGTTCTTGTTTTCTGCTGTTTTTGTATTCCAGAAAAGCTGTTCTGGAAATATTCTCGGAATTGGACGAAACTTGGACAGGACACCTATTTTTCCAACACGTACACGGAGTCCAAAGGAGAGACGGAGAAGACCTAGGAGGCAGCCACACCATGGGGCGGCGCGGGCCCACCTCCTGCCGCGCCGTGGGGTGGTGTGGCCCCCTCGGGTGCCTCCAGCCGCTGCCCTTTCGCCTATATAATCCCCCCGACGCGAAAACCCTAAATACCCAAGCCATTATCCACGAAAAGTTCCAGAGACGCCGCCATCTTCAACCCTAGCTCGGGAGGGTTCAGAAGCTCTTCCCGGCACCCTGCCGGAGAGGGGAATCATCACCGGAGGGCTCTACATCGCCATGCCTGCCTCCGGAGTGATGCGTGAGTAGTTCATCCTTGGACTACGGGACCGTTGACGAAGGCCGGCATCCCTTGTGTGCTGCCAGGTGTCGGGATGTCCTTGCAGTAGAAGAAAGTGCTGGTCCAGTGCTTCACCGACTCGATGTATGGTATCTTTGTGTACCAATCGGGTTGGCGGCAGTTGAACGTGACACTACCACAGGTTGCTAGGTGGCCGCCTGGTATGGTTTGCCGGCGGCACAGGAAGCAGTACTTAAACAGCTCTATGGACGCAGCTATGCCTAAGTACCCTTCGCACAAAGCCTGGAAGCCAGCTAGCACTAGAATACTATTGGGCGCTATGTTGTGTGGCTGCAGCCCATAAAAACTAAGTACCGCCAAGAAGAAGGCGGAAAGCGGCAGAGACATACCGCGAAGGCTATGCGACGCCAACATGACACGCTCGCCGTCTTGGGGGTCAGGCACCGCCTCGTCGCCTGGAACCCTCCAGGAACATTCCGTCTTTGGCGGAATGTATCCGCCTTCCTCCAGCTCCTTCAGGTATGCTGACGTCATAACTGACGGCAGCCAGTACCTGGAACCCAGGTGTCCAGCCTCTTCCTCTTCCTCGGCGTCGTCATCCTCATCGGCGGCAGATTCCGCCGCAACCTCTGAGCTGGCCGCCGTGAGGGATGGGAGGGGAAAGGTTGGAGCGGCGGTTGCAGGCGCCGCCGGAGCTGGGGAAGAAGTAGAAACCCCGCCCGTGGCCACGGTGGTCGCGGGAGAGGTCATCGATGCGCCTGCGGGCACCGCCGCCGCCGCTGGGACAGATCCAGATCCGGCGGGGGTCGCTGAAGCCGCAGCCAGTGCCGCCGTCGCCGCCGCATCCTGCTGAGTGCTCGCCATTTAGGGGAGAGTGCGCCGCTCGGGCTCGTCGGAGTTGAGTTCGAGGAGGAGTTGAGCTCGGGAAGGTGAGGAGGCCACGGTGGGTGTGCGAATGAAGAAGAAGTGCATCGATGTGCCCTTTGGGGGTATTTATCCTCATGCGCCAAGATCCGTGCCTAAAATTGGGGGGACGCGAGATTTCCGCCACGTGCCCACGATTTGCACGTCGTGGCAACGGCGTCTGCGGCCTCGCTCCGATTTCTGTGCGTAGTGGAGAAACCATCATGACGCATGCCCAAGTCCAAACTGTTGTGGACTACATGGCGTCATCCGTCAACATTTGACGGGTCCAGTCAATTGACAAGACTGGTGCCAGGAAGATTCCTGACAAGGGTCAGGCCGTCTTTCCCATGATGGCGGCAAATTGTCCGACTACTTTAGGCGGACCGCCGCTTACTTTCAACTTTGGAATGCTTCAAGCTCTTCAGACGCTTACAAGACAAGGCGGACGTTGCCGACAAAGGAAGACGGCGCCTGAAGAACTCGAACCCTCCCAGGGGCTAATGTTGGGGATATACCTACTAGGGGTATCACCAGCATGGATCAATCCGGCTAGTCCAGGGTGGCCCGCAGTGGTGGTGAAGGCTTTGCCTACCGGGCGGCCCAGATAGCTGACGACCAAGGAAGGCGGATGCCGGCAAGGAGGAGGCCCAAGACTGAAGCCCATGAAGCCACCAAGACCAAGATGGAAGGCGGCATACTTGCCGGCTAGGTTTAGGACTCCGTATACTTGCTGGATACGTAATCACCTTGTAACCCTAGGTCCAGCCGCCTATATAAGCTGGACCTCGGGACGCCTTTAGGGCAATTCAACCAACCAACTCATTGTAACCTGTTCACGGCGATATTGCCTTATAGTGAGTTATAGCAGCACGTAGGGCACCGCCACCGCCGTGGTGCCTGAAGCTGGGTAAACCGCCGTGTACAATCCCGACCTTGACGACGTCCACCTTCTTGCCCTACGTTCACCCTCGGCTAGCAGGACCCCGTCTCCTATCCAAGATGCCGATACGACGACAGTTGGCGCCCACCGTGGGGCCTAAGGCGTCAGGCGTCACGTTCCAGGCGGGAACTCTTGGCGGCATCGGCGAAACAATCGCCGTCGGCCGCGCTGTTCGCTACGGCGACAACCACTACATCAGCTGCGACGAGTCCTACATCCCCGCAGACGACTACATTGTCGGATGCGGAGTTGTGCCGTTTGGCGGCGTCGATGTGTTCATCGGCTACACTTCTGAGGCGTATGGGTTGCCGCGAATTTATTCGCCATCCCACCCGCCCTACAATCAAGACGGATCTGAGTTTGCCTCCTCTGAGGAGTCCGCAGATTCAGATCTACACTTTGTCGGCATGACGGGACTGGGATCAGACTCCCAGCCCAACAGTCAAGATCCCGAATCTATTCTTCCTGCACTCCAGGATGATGCGATGTCGGATGCCGGATCCAGATCTACCGTTCACGTCAACGTAGATCTGATTCCGAAGAAGATTCTGCCAGCATGTTTGAGCAACGGGTCAAGCAGTGTTTTATTACACCTGATCCTCCGCCATCTGAGGCGGCTACGGGCTCTTCCGTCAACATGCAGCAGGTTTTTGTGGCGGATGTCACCGGCGCAGCTTCAGAGAAGGCGGCAACTGACGCCGCCAACCTGGGGACCCCGGCAACCGATCCACAGTTTCCAGAGCCTCCTGGGGCTCCAAAGAAGAAAATTCTGGAGAAGGGCGAGCCCAGCAAGATAGGAAGCATGGCGGCTCTGGCGGAAGTTCTTCACACGCCGGTAAACGACAAAACCAATCCGGCTGATTTGGAGAAACTTCGGAACACCTTGGTGGAGCAAACTGAGTACCTCAAAAGCAAGCAAGCAGAGGTCCAGAGCCTCCTCGACGAAGCCAAGGAGGAAAACGCCAAGATAACGCCAAGTGCGACCCCAAGCGCAATCTTTTCACCACCACCCCATTGCCCAAGCCGGCAGGACAAGTGGCGGAGAAAAGGTAGGAAAGGCAGGGATCATGACACCTTCAAATCCCCTGCCCAAAAGCTTGGTTTCGAGTGGGCTACAGCGCCGCAGCGTAAGGACAAGAACGGGGACGTCATCCTCGCAACCCTGTCCTCAACACTGCAGCCGCCTTGGACATCCTCAACAATGATGACTATGACAAGGACGAGAAGATCTACTACGCATCGATCCTTGCTCACAAAGCTCTAGAGCAGCAGGCCCGTGCTGATTCTCGCGCCGACATGGCGGACGCAAGGGGAGGAAAGTTGGAATCAAAATCCAACGCTTGCAAAGCTGCGGCCGGTGGCAACCCAGAAGATCCGTCCGGCTCCAGTAGCCACGGAAAAGGGAAGGACAAGGAGAAAGACCCACGCAAATCACCACCTCCAAAGGCAGCGTGATGAGGCATCCAGGACCGGCAACAGGCGCAAGGCCTCACCTCCCCGCCTAGGCGGGATGAAGGCGGAAGCAGGGGCAGCAAGCAGCCGCCAAGGAGTGGCGGCAACCGCGACGATGCCCCGCCGCCAAGAAGAAGCAGGGACCGCACACAGTCCCCACCACCAGTGCCCAGGCACGAAGGCGGAAGCCGGGGACACAACAATGAGCCTAGGCACAGCCGGGCAGCGCAGGACGAGCCCATGCTGATAGATCTGGCAAACAGCTCAGTCCGCAAGACGCGAGACATCGTCTCAATGACATCAAGGCTGGAAAGCAAGATGCCTATCTAGGACCTGAGTGCTTTGGCCCAGCCATCCGCAACGTTCAAGTACCCAGAGACATGACATCAGTGTCAAAAACTCATCAAAGGTACAATGGAGCGGACAAGCCAAACTCATGGTTGTCGGACTACGCGCTGGCAGTTGAAATTGCCGGAGGCAATGGCCTCGTCGCTGCACGCTTCCTTCCCCTCATGTGGAGGGGACAGCCCGAAGCTGGATCGAAAACTTGCCGGAGAAAAGCATTCATAGCTGGCATGACATGGAAAAGGTGTTCACGCAGCACTTCCAAGGCACGTACAAGCGACCCAATACATACACAGATTTGGTTCGTTGCGTGCAAAAGCCAGATGAAACAGCTACAAGCTTCTTGGCAAGGTGGATTCAAACAAAGGCAAGCTGCGAGAACGTAGACGACAATCAAGCAATCCATGCCTTCACCACGGGCCTCCTGAAGGGCTCAAGTCTCAGACATAAGCTCGTACGCATGCAAGTCAAGGATCTCGGAGTCATGCTCGAAGTAGCAGCCATGTACGCACAGGCGGATGATGATGCACGCGATGGAGATGGCGCACATGATATGGCGCCAAACAGGCGAGCAAGTCACAAACGCAAGGCTCCCCAGGATGACAAAGCCGGACCATCAAACGAGGTCGCCGCCGCCTTCGAAGGCAAAGGCGGCAACCGCAAGTGGAAAGGAAAGGGTAAAGATGGCGGCTCCAGCAAGCAGCGCCTGACGTATGATCAGGCGAAAGCCTTGCCTGCCCAATCCACGCGTCCTTAGGCAAAGTCAACCACACATTAGGGGAATGCCGGTTCATGGAGGACTTCAAGAAGGACCCCGAGGTTGGCTGGAAATCAAAAAAGAGCAAAAAGGCTGAGAAGACAAAGAAGGAAGACGATGATGGGGCTTGTCCATGTCCGAGGATGAGGAACCCAAGCTGATGCGCAAAGAAAGGAAATATCCCAAGGTACATGGCCAATTGGTGTGCTTCCTGGGCACTCCTTCGGCAAAAGAAGAAAAGGCGGAGATGCGCGAGCTAAACGCCACAGTACCAGACGTTCCCCAGTATCTAGACTGGTCAGAGGAGCCAATAACTTGGGATAGAGATGATCATCCAGATCACGTTCCTCACCCCGGCAAATACGCCCTTGTCGTCGACCCAATTGTCGATAACTTCAGGCTCACCAAGGTGTTGATGGATGGCGGCAGCAGCCTCAACATCATCTACGCGGACACTCTGAAGCGCATGAACTTGTCGGAAAGCCAGCTTGACTATAGCAAAGTCAAGTTTCATGGCATTGTTCCGGGAAAGCAAGCCAAGTCAATGGGAAGCATCAGATTGGAGGTTACTTTTGGGCCTGAGACAAACTACCGCTCGGAGTATCTCAGGTTCGAAGTAGTCCCCTTCAAAAGTGCCTACCACGCCATTTTTGGACGGCCAGCTTTCGCCAAATTCATGGCTCGCCCGTGTTACATATACAGCAAGCTGAAGATGCCGGGACCCAATGGTACAATTACCATCAGTGGCAACTTCAAGAAAGCAAAGGAGTGTGAGCGTGGCAATGCCGCCTTCGCTGAGGCAGTCCTCCACGCAGAGGAGTTAGCCATGTTGAAGAAAGAGCTCGATACATCACAGTTGCCGGAGCATGTAAAGACCGCTGAGCAAAAGAACACTTTCAAGGCGTCCGAAGACACAAAGAAGGCGGATCTGGTCCCAGGTGACAGCTCCAAGCAAGTCACCATAGGGGCTGGCTTGGACGACAAATAGGAAAGCGCGCTCGTCAGGTTCCTCCGTGAGAATCAGGACATCTTTGCATGGTCATCAGCGACATGCCAGGTGTCCCGAGGGAACTTGCCGAGCACTCTCTTAACGTCTACGAAGGAGCCAAACCAGTGAAGCAAGGAATAAGCGCTACGGTGAGAAGAAGCGGACAGCAATAGGGAAGGAGATCATCAAGTTGCAAGAAGCCAAGTTCATTAGGGAGGTAGTACACACTGATTGGTTGGCAAATCCTGTAATGGTTCCAAAACCTAATAAGGAAATGAGAATGTGCATTGATTATACCGGTTTGAACAAGTGCTGTCCTAAGGACCACTTTGCTTTGCCTCGTATAGATCAGGTCATAGACTCCACAGCCGGCTCCGAGCTGCTGTGCTTTTTGGATGCGTACTCCGGGTACCACCAAATCAAAATGCGAGAATCCGACCAAATCAAAACAGCGTTCACTACACCCTACGGGACCTTCTGCTACATCACGATGCCCTTCGGTCTAAAAAATGCCGGCGCAACGTATCAGCGGTGTATGCAAAGATGCCTTCACGAGCAAATTGGCCGCAATGTTCACGTCTATGTTGACGACATTGCCGTCATGTCAAGAAAGAAGGCAGATTTGCTTGACGATTTGAGAGAAACCTTTGATAGCCTCCGGGTATATAGGATGAAACTCAACCCGAAAAAATGCGTCTTCGGGGTTCCTGCCGGCAAATTGCTTGGCTTTATCGTTTCCGAACGAGGATAGAGTGAATCCAGAAAAAATCAAAGCGATCCTCAACATATCCAGGCCCAAGGACCTGAAGGACGTGCAGCGACTTGCCGGTCGGCGGCTGCCGTCAGTCGTTTCATTAGCCGTCTTGGTGAGAAGGCACTGCCTCTCTACCGGCTTCTGAAGAAATCCGACAACTTTGAGTGGACAGACGAAGCAGACGCCGCCTTGCAGCAACTCAAGGACGCGTTAACGTCTGCTCCAATTTTGGCAGCTCCTCGTTCGCAGGAACCAATGCTGCTCTATATTGCCGCAACTAACTTAGTTGTTAGCGTGGTACTGGTTGTGGAACGCAAGACGGAAATTTCAGACTTGCCGGAACAACGTCCGGTTTACTTCATCAGTGAAGTATTTTCCGCCTCAAAACAGCGTTATCCGCATTACCAGAAATTGGTCTACGGTGTTTTTTACGCCGCCAGGAAGTTAAGGCACTACTTCCAGGAACATTCAATAACCGTGGTGAGCAAGGCACCTCTGGGGGATATCATCAATAATACAGATGCAACAGGCCGCGTTGCCAAATGGGGCATTGAACTTGCCGCCTTCGACATCTCGTATAAGCCCAGAACGGCCATTAAGTCTCAAGCCTTAGCAGATTTCGTAGCTGATTGGACGGAGGCCATGGACGAAGTACCTCTCCCTGAAGATGCATACTGGATCATGCACTTTGATGGATCAAAAATGCTCAGGGCTCGGGGGCTGGCATTGTTTTAAGAAACCCTCAAGGAGACAAGCTTAGTTATGTGTTACAAATACACTTCAAGGCAACTAATAATGTTGCTGAATACGAAGCTCTCCTTCATGGTTTACACATTGCCAAGGAACTTGGCGTCCACGTGTCCTCTGCTACGGAGATTCAGATTTGGTGGCGCAACAGATACGTGGTACTTGGGACACAAAGAGCGAAACAATGGCGGCATATCGAGCTACCGTTGACGAATTCGCCAAGTGTTTTCTAGGCTACGAGGTCCGCCACATCCCAAGAGCTCAAAATGAGGCGGCAGATACACTTGCCAGAATGGGGTCTGAACGCAAAAAGGTACCAAAAGATGTTTTCCTGGAACACCTACACAAGCCGTCAATTAAAGGAGCAGACCTCCTTGACCCAGAGTCGGCAGAACCAGTTGATAGTGCTAGCTATGCCGTCTACTTGGTAAAGCCGGATTGGACGACGCCATATTTGGACTTCCTGATCAATCAGGAGTTACCGGATGATGAGGTTTTGAAAAGGCAAATAATAAGAAGAGCCAAGGCATTTACAATAATCAAAGGTGAATTGTACAAGCGTAGCACCACTGGTGTTTACCAACGCTGCATTTCGCCCGAAGAAGGCAGAGAACTGTTGGATGAGATACATGCCGGCGTATGTGGACATCATGCTTCTCACGCGCCCTTGTTTCAAAAGCCTTCCGACAAGGTTTCTATTGGTTGACAGCCAAGCAAGATGCAGAAGACATTGTTAAAAGTGCAGGGGCTGCCAACTTTATGCCAGACAATCACACATGCCGGCTCAAGAGCTTAAAACAATACCCATCACATGGCCTTTCGCAGTCTGGGGCTTGGACATGGTTGGTCCGTTTAAAACGGCGCCTGGTGGCTACACACATTTACTTGTGGCTGTAGACAAGTTTACCAAATGGGTTGAAGCTAAGCCTATCAAAAAGCTAGACGGCGCCACAGCCGCAAACTTTCTGTGGGGAATAATCTCTCGGTTCGGGGTGCCTCATAGCATCACCGACAATGGCACTAACTTGTCGCAAGGCGAAGTCGAGGAATACTGTTATAAGCATGGTATCCGCCTAGATCTAGCCTCTAGCGCATCCGCAGCAAACGGTCAAGTAGAGCGTACAAATGGTTTAGTCCTACAAGGAATCAAACCACGTCTCGAAGTACCATTGCACAGAGCGGCTGGGGCTTGGGTGGATGAATTGCAGTCTGTCCTTTGGAGTTTACGCACAACTCCAAACAGATCAACCAAGTTTACTCCTTTCTTCTTAGTCTATGGCGCAGAAGCAGTGTTGCCAACCGACATGATGTACGATTCTCCCAGAATCCAAGCCTACGTCCAGGAGGACGCAGAAGATGCAAGACAGGATGGCCTTGACCTACTTGATGAAGAACGAGATGTTGCCCTTGCGCGATCCGCCATCTATCAGCAAAGTTTGAGGCGTTATCACAGCAGAAGGGTGAGGCAAGAAGTTTTAGAGTGGGTGACCTGGTTCTCCGCCTAATCCAAGATAGAAAGGGCTTGCATAAGTTATCCCCGCCTTGGGAAGGACCTTTTGTGGTCAGTAAGGTGTTGCTCAATGTTGGGGATATACCTACTAGGGGTATCACCTGCCGGTTGCCGGGGGTCCCAGGTTGGCGGCGTCAGTTGCCGCCTTCTCTGAAGCTGCGCGGTGACATCGCACAAAAACCTGCTGCATGTTGACGGAAGAGCCTGTAGCCGCCTCAGATGGCGGAGGAATCAGGTGTAATAAAACACTGCTTGACCCGTTGCTCGAACATGCTGGCAGAATCTCTTCGGAATCAGAGTTACGTTGACGAGTGAACGGTAGATCTGGATCGGTCCGATATGCATCATCCTGTAGTGCAGGAAGAATAGATTCGGGATCTTGACTGTTGGGCTGGGAGTCTGATCCCAGTCCCGTCATGCCGACAAAGTGTAGATCTGAATCTGCGGACTCCTCAGAGGAGGCAAACTCAGATCCGTCTTGATTGTAGGGAGGGTGGGATGGCGAATAAATTCGCGGCAACCCATACGCCTCAGAAGTGTAGCCGATGAAGACATCGACGCTGCCAAACGGCACAACTCCGCATCCGACAATGTAGTCGTCTGCAGGGATGTAGGACTCGTCGCAGCTGATGTAGTGGTTGTCGCCGTAGCGAACAGCGCGGCCGACTACGATTGTTTCGCCGATGCCGCCAAGAGTTCCCGCCTGGAACGTGACGCCTGACGCCTTAGGCCCCACGGTGGGCGCCAACTGTCGTCGTATCGGCATCTTGGATAGGAGACGGGGTCCTGCTAGCCGAGGGTGAACGTAGGGCAAGAAGGTGGACGTCGTCAAGGTCGGGATTGTACACGGCGGTTTACCCAGCTTCAGGCACCACGGCGGTGGCGGTGCCCTACGTGCTGCTATAACTCACTATAAGGCAATATCACCGGAACAGGTTACAATGAGTTGGTTGCGTTGAATCCTGCCCTAAAGGCGTCCCGTGGTCCAGCTTATATAGGCGGCTGGACTTAGGGTTACAAGGTGATTACGTATCCAGCAAGTATACGGAGTCCTAAACCTAACCGGCAAGTATGCCGCCTTCCATCTGGGTCCTGGTGGCTTCGTGGGCTTCAGTCTTGGGCCTCCTCCTTGCCGGCATCCGCCTTCCTTGGTCGTCAGCTATCTGGGCCGCCCGGTAGGCAAAGCCTTCACCACCACTGCGGGCCACCCTGGACTAGCCGGATTGATCCATGCTGGAGAAACTTTATTTTTCGCCTTACTGGCTTTGGGAACTGGGCTAATAGGTTAGTCCATTAAAATGCTATGAAACCATAGTAAAAGATGTAGCAAACATATAAAAGTAGCATAAAACAATCAAAAAAAATAGATACGTTTTGTACGTATCATGGCCTCCTGTCGGCACCTAGCTGCACCGCCAGACACTGTAGATGCTCATCGTGCCAGCGCGCCCAAACTGCGCGCCGTTGCGCGAGGTCTCGTCGCCAGCTTGCCTCAGACCTCCGGACCTCCACCTTTGAAGCGGAGGGGGCCACCACCGCGAGGCCAGACCTCAGTCGCCGTTGCGCGTTGCGCGAGGTCTCGGCGGCTGTGGTGGCAAAAAGGGGGCAACAAGGGAGGCCGCCTCTGGCTGCTAGGGTTTTCTCCCCTAGTCGCCACACCCGGGCATCACGAGGGTCGGGGGATACTGTTGCTTCAGATTATTGATCGATGTAAGCTATTACGAGACTTTGTTGTTTAATTTGTGAGCATCATTTGCTGCAGAGACGGAGGGTTTGAACTTCCCTTACGAGAAAATAAGAAATTAGCGACTTAGTAACAAAAACAAGAATCAGACAGTTACAATGTTATGCGTGGTATATCTAATCAATCCTAACGGGGGGGAACAATGCGCTCTGCATAGGATTACAGCTGGTAAGATCATCTCCACTCGCCACCCCAACCCACCCCCCCCCCCTGAGAGCCCAAAAATAGCGCCGGCGGTAGCTAATATCTCCCACCCCCCCCCCCAAAGAGCCCACCTACCGCCTGTTTGGCCCATTTTTGCATCCGGCGCACCCAGGCCGAACCAAGGCCGTTGGTGGGCAACTGGGGCACCGGTGGAAATTAAAAGCGCGCGAACCCACGGCGAGCCAGCTCTGTCGGCGACTAGGCGAAATAGCGCGCCAAAGAAAAAGAAAAACCGCCATCCTCATCTCCTCGGCTCCCGTGTCGGTCAAAGCTCTGCCGCGCCGTTCAGCCTTTCTTAGGCGAGCGGCCGACGCGTCTGATGCATGTAAAATGCATACATGAACTTTGCATTATATTACTGATATTTCAATCATATTTGCATCATATAAGGATTATATCATTTTTTTATATTGATTTTGGGAATATTTCATAGTTTCCCTATTTTCTGGAATTAACCCTGCACAGGCAGAAAACCCTATTTTCTATATTTTGATGTTTCAGGGACCCAAACGACGTCCAAATGACCTGGAAATTTACGAGCATCAGTTTTTGGAAGGAACAAAGCGTGGGAGCGAAGGAAGCGAACAAACGGAGGCCCGAGGGCCAAGATGAGTGGGCCCACGTGGCCAGATTCCTTGGCCGCGTGGGACCCATCATCTGGGGCCTCGTGCTCCGTTGCCGTCGATCTTTTTTCCCGAGCCTCCGTCTTGACCTAAAAACGACTATAAAAATAGTCCCCGACGCACTTCGGAAAGGAGCGCCGCAGAAACACAGAAACCACGAAACAGAGACCTGGAGTTGCAGATTGGAGGGGGAAAACTCCGGCGGGGCGCTGCCGGCGTGGTCTCCATCTTCTCCAACGACTTCTCCACCGTCTCCATGATGAAGAGGGAGTAGTCCACCCCTGGACTATGGGTTTGTGGAAGTAACTTATGTATCTCTCCTCTCTTGAGCTTCACTAGTTAGTACCGTATGAGCTGCTGAACATGATTACGGTCATCTATGTAATACCTTTGTGGTGGATCTTTTTATGAGTTAATATATCGTTGAGATTGCAATAGTTTTGTTTCAGTTATGAAAGTAGATGCATATTATGTACCCCGTTCTTGTGTACTTGTTATGATCAAGCATGTGTATGAAAGCGTGTGAGGGGGAACGTGTGCATTAGTTGGAGTAACGGGGGTGGCTAGTGCGGTGAACGTGAGAGAAAGTTCCGCGATCCACTTGGGTTTTTACCTTACTTTGTTGCCTCACTAGGGATAAAGAAAAATACCTTGCTACCGGAGATGTGGGTGTGACCATTGCCACTACTCCATGACTAGATCTAGCATGTTCTTATTTTAACTTCATGTCTTGAAACTTAATGCTATGCTCTGATTTATCTTAATTATTAAGGTGTTATGATTTAGTTCGCATCTTGGTGGAGTGTAAGAGAGATTAATAAACAAAAGATCTCTATGTTAGGACATGAAGCCCATATAATTAGTAACTTGTCATGAAACCTTTTTGTTGCAATCTCATATGTCAATTCTAGTGTTCCATTGTCTACCACTTTATTAAAGAGAGAGTGCATTTGTGAAACCATGAACACCGGTCCATTTTTAATCATAAGAAACACCTTTTCAATAACTTTTATCCACTTTACATTTTCTGCCATTTAAAAATCCGAAAATACAAAAACACTTTTACATCTTGCATTCACAATACAAAACCCAAAAATATCATCCATCATTATTTCCACCATCCTTGCATATTTATTTATCATCATTGCATATTTATTTACTGTTTTGCATTCATTTTATCTGATATCATTCTCACACCTTGTGCTTGACAACCACTTGGTGAGGTTGAGGGCCAAAACAATTTACTTTGTTTTGTAGGTTTTCAAGAGAAGGATAAGAAGATAAATCTTTCACTACTGATTCCCCGAGAGTTCGATATTAAACCCTCGAGTCACCCCTCGTGGGAAAACCGTCTTTCCTATACTATACACTCTGCACTTGGAGTCTCAACCTAACCCATATTCTTTTGACGCAGGTAACTACGTCAAGGGCCATCAGCGTCCAATCGCGGGACACATGCCGGAGTAATGGCGAGCCACCCGTCCGCCGTCCCGCCTCCCCCGCCGCGCTATTTATACCCACCCTCACCGTCCACATAGCACACTTCTCTCCTCAACCTTGTTGCAATCTCCAGATCCCCAGTTCTCGGCCATGGTGGAAAGGTATCTCGGAGACGGCGCAACGGCCAACGGATTCGGCCACCGGTGGCTCCAAGAGTGGGAGGCTCGCCTCCTCTATGAGGCGGGCTATCCGGCGCTACCGGATATGCGTGTCCCCAGCAGCTGGAGGCTCAGCGCCGCCGGCGTGCCCGTGCCTCCGATGCCGCAGAGCGCCGACTTCCTGGAGGAGATCCAGGCCGTCCGCGCCAGTCTGACGGAGGAGGAGCGCAACAAGCCACACTACCACCCGACAACCCCGCCTGGTGGATTGTCTACTTCAACCAACGGCACGCCCAGGAGCTGGTGGCCTTGGACGGCCCTCTGCCGGCACCGGCGTGGAACAACGCCGACGTTCGCCGCCTGTGGTGGGGCGCCCCTGGGCGGACGCTCAACCACCCGCGTCCACCATGCCGCCTCGGCCTCCCGCCGTTTCCCGGCGCCGCGGCAGCTCCTGGATCCCGAGGCGGATGGGCAGCGGGCGTATGGGCGGCGGGTCTTCGTCGTCCTCCGCCTCGGGCTCACGCTCGTGTTTGTCGGGCTCGCCGGCGACGCCGTGCGCACGAGTGAAGACCGAGCCGCCATCGCCGCCCCACACTCGCCAGCGCGGCAGCCTCTTCATCAACAAGGGGGGTGCACCGACACAGCCGCGCGACCACCTCCGCCTGGTGAAGCCCAAGCGCGAGCCCGACACCGGCGGCGCCAGCAGCTCCCTTCTCAAGCCGAAGCCGGAGCCGGAGTGGAGCGCGCCGCGCGACTACGTGCGCTCGGCCATTAGGTACGAAATGCCCGGTGATGAGGATTTCCCCGGCCAGAAGATGGCCGAGCAGATGTCCTACGACGACGTCGTGCCGGTGGACATGGAGTTCGCGTGTGCTTGGTCCAAGGCCGAGCACGAGCGCGAGGAGATCGAGCGCCAGCGCCGCCTCCTCGAGGAGGCCCAGGCTCGCCAGGACTTCGCCGTGCGCCACAGCGCCATCATCCCTGACTCCGACGGCGAGGACGGAGGCGGCGGCGGCGACGACGGAGCAGGGCCCAGTCGTGCCCCGGATGCGCCGCCCAGCGACTCCGACGACGACGGCGGCGACTACATGCAGCTCTACAGCCTGCTGGGCATGTAGATCGCCGTCTTCTATTTAGTTTAAGTTTTTAAATTTCAGTCTCTACTATGTAATCGCGTAAAATGTACGAATTTCGCCTATATAAATGAAATTCGTCTAAGTTTAATTTTTTTTTATTTTAGGCCTAGTGTCTTGGGTTTCATACGGCTGGTAATCGGCGCTCCCCAGACGAGAAATAGCGTCGGCGCCCCCCAGGCGACCCAATTTAGCACCGAAAATCAGCCTGGGAGGCTGAAGGAGTGGAGATGCTCTAAGCAACCATGATAAGAGGCAGGTTCTGATGCACACAATTAAAAACGATTGGAGCAGCGTGATATGGCGCGCTATACAAAAAAACGATGCCTCTAAGAAAACCAGGCTGTTAATCAACATCAAACTTCCGTAAGAGGGTATATGTTCTGGGCTGTGCAGGTATATGCTGTCCTCCACCTCACGGTTTATCCGTCCTTTACCATGGAACGGTATTTACACATCTGTATTGAGAAGATTATATATAGTACTACTATATAGGTAATATTTGAAGGAAAATACAAATAGCAAAGTCTGCTCCTATATCACTACCGTCGTGCTTTGCTCCAATTCCAAAACATATATTTTCCCTCCTGGATAATCTCTCGGTTAATCAAATTTCTTCTGATGGAAGGATACACCAAAGCAAGCAAAAAGCTGCAGTACTGTGCTTACACACAGACACAAGCAACGTACCTATACACCTCATCTCATTCTCATGCCAACCGCCAAGAAACAACAAGCAGGCAAAACACAAGGGGGCACAGAGCGAGGGCGCAGAGAATCCTCAACGAGAAATAGGTGGGGAGTGACGAATCAGATGCCACACCACCCAATCCACACAAACACATCTACACACGCACATACACATCCCACTACCGATCTCTCTTTCTTTACTCACCCACACACACAGCCACAGGCCAGCAAAAGTGGGAGGCCCTAACCCTAACCCTAACCCAACCAGAGGAGGAGGCTTAACCCTAACCTAACCAGAGGAGCAGGATGGCCCAGCAAAGATATTTAAAGCTCCGTGGTGGGCCCGGGTAAGGTGGGCATTCAAGGAGGGGACGGACTGGTGTCAAGCAAAAGTACAAAATAATGGTGGAGCTTTGCTGCTGTGCTTACCTATGCTAAAATCTTTTGGGTCTGCATGCAAGCAAGGCGCACACCGCCAGTGTCCTTCGGAAAAAAAAACAACTGCCATGCATGGGTTAATTAATAGTGACAGCCTTATTAGAAGAGAATTACTACTAATTTGGTGGGTACTAATTCACTACACATGTTGTTGTACCACAGCCGTGGGTTAATAGTGCCTTATTAGAAGAGAATTACTAATTTGGTGAGTACTAATTCACCTACAGAAATCACAGCAGATACTAGTATATATATGTTTAGACTAGCCACAATGGGAGTATCATAGTTAGTATCATGCATGCCATGTTGACAAAAAACTGACGTGTCACTGCAATTAATGATGAGAGAGGTGATAATAGTATCATAGGTAGATACCGTAACATAACAGATTCCAATGCAAGATAAGTCTACAACCTAATAAAAAATGTACTATTGTATGATATCACAAATATGTTACTATCCATTGTGGAGGTAGTAACATAAACTAATATCATATGCATGATACTAGTATATGATACTCCCCATTGTGACTAGTCTTAGTCAGCTCATAAAGATCATATATTTGGTCCAACTTTATTAACGACATGTTATCTATAGTACTAGTTATTATGAGGATGAGCTGTGAGGGTTTTGTGAAGAAACAAACTTATGGGAGTGAATAAGATAAACTGGAAAATAGGTTATCTGATTGATAAAAGCTTGCTAATTAAGATGCATATATGTATGGTTACTAAAATAATCTTGTAAATCATTACATTTGTTGGAAATGTCAATGCTGCCTTTTATAATCCACCCACTTTAAGAGTGTGGTTCCCCTCCAAAACTGACTTCCTTTTTTCCTCGTAACGACGTCTGAATAAATCAGTGCACGCATATATATCAAGCATTGTCCCACATAATCTTTTTCCAAATTTTCCAATACATATTCTCTTTTGAGCTTGATGCTTCTCACGCTTTGGCGCTTTGCCCTCACCTACCACACCTTGCCACATGTTTCTTCTAATATGGTGCGCTCCCTCCATTACGAAGCTATTCCCCTTCTTATCACCCTGCTACCGATTGTGCTGCGACAGGAACATGTCATTTCTTGCTCCCTGCAGCACATGGTTCTTGACGTTCATCATATCGCTCTTAGCCCAGTTTAACCACTGATTAGAAAAATAAGTTAACCATGTCATTGTCTCCTTAGCCACTAGAGGGTGAACAACAAGGGTGCGTATGTGTGCAGGCGTCAATCGCTTTCGAGTCTTCAAATCCCAAGAAACACATATGTATGTATAGTCCTAATTGTCATCGATCGTGTCACTCTTTGCTTAACTCAGAGCCCGTCACAAGAGGAGTGGAGAAATAGTATGTGATGAATGTGCACGATAACTCGTTGCCATCGTGCACATTCATCACTTATTATTTCTAATAAATACGGAAACCCACACATTGCAATTTTATCATATATCTCTATTTCATTATCCATATTAGGGTGATTCACAAGAGTTGAACAATAGAACTATGTCACAATCGTCATAGTACATCCAAATAAATCACACTTGTACATAGTGGTCGAGCGTCGGTCAGAACTAAGATTGTGCTATTTTCCTAATTAATGGGCTAGATCGACACATGGGCAATGAAACTAAGTAGTAGATAACTGGCTACAACGTAACACTAACACAGGTCATGTACTTTGCTTTACATTTTGCAAAGCATGTGCCATGACCCAGTTTAATCTCTTCGATGCTCCGCTACCGCTCATAGGGTCAGTTATATCATAAACTTGTTTAGTACGTGTCCAAGAACAAAAATATGTTATTACAACTATTATCATTTATGTATTTTGTACAGAAAGAGTTTGAGTAAATTTAGTATCATTTTATAAAATGGTAATGGTTTAATTAGATAATCATTCACTTCAATTTATGGAAAAAAAATTCTTGTTTAGGTTCTCTTTCGAAACAGATCTTGTTTCAAATTTGAAGGTTTGCTCCCTAGCAAAAAAAAAAGGACACGTAGCTTTTCCTAGCAACAAAATAACTTTATTAATTAAGAAACTAAGAAAACTATGAATATATTGAAGAAACTAAAATGAGCAGAGGAACATAGCTCTTTGTAAAAGAAGTTACATCCTCTGAAGTTGTCGTCTACAATTTTGTATTTCGGATCTCAAATATGCTTTAATATTCGACAAAGAAGCCACATATCGATAATTATGTGCAAGACGAACTAAACTTACTAACCTTTTTGTCAAAAAAATTTACTAACCTTGAATCTTTGAAAAGCCGCATTGAGCCACCCATCACATATAGGTGAGAACTTAAACCGCTAAATGCAAAGTGGTCGAGGACACGCTCATATCAGGAGAAAGATACAATTGCTGCTTCATATTTGGATCAACGAGAGAGAACACCAAGAGAACAAATGGGATAAACATATGAACTATATATACTAATTAACCAACATGAACTTAACACCACCATTACTGCCGCCGTTGCCAAGTTGTGGGACAGAAGTACAGAACACCACTAGCTCCTTGGTGTTTGGCACGAAGAACAAACTCCAAGACGATGATAGAGCTTGTTGATTTTCATTTCGTACAACCTTGCCTTCATCATCGAGACGACCTCGCTGCCAAGGATGGCTCACACCTAACATAGAAAATAACCTGACCTATAGGCCAAGCATAATACAAAGGTCCCTTGTGTGCCTCCTAGTACGATAGGCCATGGAAAAACGAGGGGAGCACTAGCAAAAATTACTTGTGTCCTCTTCGTCTCAACTAATAAGTTTGTTATTCCGTGGGCGTCTTCACTGATTAAAGTTGGGCAGACAGGCCTGCCAGTTGCCCCAAACCTAACGGAGTATTTTCCTACTAAAATTTTCCAATTGTAGGTTTGCTAATAAATGCATTCATTTACAGCTTTGAGCAAAAAAAAAAACTTGCATAGTTGGGGTAGGGCCTCCCAACCAACGGAGTATCTGGCTCCCACCCCTAAAAGAATCGGGCTATCCTTTCCTGCTGCACAGTCACACTCACACTACTGACACCTACATGCATATAGGTTAGCTACTACTCAAGTTGAGAGGAAAAATTGAACCAGACCAGCTGTCCTGCTAGCTATATATAGCTTGCTCGACTCAGATCGACATGATGCCATATGCTAGCTAGGTTCCACACATCGATTCTACACAACTATTTTTTTCACATTATCTACACATGATTCTCGTTGCACAATAAATAAGTTATTTTTCTTTGGAAAGGAGTATAACGTCGGGACTCAGCATCGACTGAAATCTATCTATATATATTATTTATTATTTAAAACGACATTCAAACCGAACAAATTGACCAACAAAATCCCAAAGCTGCATGACTCGCGACATTAACTCCTATTCCCTTCGTGCATGAATATAAGACGTTTTACCTAATTGCACATGTTGTCTACCTGTACACTAAAATGAGTGAACATGCACATAAAAATTTGTCTACATACATTTATATACATGTGCATGTGCACAAATGGTAAAACATCTTATATTAAAAAACAGAGAGAGTACTAGGTAAAAAATCGAATCAAACAAAAAATACATGACTCCTAGGCCAAGCTTTCAAGAAGAGATTGTCGCACGTGCGTTAATGATGACGAGTCCAACAATAAGCAGATCTCGGGATTTTTTTCCATCACCAAAGCCGAGATTCGAGCCACCACCTTCGACAAGGGTAGGACGTGTTTCGACGTTGCCTGCTCATTGATCTTGTGTTTCCACCGGAGTGCGCATACTAGTCGTTGAAGCCGTCTCATCATCTTCACTTGAACGGATAACCATGCCACCTCGCTAGATGAATGCCGCTGTAAGAGATATAGGAAGCCTCTGGTGTCCCATACCGCCACGTTTTCGGTCACTATCGCACCACCTTTGGTCGATCAGCAACATGTATGACTTGATGCCTCTGATAGAGACGATGTGCGTAGCACCTGCCTGGCAGGAATAGGCATGGCATGACGTCTCCACATGAGACAACGTGCGTAGCACCTGCTGATTAGGCATGAATTGATGCCTACGCAAAAGTCGTTACGCGTTCACCTATAGTTGGATCAAACAAGATTTCGGAATGGAGGGGGTCCCATACAACCACCAATCTTGAAACTCCATGGTCCAAAGTTTGCCACGCTCGATCCCCTTCCTCCCCTCTGCACCTTGTAACGGGAGATTTGCCGCCCTGGTCGATGCGCCACCACGGGAACAGCACAGGCACCTCCGCACACCGGATTCTTGCATCTCCGCAGGACCATGCATGTCACCTCCGCGTCTCCCACCAGTCCACCCACAAGAGATCAAGGTTGTCTCCCTGACTTGTTGCGGTGCAAAAACAGAGAAAGGTGGATAAGATCCCCATTGTTGGCTCTTTCCTCCATGAAATCGCTCGAAGACTAGGTCCCCGCCGCCCCCTATCACAGGAGCCACGCTCCCTTGCCAGCAACGGCCTCCGGGAGCGACAAGGGGAGAAAAGGAGAAAGGAGTGTGGTGGTCGTGGCCAGCTAGGTTTCGCCATCTCAACCGCTTGGAGGGGGCGACCTAAGGGACGTCTTCGTGTATACATGCTCTTGCATGTCTGGTGTGCACAACAATAAGTAATGTAATTTGTCCTGCAAACAAACAGAAAGAAGTAAAGTATTTTAGAAATATGTACTAGACCATGCCACTAAATGTGTTCCCACTTTTCCCTGATTCTTATGTTTGATTTATACTTTCTTATATGGTCTTTCTTCTATGAATCCCGATATGCATATCCTTGAAAACTTTCTTATATGAATGTAAATCGGTGATGCTTGCCGCCTGATTCAATTTTGATTCCTCTCATGATCATCTGAACGCAGAGATGTCTAATAGGCAGGGATGTCAATTTAGACATAAGAAACTATACTTAAATTTGTAGAAAAAACGAATTTTCCAAGTAAAGGTGTTAAGCTTCTAGGAGTATGAAATAAAAAATTAGGGTTATTTAACACTTACCATTTACATGCCTCCCGGCGCCGCTGCATTTGCGTTGTGCGTGCAGCCAATTTGATGAACCGTGTCGATTATTACATATAGATCTGCTGAATATTGTGAGCCTATCGATTACTTTATGCTACATGCGCTACAGTTTGTTGGAGTAGTACGCAGTAAGTATTTTGCTACAGTATACTACTCCCTCCGTTCGGAAAAGGATGTCACAAAAATGAATTAGTACAATACTAGTACTACTCTAATCCTTCATGACACGAGCGGTTGTTAAGATAAACGACGTACTCCGTTCTCGAAAGAGAAAGTTAATACGTAGTTTTATATGCTGCTCAGCTGCTCCACCACACTGGAAAATAATCCATATCTGCTGCCTAAAGCGTTGTGCCCGGCCGGCAGAGTGGAAAACCCTAGGGCTCAGTCCATCAATTAATTAACCACTAGTACTACGTCACATCGAATAGGTCAGAAAATAGCTCGCTCTATGGCTCTATGCAAACCTAAAAGATCGCCGACGAGAAAGATCGATCGATCTAGACCGACGTAAAGTACTACTCCCTCCGTCCCAAAATAACTGTCTTAGATTTGTCAAAAAATGGATGTATCTAGACATGAAACAAGTATAGATACATTTACTTTTGGACAACTTTGAGACACTTATTTTGGGACGGAGGGAGTACGTATAATCTTATAAAACGATACACCTTAGTCTCACAGTGGTCACCACCAGATTTACATATATATATTTCCGGCGTGCATGAGCCGTCCGATTTGGATCCGACGTGTGGAGGTAGCATAGGGTTTCGTAAGTGCCGTACGTAGCACGTACTGGCTGATTTGATGTTGGCGATGACTGACAGATGGGAACTACTGGTCAAGGACGGCATCATATCTTGCAGGCAAGCTTTAATCAGAGGCAGTTAAAAACATTTGGCGAATCCAAGCAGTTTATTTATAGCTGACAGCTGCATGCTCCCAGCCTGCGCTGCGCCCGACCACATGGACGATGCATGGCATGGGCGACCCGTGGTGTTCGGTCCATGATTGGGTCGTCTAGCGGCCGGATCGGCTTGGTTTGGTCCATGGCCACACAAGGCGTCTTCCGGTGGAGGTTCCATGTCCACCCATCAGCAGCAGATCAGATGGATGGCCAGTCTTCTTAATTATGCATATCAGTGTCGATATAAACTATAATAAAGTGTTTCCATAGCTAAGAAAAGAAGATTAGTGCTCACAGCAGAAAGTTTGGCTCCCCGGCACCATGGTGTCTCATATTTTCAAATTTTTGCTTATACGTTGATCGTGTATATGTTTTCTAAATTCTAATTGTATGTAATATATTTCATTATAAGTAATTTTATTTGTGTCCTAGAAAAGCATATTTGTGGACTCCGCAAATGAATATATTTTGTGATGAAATTTTATTGAGAGAGCAAAGTCGAAAGGGAGGAAACCCACCGGCCTTCAGTTAGAAGAGCGTGTGACAACCCAGGGTTGTGAGTGCGGAGGCTCGAACCTGGCCGAGAGAGGACGCACCAACCCGTCCTTACTGACCCGGCGATGCCTCATTTCACACATTATTTCTTTTTTTTTACTTTTAAAAGTTAGTTTTCATTTTTTAAATAAAATGACTTACTAGATGGTGGTAGGATCATTTTTCACTTTGCTGAGTGTGTTCATATTAACCTAAGTTTTAGATTGGAAGTGTGTGGGTGAGGACTTCTGAATTAATCTATGATTTTTTGTCTCAATCTCCTCCCTAAACCGGCGTGATTTTTTTGGTGAATGGATTATAGAAACTCGGACTCCGTGATGTGGTTCGTAAAGCAACTACTAACTTAATCGACCTTATTTTGTAAGACCCGCAAAAAAAAGGTAGTAGTTTATACATGGATTCTTTTTAGGAAAGGTAATTAGGGGATTATATTAGAGGTAATATATGTAGGTGTGGTAGTTTATGAACAAATGTTTGTTGGAACTAAAGATGTTTGACAGGAATATAGCCGGTGGCCAAGGGATGGATGCATGCATGTCTCACGTTCCTCTAGAAAAAATCTCGCTCCGGTATTTTTTATGGTAAAAAAATGTGTCTACTTAATTATGCATATAAGTGTCTCAAAAAATATTATAACATGTTTCCATAGCTAAGAAAAGAATAATAGGGCTCACAACAAAATTTTGTCCTGGTTCCATAATGTCTCATATTTTCAAAATTTTGCTCGTATGTTGATCGTGTATATGTTTCCTACTTATATGTAACAGTATATCGCGATAAAGTAATTTTATTTGTGCCCCTACAAAAAAGATAAGATTGTGTGATGAAGTTTTATTGAGAAAAAGATGTCGAAGGGGAGGAAACCCATCATCCATCAGTTAGAAGAGCGGCGTGTCAACCTAGGGTTGCGAGCGCGGAGGCTCGAACCTGGCCGAGAGAGGACGCAACAACCCGTCCTTATTGTCCCGGTAATGTATCAGTTCACTACATGCGCATATGTTTATAACTTTCAAAAGCGTAAAAGTAAGTTTTCATTTTGAAGTCAAAGTATTTGCTAGATCGCGGGATCATTTGCACTTTTTCACCAAGTGCGTTCATATTAACCTAAGTTTTAGGAGTACCGTCTTAACTTAATGTATGATTTTTGTCTCCATCTCCTCCGTAAACAGGAGTCATCTTTTTAGGAAAGGTAGTAGGGTATACAACGGATTATTTTTAGGAAAGGTTAATTAGGGGATCATATTAGAGGTAATATATAGGTAAAGTAGATTAGGGACAAACTGTTTGTTGGAAAGATGTTTGACAGGAATATAGCCGACGGTGGCGAAGGGAAGGGATGGAGCCGCACTATACATGCGCGCATATCTCACATTGCTCTGAAAACTTTCTCGCTCCGGTCTTTCTATGGGAATAATTAACCTTGTGCTAGTGCATATACAAGTGAATGCATGCACATTTCCTTTCGATCAACAGATGGCTAAACCTAACCCTAAAAAGAAGTTTCCAAAAGGAGCTAACCCTAAAGCGTCAATATGCATGTATTTCCATCTTGTATTGTAAAAGAGCCAATCGATATAGTGTTATGTCTTTATGTTATTATTAGTACTGTAGTACTTAGAATCGATATAGTCGATTAGGCGATCACCGATCATCCGCCGCACGTACGGAGCGGTGCGCGCCCATGTCATTGCATGGCAATTTGCAATGTAAAGCACGGATGAATAGTCAGAGACAGCGCGCGTGCAGTGCAGGTACGTGCTATGGCCAGCCGGGACCTTCGCCACCAGTGCTAGCTAGGCCGGGGATCCAAGTGCGTGGCAGCGGGCAATGGGCGTACGTGCCCGGTGTGGGGCGCCGCATTCAGGTGGCCTTGTTTTTAACCATATGTTGGATTCCTCGTTGTTGTCCTGATATTTTCGAGGCCAGGTTATCACCTCACACCTTACTCAACGGGCATGCATCAGAAAACGAGGGCTTAAAGTTTCTAACATGGATAATCTAGACTTTTTTTACTACATGGGACTATCAGTGTCATAAATGGATAACTAAAGTGTAGAAAGTGGAATTCAGTCATAATATTTGTTTCACAACCACAAATATCAGGCCATAGTCTTGCCAAACTTCGGCATGCCCAAAAACGCGGCACTAAACCTTCCAAAAATCACCATTTAGTCAATACACCCACCACTGCCAAATTAATGTACACTCCTACTCTAGACTTTTTGGAGTACATGTTCTATCCTGGAAAGACGGGTACACCGTACACGTGGCCTTGACAAAACAGTTGAGCACTTTACTAGTTGCATGTGCCCTACAATTTGCTGGGTGTATTTTGTTGCCTAACAAGGTTTTAATTTCTTGCCCATGTTTTGGCCATTATTACCAAAAACAAAAGGGAAGTACTACGTACAGTTGGCATGGACATGACAAAGTATTGGTAACCACCCAAGATAAAGCCAAAATTTAGGTTATGGAAAAAAAATTGTACGAATAGTTTTGGCCACCATCTGCACGTTGCCACAACATGTATTGTGAGTAAATTAGGGTTTCATCACGAAGTTCGTTGCTGAAGGCAGATCCTGCTCCATGCTTTATCCTCGGTGAGTTTAGTCTTCCTCCAGTCCTCCTTCATCCCCAATTACCACGATAGATCAACTCCTTAATCACATGCAAGCCAGATTTAAAAAAACATGTCCCTTGGCTTTTTTCACATGCGTTCATGGAATCGGAACTAAGAAAATTCGGCATTAGGGTTGTGCGTGTATGTTCTGACTGTTTTTGTCAGTGCGTTGTTGATCTGTATGTTTTCCTTAACTGAAAAACGGACATCACTTACAAAAAGTAAAATCTCTCACACATGTAGGTATGTACTCATCAACACGGGTCCAACAGGAAAAAAGAAGCGTCCAACTGAAGTATAAGCAAAATCTACGTCACAGCACCAATGGCGACATGATGCTGAAAGGACAATCATGCAGTCTCTATTCTGCCACAAAAGCGGAAAAAAATACATCTATTAACAACGACGTTATTATCAGGAAAATTTTGCCTCGCAACAATTTAATATTTATTAAATCATCATTTACCAATGTTTTCCTCTCTGGCGTGACCAGTACACACGTAGTAATAACGAATTTAATGGAATAATAATTGGCAGCTGGAAGCAGCGTACAAAAACTGAAGCTTACACATCCAAGCGAGCTACGAGCGTATGATCAAGCCACGTGGGAAAAATTGTAAGGAAAGAAATAGACAAAATATATAAGACCAATTACACTTTTACACGGTCGTGTCATGAAGCTCTGTTCTGCTTCGTCTTGGCAATACTGAGAAGGTCGCCAAAGAGCTTGTCCTCGGGTTTCGATGGCCTCATGGGTTGCGCCATGGAAGGTGTCGGCTGGTAGGACGAATTAATCCCCCCCATATAGGAGGTGTTTTGCATGGAGAGGCCAGACATATTCTGGGACAGGTCGTTGGTACCAGGGTACCCATACATTGGCCTTCCCTGATTGTAGTACTGTGCGGCTGACTGCTGCACATAGGCGTATTGCGACGCCATCTGACCACCATACATTTGCTGCTGCGGCATTCCTCCGTACTGTGCCCCGGCATTTGTTGTGCGTACATCATGCCTGGCTGCGCTCCTGGCATCGGTGAAGGTTGCATACCGGCATATTGCATGCCTGGCATTGGCATGGACTGTGGTGGTAGATGCCCAAACTGGTTCCCATAGCCTGGCTGCATCTGTGCTCCAGCAGTTTGGCTGGGTTGCATTGCTTGAGGTGGCATAGCTACCGGTTGGTTGCTATACATTGGCTGGGTTTGTTGACCTCCCATATAGTTGTACTGCGGTTGTAGTGGCTGCACACCGCCAAACTGGCTTGCTGGAGTTGGGAAAGATTGCATACCACCCGATTGGCCATTTGACATTTCATTGCTTGACACTGACGCAGCTTCCCAAGGAGGAGGTGGAAGGGCTCCACTTTGATCATCTACAAAATTCAGACAAATCTATCACGAATTCTTCAAACAGACATGCACGGATGTACAGTATGTTAAGGATAGAGAAAAAGGATGCAAGCAGAAATAAATTTAACTGATAATGATGTACTTTTGCAAAAAATATAAAGACACAAAAAAAAATCGTCAAAATGGCATTGCATACCGTAGTTTATTTGCTGTGGTGGGGTGCCGCATGGTTGGCAGCTTGACCATTCCATGTAGAATTTGTGTTATTAAACTGCGATGCCTGATCGTAAGATGTCCCAGGGTTTACAGTACCCCCGTTAGAATAGAGTGACACTTGTTGAGGCTGTTGTGATTGTACAGGATGTTGGGTTTGTGTGTTGTATGGCTGTGTTCCCGGAACAGTGGGACTTGAATCAAGACCAAAGGGTCAAGTGGTTTGCTGTTAGCAGTATTGTTTTGAGAAAATATGTCAACAATTGCAAGAGCATTTTGATTTGAAGTTGAGTCAGCAAGTGGATCAGTGACTGGAACAAGAGCTAGCTGATTTTCTGCTGTAGATGGGGTATCATCCCAGCTAAGAAGATCAATGCCCGAATCAGGTTTTGGTGGGTTTGCTGAGCCATTCGACAGTGGAGGCGCTTCCAGCGCTAGTTGCTCAAAAGGAGACTGGTCACTTGTGCTGTTACAAAGACAGGTCAGATTGAAAGAGATGTTAATTACAGCAGTCATATAAAGAGTACAAGTCTTACCCTAAGAACAGCAAGACACTCTTTGAAGCATTGAAATCATTCCTAACATTTTGTAGAACTAAGCATATGCGAACGTGATAGGAGAAGACTAGAACCTTTGATTTGGATCTGTTTTAGAATCCTGGCTTGTGGGGTCACCAATATCTACTAGTGCTTGCTCTTTCTTAGAGTCTTGGTTTACAGAATCCTCGGTATCTACAAGTGCCTGCAGAGATTTTGGTTTTTTCTCCACTCGAACTGCAATGCCTGCAGCAATTGCGTCGTGTTTTGCTAGAACACGCTGCAAATCATCATTCAGGGCAAGTCCTTGCGATAAAAGTTCCTCATCCCTGTGAATAAGAAGGAATTTTTTTTGTCAAATATGAGTAGTTTCAATGCAATAGATATGCAGCTACAGTGCTACACAAACACTACGAGCTACTCGTGCCAGCTTTTAATGACCCTGATGCTTTTGGAGTATCCAGATACTTTAACATATATGTCATGCCTTCTTGAGGAATACCATCAAATCCCACAGAAAGCAAGTTACACATGAATAATAGACAAAACTGATAGATGAAGGAAAAAGAAATTTCAACATCCTCTTACCAGGCAGCACAGAAAGGTGCTTATGAAAGTAAACCTCAGTCATATACGTATCTACCCTATATCTTCAAAAGTGCCACTCGCTAACATTGGATGCAGAGCACTAGTCGATTGCTAATGCAAAATTTAGTAGATTCAATATTAAGTGCACTCACGAGGCAGTATTAACTAGTTGGACCACCCTCTGCTTGTAAGTGCGGCACTGATCAACAAGCTCCACAATTACCTCTTGTCTTAGTCCCTGTGTGCATAGCATTTCAAAAATATAAACAAACATCAACAGTTTAAGGGAAGGTTTGTAACTCTAGAGCTTTTTAAGTATGACATGAATACAGCGAGACCACTACACACTTTGATTTTTTTATTAAAGTTGCCGTTTGTATTTCTATCTTATTCCAATCTGTGGATTTATTTCTTTACATCATGCACTCCTTTGTGCTTAGATTTTCAAAACAAGGGTGTGCCCCAACACACAATTTAAGCCACAGACGGGTGTTCCTGAAAACATAAACCTCTTAAGAGTAGCCAGGTAAGCACTTATCACACTTTGATACCTTACCGTACTTTATGGTTACATAGATAAAAGGTGGAGCGTATGGTATTTCAAGCGATGTAACTTGGATCCAATACAGACAGGACCAGTTATAGGTCATGGGTAAGATAGTTGGCCTTGAAGCCCTGGCATCTTGGGAGACCTCAGAGGAATATCATGAATACTGAATAATGTTTATGGAACATAAGCAAGTAGTACAAAAACATATTTTAAATAAAATAGGTTCCATGTGATTACAATAAGCTCATATATGAAATTAAAACTGGTCAGGATATTTCGTAAAACAAATGTGTTGGTTTTCCTGTAAGCCGGTAGATCTAAAATAACAAATCAGAATACCATGTTCAACTGCTGGTTGCAACTCTAATATATCATAGGTCCATACTTTTGTGCATGTTGAATTAAAAGCATGCTAATGGAATGTCAGTACCTCTCTGTTTCCAGGGTCTATAGCATTCAGCATCTCTGCTAGTACATCCATGATACCACGGGCATTCTGGATCTCTGACATACTGAAAACATAAGCAGTATTCAGTTCATTCTATCCTTGTAAAAGAACATCAGATTGCAAGATGAAATAGGGTAAAACCGCATATAAACTACACTGAAATAGAAGTGTTGTTCAAAGATGCGCAGAGACACAAGAAAAAAACTAATTATAATGACCCCATGTTTGTTTACAATAAAGCGGTTAAGCAGGCTGTCTAGAGAGAAGACAAAATAGCACCCTTCATTTTTGAATTTACCATTTCCAACAGGTTCTACATGAATGTTCATGTCATGTAGTGCATGAAGTCGATAAATAAGTCATGAAGAAGCTTAGGTTACAACATAGACAAGATGTGAAAATCATGGCATCGTAGGCGGAGCTTAGGGTGGACCATATTGGGCAGTGGCCCACCCTTTCCTCCGAAAATTTCTGAAGGATCATGATTAATTCGGCCCACTAAAACCAATATGGCCCACTAAGAACAAGGGTGACTCATCCTTGGTTGTGCTGCACGATCCGCTATTGATGGCACAGAGGTAATTCCACACTTTCATGTTGTTTTATCTAGGCCAGTACAACAGAAGTAGCAGAAACTAACCTTAAACAAGATTCCAAACTCTAGTTTACATTTGAAATCACAAACCGCAAACATTACAGTGGGAACCAGATAATAATAGTCAGACACAATAATAAAATAAAAAGATTTTTTTTGTAATGAGATAAAATAATAAAGGAAAAGCTGGATCTTAGAGTCTACACTTGGTTGGCATTTACTGAGTACATCACAAAATCAACAATCCTCTGAAGGATGCTGCAAAGTTTTGGTCATTGCTGCAAACACTGGACCAATTAGATTATTATTATTTAGTCTGAAATCTACAATAAATAGATAAACGGAAAGAAGCCCTTGGAGTCAACTGAGCCAACCTATCATTGACTGATTGCTCAATCTTATATTTATTTTTTGTCTTCAAATGACAGATAGAAATTCTCATACACCTTCCCTTTTCTGAATCCTAAGTGATATTTTTACAAGTCTTATAAATAATAATATGTTCTAGCAGATAACCATGACTTTGCAGTCTCCATGAGAAAATTATCAATTCACGGCGTGTTTCAGTACAAGCCAATCAAGTGTGAACCCAGAAGCAAATTTTGCCAGTATAGAAGTGTCATCTCAAAGCAGAAAAATGAGAGCTATAAGAAAGCAAGCACACCTGAAGGCAGGGAAGTCATTTCCAGCAGAAGATTCAGCTTCATCCCGTTAATCAGGGCTACGCATACTTTTCGCTGCTTCAGACTGACCATTAAACAATGGCGCAGGTCTGTCAGACCTCTTGGGGAATTGAGCCCCGGAACGCTGCAAGGGGGATAAGCATAATTCTCTTAAGCAGCAAGGTAAATTTCTAGACTCAAAATAGAAACATTGCGTTCCATGTCCTGTATCCTGAACGGTATTAAGCTTAAGATAAAATAATATTACTAGTAACATTTTAAAACAACAACTGTGCTATGTGAAAATTCAGGTCCTAATAAGTAATAACTAAACTGGGCTTGAAAATCATACCACCAACTCATGGTATGCTGCATAGAATTGCGGATATCTTGAACGTGGTCCCCCCAAAGCTTCTTGCCATGTATCTACTAGAACCAGAACCTTCTCTTTGACGCGTGGATCAGACTGTAAGATGAAACAAATAAACCATCATACGGTCAGCAGACTAAGAGAAAGCAACAGAAGTTTCAAAACTATGATGAATGATAAACCTTTTTCTTCACTATCTTGACCATCTCATGCAAAACATCTCTCTCTGCAACGTGCATGTGGAATATATCCCCACAGTTCTTGATTGCAGTTTCTAACAACTGAAATAGAAGAATATCATCACTTTATCACCAAGACAGTAAATGAATCTTCAAACCATAACGAAACATAAAGTTAGTAAAATAAACCGATTACAGATCAGCTATGTCCTCATGTACTATCCTAGTTTGTTTTATGGGTTGGATGAGGAACTAATAATGTGTAAGTTCATTACATAAGATCGTCGGATTTAAAGGCCGCAGTTATCTCTGCAACCATTCTCAAGAACAACATGATGTTTACTGGTGTTACAGGCTGCATTGGTACGATGTAATGAACGCCTACTCAGGAAGCATACAAGAAATTTAGAAAATACAGACAACAAATATGCAAATACAGCTAAGTTTTTTTTAGAGCAATTACCGTAGGGCTCCCCTACGGTTAGGGATTTTGAATTATATATGAGGACCGAGTTACAAAGTAGAATCAGTCTAGGGAGGTTTGTAGGGTAAATACAGCTAAGTAAACAGACAGTTATGCTCGATGCTATAGAAAAAGCACACATATATGTCTTTTTTTTCTTAATAACTGTAGTAAACTATCAATAACACCACACTGAAGAACAGGGGTCTAGGTACAAATAAACTTACAGTTAATGCAAGAAGCTGAACTTTTGGATTTTTGTGTCCAATCCTTTTTCTGAGAGCCTTCACGACATCTTTGGATTGCCTGTTACCAGGGTGAACAGTTAACTAATAGCTATCAACAAATGACAATAAATAAAGCATGTAGCGCAGGAGATAAACACTAGCTACAAGTCAAGATGCTTCTACTGAGTCAGCTCAACTATCTGATCTCAAATCACAAAGCTTGGATTAGGAATCAAGGAAAGCAACCTATATTGATATGTTTAAACAACTGGAATGTAACCTAATTGTTGCTCAAAACCAGCACACATATTAAAGAGCCAAACTGCATCAACTTTTTGTGGGCTCCGCTTTTAATTTAGTAGCAACCAGTAATAACAAATAAGTAGTCAACTGCAGTAATAGATAATAACTAGTCAGCAATATTGTAGTAAGCTAAGTATCATTCACTACATGTGCAACTAGCCAACTATAAAACACTGCATCAAAGTATTCTTCTAAGAAGTAGCTTGGGAAACAGGAGGGGAAAGTAAAACTGTAGAAGTACACCTAACAACTAAAGCAAAGCATAATTATAGGGCAATAGCAATACAGACGCAATTATGATTTTCAGAAAATATAGCCAATTACATGATTACATAAGGAATCAACTCAAGTAAAAGCAAATAGGATTAATAAGAACAGCAACTACTGAAAAACTATGGACAGCAGTTGACCTATGCCGACATGTTATAACTTATAAGAGCACCTTCTCCATTCCCACATGTGAAAAACTACCAAGGTTAACAGTATTCCCAGAACTTGTCCATTCTCCAAAATCTTCAGATGTCAGAGTTTAACATGAAGAACTAGGCTAGGTCAATTAGAAAGATTGTTGGGCAGCAGCACTGAATTCAGTAAGAATTTTAGTGCGGTTGCCTGACCGAGATTGTTATCAAAACCTGAAAATGTATCCTTAACAAAAGACTGGTGTCGCATCCATGCTATAAGGGCAAATATTTGAACGTAATCTGGGTCCTGGGCTAGCTTCCGCTACGTAAATTTGAATGACGTTAAATAACCCTTTATTTCATTTCCCAACAAAACAAATGATACTGACAAACACCAATGGGGCCATGACTAGCACGCTCTTGCCATTTGACTCAGCTGCAGAATGTCATTTTCCACTTTGCGTAACAAACCAGCAGAGCACCAAGTATGAAGCACCACTTGCATCAGTTCCCGCCACATGCTAATCTCCGTTCGACAATGAGGATAAGAACACCACTACACAATCGAATGTTCGGAGGAACTAGAACGCAAATGGAGGGTACCAGATCCACCGCTCGCAGAATCGCAATTCCCCCAGCCCCAGCCAGCCACCCACCCACCCTATTGTATCTCAAAATTTCACTTCGCCGCTTCAGGAAGACCCAAATTCGAGCCGTTCGTCTCGTATCGCTCAAGCGAAGCGCTCATAAAAGCAGCACTCCCAGAATTTGTCGGAACCGGAAGCATTTACAGCAATTACGGCGTCCTACGACATACAATCACACTCCATCCTACGCAGATCACGCCCAACTCCGTCCACGCCATAGCCCCCCGCGTAGAACGCCAGCTAAGCTATAACCACCCGACGTCCGAATCCGCGCGCGGGCAATAGCAATACGGCTGGAGCGACAGGGCGGGGATCGGGAGAGGGGGGAGGGCCGTACCCGGGGTCGCGGTTGCAGATGTCGCAGATCTCCATGTTCTTGGCCCAGTCGGGGCCGATGAGCATGTCGCTGGTGGCCCGGACGACCATGGAGCCGGCCATGGGCTGCGCCGCCGGTGGCAGGACAGGGGAGCCCGCCCGTCCGCCCGCCCGACCAACCCTGTCCCCGGAGGCTGCCGCGCTCCTTGGCGGGATTCGGATCGGAGGCTGCGAGCTCGAGGCCGCCTGCCGCCACCAGATTGGCCTCGTCCCTTTCTCGGTGGGCGGCCTGGCTTTTTTCTGTTGTTTTTTTTTTAAGAGTAGGCTTTTTTCTGTTGTTGTTTATAAAGGCCGTGCGAAAATTAGCTGTACAGTACGCTGTGAATGTTCGATGCTTCGACGACGATGGTGATGATGATGATGTGATAATAATGGAAGAGATGAGATTACATGGGGAGTTAGGTGAGTGTCTGGGTGGGATCTGGAGGTGGCAGCGTGTGTTCTTGCATGATCTGAGCTGTCCGACACTCGCTTTGGAGCGCGTGATCTTTAGCCTTGTTTAGCTTCGTTTTGGATTATTTTCCTACGCTACAATCATACTATAAGATTTTAACAAGACCTCTTTGAAAATTTGCTACGTGTGTATAACTACCATAACACGTAATCAATCCCTATTAGTGATTTCCTGCGATAAAACCAAACAACACCGGCTACCGATTTCATCCTATTCCTGTGCTTCTCAAATGCGAACCAAAGAGGCATAGATCAATATATAAAACTGGAAAGGATCACCCTACCTCTGCTGAGCCACGTCGCCCGCTATTCTCGGCCGTCCGATCCACGCGATCCGACGGCCAGGAAATAGCCACGACCTCTCCCACGCGCGCTACAGTACTGCTACAGTTCATGCCGAATTTCTGCCAACGACACGCTGTCACGTCGCCCGGTCACCAGTCGGTCACCCCCCGTGCACGGATTTTGGCGCAAAAAATTACAACCCCCCCCTCAAGGACTAACTTGCAAATTCGCGAAACACCAGGGACCTCCGTGCAAAAGCGTGCACACAACTCACCATCCCTCCCTTCTCTCTCACGCGCGGGCCGGAAGTCGCCGCCGCCGCCGACGCACGGCCCGCCACTCCGCACCTCCCCGGTCAAATCGGAGCACGCAGGACGCTCCGCCGCCGCGTCCTCTTCATCCTCGCCGACAGCCGCGTGCCGGAACGCCCGATCCACGCCGGAATCGTCGACGCCGCGCTCGCCGTCCGCCACCGTGGAAATGCTCACCGCCAGCGATTCCGGCGACCAAATGGTCCAGCGCGCCGCCTCTCCGGCTCCCCTCCACCTCCTCGCGCGGATCCACGCGGACCCAGGCTGGAGCGCGCGCGCAGCTGCTCGAGCGCGAGCTCGGCAGCGCGGCCGCGTCCCCCGCCGGCGGGTGACATCACCTGATGACGTCACCTTCAGCCCACCTGTCAGCTTTTAGACATTTTAGTAAATGATTTCCAAAAAAAAACCTGACTTGCGGGCCCATCTGTCAGATATTTTCATAATTGTAAACAAACGATGAAATTCGAAAATACACAACTTCTAAACTGTAATTCAGAATAATGTCCAAAAAAAATATTATTTTTTGTCAAATTTAACAAATTTTCAAATTTTGCACACAAAAGTTGCACCAAAAAAACAATGTCCACAAAATAATGCAAATAATATTTCAAAATTTCCCAAAACTAACAAATTGCCATACTCTCCACACAAAAGTTGCAACAAAAAACCATTGTGCACATTTCAAAATTTAAGAAAATTTAAAATTTAATAAATTTTCAAACTTTCCACACGAACTAATAAATACCCATTTTGTTAAAGATTTGTTGGATTACTTTTCCACATAATTTTCTAATTTTTCACTGGAATTTTTTTTTAATTCCAACGGTTTCAGAATTTTCAATCACAATGGGTACGGTATGCCACCGCGCTAAATTTTTCAACAGTACTATCCATTTTAACTTAAAAAAACAAACTCCTTCACGATATTATGTCCCTGACAGGTGGGACCATTGATGTCTACACACGCTTCTATTCTTGTAGACAGTGTTGGGCCTCCAAGTGCAGAGGTTTGTAGAACAGCAGCAAGTTTCCCTTAAATGAATCACCCAAGGTTTATCGAACTCAGGGAGGTAGAGGTCAAAGATATCCTTCTCAAGTAACCCTGCAATTAAGATACAAGGAGTCTCTTGTGTCCCCAACACACCTAATACACTTGTCAGATGTATAGGTGCACTAGTTCGGCGAAGAGATAGTGAAATACAAGTAATATGGATGATTATAAGTAGTAATTGCAATCTGAAATAAAAATGGCAGCAAGCAAACATGTAGCAGAACTTGTTGTAAACGATGTTTCGATGCTTAGAAACAAGGCCTAGGGATCATACTTTCACTAGTGGTATCTCTCAACATTTTAGCACAACTGAACGCAAGTAAGTGCTACTCGGGATTATTCTCCTTCTTGGTGAAACAAGAGTACTATGCGTAGGGCTACAAAAGCACACCTCAAAGTCTGAGTAAACAAATACCACAATTCCACAAAGAATAAGCCATGATAATATCTAAATTATTTATAGAGTCACACACAAGTAGCCACACTGTCACCTTGATACCGTGTTGTCACAATGACTCCGGAAACTAGATAAAATCACTTGAGTAGCATAAACATTACATATGAATTCAGCGATACTAGCAATGCTCATGATCACATAAAGATCACACCATGTGAGAGAGAGGTAAACCACATAGCTACCGGTAGAGCCCTCAGCCTCGGGGGAGAACTACTCCCTCCTCATCATGGGAGGCAGCAACGGCGATGAAGATGGCGGTGGAGTCGATGGAGATGGCTCCGGGGGCAATTCCCCGTCCCGGCAGGGTGTCAAAACAGAGACTTTTGTCCCCCGAATTAGGGTTTTTGGTGGCGGCGAAGCTACGGAACTCTTCTGGAGAAATCGTCGATTGTTCAAGGGTTTTCGGGGCAGGAGCAATATATAGGCCAAAGGGCAACGCGAGGGCGTGCACGAGGCGGCCTCACCACGTGGCGGCGCCACCCCCCTCCAGGCCGCACGACGGCATGGTGAGGAGGTCGTGGGCCTCCGCTGGACTTGCCCTTCTGGCTCCGTGGGTCTTCTGGCGAAATAGAATTTCTGTAATTTTTCTGGATTTTTCCGAGCACTTTGGTTTTCGGGCCTTTTCTGCAATACATAGACATAATAAACAGAAACTGGCACTGTGCATCTTGTTAATAGGTTAGTCCAATAAATGTCATAATATGATATAAAGTGTATATAAAACATGTGACAATTGGTATAATATTAGCATGGATCATAAGAAATTATAGATACGTTGAAGACATATCAAGCATCCCCAAGCTTAGTTCTACTCGTCCTCGAGTAGGTAAAACGATAACAACAAATAATTTCTTAGGTGACATGCTACCACATAATCATGATCAAATAATATTGTAAAGCATATGTCATGAATGAAGTGACTCAAGGCAATGGTCTATAGTTTGCTAACAAATAGATAATGAGTAAACAACTGAATCATATAAGCAAAAACTTTTCATAAATAGTACTTTCAAGACAAGCATAAAAAAGTTTTGCATAAGAGTTAACTCATAAAGCAATAGATTCTAAGCAAAAAGCACTGAAGCAACACAAAGGAAGATTTAAGTTTCAGCAATTGCTTTCAACTTTCAACTTGTATATCTCATGGATAATTGTCAACACAAAGCAATATGATAAGTGCAATAAGTAAGCATATAAAATTGTTGCACACAAAGTTGACACAAGTGTTTGCTTCTGAGATAGAAAGGAGTAGGTAAACTGACTCAACAATAAAGTAAAAGAAAGGCCCTTCGCAGAGGGAAGCAGGGATTAAATCATGTGCTAGAGCTTTTTAAGTTTTGAAATCGTATAGAGAGCATAAAAATAAAGTTTTGAGAGGTGTTTGTTGTTGTCAACGAATTGTAGTTGGCACTCTAACCCCCTTGTCAACCAGACTTTCAAGAGCGGCTCCCATGAAAGACGTTATTTCTACCCAAAGGCAGATCATCCCTCTTCTCTTTTGTTTACACATGTACTTTAATTTGGGTGACACTCCTCCCAACCTTTGCTTACACAAGCCATGGCTAACCGAATCCTCGGGTGCCTTCCAACAATCACATACCATGGAGGAGTGTCTATTTGAATGATTAACTTTTTAAATTGCTTACTGATAAATCAGGGCAAAACATGTGAAGAAAATTAAAGGTGAAAGTTGTAATTAATTGGGACTGGGCACCCCATTTGCCAGCTCTTTTTGCAAAATTATTGGATAAGCAGATGTATATGCCACTAGTCCATTGGTGAAAGTCTGTCAGGAGTAAATGACAAGGTTGAAAGATAAAACACCACATACTTCCTCATGAGCTATAAAACATTGACACAAATAAGGGATAATAGCTTTTGAATAGTTTAAAGGTAGCACATGAAGTATTTACTTGGAATGGCAGAAAATACCACATAATAGGTAGTTATGGTGGACACAAATGGCATGGGTTTTGGCTCAAGGGTTTTGGATGCACGAGAAGCATTCCCTCTCAGTACAGAGTTTAGGCTAGCAAGGTTATTTGAAGCAAACACAAGATATCAACCGGTACAGCAAGACTTACATGAAAACATATTGCAAGCATTATAAGACTCTACACTGTCTTCCTTGTTGCTCAAACACTTTTACCAGAAAATATCCAGACCTTAGAGATAGCAAACATGCAAACCAAATTTCAACAAGCTCTACGGTAGTTCTTTACTAATAGGTTTTTAACTACATGATGCAAGAGCTTAAACATGAAATACTTGAGAGCTCAAAACAATTGCCAAGTATCAAATCATCCAAGACAATGATCTATATGTGTGTCTTTTCGATATACCATCTACCACATGTTGCATTTTCTGTTTCCAACCAAACACCAATCAACTTATTTCAACAAAAAGTCTCCAAATAATTTACAAATGAAACAAGAGAGTATTACTCTACAAGAACTAACAGCTTTGAATAAGAGATGCATGAAAAACAGGAGCTAAAAGCATAGTAGTAGCTAGATAAGAATACTCAACAGATATAAGTGAAGAATATGAGTATTCACATGAAAAAGCGGAGCGTGTCTCTCTCCCACACAAGAATGCTAGGATCCAATTTATTCAGAAAGTAAAAATAACAATGCGAAAATAAAAGCACACAGACGCTCCAAGTAAAGTACATAAGATGTGGAAGAATTAAAATATAGTTTCACTAGAAATGACCTGATAAGTTGTTGATGAAGAAGGGGATGCCTTGGGCATCCTGATGCGGGTAGGTCCCGATTTTCACGGATTTGTGCGGAGGGGACGAAGAACACGAAGAACAACGGATGAACACGAAGAACACACAAAAAGGGAATCACACAAAACAAGGGTAAATAGCAAGTAGCAACCCGGCAAGACTCGATTGGTAACAAATCCCCGTGGGCAGCCCCCAATCCTCCTCTCCCAAGCACACCTTACTCTTAGGATTGTTTGTCCAATTGGTCAATCCAACCAACCCGATAGAATCACCGTAAGATGAAAGATCGGCAAGTAATCGCAACTACAAGCGGAGCCTTGGTATCCACGCAGGGATCTTCTCCTCAAGAGGAGGCCTTGGTTCATCTCCACATGTGGAGGCCTTGATTCATCTCCATAGGAGGAAGGAGACACTTTGAGAAGAAGGAGCAAGGCTCTACTTTAGTTCTCAAATCTTAGTCTAACCCTAGATCTAGTCCAAGGAGTCCTATTTATAGTCTAGATCCAAAACGAGGCGAAAGGATAAGGTTACACGGGCCTGCTGCCCGAACTGCTCCCGCACTGGCGGTAGTACCGCTGGGTTAGCCGGTGGTACCGCCAGTGCGGGAGGGCTTCACGCATCCCACGTCCCCGGTACCGACCAGTACCGCCGCTGGTACCGCTGGCGGTACCGGGTAAGGGGTCCGACAGGGGGTTTTGGCGGTAGCGCGGGGCGGTGGCGAGGAGTACCGCTGGCGTGGGATTTTCGCCATCCCACGTCGCCGGTACCGGTCGGTACCGCTGCCGGTGCCGCTGCCGGTACCGCCGGCGTGGGGCGTGGTCGTGCTGACTGGGCCAGGGGCGGTAGTACCGCTTGACCCAGCGGTAGTACCGCCACCTGGGGTTTCTTCTCCCTCCTTTTCTTCTTCTTCTTCATCGTATTGGCTCGACTCTTGTCCATCTTCTTGCGTCGCCTCTTGGCCATCTTCATAGGGGTCTTCAGGTCCACCATAGCTGAGCACACACAAGGTATCGGAATGAAGTAGCAAACCATTCAAAGGAGTGTCGATATCACACATAGATAGGAGTGAATTCACCTTGTCATGGATAGCTTTGACTCTAGCTCTTGTCATTGGGCCACTTGTTGTAGGAGCCGTAGGTTGGGCTACATCATCCCCCCCCCCCTTGGAAAAGAGTCGTCCTCGACTCTTGGTCATCCTCATCGCTTGATGTTCCAAGGTATGGCGATAGGTCGGCGACGTTGAAGGTGTCATGGACCAAGTGTTTGGAGTTGGAGATGTCGATCTTGTAGGCATTGTCGTTGATGCGCTTGATAACCTTGAAAGGTCCATCTCCACGAGGGTGAAGCTTGGACTTCCTTGCATCCGGAAAGCGATCTTTGCGAAGGTGTAGCCACACAAGGTCTCCTTCTTCAAATATCATGGCGCGCTTGTGTTTGTTCATCTTCGTAGCATGGTCTTTGTTGTGCTTCTCAAGCGTAGTTCTTGTTTCCTCATGGAGCTTCTTCATGTAAGCGGCTCGCTTGTCGAAGTCCATGTTAACTTGCTCACGGAGTGGAAGTGGTAGCATGTCGAGCGCGGTGTAGGGGTTGGAGCCATAGACGACCTCGAAGGGTGTTCTCTTTGTTGCGCGGTGTAGTGCTCGATTGTAGGCGAACTCGGCGTGTGGGATGCACTCTTCCCAATTCTTCAAGTTAGGCTTGATCAACACACGAAGGAGTGTAGATAGGCTTCGGTTCACCACTTCGGTTTGGCCATCGGTTTGAGGGTGGTATGCGGTGGAGAATAGTTGCTTGATTCCCATCTTGGCCATCAAAGTCTTCCAAAAATAGCTCACGAACTTGGTGTCACGATCCGACACAATGGTCTTGGGCACTCCATGAAGACGGACGATTTCCCTGAAAAACAAAGTAGCAATGTGTGAAGCATCGTCGCTCTTGTTGCAAGGTATAAAGTGTGCCATTTTAGAGAAGCGATCAATGACGACAAAGATGGAATCCTTGTTTGTTTTAGTGCGTGGGAGTCCTAAGACAAAATCCATAGCTATATCGGACCATGGGTGATGTGGAATAGGCAATGGTGTGTATAACCATGAGAGTTTAGAGTAGACTTAGCTTTGAGACATGTAGAACATCGTCGAACTAGGCGTTCCACATCACGCTTCATTCTAGGCCAATAGTAGTTGGTGGAGAGCATGGCGTAGGTCTTGTCGCGTCCAAAATGACCCATGAGTGTCCTCCATGAGATTCCTTCAAAAGGACCAAACGAAGCGAAGACTCGGGTATACATAGTTTGTTAGCCTTAAACAAGAAACCTTTGTGCAAATAGAAATCACCAATTCCTTTGTGCTCCGAACATTGAGCGAAAATGTCTCCAAAGAAAGCATCGGTAGCATACAACTCTTTAATCTCATCCAAACCCAAGACACTAATGTCAAGACGTGTAAGTAGGTTGGCCTTGCGGGATAGAGCATCCGCGACCACATTGTCTTTACCTTTCTTGTATTTGATTACAAAGTGAAAGACTCAATGAACTCAACCCACTTAGCATGTCTTTTGTTCAAATTTGTTTGACTTTTCAAATATTTCAAGGATTCATGGTCGGAATGAATGACAAATTCCTTAGGACGAAGGTAATGTTGCCACACATCCAAAACACGAACCAAAGCAAATAACTCTTTGTCATAAATGGGGTAATTCAAGCGAGCTCCATCTAGTTTCTCACTATGGTATGCGATGGGTCTACCATTTTGCATAAGCACTCCACCAATGCCCAATCCACTTGCATCGCATTCAATCTCAAATGTCTTAGAGAAATCCGGAAGGGCAAGGAGTGGTGCTTCGGTTAATAACCGTTTGAGCTCATTGAAAGCAAAATCATGTGCATTGCCCCAAATGAAAGGTACATTCTTCTTTGTAAGTTCATGGAGGGGGCAAGCAATTGTGGAAAAATCCTTGATGAAACGGCGGTAAAATCCGGCAAAACCAAGAAAACGTCTCAACTCCTCAAGTGATGTCGGAAAAGGCCAAGTCCGAATTGCTTGTATCTTGCTTCATCACTTCGACTCCATCCGAAGAAACAACAAAACCCAAGAAAACAAGTTTGTTGGTGGCAAAAGTGCACTTAGAAAGATTTGCATAAAGCTTTTCATTGCGAAGAACCAACAAAACTTGAGCAACATGAGAAGTGTGCTCTTCCAAAGACTTGCTATAATAAGGATGTCGTCAAAGTATACCACAACAAATTTGCCAATGAAAGGACGCAAAACATGATTCATGAGACGCATAAAAGTAGAAGGTGCATTGGAAAGACCAAATGGCATGACGAGCCACTCATAAAGACCAAGCTTAGTTTTAAATGCGGTCTTCCATTCATCACCTTCACACATGCGTATTTGGTGATATCCACTTTTAAGATCAATTTTGGAGAATATAGCGGAACCACAAAGCTCATCGAGCATATCATCAAGCGAGGGATAGGATGGCGATACCGAACGGTTATGGCGTTGATGGGGCGACAATCCATGCAAAGGCGAAGAGTGTTGTCGTGCTTGGGTACCAAGATGACGGGCACGGCACACGGACTCAAGCTCTCGCGGATGTGTCCCATGGCAAGAAGTTCTTGTATTTGCCGCTCGATCTCCTTTGTCTCTTCGGGGTTGGTGCGGTAAGGAGCGCGGTTTGGTAGCGGTGCGCCGGGAACAAGGTCGATGCGGTGCTCGATTCCGCGTAGAGGAGGTAGTCCCGGTGGCACTCTTGAGGGAAAACATCTTCAAAGTCCTTCAAAAGAGACAACAAAGAAGGAGGAAGGTTTGTGAAAGTGTTAGTCATAGAAACTTCACCCTTGCATATGAGCACATAGTGTAGGGTGGATGGGTTTTCTCTCAACTCCCTCATCTCTCTCTTTGTGGCAAATAGTGTAAGTTTTGTGGGAACTCTCTTTGAAGTGTCACACTCATTTGGCTTGTGGCTCTCACTCACTTTATGGTGGGTCTCTCGCTCACCACTCATCTCACTAGACGAACGATCTTGTTGTGCCCTTGCAATAGTCTTGGCGTTGTCGGCGATGACTTGACTTGGTGTCATGGGACGAAGGACGAAGGTCTTGTCGTTGTTCTTGAAGCTATAGTAGTTTGTTCGTCCATCATGCATAGCACCCTTGTCAAATTGCCATGGACGCCCAAGGAGTAAGTGACAAACGTTCATAGGCACAACATCACAATCAACCGTATCTTCATAGGCTCCAATCTTGAAGGACACTTGCACCATGTGTTGAATCTTGACGGCTCCGGTATCACTCAACCATTGCACATGGTAAGGATGTGGGTGCTTCTTGAACTTCAAGTTGAGCTTATCACAAAGTTCTTTGCTCGCTAGGTTGTGGCAACTTCCACCATCTATGATGACCTTGATGGACTTTCCATTGATTCCCGCTCTTGTTGAAACAAGTTGCATCTTTGGTCTTCTTCCACTTGAACATTGGTGGTTAAGCTCTTGCCACAACCAAGGAAGGGTTGTTGTCGCCATCACAATAGATCTCACTTTCTTCTTCTTGAGCACTTTGCATTGTGGCGACCTTGTTCAAAGCATTGTACTCATCTTCACTCATAGATTCATACTCTCCCATGTCATTGATGATCATGACCTTCTTGTTGGTGCACTCAAAAGATTTGTGCCCTTGTCCGCCGCACTTGTAACATTGCAAAGTCTTGTGCCGGACGAAGATCCTTGAGGCGCCTTGGAGGGGAGGTACTTTCTTGAAAGGTTGAGGCGCTTGAGGTGTCGATGTAGAGACTCTTGGAGGACCTCGAGTGTTCGCTTGAGGAAGAGCTTGTGAAGGTGTAGGAGTTGACGAAGAAGGCTTGTTGGCGTAGAATGCCTTTGTCTTGAGGTATTTGAGCTCTTCAAGCACGTGGCGCTCGGCCTTGGAAGCTTGATGTACTAGCTCAACCAAAGAGGCATATGGTTGGAACTCCACGATCTTCTTGATGGGATAGTTGAGGCCATTCATGAAACGAGCCATGGATTGCTCTTCGTACTCGTTGACATTGGCTCTCATCATGGAGATTTCCATTTCCTTGTAGTACTCGTCAACCGACTTCAAACCTTGCTTCAACTCTTGCAACTTCTTGTATAAGTCTCTAGTGTAATGGCTTGGCACGAAGCGCTTGTACATGGTTTCTTTCATTTCAACCCAAGTGTCAATTGGTTGTTGGTGGTTAGCGACGCGAGCATCTTGTAGTTGTTCCCACCACAAGAGAGCATACTCTTCAAACTCCATCGAGGCTAAGGCAACCTTCTTGTGTCGGAGAAGCGTTGCACACGGAAGATCTTGTCAACCTTGAGTACCCATGAGAAGTAAGCTTCCGGATCACTTGTGCCGTAGAACTTGGGTATGTCAAAGCGGACGTTGGTCAAGTCATCATAGTCGTCACGTGGCCACCACGTGGGAATGCACGTCCACGTCTCCTTCGGTTGAGTCCATCACCATTGTGTTGGCTTGACTCGTTATCACTTGACTCGGAACGTTGGTGTTGGTGACGATCATGAGGAAGCTCTTGACGAGGCGCATGTTGAGGAGGTAGCTCTTGTTGAGGAACGGGTTGCTCGACATTGTTCGCATTGTCATGGTTTTGATGACGTGGCCTTGGAGGATGACGAGGGTGACGTCCTTGTTCACCAAAGTCATTCGCACCCGGAACGCCATTGTCATTAGCCAATGGGTCATGACGATCACGTTGTGGCGGTGGTGGTGATGGTATGCGTGCGCGACGATCATCATTTTGGTGAGGTTGTTCTTGATGCGCATTGGCATTGTTCGCGTGAAGATCATGTGGTTGTTCAACGATAGGAGGAGGTCGTTCATGGGCGTCGCTCCTTGAATCATGTTGACGTTCTTGTCGAGGTTCATGACGTCCATGATGTGCTTGTGTCGACCTTGAGGTGCTTCTTGTACGGCTTGAGCGTGAAGGAGCTCGTTGTCGCGCAAGGTTGTTGATAGCTTCGGTCATCCGCTCCATGTTCGCATTGATTTCGTTGAAGTTGGCATCATGAGTTTGGAGACGGCGCTCGTAGCGGCCTAAGCCATCACGAACAAGGTGTCGAAGACCGACGAACTCGGATTGGTGACATAGCCATGATCACCGCGAACTCCACCATGGATTTCCTCATCCGAGCTTGAGCTTCCGTTTGTACTTCCCCTAAACATTTCTCAAGAACAAGTGAGATATGTGGTAAGGAAAAACCAAGACAAACTATATCCCAAGTATAATGTGGCTTGAGAGGAGAGTATCCGGTTCTAACACCCAACACACACACTTATGAGGATAGGAAGGTATGAAGTGGCAAACGAAACAAGCAAACCCGCCGACAAGTATATTGTCAAAGGTAGAGAAAATCCACAATGATCAAATTACCAAAGAAACTCCAACCACAAAGTATCAAGAAACACACACAAAAGCGAATAATGGGGTTGGGCGACCAAAGGGCGAGCACTCGAAGATAGACAACCTAACGAAGACTACGTGCTCAAATGTCACCCAACACAAGAAGGACGCTAGCTCAATTGCTTTTTGTGGGCAACGGATTTGCACAAGAGTTAACACTCACACTCACTTTGGCGGTCTTAGCTTTGTCGCAACCTACAAGAGATGAACTTGGCACCACTTGATTCTTTTCTTTTCTCTTTTTTTTTTTGATTTTTGCTTTTTGACGATGATTCCTTCTCTTTTGCTAGTGCCAAGCTCTCTAACGATACACACTCGCCAATACTTGAAGACAAACACTCAACACGTGCAATGCCTCGCAATATCACCGAGCTAGTCCAATAGGTTAAGTTGCGCGAAAGGAAGAAGGGCTCACAACGGAAATGATGGTGGGGGAATGTCGAGTCCTTGGTGGCGTCGTCGCTTGGCGTTGAAGATGCGTGCTGCGGAAGCTTGTCGATGTCGTAGACGTAGCACACCAGAAAGGACTCAAACAAAGAGGAAATGCCAAAACGAACCGAGGAAAAGAAAAAATTTCTGAAAAATTTGGCCCTGGCGGTAGTACCGCTTAAGCGGCGGTAGTACCGCTGTCAACTTTTCTGCTCGAATTTTGTGCGATTTTGGGCTCCAAAACTTCCTCGAATCCGTGGGAAATGGCAAAATTAAGGCTAGGGAACGCAAACAAAGGTGGAGGGGGTCCTAAAGCAACAGATCCATGGACAAAAACTACCAAAAACGCAACGAATCGACAGATCGGCTCGAATCAAGGCAAGGCTATTTTTGGTGGAAATTTTCGAATTTCTCAAAAACGAAGAAAAATTTGGTGGATTTTGGTGGAAACACAAAACAAATCCGTGTCAACCTAGAGCTCTGATACCATATGATGCGGGTAGGTCCCGATTTTCACGGATTTGTGCGGAGGGGAAGAACACGAAGAACACGAAGAACGAAGAACACACAAAAGGGGAAATCACAAAACAAGGGTAAATAGCAAGTAGCAACCCGGCAAGACTCGATTGGTAACAAATCCCCGAGGGCAGCCCCCAATCCTCCTCTCCCAAGCACACCTTACTCTTAGGATTGTTTGTCCAATTGGTCAATCCAACCAACCCATAGAATCACCTAAGATAAAGATTAGCAAGTAATCGCAACTACAAGCGGAGCCTTGGTATCCACGCAGGGATCTTCTCCTCAAGAGGAGGCCTTGGTTCATCTCCACATGTGGAGGTCTTGATTCATCTCCATAGGAGGAAGAGACACTTTGAGAAGAAGGAGCAAGGCTCTACTTTAGTTCCAAATCATAGTCTAACCCTAGATCTAGTCCAAGGAGTCCTATTTATAGTCTAGATCCAAAACGAGGCGAAAGGATAAGGTTACACGGGCCTGCTGCCCGAACTGCTCCCGCACTGGCGGTAGTACCGCTGGGTTAGCCGGTGGTACCGCCAGTGCGGGAGGGATTCACGCATCCCACGTCCCCGGTACCGACCAGTACCGCCGCTGGTACCGCTGGCGGTATCGGGTAAGGGGTCCGACAGGGGGTTTTGGCGGTAGCGCGGGGCGGTGGCGAGGAATACCGCTGGCGTGGGATTTTCGCCATCCCACGTCGCCGGTATCGGTCGGTACCGCTGCCGGTGCTGCTGGCGGTACCGCCGGCGTGGGGCGTGGTCGTGCTGACTGGGCCAGGGGCGGTAGTACCGCTTGACCCAGCGGTAGTACCGCCACCTGGGGTTTCTTCTCCCTCCTTTTCTTCTTCTTCTTCATCGTATTGGCTTGACTCTTGTCCATCTTCTTGCGTCGCCTCTTGGCCATCTTCATAGGGGTCTTCAGGTCCACCATAGCTGAGCACACACAAGGTATCGGAATGAAGTAGCAAACCATTCAAAGGAGTGTCGATATCACACATAGATAGGAGTGAATTCACCTTGTCATGGATAGCTTTGACTCTAGCTCTTGTCATTGGTCCACTTGTTGTAGGAGCCGTAGGTTGGGCTACATCACATCCCCAAGCTTAGACGATTGAGTCTTCTTGAAATATGCTTGGGTGACCCACGGGGGCATCCCCAAGTTTAGGCTTTTCACTCTTCTTGATCACATCATATCATTCTTCTCGCTTGATCCTTGAAAATTTCCGCCACACCAAACTCAAAGTAATTCTCATTAGATGGTTAGTGCATAATCAAAAATTCTCATATTCTAGAGTGACACAATCATCACCAATACTTCTGGATATTAGCTACAGCCACTGATGTTTTATGGAGCAAAGAAATCCAATCAAACATAGCAAAAGAGGCAATGCAAAATAAATGGCAGAATCTGTCAAAACAGAACAGTTCGTAAAGACGAATTTTTTCGAGGCACTTAAGTTGCTCAGATTGAGAAACTCAAAACTAATGAAAGTTGCGTACAAATCTGAGGATCACGCACGAATTTTCTCAGAATTTTTCAATTTTTCTGGAGTGAATAAAGCTCAAAACCGTGGATAGCAAAAATCTGTCCCTGTGCAGAAATCCAAATCTAGCATCAACTTTCTACTAGAGACTTTACTTGGCACAACAATGCAATAAAATAAAGATACAAAGGAGTTGTTACAAAAGTAAGCACACTCCTTGACTCAAATAAAATAAAATGCAGAAAATAAAATAACATGGGTTGTCTCCCACAAGCGCTTTTCTTTAAAGCCTTTTAGCTAGGCATGAATTTTTTGATAATGCTCTCATATGTATAAGAGTTGAATATACGAGAGCATCAAGAAGCAAATATTAAACACATTTAAGTCTAACCACCTTCCTATGCAAAGGAATCTTGTAAGAAAACAAATTATTGAAGCATGAAGCATCTAGCATAGAAAGACAAAACAAGTGCAACTTCAAAAATTTCAACAAAAAGAGAGGAGATTCAATATTATTGTGATATATGAAGCCATGTCTCCCTCTCTCATAAAAACTTTCAGTAGCATCATTTATAAAATCCACAATATAACCATCACATGAAACATTCTTATCATGATTCATATGCATAAAAGTATCAATATTTTTCACATAAGCAAAGTTCTTCTTATTAATAACAATGGGAGTAGGATCATCATAAAGAACTTGAACATGATAGACAAGTTGTATATTAGAGAGATGGTTTTGGTTAATCCCTCCATAACTATGACAAGTTTCATGAGGATGATTGTAATTATAACATATGTCATGGTTGTCATTGTGATAATTATCAAAGATTGGAGGCATAGTATCATCATAAACAACAGAATAGTTATCTTCCAAAGTGTGTTCATTTGTAAACATATCTTCATTAATTTCACTAGAAGGAGATGTCTTAAATATATAATCGTCAGTAGCAAAAGGATTTTCAAACACCTCATCCCCAAGATTGGAGCTTTCCAAATCATAATTGGATGGAACATGGATAGTACTAATAGTATAGACATCATCATTTTCAGAATTGGTACCCCAAAGATTTTCAATATCAAAAGTAGTTTCATTTTCCCAATCATGATCACTACAAGAAGTAACAGACATATAATCATCTTCAATAGTGCCTATAGATTTAGTGTCGAGATAATAATGACCCCAAGTACGTGAATCTTCTTCAATAAATTTAGACTCATTAGAAACAATCATGAAAGGAGCAACATGCTTAGGAGAGGATACCTTTTCCTCTCTCTTTTTACTCCTCTTCTTCTTCTTTCCCCTCTTCTTTTTATCTTTAGGAGGGAGAGGTTTGGAAGGAAGCATCTCCACATGCCCTGGTTCATTGTTAGAAACAATAGAAGAAACTTGGGAGGATTCCTCCCTTTCATTAATTAGAGTAAAACAAGTATAAGTCCTTTCATATTTTGGCAAAGGTACATCTTTTATAATTTTTCTATATAAGGATTACTGTGGCTCTTATCAACACAATGGAGATGGCATCCCCGCAAAATACTATTCATATCAAAAGAACTCATATCTAACAAAGAAGTTTTCCTTGATAACTCTTCACACCCCAAAAATAATTCAAGTTCATCATAAAGATCGGGATGGATCATGCTATCATCAAACAAACTCGAAATTGTATCATTAAACTTTGAGCATTGGAATTCGAAATGACCTTCTTCATAGCAGAGTTCACAAATAAAAGGATATATGGCACAAACCTTTTCAGCAATTTCCATAGGTATTTCAAAAGGAATGCTTTCAGTAGGTGGATTTAAAATATCACAAGCATCAATAGAATTATCACATATGGGAGACACAGTATTATCAGAGCAAATTTTCTCCTCTTAAGCTGGGGAACTAAAAAGATCATTTTCATAAAAACTAGCTTCCCCAAGCTTAGACTTTTCCATAGCATTAGCAATAATGGTGTTCAAGGAATTCATGCTAATAACATTACAACCACTATTATGCAAACAAACTTCCATCGGTTTCTTAATTTTCTCTTCAAAAGCATCATGTCCTAATTCAATATAAAGTTCATAAAGATCTCTAATTTTTTTGTTGTTTTTCCATTAAGCCTAACTAATGAAAATAAAAACAAGAAACAAAAAGAAATAATTGCAGAATCTAAAGGAGATACCTTCCAACACTTACCTCCCCGGCAACGGCGCCAGAAAATAGCTTGATGTCCACACACGCTTCAATTCTTGTAGACAGTGTTGGGCCTCCAAGTGCAGAGGTTTGTAGAACAACAGCAAGTTTCCCTTAAGTGAATCACCCAAGGTTTATCGAACTCAGGGAGGTAGAGGTCAAAGATATCCCTCTCAAGCAACCCTGCAATTAAGATACAAGAAGTCTCTTGTGTCCCCAACACACCTAATACACTTGTAAGATGTATAGGTGCACTAGTTCGGCGAAGAGATAGTGAAATACAAGTAATATGGATGATTATAAGTAGTAATTGCAATCTGAAATAAAAATGGCAGCAAGCAAACATGTAGCAGAACTTGTTGTAAACGGTGTTTCGATGCTTAGAAACAAGGCCTAGGGATCATACTTTCACTAGTGGTATCTCTCAACATTTTAGCACAACTGAACGCAAGTAAGTGCTACTCGGGATTATTCTCCTTCTCGTGAAACAAGAGTACTATGCGTAGGGCTACAAAAGCACACCTCAAAGTCTAAGTAAACAAATACCACAATTCCACAAAGAATAAGCCATGATAATATCTAAATTATTTATAGAGTCACATACAAGTACCCACACTGTCACCTTGATACCGTGTTGTCACAATCATGGACGGATCCACCATGGTTCATGGGTGTTCAGCTGAACACCCAAAAATTTCTGCAGAAACTTTCATATATATAGTATAGTGGTATATACGTATCTCATCGGTTGTATAGGTTGCTTTTTTCTCTTGCTGGAACGTAGAATTAGCAAGCAACGGTCACCAAATGCTGCCCACACCAGCTATTTTCTCTCACACCAAGCCACGTTGCATCTTAATGCCACTAGAACTACTCATGTTCATGGTTAAATGGACATAGACATGCACATGCGAAGCAGTTTGATCATTATCACATTTAGTGATTTTAGTTGGCTAACACACACATGCATATATGTAACTTAATTGCTATATATATGAGTCTCGCGTCTGCGTCGCTTCCAAGGGCGACACGGTGGAGCTCCGGCATCGCCACACCTTTCCCCCTTCCTCGCTTTGTCCCCTCGCGCGTGGACGGCGAGCTACAGGCGGCGGAGAAGGGCGGTGGGTGATACGTCTCAAACGTATCTATAATTTTTGGCGACATGGAGAAGCTCCGACATCGCCACAACAGGCTGTGTAGGCCGCATCAGTGAGGCGGCGGCCTCGGGTAATCTTCGGCGAGCACATCCGCAGTTCTTGGCGGCTCTCATGCTCGATCTGGGTTTGGGCGTCGGTCGGTAGGGGTGATTTGTTTCTCTTCTGACGGTGGTGACGGCGACGCGGCTGACGTCATAGGCACGGGGGCTACGTGGGCCCCGGCCGGATTTCAGGACACATCTCAGTTTTTCCCCGTTATGTTTTCTGTTGGTTTGAATTTGAACACCCAAAGTTAAATTTCTGGATCCGTCCCTGGTCACAATGACTCCGGAAACTAGATAAAATCACTTGAGTAGCATAAACATTACATATGAATTCAGCGATACTAGCAATGCTCATGATCACATAAAGATCACACCATGGGAGAGAGAGGTAAACCACATAGCTACCGGTAGAGCCCTCAGCCTCGGGGGAGAACTACTCCCTCCTCATCATGGGAGACAGCAACGGCGATGAAGATGGCGGTGGAGTCGATGGAGATGGCTCCGGGGGCAATTCCCCGTCCCGGCAGGGTGCCGAAACAGAGACTTCTGTCCCCCGAATTAGGGTTTTTGGTGGCGGCGGAGCTACGGAACTCTTCTGGAGAAATCGTCGATTGTTCTAGGGTTTTCGGGGCAGGAGCAATATATAGGCCAAAGGGCAACGCGAGGGCGTGCACGAGGCGGCCTCACCACGTGGCGGCGCCACCCCCCTCCAGGCCGCGCGACGACATGGTGAGGAGGCCGTGGGCCTCCGCTGGACTTGCCCTTCTGGCTCCGTGGGTCTTATGGCGAAATAGAATTTCTGTAATTTTTCTGGATTTTTCCGAGCACTTTGGTTTTCGGGCCTTTTCTGCAATACACAGACATAATAAACAGAAACTGGCACTGTGGCATCTTGTTAATAGGTTAGTCCAATAAATGTCATAATATTATATAAAGTGTATATAAAACATGTGACAATTGGTATAATATTAGCATGGATCATAAGAAATTATAGATATGTTGGAGACGTATCAACCATTTTACTTAAACAATCTCCAAAAAATGAAAAACTTTGAAAAAACAACAATTCTGAATCTATCCATCCGAAGAAAATATGGATAACATATCAAAACGATCAGACAAATACATGCTATATATTTATGCTAAAAAACAAACATATTTAAATATTTCAGATTGGTAACTATTTTGATGCGATCTAGATGCACTTTCTCTAATCATTATGGAATTAAATCCAACAAATATGCATTCCCACTACTTACATACTAAAATTAAATATTAATGGGAAAATATAATCATAGTTGAACATTTCAAATTGCTAAAAAATTGGAGATACTCCAACATATATAGACATGTGATGTCTACGCACGCTTCTATTCTTGTAGACAGTGTTGGGCCTCCAAGTGCAGAGGTTTGTAGAACAACAGCAAGTTTCCCTTAAGTGAATCACCCAAGGTTTATCGAACTCAGGGAGGTAGAGGTCAAAGATATCCCTCTCAAGCAACCCTGCAATTAAGATACAAGAAGTCTCTTGTGTCCCCAACACATCCAATACACTTGTCAGGTGTATATGTGCACTAGTTCGGCGAAGAGATAGTGAAATACAAGTAATATGGATGATTATAAGTGGTAATTGCAATCTGAAATAAAAATGACAGCAAGCAAACATGTAGCAGAACTGGTTGTAAACGGTGTTTCAATGCTTGGAAATAAGGCCTAGGGATCATACTTTCACTAGTGGACACTCTCAACAATAATAATATAATTGAATACATAGATATTTCCTCTTCACTATGCTACTCTGAATTATTCTCTCGTTGGATAACGAACACCAATCCACTGCGTAGGGCTATAAAAGCACACCTTAAAGTCGCATTCCACATCTAGGGAACCCCACACTGTCAACTTGAACGCCCTAAATAGTACTAGACAAACACCACAATTTCATAGAGACATCCAACGCAAATAATAACTTATGATAAGTATTCCTGTAATCTTTAGCCTAAGAGCCACACACGGTGCGCACACTGTCAACTTCGCACCGTGGGACAAAGGTGACTCCGGAGTTTACATTAATAAAACCACTCAAGTAGCATATAAGATAATGAAGAGTAACATCTGTGGATTCAACTAGATTACAAAGTTCATGATCATATAAAGATCACACCATGGGAGAGAGAGATAAACCACATAGCTACCGGTAGAGCCCTCAGCCCCGATGAAGAACTACTCCCTCCTCATCATGGGAGGCAGCAACGGCGATGAAGGTGGCGGTGGCGTCGATGGAGATGGCTCCGGGGGCAATTCCCCGTCCCGGCAGGGTGCCGAAACAGAGACTTTTGTCCCCCGAATTAGGGTTTTTGGTGGCGGCGGAGCTACGGAACTCTTCTGGGGAAATCGTCCATTCTTTTAGGGTTTGCACCGCGGAGGATATATATAGTCCAAAGGGCGTCGCGAGGAGGTGACCGAGGCGGCCACACCATGCCACGGCGCGGCCCCCCCCCCCCGTCTGGCCGCGCGGGCCCGTGGTGTGGGGGCTGTGGGCCTCCGCTGGAATTGTCCTTCTGGCTCCCGGAGTCTTCTGGCGTTTTAGAATTTCTGTAATTTTTTCAGATTTTTCTGAGCACTTTCATTTTTGGACCTTTTCTGCAATGCACAGACATAATAAACAGAAACTGGCACTGTGGCATCTTGTTAATAGGTTAGTCCAGAAAACGCATAAAAATGTTATGAAGTGTATGTAAAACATGTAACAATTGGTATAATATCAGCATGGAACATCAGAAATTATAGATACGTTTAAGACGTATCAACATGCTCAGGAAAACAATGTCTATTTAGATCTATATATCTCTGTTGTGGAAATGCAGGCTAATTTATCTATGTTATTATATTGTTTCGGGTTTTTTACGGAGAGTTTGTCAACTTCAGTTTATTCCAAAATGAACTGCTAGCAACAAATCAACTTAAGAGTGGAATGGACCAGATACTTTCACATGGCTTCAATATCTTTCAAAGTCGTGTTCTGCTATTGTACAATGCAGTTTTGCTTACACTGTCACGCTGAGCTAAGAAGAAGTACATGTATCAGTCAATAACTAAGTAGAGATCAGATAACCATTGCTGCTGAAGTTATCACAAGGCTTCAAATAGCTTTCAAGTTTTACACTGGAGCAATTACACAATGCTGGCTTCTATCCATGATCTAGAAAAATTGGCAACAAAATGCTGCCAAATTTCACGAAGTACAGGCGCTCAGAGAGATCATATCATTTTACGATCCGACATTGCATACAACTCTAGATGACATATAAGTTATCCAGCAAAATAATTTCATACTATATGCAATTACATCGACAAATCCCATCAACATATTTGTTACCACAAAGCTTTCGGCATATAAAACGTGGATGATGGAACATTTTAATTTGGTAGGAAACCTTACCATTCCCGCCTCATTTTTGCAACTGTATTTCCCTACGGTAAATATGTCGTATGGTAAATACAATGTCGATTTCCCGACGTCCTTGACGTGTAAGACAGTATTATTTTAGCTATTTTTTTCCTAATTTCCAGCCGTATTTTTCCAATTGTATTTCTCAACTTTTAGTAATTTTGTTACGCTCTTAGAATAGCCTAAAAATATGGAGCTCCCCACATTTTTGGTTTGAATTTCGTAATTTTTTTATCACAACGACAATTAGGGAGAGTTTTAAAATTTTAGACAAATTCCTGCTTATTTAAAATGCGAACATTTCTTAGTCAATTTAAACATAATGTTCACGGCTGCAATTTAACTAAGTTTTCAAATTGTCCCATAAATGTTAATCTAACTTTTTTCTTCAGATTAAATGTTAATCTAACTAAATTATCGCTAGAGAAGCGGCATGTCATCGAACTCTTCTTCTTAACTACTAGGCGGCAATTCTACGGCACGTCTACCGGCCTTTATGACGGTGGTTAAACTACGTCTATGTCATTATTTCTTTCCCATTTCCCGCCACATTTTCCAACTGTATTTCTATACCTTAAATTTGGTGTCGATTTCCCGACATTCTCGACATGCACGACAATAATATATATTTTTAGCGTCTTTTTTCTTATTTTTTATCTGCATTTCTCCAACGTTATTTCTTTATTATAAATTCAATGTTAATTACCCAACCTCTTCGACGGTAACTTCTAACTGATGATATTTAACCATAGCAGACGAATCAATGGGAAGGGTGCGGCGTGTCGCCGCACCAGGACACGCCGCACCAGGTTGACTAGTACTAGTATTTCTGAAGATCGGAATGATCTTCAGGCCGGCCGGGGTTTACTCGAGTGCGTCGACCGACTTTCGGTGGGCGTTTCGCCGGCTGCTCACGCTTGGACGTTGAGAGCCGCTCATGCATTGCGCGCAGCCATGGATGGTCACAGCAGATCGATTCGCAATGATGGACGCTTATGCTACCGTCAGCCCCAGGCATGAATACATGCCGCCTGTGCCGCCCCATCTCCTTGATCCGATCTAAACTCTGCTACTAGTTGCCATGTCTGTCTATTTACAGGCAAAATTAACGTTTCAACTGGCCCTAGTGTTACTAATGACTGAAAGTATTGGGGAAGTTATTTAGGCTTTGGCATATTTCGGTTTTTTTAAGAGACAAGAGCTCTGTCTTTTCATTGATTATGAAGAAGTAAAAGGAAAGTGGAAACCAAAGCATAACACTACATCGCACTCACAACCATAACACGAAACAAGAGATGGAGGTGGTCGGTGGCGGTCCAACGCGTCTCTGGCAAGATCTGGCGTGACCTTGCTGGTCTCTGGCGAGGTGTTTTGGTGGTGGTCCGACGGTGGTCCGGCCACGTCCCCTCACCCAACTTGGGGTGAGCGCCATTCCAGCGGGACGAAAATGGAAAGGCGACACGACAACGACGTGACCGGCCGGCACCGGGAGGGTGGCCGGTCACGGCTTGCTCCGATCGACCGCTCTCCTCTCCTCTCAGACTCAAGGGGGTGGGGTGGGGTGAGGAGTGGGTTGTGGAACCAGTCACCAAGGTCTGTCGGTGGTGCTTGGGTGAGATGAGATATTTTACATGGTTAGTGTGGGGATATCCACTCACTCATGTTGGTATGCCTATTACTTTTGGGTATGCCCATTATCACTCACATAGATCACACTATTACACTTTAAACCCTAAATTATTACATGATTGTCACTCCCCATAATTATATCAATGCCACTCTACATTCCGGGAGATGTATCTTTCTCATTGTCTGTCGGATCGTGATGTCGCCTTCTTCGGGAGGTTAGAGGCGTCGTGTACCCTCTTGGGAGTGTTGCGATGGGTCTAGAAAGATGCCAACAGACCCACGGTCCCTTAGAGGACCCGCATGTGATGGGGGCCATTGCGAGTTGTCCCTGCTTGGCACGCCTAGCCGTGCCGCGGCTGGGGTGAGGCCGCGCTCCTCCTCCAGCTGGGTCCGTCTCCTCCAGCTGGGTGTCTTCTCCTCGTCCGTGGTGAGTCTCTTCATGGGCTTTCCGTATGAGCGCTTCCTACTATGATAGAAATGGGAATAAATACCGTTAGTTGGGATGACTTGTCAAATGCATCAATTTACGTTGATTTTTGGTCAAATGTGAAATTTCCATATCTAGAAGGTAGTCATGTAATTAACTACAAAGAAAACGAAAAAAGAGAGAGAGAAATAGTGTCCAGGCTTTTAATTGACCAGCCCATGTTGACGGATAGGTGGGGAATGCCTATTTTCCACAAGGAGTGCGGATCGCGTAGTCCTACTCCCACATGTTCGCTACAGGGCTAAAAGTGAAGGGAACCGTAGGCAGAAAAAAAATTCCTAGCAACGATAACCATAACCTAGCCAAGATCTATTACTATGAAGATATACCATAACGGAGGGGATCGATATACGTACCCTCGTAGACCGATAGCGGGGATTACGCTCCCGCAACAAGCGTTGTCGAAGTAGACGATGTAGCCGACCTCGAGGTTACGAAGAACTTGGCGCGACGAAGATGAAGGCGGCGCGATGATGACGACGATGGCGCCGACCTCAAGGTGGTGAGGACGAACCTCTCCAAGTGCCCCAAGTGTGGCACCTCGCATGGCTTCACACACACGTACGGTGAAGATGACGACCTCCGGGCATTGATCCAGCAGAGCAGCGGAAGCAGAAAACTTTGACTCAGCAGCATGGCGGTGTGCATATGGTGGAGAGAACTCTCAACCCGTGCGCAACCCCATTTGCGGAGTCACGTCTAAAACGGATGAGAGAGAGAGAGAATTTCTGGTGTGTTTTTCCAAGGCATGGGCACCTCCTTATATAGGTGGAGGGAGGCTGCCAACCTTGCTGGATGGGTGGTGTGGGACTAAATCCCACACCAGCCGCACCAGCATGGTGCGCCGGCCCCAGATGGGCCCCATGTGGCCCATCCGGCCACCTCCCTTGGTGCACCCCACTTGGGGGAAAGCCCCCCCCCCTTTGGGCCTTTCTTCCACAAGTTAGGCCCATTTAGAATTGGGGCTGTCTAAAAATCCAAAAATAAATAAATAAAAATGTAGTATTTAACTATTAATTACACTAATTAATATTAAACACATATTATCTAATTTATTCTGACTCCGAAAAACATTTCTCTGCCCCCCGAACTCCGTCGGATATCACCCGGAAGACTTCCGAAGTGCCCGGAACACTTCCCGTGTTCTTCTCTCTATTTTCTTCTCTACGTCCAATCTAAATAAACGTCACCTCCTCTTAAGTGTGTCACCCAAGCGGTTCGGGAACCCACAAACATGATCGAGAACACTTCTCTGAGAACCATTTTCCGATCAATGACTATCAGGGAGACCTGGATGGATATCATAGCCCATGTGCGTTCACGAATAACTTTCGCGTTCGAACCTTAGACGTCAAGTCTCAGGCCTTTTGCCAAGCGATACTTAGTTTGTCCGAGACTCGATCAGAGGCATCGCGATACCTAGCACGATCTCGTTACCGACAATACTATTCTTTACTCGTCTGTGATATTACATCCTCGTGACATAGTCACATGCTTGCAAGCTCATTGATGTAATCTCACCGAGTGGGCCCAGAGTATCTATCCTGCTATGCGGATTGGCAAATCCCGCACTTGATCCCTCGCCTCAACATACTTTCTTCCGATACCCGAGAGGGACACCTTTATTGTCATCCTATATAAGATATGACGTTTGATGCAATCAAAATATCTTTCAAAAATAGCAATTAGAGTTGATCTCACGGTCGAAGGCGTAAGTACTACGTCCTACAAATATTGGGTGTGTCCATCACATCATTCACCTAATGATTGACTCCATTGTCAATTGACATAAATGTCACATGATCGGGAAACCTCGATCATCGATTGCACAATGGACTAGTTAAATAGAGGCTACTAGGGACCTGGTTGTTTACGTATCACACGTGTATTAATGTTTCCACTTAATACAGTTATAACATGATACAAAACATATTATGAACAATTGAGATATGTCAAATAAAATATCTTTATTAATTGCCTCTAGGGCATATCTCCAACAAAAAGGGACTGTTCATACAAAATAATCCTGCAACAGAGCTGAGGACGGTGGAGGCCAGCCCCATCGTGAACTCCTTCAATAAGGTCCATGTCCATGGTGGTGGCCCGGGTGTGGGCGGTGGTGGCGGTCACCCTCTTCCTCTCCGGATGGCCGCAAGGAAGTTTGAAGCTACATATTGGTGATCATTACAAGGTTTGTCATCGTGATATGTGGTTGAAGAGGAAGCATCTCCATGCGGCGACAGTGGCGCTTGTTTTACCTCTTGCTGGGAGGCCCTGCAAAGGATTCGAACTGGCGTTCCACGTCCTTACTTCCCCAAGTGGTCTCGCCCCGGTGGCGGTAGGGATGGCCGGCGGCCGAGTTCTCTGTCAGGTGGTGGAGCTGAAGGACCCGGTCACGTTCAACGCTTTCTAGGGTGTTTAGTGCAAAAAACGAGGACTGTTATATATCCCCACCGACAAGTTTAATGCGTCTAGACACTTTGAGCCGTTCCTTGTTAAAAAAAACAATGAAAACGAAAAAAACAAAAAGAGAAATATCGTGTCCAGGCTTTTCATGGACCAGCCCATGTCGACGGATAGGCATTCAATGCCTATTTTCCGCATAGATTGCCGATCGCCTAGTCCTACTGGGAGCTCCTAGCTAGCGACCTGGTCGTCAATAGCGAACCTTCGCATACCCCCTGCGCTTTATTGGGCCGGCCCACATCGGGCTTCCGGCTCTACTGTTTTGGTGCGTTCACATGTTTCGGAGTACCGCTTCGCATCACATGGACTGTCGCTTTGCATCGAATGGACTATTTCCTGTTTCCCATGGCATGCACGGAGTGCACGTTCGGTTCTCTTTTTAAAAAAACAAGAACGATCCTACTACATTTATTGAAGTATGAAAACGCGAACTACTTTGAAAGTTGTGTACACGAAAATTATGCGCGTCCATGAGTAGTTCCATTCCCATACTCAGTTTCGAGTTTCGTCGATTATAACTTCTTGATTTTGAATAGATGTTCGAAACCTGTTTAGCAAATTTTATCGAATTCGTCACGCTCCGCTGACCGTTTGAAAATATCATTTGACGAGTAGGTTAATATCCACATTTGCACAACTTTCATGTTGTAATTTTTTCGTTTCGACGGTCATATACGAGATATTCGAAACTATTTTTGAACACGCAATGTGTGTTTGAACGGGATCTGAGTTTGAACGATTTTTGAAAACGCCGTTGAACGGAATTTGGTTTTGAACGAAAATGGGAGAACGGTTGCACGGATTGTGTGTTGGAACAGGCTCTGAGTTTGAACGATTTTTGAAAACATCGTTGAACATAAATTGGTTTTGAACGAAAATGGGAGAACGGTTGCACGGATTGTGTGTTTGAACAGGATCCGAGTTTAAACGATTTTCAAAAAAGTGAACAAAAAAAAAAGGTATTTGAACAGAAATTATTTTTGAACGATTTTAAAAGGCGAACAGAAAAAGTCTGTGAACAGAAATTGTTTTTGAACGATTTTCAAAAAAGTGAACAAAAAATAGGTATTTGAACAGAAATTATTTTTGAACGATTTTAAAAGGAGAACAGAAAAAGTCTGTGAACGGAAATTATTTTTGAACGATTTTCAAAAAATGAACAAAAAAAGGTATTTGAACGGAAATTATTTTTGAACGATTTTAAAAGGCGAACAGAAAAAGTCTGTGAACGGAAATTGTTTTTGAACGATTTTCAAAAAAAGTGAACAAAAATAGGTATTTGAACGGAAATTATTTTTGAACGATTTTAAAAGGAGAACAGAAAAAGTCTGTGAACGGAAATTATTTTTGAACGATTTTCAAAAAACTGAACAAAAATAGGTATTTGAACGATTTTAAAAGGAGAACAGAAAAAGTCTGTTAACGGAAATTATTTTTGAACGATTTTCAAAAAAGTGAACAAAACAGGTATTTGAACGGAAATTATTTTTGAACGATTTTAAAAGGCGAACAGAAAAAGTCTGTGAACAGAAATTGTTTTTGAACGATTTTCAAAAAAAAGTGAACAAAAATAGGTATTTGAACGAAAATTATTTATGAACGATTTTAAAAGGAGAACAGAAAAAGTCTGTGAACGAAAATTATTTTTGAACGATTTTTTAAAAAGTGAACAAAACTGGTATTTGAACGAAAATTATTTTCGAACGATTTTAAAAGGCGAACAGAAAAAGTCTGTGAACGGAAATTATTTTTGAACGATTTTCAAAAAAAGTGAACAAGAAATAGGTATTTGAACAGAAATTATTTTTGAATGATTTTAAAAGGCGAACAGAAAAAGTCTGTGAACGGAAATTATTTTGAACGATTTTCAAAAAAGCGAACAAAAATAGGTATTTGAACGGAAATTATTTTTGAACGATTTTAAAAGGCGAACAGAAAAAAGTCTGTGAATGGAAATTGTTTTTGAACGATTTTCAAAAAATGAACAAAAAATAGGTATTTGAATAGAAATTATTTTTGAACGATTTTAAAAGGCGAACAGAAAAAGTCTGTGAACGGAAATTATTTTTGAACGATTTTCAAAAAAGTGAACAAAAATAGGTATTTGAACGGATATTATTTTTGAACGATTTTAAAAGGAGAATAGAAAAAGTCTGTGAACGGAAATTGTTTTTGAACAATTTTAAAAAAGTGAACAAAACAGGTATTTGAACGGAAATTATTTTTGAACGATTTTAAAAGGCGAACGGAAAAAGTCTGTGAACGGAAATTATTTTTGAACGAATTTCAAAAAAGTGAACAAAAATAGGTATTTGAACGGAAATTATTTTTGAACGATTTTAAAAGGCGAATAGAAAAAAGTTTGTGAACGGAAATTGTTTTTGAACGATTTTCAAAAAAGTGAACAAAAAAAGGTATTTAAACGGAAATTATTTTTGAATGATTTTAAAAGGCGAACAATTTTCGAATATGAACATTTTTAAAATTTGAACATTTTCAAAAATGAAAAATCGAAATAAAGAAATAATATCTAATAAGAAAGCTGAAAAGAAGAAAGAAAAAAGAAACAGCCAAAAAATAAAAACGAAAATTGACACACAAAAAAAACCCGAAGAGGAACCATATTTTCGGATCGGAACCATATTCTAAAAAGGAACCATTTTTTCGGTTCAAAAAAATAAAAACAAAAAAAAGGTGAACATTCATTCATTTCTTTTCCCGAAAATAAATAAAACTTCGAATTGACAACAGAAAATAAAATAGAAAATTAAAGAAAGAAGAAAAACGAAACTGTGTACTACAAAAGGAAAATGGGGAAAAATAATAAAAAGAAAAATTAAAACGAAAGCAGGCATGCGTCCTAGTATGGCCGAACGAACACCCACCAGTCCCATTTTTCTTTGTTCTTTCGTACGCGGGTGCGCTGTCCCGTGCAACTAAATGGGCCAGGCCCATGAGTCGTCGGGGGTGTGCGACTGCACATTAGCGTCGACCTGGTCGACATATAGGTTTTGCCGTCCTACTCCCACACGTTCGCTCGACACATACCGGGCTGAAAGGGCACATTCCCTAGAAAATCCTGCAGCCCACACAAGCGGCGAGAACCCATAACATCATCGCGTGACAAAGCATCCTCCCACCCCTTACGCCGCCGCCGCAACCCCGAACCCTAACCCTCCCCTCCACACCATGGCGTCCGCCTACGACCGGGAGGACGGCCTGGCGCCGCCGCAGCCGCACGGCGGCGGCGCGGCCGACGCCTACGACCCCAACTACGTGCCGGACTCCGTCAAGACCTTTGTGGTGCACCTCTACCGCCACATCCGCGACAAGAACGTGTACGAGATCAACCAGATGTACGAGGGCGGCTTCCAGCGCCTCTCCGACCGCCTCTTCCGCGACTCGCCCTGGCCCTCCGCCGACGCCGTCGCGCCCTACTGCGACGGAGACCACGTCTTCCTCCTCCTCTACCGCGAACTCTGGTACCGCCACGCCTACGCGCGCCTCTCGCCGCTCACCGCCAGCCACCGCTCCGAGTCCTGGACCAACTACTGCGACCTCTTCAGCGTCGTGCTCCACGGCGTCGTCAACATGCAGCTGCCCAACCAGTGGCTCTGGGACATGGTCGACGAGTTTGTCTACCAGTTCCAGAGCTTCTGCCAATACCGCGCCAAGCTCAAGAACAAGACCGACGACGAGATCCAACAGCTCAAGCAGTTCGACAAGGTAATTAATAAACCTCTCCATATTATTTTTCTCTCTCTCTCTACCGTGCCGCAGCTGACAATGTACCGCCGATTCTTGCCGCAGGCGTGGAATGTGTACGGGGTTCTCAACTACCTGCAGGCGTTAGTGGAGAAGTCCAACATTGCCCAGATCCTTGAGAGGGAGAAGGACGGACTGGAGCAGTTCACTGCCACCGACGGTTATGACTACGAGGGTGGAAGCAATGTTCTTAAGGTGCTGGGTTACTACAGCATGATTGGGCTGCTCAGAATACACTGTCTTCTGGGGGATTACCACACTGGCCTCAAGTGCTTGGCACCCATCAACCTTAACCAGCAGGGGGTCTACACCATTGTCATCGGGAGTCACATCTCAACGATCTACCACTATGGGTTTGCAAACCTTATGATGCGCAGGTACTAAACCCTACTGGTTCTTTTTTGTGTACCAAAGGTCATATACACAGTCATGGATTGTTGGCTTTGCTTTCTGCTGCTCCTAATCAACATGAAATGCTTGACATCGCAAGTAGATTGAGTCATGTCATATAACTTCATCAAAGATTTAAGGGTTCGTTCATGTGAATTCAGATATGTGATTTTGTTTTGCCGTCTTGAAATTCCGAAAGTAAGAATTCAGTCCTTTTAGCTAACACCCTACATTCGTTTATAAACCTAGGTATGTTGATGCCACCAAGGAGTTCAACAAAATTCTGCTTTATATTCTCAAGTATAAGCAGTACCATCAGAAATCTCCTCAGTATGACCAGATTCTGAAGAAAAATGAGCAGATGTACGCGCTATTGTCAATTTGCCTCTCCTTGTGCCCGCAGAACAAACTCATAGATGAAAATGTTAGCACCCAGCTGAAAGAAAAGTACAATGACAAAATGACTAAGATGCAGAGGTTTGATGATGAGGCTTATTCTGCTTATGATGAATTATTTTCGTATGCCTGTCCCAAGTTCATTACTCCATCACCGCCAGTTCTGGACCAGCCGCTTACCAATTATAACCAGGTAAGGTTTCTTTTTCAAGATCATAACGATGTTATATTCCTTTTACTTGTTGCACTTATGGCATGTCTGGTATGTTGACTGGTCACATTAGACCATTGAGCCTACCTATTGTGGACCAGTATTGTAAAGTAAAGTTTGGAAAGTTTTACCCGCTGATCCAGTCACCAAATTTTGTTGGTGATAAAGAGGCAGCCCCTTAGTTGGAAATCCATGTTTTAGCCTTTCAGTTATCCATAAGAAGGTGAAGCTGTTTCTCTCCAATCAGCAAATAAAGTCTCCTGTAATAAACATTTCTGGTGTGGCTGTGTCAAAAATTCGTGTGGTTTATTTTGCATCCAGATATTCTAATTGTGCAGATAAACGGGCTAGTTTTCATATAACTGAGGCAGGTAGACCATCGGTTGCAAATGATCGTATGTAGGGCAATATCACGCTTGTCGATAAACACTCAGATCATTAGTTGGAAGTCCATTATTTGGCCTTTCAGTATTCAAGAAGCTGAAACTGTTTCTGTCCCAATCAGCAAATAAAGTCTCCTGCAATCAAACATTTCTGGTGTGGTTTTGTAAAAACTACCTGTGGTTTAATTTGCATTCAAATGTTCTACGTGGGCAGATAAGTAGGCTAGTTTTCGTATAACTGAGGCTGGTACACCATCGGTTGCAAATGATTGGCTGTAGGGTAATATCATGCTCGTTGATTGTGACAATTGATTTTCTTCTTTAATGTTTTGGATGCCTTATTATATAGGCGTCTGTTTCTAATGTTCTTAAGAATAACTAGTCGGTGAATCTTGATTAGTAACTTTTTGGGTAGCTTGATTTGATACACACATACGTGTATTTCTGTAGATACAATTTTTTGTATGAGGAAGAATGCTGAAGAAATATCTAATCATTATTTTCACTGTTATGCAACAGGACGCCTATCGTCTTCAGTTGAAGTTGTTCCTTTATGAAGTGAAGCAACAGCAGTTGCTTTCTGGGATCCGGTCTTATCTAAAATTATATTCAGCAATAACCATTGCCAAACTTGCCCAGTATATGGATATGGATGAGGCAACACTAAGGTCTGTGTAATAATTACGTTATTTCATCTGTTTATTTTTAGTCGCTTGTGTGGATTAATACTTAACTCAAATATTTGGACAGGTCTATCCTTTTGACGTACAAGCACAAAATGCATGCAGTTGACAGTAACGGAAAAATTGTCTCCAGTGCAGACTTTGATTTCTACATCAATGAGGTAATGTGTTGTAAATATTCTCTTTTCTAACACTTCTTTCGATGCAGTACTTGTTCGTTCGTATGATGCATTTTCCTTCTTTTGAGTGAGCCTGTTCTGCTGTATTTTATTGTTTAATCAAGAATTAGAAGCTATCAACTTGTGAATCACTTGCTAATACTCAGTTCGAGCTGCTGTAGATAACTGCAAGCTTTTTTCCGAATGAACTGTTGTTCAAGCATGATTTTCATGGTTGATTTTGATATCTGGTTCATCAAGAGTTGTTGAAATTGTTGAAATTATGATTCTTTGAATTGAATCTTCAACTTTCCTCAGCATACACAATGATAGTGTCCCTGCAGTGATGGGATTGGTAGTTAGACTCTGTTTACTTGAATGATTATACAGTTAGCCTGTATAATTTCATATGAATTACTAATGATTATACACCTGTATAATTTCATATAAATTACTTGCAATCATGCAGGATGTTATTCATGTTGTGGAGTCCAAATCGACCAAGCCTCATGGTGATTACTTTTTGAGGCAAATTTTAAAGGTATTCACAATCCACTTGATGTTTGATCCTTTCTGATAGCTTGCCACCCTTTCCTTTTAGTGACCTAACTTTCTTGGTTATGTACCTACAGTTTGAAGAGACGATTGCTGAATTGGAAAAGGTACAGCTTGACTGAGCATGGAGATGAGAAAAATCCCGGGATTCTCTTTCTGTTTTGCTTTTGCCCTATTATAAGGAGTGGCACCTGTAATGACCAATGTTAGCAGAGCATTATTATGCTTTTTGTTACACCTTTGAACCCGAGTGAAGCACTGGTTATTGACTGTATTTCCGTTTTCTGAAATCTCGTTTTTACTATTTGGAGTATTCCATCAGTTAGTACTTAGTAGATGAGATGTTCCAAGTTATTCACTTTTGATTCCAGTGGTATTCTCAGTTTGTTCGGGTGGGTGCTTATTTTTGGAATGACTAGAGATATTCATTACATTTGTCCTCTATACTACGGAGTAATGTGATATGAAGAGAAGAAAAAGAACAAACGATTGATGTAACAACAGCAGACGGTGAATGGAATAAATGCATCATACATGTGACGTGAAGGCCGGCTGTGTAGAGCGTGTGCCGTTTCTGGCACTTGCCCCCCCCTCCGGGAAAGCCTTGGTGTCCACCAGTTTCCTGAACACCTCCCCGGCACTGTCTTTGACGGCGGCGTTCTCTGACGGCTGCCACGTGCCCCAGGCGCTCTGCTATGTTGTTGATGGCATGAAACGCGTCGGTGGGTATGGCACCGCGCATCGAGTGACAGCTCTGCTTGGCATCCACACTTCCCTGTCCGACTCCGGCTGCACCTCGGCGACCTCCCTACTCGATATAAGCCCAGCGCCGCCCTGTAATTTTGACGCACTCTCACTGCGACCCTGAAGCTCGCCAATGAGCCAAGGAAGGTGTTGCAAAGAAAGGCTCATCCTGACCGGAGCACCCGGGGCTCAGGGCCGACCCATATGCCGCACAAGAAGAGCGACCGCACTGGGCGGGGCCCCAAATGTTAAATAATATGGTATTCCTTCGGTTGGCGCCTTTAAATTTTGCCGGTCAACGACGCACAAATTTGACCATAATTCAGGATTTTAAAATATCCAAAATTTCGTATAATGATAAATGAAATGAAAGCATTTTGCATGACAACAATTATACATTGTCCATCCATATAATTTAGTATATATTGGTGGTTAAGATTGAGCGTGAAAGACCAATATAAAAATAGTGCGCCTTATAATTTGGAACGGAGAGTAATCACGATGTTATGATCCATTACACCCAATAAAATATTTAATACTCTCTTGGTGAAAATTGAAGGTGTGCTTGGCAGCAAAGTATTGTCAGAATGCTATGATTTATAAAAAAATATTACAGTTTAAACATAACTTAAGGTGTTTGGCTCTATAAATACTACATTTGTGAAAACCATGGTATCATTTTAACATTTGTTTTTCTGAAGTGTTGAAAAAAGGTGGTCCAACCCTCTTTTTTCCAAACTGAGAAAGGATAAATAAAATGAAGTATTGCTTATCGAGGCACTAAAATAGTATTATATTGATATAACATGGTTTTTAAAAAAAATTGAAATTCCCAATATAGCCTAAAGCACATGTGACTTTTTCTGGTCAACAGTGTATAATTTTGACTATATTTTTCATAAAATAAAATGCAACGATGCCATATATACATAGCTCAATCATGCACTTCGGAAGTATATTCTTTTTTTTTCTGTGCAATACATTTTTATTTCATAAATTGGCTTGCGACTTGTATACACCGGATGAAGAGCATATCAAATAATAGAATTTACATATGCAAACATTATAGAATCCACACCATTTTATATCTATTGATGATTATTCTAAACAATGTTGTTTCAATATCAAGTATTGAGCATGCACAGTTTCTTAAATTTGGCTTGCTAGATAATTTGACCATGAAAAAAGAATTAAAGAATAATTTATTGGTTTAGTTTATTTTATAAGTATGCTTACGTAATCATGCACTAGAAACAACTATTGAGATATTTGTCAGATCATACTGTTTGCAGATCTTTACCATAAATAATTAAATACGTATAAATTATATAGATTATAAACTGAAAAAAATAGTTCCATAACAGAATTTTGGTGTAAGATACAGTTTAATATCTTTCATTGATATTCAGTACAAAAAATACACCAACTAATATTTAATAAAATTGTAAGTTATGTGGTTAAATTATGCCAACAAATAGAAAATTATTGTAATAACGTAACATGCTTAAATAAGATCTAATAAGTATAAAATTTTAATAAAAATGTATATATTTTTAATAGCCCCGTCCTAAAATTCTATTGGACCGGTCCTGGTGCTGAAAGGAAGATCCTCTAGCTGGACCTAGGTGAAGCTCGGTGAAGCTCAAAAGAGGCTAACACACTTGCATGGACGCCGAGAAGCACTCATCTCGCTCCTATGAAGGCGCCCAAGTCCACTGCGCTGACGGCGTTGATCCCACGCTCACTAGCTGCCGCCATGAAGAAGCTGTCCACAAGAACCGAGCACGAGACAACAGGAGCTGAGACATAGCAGTACATCATTAGCCCTCATCCGCACTGATCCACTCTTCGCCGATCTTGGTGAAGAAGGGCATGACCGTGAAGATGCGCATGCCGACGGGGAACAAAGGGTTCATGCACCATATTTTTTCCTTGATTCTATATAGGTCGACAGATGCACACATACATTGATGTACATACTGCAAACTCTTCGGTTTGCCTGAAGTCCTGAACATACATTTCAATTGTAACTTCACTTATTAACTTCTAGCATGCATCACTATTGCACCAATTCCGTCAGTAATTACGATTTTTAATATTTTTGTGGAAGTAAATCGAACATTCGGAATGCTTGTGCACATCAAGTGTAAATATAGTGATGACTGCAGATATCAAAACTTGAATTTCCCTCTTTTAGTATCCTGACGGCAATAGGAGCATGTGAAACTTCCCACTCCAGAGTACCCATGCCATCATGGTAACAAGGAGTTGTTTCTTCACATGAAACATATCCTTATTATTAAATGAGATGAACCCAACATAAAGTTCATCCTCAGAATCATGACAGATTGTACATTGCACAAACAAAAATACATACACTGCTCTGGGCTTCACAATACTACCATCCACCCTTTTCATTCCATTTCCGTAGCTAAAAGACAGCACAAAACTCGTTCTTCGATTCCACTGGTAAAGAAATAAGATCAAAATTTCTTCTTCTTTTCCTTTGCTGGGGAAATTCAAATGTGTTCTTCGCCGTACACAATTCTAGTTTACCTTTATTGTTTAGTTTGGATCTGAATTTCTATGACATAAGAAGACCAACGTTGACACGTTGTATCAGCCCGGTGATTTTGTTTAGTTTGGATCTGAATTTCTATGACATAAGAAGACCAACGTTGTAACAGCCCGGTGATTTTCCAGACATTTTCATCGGTTGTCTTGAGTTTGAAAGTACCGGCAGTACACAAACGACAAGAGCAGTAGAGCACCGATACATCCTCTCCATGCCCATGGCCAAAATAACACCAGCCTTGATAAATCGTGGAATTAGGGCCACGAATAAATCGCCAGAGGGATAAGTTCAAAAAAGTGTTGATCGAACCACCTCGTTGTTCCGCAGCTCTCATCTCTCCTGCCAAGGCAAAGCACCCAAACTCGCCGCGGCATGACACTTTCCCGAGCGTCTCCGAGCTCGCTGTGCAGTCAAACCTCGCCAACCAGCTCCCCAGCCACCCACTATCGCTGACCACAACCTCCTCTACCTGGGCGCCGTTCACTGCAGCACATCACGGGCACATCTCGCCATCACTTCTTTGCAGGAATAGTTACCATTCCAGCCAAGACGATGTACATGTAGATGTACGATGCATGGGAGCAGATTCGGATCCAAGTGTTGCTTAGCTGCCAAGCATATACATGCTCCAAAGAGGTTTCTCATGTCTAGCTTGGCATGCAAATACAAGTTGATCATAGAAAAAACTATACATAAATATTGTGCCCAAACTTGGTACCAAAAATGAATTTCAATCTCCAGAAACAAGTTGCAAGTATATAACTAGACCAGCTCAAAACTGTCCCATCTACCAGACTCACTAAGACAGTGAGAGCCTGGGACTGAGATGTCACATATTAACAATATATAAATTAAATGATACAAATTTTCAACAGTCCGAGGATCCTTTCTGGGCTGAAATCGTGCCCCGAACAGCAGTCCGGTCACAAATTACAAGGTAACAGAAGCAACGGACAAGAGGGTGTTAGGATTTACTGAGAACGCATGTACATGCTGGTAACGGCGCTGTCAAAGAATGTCTCTGGTGTATTCGTCCGCAAGTGTGTACCTATCGCAGACTTTTCAGGAGGTGGGAGGAAGGAATGGGTGAGCTCAGAGATCTTGCCAGGCCGCTGCCGACGCTGTTGCCTGCTGTCCTCACCGGCGTGGCGCACTCGTTGAAGTCAAGGACTCGTGCCTCAGCCTGCAATGGTTATTGGAATTAGAACTGCTGATGGTATTGCGGTTTTCAAGTATCATATACAGGCTGGTGCTTGTAGTCGATGCTCGATATATTTCGTTTAAAACTGGTCAAACCCGTCGCATTTGACCAGCTAAAGCAATCATATTGCCATAATTTCTCCACACAAGATTTTTCATTGCTATATATCTAGGAAAACTAAGGATGATTTGACCAACTGCGGCAACCATATAACCATGATTTTCCCACATAAGATTTACCATTGCTATATATCTAGGAAGATTGGCCAACTACAGCAATCATATTACCATGATTTTCTCACATCAGTTTGTTATTGCTATATATCGACAACCAATCAAATTATGGTAGGTTCTAAAAAAACAATTAAATTATGGTTTCCTAACAACATAACTCCACTAATTGAATACTGAATGAAGCAGTTAGAGAACTACGCACCATGATTTTAGTTTGCGACTTGCTAGTTCCTGTTTCATTCTCGGCGTCTATGTTTTCCTTGTTCTCTTTGTCAGAATTTCTGTTGTCACATCGACTGCCACTCGCCAGGACCTCACGGGCATCTGCCAAAGCAGCAGCACTCTGCACATTTATCCGTTTCATCAATCCTAAGGCGTCGTAGGTGGCATCTGCAGGGCTGACGAAGTATGACCCCTGTGACAACATATGGGCACAAATAAGGATATAAACAAAAAGAAAGAAACAGGATGCTTCTCAGGAGTATTACATGACAAAAGAAAGTGCTTTAAAGCACCAACTCAAGAGTGCAAGACTAAAAATATGAGAGAACGATTCCCAGTCCTGTTGATTCAGTTAAGGATATGGGCCATCAACTTACATGTTGATCATAAAGGTTCATCAATATATGAGAAAGAATGGCTGTAACAAAACAAATGTCAAGGCTAAACGTACCTTATATTGCATATCTGTGAACCAAGGAGACTTCCAAGCCGAAGGAGATTCCAATCCTCTTTTGACACCAGGGGTATCAGCGAATCTAACAAGACCAGCGATTCAGAATTAGCAAAAAGAACAAAACTGGCAATTTGCTACTGTAATTGTGTTGTTCATCAGAAAGATCCATGTGTTATTTGAGATTTTATATCAACTTCCAGATGTTAATCCCAGTAGGGGAGTTGGTTGATAGATGACATATTTTTGTCGTATTCTAGTTAAATCAAAATCTCTGGCAAATGATATGCAGGTACAGAGTAAAGATGGAAGCACTTGAAGGAATCTACTATTTTCAAAGATAAGAATTAATCCTTACATTCGTAAATCTAATAGTAGAATAGGTATCGAGCTAAATCTAAATCTTCAGGCTAATGAAGTTATCTAGCAACGAAACAAAGCTTAACATGAAATGATGACAACTAGCCAGGTACCGGTTTCAAAATTAAAATTTAATTGATTTCGCAACTCCACAGAATTATGCAGAGTTGCACATTCAGCATTGATGTTTGCTAGTAGCCAGATTGGAACGAAACAATCATTCCACCAACAATCAGTTGCCATAAGACCTGCTACATCCTAACTCTCACGTAAATATGAGCAATCAACCGAAACAAACTGATCTCAAAACCACAAAATCATCAGAGATAGAGACTAGTGTGAAATCTTACATGTTCACATATTCATAATCCATATGAATGCACGGTGAAGATTTCTCGGCAATGAGTTCTGTGGACTTTGATTTAGCACATGTTCTTTCCTTACAGGCGGATAAAGCTTCAGGATTTGTGTTCACTCTCTGATCCATGGCATTTGCGCCATTATCAGAGATGGCATTGCCCTTGTGCTCAACAAGAACACCTGAAGGTTTCTGCACGGAACAAGAATATAAGTAAGAACAAGAATATAAGTAAGAACAAGGTGAACTGGTCAAGGGGGGAACTTGTATGACGTTTTGCCCGAGTCTTTATATCCAACTCCGCATATGCCATACATGACGACAACATTAGAGTACTTGCTAATCTGAATCACATTTCTTTAAAGACGCTCAAAAGCTAAATTTACTGGAGTAACTTTACCCACTCCTATTGCCACGTCATAATAACTATATAACCGTACCTGTTCTACAACATATGGTACTGTCAACTGAAGAACTGATTTAAAAGTACTTACTAAATATTCTCGAAGATCGTCTTCAGTATTGACCATATTTGAAGTGGAACATTGTTCCCCTCTCGCATGCTCATCGCCAGGATGGTTGTTCCATGCATTTTGTCCATCTTTTGCCATCTCACTTGTTTCACCGAAATTTTCCTGGATTTCATAAGAGAATTCAAGTTTTTTCTCCAGAGATTGAAAAGATGCAGATCCATCAGTGCCAAAAAGGGATTCGGTAACAATTGTGTGGTCTTTTTCAGTCCCAGATTTTTTCTGAATTCTTTTATCTGGAGTCGGGGATGAGAGATCTCGCGGTCGTTTCTTTAATATTGATGGAGTGCATATAAAGCTTTTGGCGGCACTCTTCAGCACAACACCAGGACTTTCATCCTGTGTAGGGGAACCCCACAATCTCAATGGAGTCGTTACATTCATCGTTGAGCGCATCAACTGACGGATGCCAAGGGGGCTAAACTCCTGGAGATCACCAGAAGTTACAAGATCACAACTGACAAATGGAACATCCATGCTTGGGAAGCGAGGAGGTTCGTAGAATAGGGATCCCTTATCTTGCTTTCCATCTGGTGCAGCCTCACTCTGTGGCAATGATGGTTCTTCAGCATCAGTCAACTGCTTGTCCCCATATTCCGGCATTCTTTCTATAATTGCAGAAGCACCATGTCCACCATCACTGCTGCCAGGATTAGCAGACTGCTCAGAATCATCAAAAGAATCATGCGTGTATACGACCATCTCTGACTCAGGAACTGGCATTTCTCTCGACTCTTCATCAGGTGCATCAGACAAATCATTTGAACAGATAAGCGATTGTGGTAATGACATCATTGGACCCTGGCCATAAGCAGTCACCATCATACTAGATGGATTTGATGCATGTGATGGGTTGGGTGGTGCCACAAAATTGGTGTCCACTTTAGAGGAATTTGCATCTGACTGGTGACCTAGTCTTGAAAAGGAATCCTCATCAACCATATCAGGTGCGGAAAGAAGACTCTGGAATGAAATATCTTGCCAAAGTTCTGGTTTGAAACCATTAGGAGTGCTGAAGTCAGCCTCAGACATGTAATGTAGTTTTTCCTCAGCTCCAGAAATGCTTGTTAGCACTGAGATAGGCATATCTGGTGCTATCTCGTACTGTAGCATAGATCTTTCATTGTCGGATGTACTACAAATAGGCTGGTTCTCTGAAAACATAGAGTTACTGGGTGCTTCATCAATATCCATCTGCAAACTCATTCTTTGAGCAAACTCCTGTTGCGAGTGTTTATCTGAAGCAAATCCAGAGGAAGGAACATGGCAATGAACCTCAGACAAAGCAGATGCAACACCCTCGGTGGAAGTATAGCACACCTCCTCACACATAGAAGATTGAGAATCATGTGTTTCTATCTTGCTGGGATCCACATTTAGTTGTAAATCAGAGCTCAAGGTCAAATTTGCATTCTGCACTTGCGAGCAAGAAACCATGGCCAATGACGATTGACTACACCCTGATGAATCTTCAACCTCCCTGACAGCATTGCTGCCACTGTCTTCACTATTTTGTTGGGTCATCGCCGGTGAGGAGTTAAAATGCGCAGGGTGTTCAATAGGTTGAAGACACGAGATTTGAGCAAGTAAACCTGCTGACATATATGAATCAATTTTCTTCTTCACAGAACTGTTCCAGTGGTTTTTGATCGAATTGTCGGTCCTGGCACAGGAAACACAAATTTAGAAGTTCAATCATTTTAGTAGTCTAAAAGAAACCATTATTTTTTGAACACTGGTAATTCAATAGCAAGTCAGTAACTTATAGCTCAGCCACATTTTTTCGTAAACCATCACAGAAGGCAAGGATGTTATAGCTCAAAAGATGCGTCAAAGTCGCATATGGGCTTACCCAGCGTATTGTGTCTCGATATTTGGGGAATGGCCAAATCATTCTCTATTTAGTGATCAGATCAATATAGAAATTACATGGCCAAGGTCGTAGACTATACGAGTTTAATGATATGCAAAGAATCTATGCACATAAATGGAATAAACATAACATACTGCACACTCTTTGCTTCCTTTAATACTCACCACTATACTTGATTGAACCTATGACCTAGTTCTATTACAAATTACAAATTTTGCTCATAAAATAAAAGAGAGCTACTGCAATGGCAATGGTTTCATACTTTAATGGAACCTATACCCTAATTTATTCTCCAAAAGCAAACGATTTATTTTCTGTTTTAGGTACCATCTTTCCCAACACCATATCTTACAAATGATGGCTAATACAAAAGGGGGAATTAATGCTGAACCCAAAAGTTTGGTAATTCATCAGGGATGGTGATATAGACCATAGAAAGAGAAGAAAACTAGTTTTACAGGACAGGAATCACCATGACATTACATAAATATTTCCCAGCGGTCATACATAAAAAAGAACCATTTTTTTTACCTTCCCGGTAAGAACTTTGTCAATTCAGCCCATTTGTTTCCGTACATTCGATGGGCGTGTATGAGAGTAATTTCCTCTTCTTGAGTCCATGCCTCCTTGTTTATGCCAGGGTTAAGATGATTGTGCCACCTAGTTAAAGATAAGATATTCCATCATTAAAAGATCCATACTCCATCGTGAATTAGTGATGGCTACCAAATATAGTCAATGCATATGCATCATTAAAATAACCAAACCTGACTTCTTTAACAAATGAATACACTATTAAACTATCATAACTTCAGTGACAATCTAACAGATGGCATGTATATCTACAGAATGTACGGAGATTGGAGAAAATTCCGCAAAATAAAACATGCCATTACTAGCATATGAAAGTTGTAGTGTGTATTCTAGTTGCTATTCTGTTGAGCCCAAAATAAAACTTTCACTGAGAAATAAAATGGTATGTGATTTATAGTTAAGTATGTTAAACTATAATTAAAAGTGTTAATACTTTAGTTTAACTGTTTTAGTTTGTACTGGTTTTACCAAAAGGCTGGAGAGTCAGAAATTGTAACCTCGGCTATCCTGAACTCTGCCATTGCTAGGCTGCTAGCTAGCATCTTGGTGCTAGCATTACTAGGTTAGGACATCGAGTTTTTATTTGTAAATTTTATTAACATTTTTATCCAGAATTCAACATATGAATTAACAGTAGAACTAAGACTTTGCAGTTTTCTAAGAACCAACATTGCATTAGTGATTGTTGAGATTACTGTGTTCTTTAACCGAGAATTTATAGGAGAACTGTTTCACTTGCATCAGGAATTACATTATTCACATGTCTTATATAATCACAATACTGATGTGCAGAAGCAAGAGAGCAACGTGATGCTCCATTAACCTACTGTTTGCATTCAGTTGTTCAATATTACGTGACATATATTATAGTTGCAAAGATAAAAGACTGATGAAGTTAAAGGTTCATGACATACCGTTCCCGACATTGCTTTCCTATACGTCCTGGCAAAGCTTGAGCAATGGTTGACCATTTCTTTGGACCATATTTCTTTACCATCTCAACAATGATGTCATCTTCCTGAAAAGGTAAAAGAACCAATTGATATGGGCATGCAAAGACTTCCAGCCAACGTTTACAGAATAAACCTGAAAACGAAAAAAATATCAAATCAGGTGACTTACTTCTTTGGACCATGGCCCTTTGATCAAATCAGGATTCAGAACCTTCTGCCACCTGTGCAGGCATTGTACATCGGTTCTATCAGGAAAACATTCCGCTGAAAAGTAGAAGATTATTGTGTCAATGCTTGGACTTCTGACAAAACACAGGGAGATGCTCCCACTAAGGGAAAAAAGAATGTTGACTAGAGAAGCATGAGTGAAAGCACAAAAGACGAAATAAATCCATGGTTTTTTTAGATAATAATGGAAGGATCATCCTCCAGGGCCTCGAAAAAATCAATTCTATAATTATAAAGCAATAAAAGTGAATAGAATAAAAATGTAGTGTTTATAGATATAAAATGTTAAAGAAAAACACACAGGCCACAGTCGAAAGTCGAAACATGATACAAAAAAAAAAAGTTGACCCCCTGAACTATCTGGGGCGGTGAGGTAGTGTGGGCGGCGACATTGGTTGCGCTAGCTTGATCAATGTTCGGGAACCTGGCAGGTGCTACATTCATCGACTTCGGTTCGAAGAGGCACGTGTCTCGTTTATCAGTAAAACTATTTAGTGGCGTGGTGGGGAGAATGCGGTGAATTGTCTGTCCAATTCGAATTTTTGCACTGAAATTAGCTGAACTTGCAAGCTTCATCGACTTCGGTTCGAAGAGGCACATGTCTCGTTTATCAGTAAAACTATTTAGTGGCATGGTGGGGAGAACGCGGTGAATTGTCTGTTCAATTTGAATTTTTGCACTGAAATTAGTTGAACTTGCAAGCTCAGGAGGCAGACGAGGAATCACTGGGTCGTCACCCGGAAGAGAGTTTGGTTTTTGCCATTCGAAGGTGACCTCCCCCTCTTGAAGAGTAGATGAGGAACTAAGACAATTCGCCGCGCTCTCCCCACCATGCCACTAATGTTTAGTAATGTCTTCTTGCATCAACTTCGGTTCGAAGAGGCACATGTCTCGTTAATCAGTAAAACTATTTAGTGGCAACAAAAATGTTTTATAACATTGTTTTCAAAACATTGTTTTCACTGTGTTAAAAAACATTCTGAATCTCACTGGTAGCGAAAACAATGTTTTAAACACACTGGCAGTTTTACTGATAAATAATGTTTTAAAACAGTGAAAACAATGTTTACATTCGTCGACTTCGGTTCGAAGAGGCACATGTCTCGTTTATCAGTAAAACTATTTAGTGCCATGGTGGGGAGAACACAGTGAATTGGCTGTCCAATTCGAATTTTTGCATTGAAATTAGCTGAACTTGCAAGCTGAGGAGGCAGTGACATTCTCTGGCAAGAGGATCGAATCTCACTGATGATTGTGTGAAGAAGATTAGCAATGTGGGACTAGCAATTGGGGGGGGGGGGGGGGGGTGGGTGGAGGTCGCCTGCGAACGCCGCCTCGAACACCACATTGTTTTCAGAACATTGATACATAATCATGAAGAGTAAGTTAATAGCATTGATACATAATCTTACACATGTATAGATCAATCCATAGAAAGTACCTATCTTTTTCCAATTTTTTCCGTTGTAAGTCTGAACTGCTCTGGACAATATATCATCCTGCATATGAATAGCACGCATGTGAAATGTTAGACAGTGTCAGCAAACAAACTAAGATTTTTTATATATGCCACATATTTCTATTATGACTTATGGATCGTGATGCTGATCAAATGGCACGCGCATCAGTGAGGCACTAAGAGACGTAAACAATACATCCCTGTAAAAACATGACTGCAATACTGCTGATAACATAGCATGGAACAGAACTGCAATTGAGTATATGAAAGAATAAAGCAGGAAACTCCATGTTATAAGAATCTTTCTGCAAACCACAGGCCACAAGACTTTGAAGTGTATCATTTGTCTTATATATGGGTGAATCCAAGTTGTGAAGTTTTGCTGGGCCCCTTGGGTTTATATGCAAGAAATTCTCACGTAGCTGCAAAACACATGCTCTAAGACTTTGAAAACATATCATTTGCCCTGTACATGGGTTAATCCAAGTTGTGCAATCTTGCTAGGCTCCAATGTGTTTTACTACGGCTGTGAGACTTAAACACCCGAAGAAACAACTCAAACCTCCAAACAAAGGCCAGGGTGTTCCATATAATTTTTTCTCATATGATGCATATGTAATGGTTGATCAGTCCTAACTATTCTCAGATGTTCAGTCACCATCCAACCAAGAGTAAATAGCGGAATAGCAAGGGAAAGCTGGAATGAAGCAGCCATTTGCCAATAAAACAAAATATTTGACTCTATGGCATACCTCTTCAGGTGTCCAATTTCCTTTGGTTGAGCGTCGTGTCGGGCCGGTAGTCCTCCTAAAGGTGCAGGGGCAGAGAACCATAAGAAAAAAGGTATACACTTAACATCTTTATGCAGAGATCTGTTAGTATCTACCCGTTGAGCGACCGTTACCTCTGTGGCTCATTGCCGACTTTCCCTTCATGGGGAGTAGATGGCTGTCCAGAAGCATCTCCAGCCTTCTTCGAAGTCTTTCCTTTATCGCTTGTCATCACGGGTGAGGACTGAGTGCTCAACCCCCTCTCTGTAGCAGAAGCCTCGAAGGGATCTAAGAATCAATTTACATCAGGAATCAGAATCACCACACTGCCAAGCCTCAATGTCTCAGTGAGGCATTTGAGGAGTTGCTTCAAGCTATGTTGCATGGACAGTCAGACATAATTTTTATCCTAAACTAGAAACATGGAAAATGTACCTTACAGTATAAATTGTGACAGCAGACAAACAAAAATCAAATAAGAAAGATGCCCCTAATCTCCACAATGAAATTGAACGGCATTACAGATCGAGTCCAAATAGCTTCAAATTCAGGTTTCAGTCCCCCCACCCAAATGTCCACCAAACTTACCCTACCAGCAACTTACTGTCAGTAACTCTACATTTCTAAGCATATCTCACAGCCATAGGTTTCCTTGCTTATAGAACTGACACTGAACAGTATTTCCCACCAAAAACCAACACTAAACGTTCTCAAGTCTCAGAACCAACAGGCCCAGCCATAGTGCTTGTCAAATGATTACGGGGCAGTAGCAGTGTGATAATGAAACAAAGTCTAACCTTCTAAAGGACGCCCGCTGCCAAAAATCTGCAAACTTTTTCAGTCTACAGGCAACAACAGAACAACCTACCGTTCAAATTTCAAAAGGGCGCTCCTTTTTCAGTTTGGCCTCGCCACAGAACCAGTGGCTACCCGAATACGGCGAATACGGCGAATACGGCGTGCCGGAAAGGATAAGATCTACAGAAAGGGGAGTAAAAGTAACTTACCAGGCTAGGGGGACGACCGCCGCCGCACAGATCTGCGGACGCCCGAGATGAGGAGCCAGGAGGACGAGAGGACGTCGATCAGTAGAGAGGGGCGATGCGCTGCCCGCCGAGCTAAGAGGGAAGGAAGTCGCCGCCGGGGAAGAGTGGCCTCGAGAGGGGTGAGGGCGGAGGAGGGGGGAGGCCGCGGCGAGGCGCTCGGAGAGGGCAGTTCGGTTTTTGAAATGGCGAGAGGGGGAGAGCATTTCAGGTGTTTCGAGAATACAGAAACTTCTTTCCTGGCCCTTGGATCACATATCAACGGACAAACTGAAGGTTTTACTTTTTTAGATAGAAATATTTTTCATTACAAAAAAGATGGAGCACATTTAAAAACACGACGCGCCAAAATGCCGGAGTACCGTTTCGATTGTGTATCTACGTAATAAAAGGTTCTGAGTAAATGTAGAATGTTTGCTCGAAAACACGAAATTTTCTATTTTGAGCCCTCAGTTATCTAGTTTTTAGAGTTTGTCACCAAATTATGCAATTACCTATCCATTCTTAAAACAATATTTATTGTCTTAGACCATTCAGGGTAGTCTTTTTATGAAATGGGAGTCTTTTGCAATAGCAAAAAAATGATAAACTATAAAATAGAATGAAATAATCGATAAAATATGTAATATAGTTATGGACAAATGGACTACAAAGAAACTCATCCAAACAAATCAGAAAACAAACAATGGAATAAAATCATGTATTAAACAACTATAAATAACAATAGTTAAGAAAAAAGGTTTGAGTACTTACAAAGAAAAACTCTAAGCACAGTATTTAGCATTAGAGAATTAACTTTATTTAACATCTTTAGTGACTTTCTTGTAAATTAACAAGCACATTTAAAAAAATTCAGTATGATCCGCGCTATGATGTTGGGTATAATATGTATCTTAAACTATGACCATACTAAGTTACACTCTCTAAAGTCATTTAATTTGACCCTACCTCAGCTTTGATAGTAGTTCTCCATTTTGGGGTTCTCCAATAGTGTGAACTAAAGTTCAAAGAGTGGGGAATGTTGGGAGTTTAACATCTATAGAATATCATAAAAAGCATGCGATTATTTGTGTCATGTATGAAATTGATAAGAGATGAATTTGATCATATTGTCTTTCTGCGCAAAAAATGATTTTTTATGTTTTAAGATTTCTTGTATCTTAAGAATCGGTTGTATCCTCGTTTTCACAATATTTATCTACTTTAAATTCCCAATACGCAAACCACCGAAAAACTGGGTGATTCAGAGGTCTCAATTTTTTGAAGCAATTCACATATGCAAAGAATGTTACAAGGGGAAGCGCAATTTATAACACAAAGATGAATGAATTTATAATGTCACTTCTACACCAAAACACCAAAAGTTATATGCTTGATGGATTTTTTGGAGTATCATTTATAGTGTTCCCTACATCCATGAAGGTTTTTATGTTTCTCTAGTCCGAAAATACAAAACCACTTTTGAAACCGGTATATGCTTCATTTAAAAGGAATAGAAAGTACATGTTTTCATCTAAATGTTTTCATGCTTCATGGTTCAAGTCAAGACCAAACATAAATTTTCAAGGCATTTTGTATTTTTAAATTATGTAGGAGTTATCTCAAATACCTTTTTCAGGTTAGGTGGGAAACTTTATCTTGTATTGGTGTTTTGGAAACAATACAATCTTGGTATGGACTAAAAATTCATATCATGTGTTTCGAGAATCTGGAACTTGTTTCCTGGCCCTTGGATCACATATCGGCGGACAGATCAAAGTTCATACAATAATTAAGGATATTTGAAAACATGACGCGCGAGCGTGAGTGCGGCTTCTAGCCACACGCCAAAACAGCGGAGTACCGTTTCGAATAATAAAAGGTACTCAATAAATGTAGAATGATTGCTCGAAAACAAGATTTTTTATTTTAAGCCCTCTATTATTTGTATATTTTAGGGCCTGACACTAAGTTATCCTTCCACGCATTAAGATTACCTCTCTGTTATCGTCTTATTTACTCTGTTAAACCATTTCAGGGTAGTTTTTTTCGTGATATGGCAGCGATTTTGGCACACACTATACATGTTAGCATATACAACAGTAAAAAATAAAACAATGAAATAGAATGAAATAATGGATAAAACTAATAATGTAGACATGGACACATAGTATACTAAAATATCTCGTAAAAAATTAAACAACAAAAAAAGAAAAAATCCTATATATAGCAACTAAGAATAAAAATTGTTAACCAAAAATAAGTATGTTGAAATACAAAAGTTCTCGGGGCTTACAAATAAAAACTGGAAGCATAGTACTTAACATTGGAGGATTAGCCGTATCTAACCAATCTAGTGTATTTCGTAGATGGCTATGAATGAACAAGTGTATTTCCAAATTTTTAAGCATGATGCTTTACTATGGGTTGGGTATAATTTGCATCTTTTCTATGGATATATTAAATTATAAAGTCTTTAGAGTCTTTTAATTTGACCCTTGCCCTGTTTTGGTAGAGGTTCTCCATTTTGGGATTCTCCAGCAATGTGAACTAAAGTTCAGAGAGGTAGGGGATGCTCGGAGTTTACCATCTACAAAATTTCATAAAAATGTCACAAGATTGTTTGTGTCATGTCTGGAATCTTTTCTTTTTGTGGAAAAGAAAAAAAATGTTATTAATGATTTCTTGTATGCACAAATTTGTTGCATCCTTGTGTTCATGGTGTTCTCCTTATAGAAAACTTCAAATGTGCAAGACTACCCTAAAAACTAGGTGATTCTGAGGTCTCAAAGTTCTGAAACAGCTCGTGTGTGGAGAATGTTACGAGGGGATAAGCAGGGGCGGACCCACGTTATACCCAGTGGGGGCATTGGCCCCCACTCAAGTTTCAGTCGTTCCAATGTACATTTTCGATACGATGAATCAATGCCCCCGGTCGGCCCAGTACCAATGCCCCCAGTCAACATTTTTTTACGAAAGCCCAGTAAGAAAAAAGGCCAATCAGCTTACTAGGCCAATTCCTCACGTCCCTGTTGTACATCGTGCGTATGTGATCATCCAAAAACTCCACCGCTTGCGCTTCGAACCTTTCGTCTCTGGAGATCGAGAGCAGATCAGGGAGTAGGCGAGCGTCGGCTGCTTTAATTCTCCGCCCTTTGCCATCGCCAGTCCGCCGTGTGCCCGGCTGGCCGGCGCGGCATGTGCGTCAAGACGTTTCACTATAGCCTCATCCCCACATATATATGCTCAGGTAAGACACTGTACTCATCTCAACCGATAAACATTAGGACTTCTCAATTTTTGATACTCCTATGATCTTTGTTATTCTGGTTTTCTTGATCAATTCACTGTCAACCCCACGAGCCTGATTAATATACTAGCATATTTAGTTTTCTTTTACTGCTAGTACTAGCATATGAAATTATATTGATAGTGCTTCAACGATTGGCAGGGAAAAAGAAGAAAAATAAGGGCGAGTTATTTGATTAAGAAACCAGCAAATGTCAACCCCTCGAGCACCAGTTAACACGATTACCAATGAAGTGAGCGTTGATCGTTTTCATAAGATGAAAATCGTCGTGGAATGTTTAATACCTTACACCTTTTCTATGTTTATCACCTCCATTAGTAGTGGAATGGCCGATCGGAACATGTGTTTTCTATTCGCAGGTAACAACATTTATTTACAAGATAAATAGTATTCCAATTTTACAACCTATGAACTATTTGGATATTTATCTTGTTGTGCAAATAGATGTGTATGATTTATTAGTAAACTTGTCATATTGGTATTGGATGAAATATTTTATTAATTATGAGACAAATGCTATATATACATATCATATTTGGACATTTATAAGTTGTCTAGCTACGTGCGCTGATTTGATTTCTCAAAAAAAAAAAGTGATGTTTTTGTACATGGATGCCCCCGTCCTTTTTTCTCCTGGGTCCGCCACTGGGGATAAGCGGAGCTTATAAAATAAAGATAGATAAATTTATAGTGTCACTTCTACGCAAGACACCAATAGTCATATCCTTCGAATAACTTTTGTGGACTATCATTGTATAGTGTTCCCTATATCCATAAAGGTTTTCGCGTCTCAAATCTCTGAAGCAGGTATGTGCATCATTTCGAACGGATTTATAAAGTACATGTTTTGATCTAGACGTTTTTATGCTTCAAGTCAGACCAAACACAATTGTTCAAGGTATTTTTTTATCTATAAGTTATGTATGAGTTCTCTCAAATTGTACCTTTTAAAATTAGGTGGGCCATGTCTCTAATAGAGTTTTGGGACAAGATCTATAGTTGGCAGGGACATGTAGTTGACCTTTTCAAATTCAAAAATAAAATATAAGCGACATGCTCGAGCTTCTAATTAAGTGGATATACGTGTCGAGCCCTAGAGACGAGCGGCAATCATGCACACATATACTACATCGGTCGTGCATGGCACGATCGGTTTCAGAACCAGTTGACGATAATAACTTGAGAGAAGTAAATGTAAACTGGTGCCTTGATTCTGGATTTGGAATTTTGGATCCTGGACCACCCCGTGTTCATGCGTGCCTACTTGTTCCGTGCGTTAATGCGAGGTGATTCCATTGCGCCAGCATGAGATCCGGAGAGCTTCATTGTCTGCTACTACTGTATATGGGACGACGCGATCCATCACGCGTCGCCCGCCTGTGATCAATCAAAATTTGAAACGTACAAGATCAGGCAGAGTTTGGAGTTTGAAGCTGCCCTGTTTTGGTTTTTTGCTCTGGTTCAGATCTGCCTGCTCATCATGTTTCATGCCCCCCTACCCTATGCATAGAGATCGTACCATGCCCGTGTTGTGTGCGCCCACTACGGAATCTCTGTACACCAAGCCTCCAACCGGCTGGTATCCCTCCCAAGTGGATGTCTGGTACGGAACTACCAATACCCTCTAAATACAGACAAACGCGGCCATAAATTCAGACCGCTTCTGCACGATAAATGCATTGCATGCATCCTCTCCTATGTGCGGCAATCACACACTTTCACGAAACTGCCTTCTCAAATGTGAGTGCGTAGTGCGTACATCAACAATATGAATGCACGCCTGATCTTTTTTTAGATGAGCCAAACCTGAGCTGAGAGATACGGGGAGAACATCCCAGTGATACCAACTCTCGGGCGACCCACCCAAACCCTAGCCACCGGCGGTCCTCCACTCCTTCCCCGCCACCATTTCCTGCCGCGGTGGCGGCGGCGCTCGTCTCCCAAAGGGAGCGAGCAGAGCGACGTGCCCTCACTTGTACAGAACGACACATCGGAAACGGGCCAAAACCCTCATCGAAAACGGAGAAACGGTCTGTTTCCCTGCTTCCGATACTGATGTGAAGAGCTCAATGGCATGTGACTAGACGGCAGCCCCTTCGTCACCGTATTCCTGTTGGCCCTGCTATACAAAAATTTATCGGTGCGTGTGGCTGGAGCTCTGCTCCTATGTATTCACGGCGGCCGGATGATCATCCATTGTCTTCGTCGTGATGCACAAAATGTACTGCTCCTGGTTAATGCGAGGTGATTCCATTGCGCCAGCATGAGATCCGGAGAGATAATTCATTGTCTGCTACTATACGGGACGACGCGATCCATCACGCGTCGCCCGCCTGTGATCAATCAAATTTTGAAACGTACAAGATCAGGCAGAGTTTGGAGTTTGAAGCTGGTTCAGATCTGCCTGCTCATCATGTTTCATGCCCCCCTACCCTATGCATAGAGATCGTACCATGCCCGTGCTGTGTGCGCCCACTACGGAATCTCTGTACACCAAGCCTCCAACCGGCTGGTATCCCTCCCAAGTGGATGTCTGCTACGGAACTACCAATACCCTCTAAATACAGACAAACGCGGCCATAAATTCAGAGCGCTTCTGCACGATAAATGCATTGCATGCATCCTCTCCTATGTGCGGCAATCACACACTTTCACGAAACTGCCTTCTCAAATGTGAGTGCGTAGTGCGTACATCAACAAAAAAAAAAAATTAACGGGAAACAGGGTCGCGAAGGACCCCCGAAGCTGCATTAATTTAACATCGGTGGGTACATTTTACAACCAGAACCCTGAAGAAAAGAGAATACAACAAAGCTCTGGAAGATTACACAAAGGACCTTGAAACCAGATTGGAAAAAGCAATCAACGCCTTGGTCCTCTCCACCGGAGATGAGACTCCACCGCCGGCCACCTTTCCACCACCGGGGACGCACCACTTGGTGGCGAGAGGGTGCATAAATCCAGCGAGAATCTCCTTGAGGGGCCTCCATACCAGAGGTTGAAAGCAAGATGCCGGAATCCATGGCCGGCGCCGTTTTGAGCCACCCTTTGGCTATCAGAGTCGGCAGCCGAACATGTGCCACCGAGATTGTTCTTCTGGATGCAGCATGCACGCACCGCTGCCACCTGAGCCCAGCAGCACCTCCATCTTCCTCCACTCCCTCACCACCACGGTCGGCCAAGGGGAGCAAGACAGGAATACCACCACGACAGGAGCAACGGAGAACATCACCAACCCCCAAACGAGAGGGCTCTTCGAGCTTATTACAGCACGAGCCCGCAGATAAACTCACCCACCGCACCGTCCACCATGGACGGACGTCGGGACGAAGCTTCTCCAGGCCAAGGTCACCGCTCGGAGGTGATTTGGCCAGGCACCTAGACGAGGAACACGGCATAGCGCCAGTCGCCACGGAGGACAAAGCAAAGCCTAGTCTACATCTTAAACTACTCTGTACAGAAGGGGACCGGCACCCTAAACCATCTCTACACCAGCCAGCAAGAACGCCGGTGGCGAGAGAGGCCGGATCTGGGAGCTTTCGGTGGACTCTCAAATGGGAGAGGAGAGGAGCTTCGAGAGGAAAAAGTGTTGGAGTCGTGGATTGTTCTCACGCCTGATCTTTTTTTAGATGAGCCACACCTGAGCTGAGAGCTACGGGGAGAACATCCCAGTGAAACCAACTCTCGGGCGACCCACCCAAACCCTAGCCGCTGGCGGTCCTTGATGGCGTGTTAACGGTAGAGTGTTTTATTACTTCCCAGCAACAACACCAGAAGATCTGCTTGTTGACTGTGACAACACACGTTCGTTGGGAGACCCCAAGCGGAAGGTATGATGTAGTGCAACAACAGTTTTCTCTTGAAATATGACCAAGGTTTATCGAACCAGGAGGACACGAATATTCTTCAGAAGGTTGTCAGCGGCGCAACTGACGTGGAACCTGCACACAACACAAGCAAACTACTTTGCCCCAACGAAACAGAGAGGTTGTCAATCTCTCCGGCTTGCTGAAAACAAAGATTAAACGTATTGTGTGGAAAACAGTAATGAGTGCAGAAAGTAACAGAGAACAAATGATTGCAGTTGGTGGTTTTATCAGTGTGAGGAAATGGACCGGGGTCCACAGTTCACTAGTGGTGTCTCTCCATAAAAGATAACTAACATGTTGGGTAAACAAATTACAGCTGGGCAATTGACAAATAATGAGCGCATGACAATGCAATATATGACAAGATGATTATTATGAGATTTAATTGGGCATTACAACAAAGTACATAGACTTGCTATCCAACGCATCTATGCCTAAATAATCCACCTTCCGGTTAGCATCCGCACCCCTTCCGGTATTGAGTTGCAAACAACAGATTATTGCATGAAGTAAAGTGTGTAATGTAAACAATGCAAATGACACGTAGACAATGCATCATTGTTTTATCCCTAGTGGCAACAGCACATCCACAACCTTAGTCGTTTCTGTCATCTCGAGCCCAGATTACTGGAGGCATGAACCCACTATCTAGCATAAATACTCCCTCTTGGAGTTACAAGCATCTACTTGGCCAAAGCATCTACTAGCAACGAGAGCATGCAAGATCATAAACAACATAAATAGATAGATTGATAAACAACTTGCTCATAGTATCAATATTCATCGGATCCCAGCAAACACAACATGTAGCATTACAATAAGATGATCTTGATCATGTTAGGCAGCTCACAAGATCTAAACATGGAGGTACAAGGTGGAGAGACAACCATCTAGCTACTGCTATGGACCCGTAGTCCAAGGATGAACTACTCACGCATCACTCCGGAGGCAGGCATGGCGGTGTAGAGGCCTCCGGTGAGGATCTCCCCCCGGCAGGGTGCCGGGAAGAGCTTCAGAACCCTCCCGATCTAGGGTTGACGACGGCGGCGGCGACGGAACTTTTCGTGGAATATGATCGGTGTTTTTAGGGTTTTCGGGACATCGGAATATATAGGCGAAAGGGCGCGTCGGGAGGCAACCGAGGCGGCCACGCCAGGGCTGGGCGCGGGCCCACCCCCTGCCGCGCCCTAGGGTGGCGTGGCTGCCTCGTGGCCCCACTCCGTCTCCCCTTCTGGCTTCTGGAGTCTTCCGATGAGATATTTGCACACGTTGATTTTCGTCCAATTCCGAGAATATTTTGCGACTAGCCTTTCTGAAGGAGAAAAACAGCAGAAAACAGGAACTAACACTTCGGCATCTTGTTAATAGGTTAGTCCCAGAAAATGCATAAAAATGCTATGAAGTGTAAATAAAACATGTAGCAATTGGTATAATAACAGCATGGAACATCAAAAATTATAGATACGTTTGAGACGTATCAAGCATCCCCAAGCTTAGTTCCTGCTCGTCCTCGAGTAGGTAAACGATAAAAACAACATAATTTTTGAAGTGACATGCTACCAACATAATCTTGATCAAATAGTAATGCAAAGCACATGAACTGAATGAAGTGATCCAAGTCAATGGTCTATAGTTTGCTAACAAGTAAACAAGGAGTAAACAAAATGAATCATACAAGTGCAAACTTTCATGAATAATACTTTGGAGACAATGGAGCTATAAGAGTTTGCATAAAAGTTAGCTCACAAAGCAATAGATTCTAAATGAAAGTGTTTGACTAACACAAAGGAAGATTTAGTTTCAGCACTGGCTTCAACTTTAACATATTTATCTCATGGATATTGTCAAGGCAAAGTAATGCAATAAGTCAAACATATCATTATATAACAACTGTTGTACCAAAGTTGACACTAGTGTTTGCTTGTGGAGATAGAAAGAAGTAGGAAAACTGACTCAACAATAAAGTAAAAGAAAGGCCCTTCGCAGAGGGAAGCAGGGATTAAATCATGTGCTAGAGCTTTTTAAGTTTTTGAAAGCATATAGAGAGTATAAAAATATATTTTGAGAGGTGTGTGTTAGTGGTCAACGAATCAGTAAATAGACAATACTTTAAGTCACAAGTTAACCAGACCTTACAAGAGCGGCTCCCATGAAGGACGTTATTTCTACCAGCGGGTAGATCATCCCTCGTTCTCTTTTGTTTACACACTTATGAACATTGCTTGACTGATTTCTCAGGGGCAAAAAGATGTGAAGAGAATTAATGGTTAAAGTTGTAATTAATTGGGACTGGGCACCCCGTTGCCAGCTCTTTTTGCAAAATTATTGGATAAGCGGATGTATATGCCACTAGTCCAGGTGTAAAGTCTGATCAACAAGTGAAATAAAGACCATCTACCACATCCTCATGAGCTTGTAAACAGTGACACAAAAAGGAGTTGTAACAGTTTTGAATATTTTAAAGGTAGCACATGAAAAATTTACTTGGAATGGCAGGAAAATACCACATAATAGGTAGTTATGGTGGACACAGATGGCATGGATTTTGGCTCAAGGGTTTTGGATGCACAAGCAGCATTCCCGCTTAGTACAGAGTTTAGGCTAGCAAGGTTATTTAAGCAAACACAGACTGTCAACCGGTACAGCAAGAACTCATATAAAAAACATGCTTGAAAAATTACAAGACTCCACATTGTCTTCCTTGTTAACCAAAACCTTTCACTAGAAAATATCTAGACTTTGGAACTACCAATGATACAAATCAAATATCAACAAGCTTTACAGTAGTTCTTCACTAATAGCCTTTACTTACATGATGCACAAGTCTAAACATTACTTACTTGGTAACTCAAAACAATTGACAAGTATCAAATTACTCAAGACAGTGATCTACAAGACTTATTGACGTGGTGTGGAACACGGCATATGCCACGGGGTGGCTAAGATCGGGATGGGGGCAGCGTTCTGCAACAGCGGCATCCGCAGGGATTGCGCCGAGGCGCGGACACGGGAAGTACCCAGGTTCGGAGCCCTCCCGGAGGAGGTAACACTCCTACTCCTGCTCGATCTCTCTATCAATGGTGGACATAGTACAGAGGTGCTCCTCGAGCTGTTCGGTGGTTCCATGGTTCGGGTGTGGGAGGAAGAAGGATGAAAGGATCGGCCCTTCTACTTGGGCACCAGGCAGCCTTATATAGGGCTGGCTGCCTGGCTTACAGGCGGGTCCGGCTGGCCCGTGCCAGCCGGCCAATGTCGGCTACAGGGGTGTCTCTTGATGACGCTACATGTCCGCCGAGCAGTAGAAACCCGTAGGCCTGCAGGCGATGTCGGGGTAGACTCGGCGTCGTGGAGGGCTGGCCGGCTGCGATGCCGGACCCCTCCGACCGGGTAGGCGGCGCCTGGGATCTTGTCGGGCGCGAGGCAGCTCTCCGTGCCTCCCGCCTGTCGGGGCTGCTGAACACTGTGGGGGACGTCAGGCCATGCTTCGCTTTAGCCCACGCCTGGGCGACGTGGAGGGCGCGCTGGGCACGGCTCCGGCACCCGCCCAGCACGGGCCCTTGTCTTCCGCTCGTCGTGGGAGCGCGGCAGCCGGTCGCCCGGCTGGCGAGCAACCGAATCCGGCTGCTACCGTTGACCTCGGTCGCATAAGGCGGGCGTCGCTTGTCGTTACCTGTTTGTCTGGGAACTGTGCTGATGACGAGTCTGCAGTTCCTTTTGCCCGCGCCGCTCGGCTGTGCTTCGACTGGCTAGGCGGAGCCCGGCTGCACTCGGGGCAGGCGGGCTCGGCTCAGCCGGACAGCTGGAGGCGGCCGGGCACATGAATTTGCGTTTCACTCGGGATCTTCTGTGGGTCTTTGGGTACCCGGGTTTTATCCCCATGTCACTTATGTAAGCATTTTATACCACTACCACATGCATAGCATTTTCTGTTCCAACCAAACACCAATCAACTTATTTGAACAACTCTCCAAACAAATATAAGTGAAGCAAGATAGTACTTTCTTCAAAAGAAACTAATAGCTCTGACAAGAGATATATGAAAACAGAAAGCTAGAAGCTTTAGCAGTAGCTAGACAAGAATACTCAACAAATATAAGTGAAGAATAAGAGTATTCCAATGAAAAAGCGGAGCGTGTCTCTCTCCCAAACAAGAGTGCTAGGATCCAACAAGTATAGAACAGCAAACAAAACAAAAACAAACTGAAAACAAAAACACACTGACGCTCCAAGAAAAGTACATATAATGTGAAGAAATAAAAATATAGTCTCACTAGAGATGATCTGATAGTTTGTTGATGAAGAAGGGGATGCCCAATTTTCACTCTTCTTGATCTTATAATACCATCCTCCTCTCTTAACACTTGAAAACTTACTTCACACCAAAACTCAACATTTTTCTCATTAGCGGGTTAGTGCATCAAAACAAATAATCTCACTTGGTTCTGTAAGGACACAAATTCATAAGCAATCATTTTCAAACATTAGCTACTGTTACTAGGCTTAAGTGATGCTCTTTCACCTTAAAAGAAACCACTCAACACTTGTAAAAGATAGAATGCAAAACAAAGATAGAATCTGTCAAAACCAGAACAGTCCTTTAAGATATTTTTTTCGGGACACTTACGTCGCTCAAATAAAAAAAAAATTAATCGTACGAAAGTTGCGTACATATCTCAGGAACACGCACAAAAATTAGCAGATTTTTTCAAATTTTTATGATTTTCTACGACGAGAAACGGTGACATTCCAGAAATCTGTTCCTGTGCAGTAATCCAAATATAGGTACCATCTTGTCATAAGAGACTTTTCTTGGCACAACAAAGCAGCAAATAAAAGATACAAATGAGTTTTTACAGAAGTAAACATGCTCCTTGACTCAATAAAGAAAAATAACAGTAAGTAAAAATAATGGGTTGCCTCTCATAAGCGTTTCTCTTTAACGCCTTTTAGCTAGGCATGAAGCATGAATCAAGTATTACCAAAGACATTGAAATCTCCCAACCTTTCAGTGGGATCATCTTTCTTAATTGGGAAGAAAAACCTTCGATTGATAGGAGCATTAAATTTCATGAACCCATACCTTGCATTGATAAATCCCCCATTACTTTTTAAGAAGGACCTCCCTAGGACTATATTGTTAGGGGATTTCGCAAGAATCATAAATTCACAGGAATAGTCTTACTTTGAATAGTAACTTCAACATTATTAATAATCCCCGTACTCTTTATGATAGTCCCATCAGCGTGAAAATGAAAAAAGGATAATCAACCATACTATCAAAATTTAATAAATCATAAACCATTTTAGGCATGATAGACATTGTAGAACCAAGATCGCAGTAGGCACGAAATTTCTCACTACCAATACTTATCTCAATGAAGGGTTCCCAATCGTTCTTTGACTCAACTAGGGGTTGCTCTTTATGGTTATGGCTCAAATTTAAATCATTAAGTGACTTTTCTATTTTGTCTAGCCTCGTAAACACCCCAGTTTCATCTATCATGGGAAAAATTGCTAATCCATTCAAAATTTTATAAGCTTTTGCTGCATCATATTCAGAGAAAGTTTCTCCTACCATAACATCTAGGGCATTCTGGTAAAAAGAGAACAAGCCAAAGTAGAAACATTTTATAAGAACTCCCAAATCCATCTTAGGTTGCATCTTCCTATGCAGTTCTAACATTCTTCCCTAAGCCTTTTTAAAACTTTCCCCACTTTTCTGTTCAAACATAATGATTTCTCCTAAAGGGGGCACAACAGTAAAAGGAGCAGAGCTAGACATGATAACAAAACTGAAAATAAACTAGATGGAGGATTTGTTTTTGTGTTTTTGAATTTTAACAGCAAACAAGATAAAATAAAATAAACTAAGCAAGACAAAAACAAAGTAATGAGATTGGAAGTGTGAGACTCCCCTATCTGGAGATTCCAGTATCCCCGGCAACGACGCCAGAAAAATGTCTTGATGGCGTGTTAACGGTAGTGTTTTATTACTTCCCAGCAACAGCACCAGAAGATCTGCTTGTTGACCGTGACAACACACGTTCGTTGGGAGACCCCAAGAGGAAGGTATGATGTAGTGCAGCAGCAGTTTTCCCTTGAAATATGACCAAGGTTTATCGAACCAGGAGGACACGGAGATTCTTCAGAAGGTTGTCAGCGGCGCAACTGACGTGGAACCTGCACACAACACAAGTAAATTCCTTTGCCCCAACGAAACAGAGAGGTTGTCAATCTCTCCGGCTTGCTGAAAACAAAGGATTAAACGTATTGTGTGGAAAACAGTAACGAGTGCAGAAAGTAACAAAGAACAAATGATTGCAGCTGGTGGTTTTATCAGTATGAGGAAATGGACCGGGGTTCACAGTTCACTAGTGGTGTCTCTCCATAAAAGATAACTAACATGTTGGGTAAACAAATTACAGCTGGGCAATTGACAAATAATTAGCGCATGACAATGCAATATATGACAAGATGATTATTATGAGATTTAATTGAGCATTACAACAAAGTACATAGACTTGCTATCCAACGCATATATGCCTAAATAATCCACCTTCCGGTTAGCATCCGCACCCCTTCCGGTATTGAGTTGCAAACAACAGATTATTGCATGAAGTAAAGTGTGTAATGTAAACAATGCAAATGACACGTAGACAATGCATCATTGTTTTATCCCTAGTGGCAACAGCACATCCACAACCTTAGTCGTTTCTGTCATCTCGAGCCCAGATTACTGGAGGCATGAACCCACTATCTAGCATAAATACTCCCTCTTGGAGTTGCAAGCATCTACTTGATCAGAGCATCTACTAGCAACGGAGAGCATGCAAGATCATAAACAACATAAATAGATAGATTGATAAACAACTTGCTCATAGTATCAATATTCATCGGATCCCAGCAAACACAACATGTAGCATTACAATAAGATGATCTTGATCATGTTAGGCAGCTCACAAGATCTGAACATGGAGGTACAAGGTGGAGAGACAATCATCTAGCTACTGCTATGGACCCGTAGTCCAAGGATGAACTACTCACGCATCACTCCGGAGGCAGGCATAGCGGTGTAGAGGCCTCCGGTGAGGATCTCCCCTCCGACAGGGTGCTGGGAAGAGCTTCAGAACCCTCCCGATGTAGGGTTGACGATGGCGGCGGCGACGGAACTTTTCGTGGAATATGATCGGTGTTTTTAGGGTTTTCGGGACATCGGGAATATATAGGCGAAAGGGCGGCGTCGGGAGGCCACCGAGGCGGCCACGCCAGGGCTGGGCGTGGGCCCACCCCCTGCCGCGCCCTAGGGTGGCGTGGCTCCCTCGTGGCCCCACTCCGTCTCCCTTTCTGGCTTCTGGAGTCTTCCGATGAGATATTTGCACATGTTGATTTTCGTCCAATTCCGAGAATATTTTGCGACTAGCCTTTCTCAAGGAGAAAAACAGCAGAAAACAGGAACTGGCACTTCGGCATCTTGTTAATAGGTTAGTCCCAGAAAATGCATAAAAATGCTATGAAGTGTAAATAAAACATGTAGCAATTGGTATAATAACAGCATGGAACATAAAAAATTATAGATACGTTTGAGACATATCAGTCCTCCACACCTTCCCCGCCGCCGTTTCCTGCCGCGGTGGCGGCGGCGCTTGCCTCCCAAAGGGAGCGAGCAGAGCGACGTGCCCTCATTAGTACAGAACGATACATCGAAAACGGGCCAAAACACTAATCGGAAACAGAGAAATGGTCCGTTTCCCCGCTTCTGATACTGATGTGTAGAGCTCAATGGCATGCGACTAGACGGCAGCCCCGTCACCGTATTCCTGTTGGCCCTGCTGTACAAAAATTTATCGGTGCGTGTGGCTGGAGCTCTGCGGCTGGAGCTCTGCTCCTATGTCTTCACGGCGGCCGGATGATCATCCACTGTCTTCGTCGTGATGCACAAAATGTACTGCTCCTGCTGACGGCACCGTATACGGAGCCCCGCTCCCAGGTCTTCACGGCATCAGCATCGTCACCAAGCATCCACCAAGCCCTTCACACAACGAATATTCATTGTTAAAAAACAACAAACGGAGCTAAGAATACAGAGGTAAATAACACATCAAAGTAGCTAGGAATACAGATCAAGTACAGAGCTAAATAACACTAATAACACAACAAAGTATCTAGTAATACAGAGCAAGTACAGAGTTAAATAACACTAAATAACACAGCAAAGTAGCTAGGAATACACAGCAAGTTCAGAGCTAAATAACACAGCATAGTAGCTAGGAATACAGAGCAAGTTCAGATTTAAATAACACTAAATAACACAGCAAAATAGCTAGGAATGATTTTCGGGAATACAGAGCAAGTTCAGAGCTAAATAACACAGCAAACTAGATAGGAATACATAGCAAGTACAGAGTTAAATAACACAGCAAATCAGCTAGGAATACAGAGCTAAATAACACTAAATAACACAGCAAAGTAGCTAGGAATACATAGCAAGTTCAGAGCTAAATAACACAGCAAAGTAGCTAGAAATACAGAGCAAGTTCAGAGCTAAATAACACTAAATAACACAGCAAACTAGATAGAAATACAGAGCAAGTTCAGAGCTAAATAACATAGCAAACTAGCTAGGAATACAGATCAAGTACAGAGCTAAATAACACAGCAAACTAGCTAGGAATATAGAGCAATAGAGAGTAAACGAGCTAAATAGCTAAAAATATAGAGCAAATACAGAGTAAACATAGAGCTAAATAGCTAAGAATATAGAGCAAATACAGAGTAAACAGAGCAACCAGATCTAAACAACAGAGCAAACTAGCTAAATTACTAAGAATATAGAACAAATACTGAGCAAATACAGAGTAAAAAGAGCGGTATTTACCGTAGGCGAGGCGGGATCGCTTATCGCCGCTGGACGCGTCCCAAGCGCTGGAGCAACTGTCAGAGGACATGTCAGAGGAGACCTCATCCTCCTCAAACACCGGTGGGTCCTCCTCCTCCTCCTCCTTCGCGATGGTCGCCGCCGCCGCTTCTGGCCCAGGGCCCTAGCCAGGGAGAAGAGACCGATGTATGGCCGCCCGGAGCTGTGTCTGGAACAACGCCTCCTCGATGGCTTCTATCGTGTCCCCGGCGGCGGAGATGCGGACTGCTCTCTGCATCGTAGACACCCGAATGACACCGTCTACGCGCTCGCGCTCAAAGGAGGCACGAGAGAGGAGGAGACCAACCTCGAGATCCTTGTCCTCTTTATCCGAGGAGGACGAGATCCGGGCGTCGGGGGCCGCCGCCGCCGTGGATCCGGAGGGGATGTGACGGCTCCGCAAGAACTCGCGAGTTCGGTCACAATCGATCTCGGCCCAGTTAATGTCGGGGAGATCCAGCTCCGGTTGGTGCCTCGGAGGGTTGGTGGAGGAAGATCCTCTATCCTGACTTCCGTTGGTGCCGGTGGGGTTCGCCATCGAGTCAAGTGCGTGGAGAGAGTGTGCGGCTAGGGTTAGGACCTGGGAGAGTGAGAGTGAGAGTGAGAGTGAGGTACACAGGAGTGGGTGATATTTATACGGGCACCGCTTAATGGGCCTCCACATGGGAAACAGAGATTTACATATCTCCGTATCTGTTGTGGTAATGTCAGCAACGGAGATATTTATTCCTCCGTTGGCAATATATGGGCAACAGAGACATTTGTCACCTCCGTTACCATTGTGTCGGGCCCATCGACCGACTAGCGCGCGCACTCTCGCGGAAGCGCGTGAAACTCATTTCTTTCGTCGCCTAACTCGTGTCATTTCCATAGAAGGGTATCCGATGTGTCATTCTGTACTAGTGCCTGAGCGGCGGGCACACCGGGACGGTGGCCCCGGAATCGAGCTCGGTGCTGGAGCTGGCGGCGGCGCCTCAACCGCTCGGGCGGTGAGGTGGCCTCGCGACAGATGCGGCGGCCCTCGAGCAGCACCCTCGGCGGCGCGCGGTGGATGTGAAGTTCCTGACGGCCGGCGGCGCGTCATCTCCTGCAGCTTCGCGCGAGCTTGCCTGGCTTCGTCGGGCGGCTCCAGTGTGGAAGAAGGGTGAGGATGCCCTTGCCCTGGCCTCCTGCAGCGCAGTTCCGGCCGGCCTTGGGCTCCAATCTGCAAGATTTGGAGCATGCCTCCAGATCTGCCGCGAGCAGGCTTGGCCGGGACGGTTCGGGCTGGTCGTCGACAAGGGCTTCGAAGGTGGTTTCTCCTGCACAGTGTGGCATTTGGGGATCGTGGAGCAAATCCGGGTGAATACCTTGCTTTTGACCGTTGGCCGGAGCCGGTGATGGCGACGCCTTGTGCGTCGTTTCCTTGTTGATGGCATTGTTGAGGTGAAGCTCCCATCTCCTTTGCTACCTTCGGGGGAAACCCTAGATCCTTGGATCGGATGATGGCGGCGTTTCCGCGTTGCTCCCCGCTTTGGGGCATCATTCTTGGAGTTCTGCTTTGGTCGGAGGGACCAGTGGTGTGCATTGGTGGCGGGTGCTCGGTTCCGTGTGGTGGCTCGCGCGGTAACGACGATGGCGATGAGCGATGGTGTGGTTGCGGCAAGGCTTTGTTAGTCGGCCTCTTGTTCCGGCGTGTCCGACTCGTCTTCATGATTGGAGTTTCCTCTGCTGCGAAGTCGGAGCTGCTGACCGGCGTGTCGAGCGGCAACGATGACCTGCGTGGGGCGGTCCGGCCTTGATGACCTTCGTCGACGCGGGTCGCGCCCATTTCCTCTTCTGAGCTCGTTTTTAGAATCGAAGCTGTCAGTCTCCTACACGAAGGGTCATCTGTTTGGCATAGGCCGGTGTGGGCTTCACGAGGCCGCTACGATGAGGTCTTCTTTGGTGGTCGCTTCTTCGAGGAAGTCGGAGTCGCTCGCGAGGAGTAAGTGATGACAATGACGTCAGTGCGCTGCCTCGACGACGACCCTCGTCTCTAGCGGTGTGTGTGCAGTTTGCGTTTGGTAGCCAGGGTGGCCGTGTGTGCCCTCCCGACGGTCGTGTTCCATGACGGTCGGCGAGGGTGTTTGTACCGGTTCTAGGCCGGTTTCCCGCTAATTAACCGGCCATTCCCACTTCTTCTTAATTAATGAAAATGACAAGTCTTCTTCCTCGGTTAAAAAAAACTCTCACATGATTCCATTGGAAAACAAAAATGTGAAGGTTCAAGTCTTCTTCAGAAAATTTTAGAAAAATGAAAATGACAAGTCTTCTTCAGAAAATTTTAGAAAAAATATGAAGGTTCACCAGGAACATGTCGACAACCCCTAAATATCAAATCCAAATTCGAAAAACCCACCGAGAAGAAAAGAGACAAATCTAGCATGAATAGTGTCACAAAAATACAAAATCAAAATTGACACTACTCACATATGGATTTGTCTTTTTGTTTCTCAATGTGCCTTTCAGATTTGGAACTAAAAAAATTGAAGGTTGTAGACACATTCCTTCTAATGAACATTCCCATTTTTTTGAAAATTCAAAATTAATTTTTTAAAGATGAAAAGCATGGAAGCCTGTGAGAGTTGGTATCGCTGGATATTCTCTCGAGAGCTTCGTCCATCCCAACTTACAGGGAAGTATGGCCAGTTGACCATATACGTGGAGGCCGTGTCGTTGTTGTATTTTTTTTTTTTTTTTGTGTAGATCCAAGTCTTATTTGACGGTCCATGTACGTGGGCAGTATCTCACGAATCTTCAACTTCCAGACACCACAACGAACCAGATTTCAGTCTCGTGTCACAAAATCTATTATGTCTCCTCTTGTCAAAATAGAAGATTAAAAGAAAATCTTGGTGTTCATGTACTGTCTCCTACTCTCCTCGCTCGACCGCTGAGCCTCCCTCACCGTACTACTGCTCTACTAGCTCAACCAAATTAAACACTTGATCAGTACTACAGTACTAGGCGTACGCAGTACAAGGTGCGGCCGTGCAGGCCGTGCCACCATTGCACAAACCAGTACACACGTGAGCTCGTGTAGTACTAGCAGGCAGCGCAGATGCGAATGGAAGTTGGAACTTGGAAGACATGAAGCATATGCGCATGCAGCTTCGAACCGAGCTCTGTACATGTTTGTTTGGACAGCACATGCGTTGTTTCTTTCTGTATCTTTTTTAATCTAGCGGCACATGCGTTCCTCGTGCGTCCGTTTGACCAGACTCCACGCCGAGGGACAGTGTGCCATATTCATGTTCGGCTATTCGTAAGCAGGAAAAAAGGAAACCACGACGAGCGTGTGCGATTCACGATGACGCGTCCATCGCGGCTAATGATTGTACTACGTGTTCTTGTCCCACACATCTTGTGATGTTCAGTGTTTAGCTTAATTTGCTGCCATCAAGACTGTTAACCAACAACGGAAAAAGTCCATTTTAGATCTTGAATTCGTAGGTGTTAGACAAATAGAACACTGAATTTGAAATCCCGGTCATTGGCATACTGAACTTGAATCCCGGTCTGAACGAAAACTTATACATGTTTGATGCATCGGGAATGCGAAGATCCCAGCCGAGATTGCATAGCACTACTCTCACTTACATGTGAACCCTAATAATTATAAGACCCTTTTCCCCAAATCTTTCTCTCCCTCACCTCACTCTCCGACTCGATTCTAGCTCGGCCTTGCCTCCTTAGCACATGATGGTACTACAGCTGCCCGCCGACCGTGTCGTGTGTCTGCCACCGCCACCATGCAGTGCTTACCGAGCCGGGTCGTATGTCACACTCGTGTCGGCCACAATCGGAGTATGAGCACTAAGTGTGCGAGGGGGTGGAGGTGGTGCGCATGCCGGAGCGAGTGCATGGCAGGAATGAGTCCGCGGCCGTCGAGCGGGCCAGCGCAATCTGAGGAACCAAGTCGACACCGTTGGCCATGCCAAGAGGCTGACGTGGCGTCCATCGCGGCCTAGTAGACCTCCGCCTCCCTCGAGTAGGTTAAGAGACAACAAGTCTAATGAATTGTATTTCAAATATTGTATCTAAACGAAGATTAATAGATCATGCTTGTATAAAGTTATGATACGTTTTTGTATATTGCCGCGTACACGAGCGCCATATGTTAGCTAAAATACCACGTTTAAAACATTGGAAGTGGCCTTAGAGAAGATTGAAGTGACGAGCGTCTCTTTTGATACAACCTCGTGTACCACATATATACTCATACTCAATATGTGGCTGTTGACTTGTGTTGCGACGTGTTTAATTTATAATCTACTATTGAAAATTACACACAAAAAATATACAAATGCAGATCAGATAATTAAATACTAAAATGTGTAAAGATGGGTGGCGCAAACCACAATATGATAATCCCCCGTAATACGAAATATAAACACTAGTGTCTACTTGGTGACTACAAAGATGTGGAAAAATATATACAAAGATGTGGCCCATGCAACTAACCAAACAACAAAGTAAGTCAGATGGAAGTAATGCTAACAAGCAATCATGTATCAGTCTCCGAGTTAGTGTTATGACTTACGAGTGCACAACATTTACAAAAACAAGAGACTATGTAATTGCTTTTAGAGGGTAATAATATATAAATATGTGCGAAGCATTGAGCCAAAAAAAAAAACTCCACCATCTACCATTTTTTCATAGGTAATCTTCTCACCTCCAACGACCTATCTTACTCGAAAGCGAAGCCAAAAGGGCTCTATCTACTAAGAAGAATTGCCTAGTTTTTTTGCGAAAAACTTGGAGAAAAGCACTACAACATTTCCCGTTACTTCTGGCTCTTTGGCGCTGTTGGTTGTGATAGTGATTTAGTTTAGGTCATTGTTTCTCATGTTTTTATTTGTGCTGATACTTCTTCCACGTAATACAACAATAAATTAAGGGTTTAGTAGCTTTCCTAGTAAATGATATTTTCCTTCGATCATGCGTTTAAGGACCTTGGGTCCTTAATATTGGTGTGATGACTCAAAACTCAAAAGGCCCTTCTTGATCTTCTGCGACATTTTCAGTGGTGTTCTAGAAAGATATTAAGACACAAAAGATGGAACTAAAGACGCGTATTTTTAAAAAAAATCGATGTTTGGTTTTATTGGGTGACTCTGTTACCCGTGTGTATTTGAGTGTTTTCAACACGCCCTGATAAGTTTATTAATAAAGTCGGATGGTTTTCAAATAGTACCAAGCACAAAAAAAAATTAGATCCACTTCTACAGCCATAAATGTATCGACATAACCTTATTGTTCACTGTCTTGGTTCACATTACCCGCATGAAGACAAAAATGGTCCTGCGATGTGGACAACTATCCGACTGATTCGACGCTCAATTTAGTTCGGTGATGCAACCCAAATTCGCTCATGGCACGGACATCCAATCTTAAGTTGCCAGTCAGTGCGATTGCAAAGTTTAATTGACACACAAACAAATTACAAATCTCTCTCGGATGTCCCTGTCATACCCCAGCTGCTATCTGAAGACCTGCTCTACTCCAACTCGAAGTTCAGTTAACTGTAGCACTGTCGAAACTCTCGTTAGGCGTCGATCTCCAGTTAGACGAACCACATTGCAGCTTACCGCTTCGCGTCGAGCTTGCAACGTGGACCGTCCATCTGTCGATCAACGACTCGAGTGTGTCGCCTTGCCACGGTGATGAACTTCCTTTCCAGCTCACGCAGACAGCGACCTCTACCAACTCCAGCTTGCTGTATGAGGCCATTCCGGCAGAATCTAGAGTAGCTTTGTATTAGGGTTTATTTCCCCTCAAAGCCGCCACTTCGTGGCAAGGCACCGATGTACTGAATTCCTCTAATTTCGGCTAATACAGATCTCTGAATTCCGGTGTTATTCTGTTGTGTCACTCTGAATCTCTGTTCTTCAGTCTATTCTGTAGTTAGGTTGTATCAATTGGTATCAGAGCCCGACGATTCTCGGCGGCGAATTGGATCTGGAGACAAGAGGAAGTTAGGATCTCCTGTGAAATCCTTCCCCTTGCTTCGGATTCTGGCGGCGGAGTTCTTGCTGGGCGGCGGCTTGGCGGCGGCGACTTCGTTCGGTGGCAGACAGGTGACGCAAGGGGGTTCCTGCAGAACAATTCTGTAGCAGTAAAATTCCTGCCTTGAATCCTGCTGGTGCTACTTGGGTGACGGGAGGCGCTGGCGGCGGTGCAGGCGGCGGTAGATCTGGCGGAATTTTTTTTCTCCGGTCGACAAGATGGCGTTCGAAGAATCCGATTCAACTGCAGCGCTCGAATTCAAGTCCCCGCAGTTGGACGTGCAGACGTTGCAGTGGCACAGAGAAGAAGATCAAAAGGAGTTCACGCGATTTGCTCGTGCAGTCGATGATAATTTCACAAAACTCCAGAAGAATTTCGCTGATCTCCACACCAGCTTCTCCCAATTCTTCGACAAGAACACTGCAGTAGTTGTGGATGAGGATAACGCAGAAAAAGAAGGCGCCTTGACTGCAACTCCAGGCCAAGGTAGCACCTCCGAAACTGAGAAGCAACTTGCACATGGGAAGGCTCAGTTGCAAGAGAACCAAGACAAGAGTCCCAACTTGGATGGCACGCCCAAAACAGCTTATCGCCATCCAAACTATGGTCAAGTTACAGCTCTTGTGCACAACAATCAGAACAGAACTCGTCCCACAACACCAGTCCCTCCACCAGTACAACCAGCAGAACAACAAGCTCATGTCGAACTCGAAGAGGAAGCAAACTATGATCAACCTCATGCTCGACAAAGGCTGCAATTTCAGCAAGTCGATAATCGAAGAACAACACCTACAGTGAAACCGGCTAAGATGAATATCTCTGAATTTGATGGAACTGAGGCGGACTCTTGGATTCAAATAGTGGAAACTTATTTTGCAGCAGCAAAAACACCACTGGAACAGCGCACAGAGATTGCAGTTACTTATCTCAAGGGCAATGCCATGCAATGGTGGCGCGGGACAGGCTTTATAGCAACAAATGTCCCCTGGCACAGGTTTTGCAGTTTTCTAACTGACAGATTTTCTGAAGCTTCAATATGTGACAATGTCAAGGCTTTTCATGCGGTGACACAAACTTCCACAGTAGCCTTGTACATACAGAAATTTGAAGCAGCCATGAATCTAATGAGAAGGGATAGTCCTGGCTTACCTGAGGAGTACTATATGCACAGTTTCATTTCAGGTCTGTCTGACTATATCCAAGCTCACCTGCAGTGTCACACACCTGATAGTATTCAGAAGGCAATGTGGATGGCTAGAAGAATGGAACAAGCCAATCCTCCAAAAAGGAATTTCTCTCACCAACCGTATACAGTCAGAAAACCAGGTGTGTTTGATGCAAAATCAGGGAAGCCTCCAACACAAGCTGAGCTGGACGAAAAAGCTAAAGAGAATAAACTCTGCTTCAAGTGCCATGAACCATGGTACCCGGGTCATAAGAAAGTCTGTAAAATGGCAAACAAAGCCCAAATTCAAGCACTTCAAGAGGTTGTGCAAGACATAGTTTACATCAATGAAGACACCGACAATGATGAGGACACCCCTGTTCCTCCAGCTAAACTGTTGATTTCAATGCATGCTCTTCACGGGATCAAGACAACTAGAAGTTCTTTCACTCTGGCCATAAACATTGGTGACAAAACTGAACAGCCTTAGTTGACACCGGCAGTACTAGCACATTCATGAAACCATCTTTTGCTCAAGCTGCTGGCTGCATTTTAACACCTTGCAAGAAAATGAAGGTCACAGTAGCTAATGGTGAAAAACCGTGGACAGAATTTGATTGCCAAAACTGCAACTACTCAATACAGAATGAACCATTCACTTCTGATTTCAAGGTTCTGCAATTAACAAGCTATGATGTTATTCTTGGAGCAGACTGGATTTACACTCACAGTCCTGTCACAATGGATTTCAAAAAAATGACACTACAAGCAACACTTCCACAAGGGAAGTTGGTAACCTTCAGTGATGAAAGCTTACCATCATCAACACATATGCTTGAAAGTGCACTATCTCAGAAACTACTGGCTGATACTATTTGTGGAGCTCTTCTTCTGATACAACCTAGTGACCAATCAGAGAAGCAAAACCCTACCCCCCCCCCCCCCCCACAGGAATTTCAACAACTGTTGGACAAGTATTCCTGTATCTTTTCAGAGCCAACAACCTTACCTCCAATGCGGGATTGTGACCACGCAATACCTCTCCTTCCTGGAGCTCCAATTGTCACCGTACAGACTACCTCACCATCATAAGACAATTATGGAAGAAATCATCCAGGATTTACTGCAGAAAGGTGTCATTCGCAATAGCACTAGCCCATATTCATCCCCTGCACTGATTGTGAAAAAGAAGGATAACACATGGAGAAAGGTTATTGATTTCCGGAAGGTAAATCTGCAAACTGTCAAGAACAAATACCCAATACCCATAATTGAGGATTTGTTAGACGGACTGCATGGAGCTCAGTACTTCTCCAAAATCGACCTGCGTAGTGGATACCACCAGATACGCATGAAAGAGGAAGACATTGATAAAACTGCTTTCACCACTCATCAGGGTCATTACGAGTATGTTGTCATGCCCTTCGGGCTTACAAATGCTCCTGCAACCTTCCAACAACTTATGAACACAATTCTGGCAAAAACATTGAGAAAATTCACCTTAGTCTTTTTCGACGATATCTTGATATACAGCAAAACAAAAGAAGATCACCTGAGGCACCTCACAGAAGTCTTTGAAATCCTCAAGCAGCACAATCTCTATGCTAAGCTATCCAAGTGCTCCTTCGGGCAATCACAAATCGAGTACTTGGGTCACATTATTACAGGCAATGGAGTTGCAACTGACTGATGACTCCCAAGTGCAGGAGATCGTTGAAGTCTTCGCTGTGTAAGTATTAGTATCGATCCCACGAGGAGTAGAAGGTATAAGTATTTATCCTCTCAAATAAGAGTGTCACTTCTCTTATTATCTATGCACTAGACAAACTAAAATGATGCAAGTGTTTTTGGGTTTTTTGGTGTAGAGAATGCAAAGCTGAAAATAAAATATGATGAGTGAAAGCTCTCAAAGAGAGAGAAAGCCCAATCCCCTATGCAGCAAGAGGACAAGCTTGAGTGGTGTTTCTTATGCGTGGAAAACGTTCCCAAGGGCTACATGGATTTCATGGCAAAAATATTTCTAGAACAACAAGGTAAACATTTTGTCAAGTTTTAATCTTCTTTGGACGGAGCCATAATTAGGTGTAGCTAAATAAATAAACTAAACCCCTTATGATGGATCATGTGGCCAAGTAAATGACTGCACAAGATTATTAAGACAAAAGTCCCACCATAGCATTACACTCTAAGGTCCCCGATATAAATCCCCTCCTAATGTAACTTCATGTATCGGTCTCAGGTTTACGTGTCCTCCCAAGTCTCCCTCAATTCATTACACTAGTGTGAAACACCTTCATGCATTACTCAATGTATGGTGCACTTCATACATTGTACATCAAGACAATCATAAAAGATAAAAACTTGACCAAATACTCAATACATGTTAAGTAGAAATCATTGCCAATCCATCCTATGCCCCCAGGAACACGAGAGAACTACTCACAACGCGAAGACATGATATGATTCAATGGTATAAGTGATACAACACAATCTGAAATTATAATCTCCCCACAAAACAATGACAAGTAGCAATTCACAAACATGTAGAATAGTACTTAGACAATAGCTAGGGTTCGAACAATCTCAAACTATGAGGGGGATGAAGTGGATCACGAAGATGGTGATGGAGATGGTGCTGGTCTTCACGGTGGTGATGATGGAGAAGTTCTTGCTGTAGATGTTGATGATGAACACGCCGGAGGGGGGTGGAGCCCTCCGGAGGCGATTCCGGCGGCGTTTCCCCCCTCCGATCTTCTCCGGCGGCAGCCTTCTGACTCTCTGTTTCGTGGTTCTGTGTTTCTCCGCCGCCTCCTTTCGCGAAACGCCAGGGGACCTTTTTTATAGGCGTTTTTAGGTCAAGACGGAGTCGGTGGACGAAAGATCGACGGCCACGGAGCTCCGAGGTGGAAACGAGCTGGGCCCACGCGGCCATGTACTTTAGGCCGCGTGGGACCCTCCCATTTCCAGCCTGTTGGGCTTCTGGTCTTCAATTTAAGCCCATTGCGTTCGTCTCGAAAATTCTGAACCGTGCTCTTTGACCTTGCCCTTTTTGGAGTCCCGAAGCTCCCGGAAAGTCTGAAACACTAAAAAAGACGTTTTCTGGAAAAACAGGGTTAATTCCAAATAAATGGGAAAACTATGAAGTATTCCCAAAATCATTATAAAACATTGATATAACCCTTATATGATGCAAATATGATTGGAATATAAGCAATTAAAGTGCAAAGTTCATGTATGCATTTTACATGCATCAACATCCCCAAGCTTAATCCATGCTCGTCCTCGAGTATGAAGATGATAAAACTAACATGGACTTTGCAATTTAATACTTAACAATGAATATCAAAGATGATTACTATTGCTACATATAGTCAAATGATTCATTCTTCAAAGGAGTAGCAATATGCAAATAGTTTATGAAGTGATATCAAGTATTCAATGAAGGATGTTCAATGATAGTTCACAAAGTGTAACATAACAGATAGTAGTATGGACCACATGTATGCATAATGATAAGTATGGACATCCTACATTGGTCATAGAGTGATGATGAAAATCTGAATATGATAGGTGGACACTTTGGAAAGATGATAATGAGTAGAGGTAAAGCATGATAAGTTTCATCTAACTTCAAACTCTCTACTTAAGTTAATGATTGCAATGTGGTAATCCTTGGTGTCAAGCTCTCATTCCCCTATCATAGCATCTTGAATGATTAAGTTTAAAGTGAAAGCAAATATGAGTAGTGTGCTTGACAAAGTAAAGGTTGAAAGTCTCATGCCCCTTGAATACAAGTACCTACACCATGTTACTCAACTTAGGAAACAAAGCAAGTTCAATTTATATCATTGTAAGTAAAATAGTATCATCAAGAGCGTCAACTGGGGTACCTCTTGTCCCAGGATATGGAACAAGCCCATATCAAAATGACAAGACAAACAAACAAATGAAAATCTCAACACCCTTTTTATTTACCATTGGATAGCTTTTTATTGTAAGGTGTGTCATAGATTCACCATAGCATGTAAGTAAATTTCCACCATGAATGATGCATGGCTTAGATTAGCGGCCCAGGCGTCTCTCTAACCATTTATACAAACTCATTTAAACTACTCATTTCCACCTCATTTCACCATGATAAGCATCCATAAACAAAAGTACATGATATCAACTAAATGAGATGAAGAGCAATGTTGAAAGCATTCCATGTGACAGCACATATGCTAACTCCAACCGAACATTTATCAAGCCATAACATCATAATTTTAATCACAATGGGTCATGTTTTATTTATGCAATGATAGTAAATGTGCATCAAGTTCGTGAGAGCTATATAACCAACTTTTCCCATCAATCAATAACATAATCATTTTAATTCAGAGGTATAGATAACACAAATAACATGATAAACAACTCGGAATAGCATAAAGCTAATAGGTAGATATGGTGGACTCACTGGAAAAACTTTGGTTGAAGGTTGGAAACAAGTTTTTATTTGTTGGAATTTTGGGCTAGCAAGAGGGAGAAAGTTGACCATCTAGATGCATGCATGAGTGTCCATAGAACTAACTAATCCATGTTAAACCAAGTAAAATAACAATCAGCACCAAAACATGAATAAGTTATAGCTCTTCAAAAAGGATTTGCAAACTATTACTCATAAACAAGCTCATGAATCATGCAACTATATGTATCATTAAAAATCAACTCAAACATCCCTTTTCCCAATCTTATAAAAGCATCCAACATATTTCAACCCATATTTCCAGTAGCTCTCCATATATAAATGATAGTGTGGTGGTCTCTCAAGATCAAACAAAACAAAACAAAAGACGCTCCAAGTTTATGCGATAAAGTGTTTCGATCGAAAAACAGAAGTTGGACGTGTGCAAACCGAGAGTGTGTAGGTCCAGTGGGGTTGTCTTCACATCCCCAAGCTTATGGTCTTCACCATCCTTGGATAGCTCTTGGTGCATCTCCTCCAATCCCTGTGAAAAAACTTCAAAACACCGTTTCTCCCATTTCTTTTCTGTGGGGTGCATTAATAGTGATAAACAAATATGTTTCTTGCTGCATATAATCCTTGAACAAAAATTCATATGAGATGTCCAGAAAGTGTATAATGTTGTATGCCTACTCATAAACTCAATTGGATCAAAAAGATTCAACTTAAAAGCTCAAAGCATGCATCAAACAAAATGGGACAGAATCTGTCCAGAAAAACAGCAGCAGCAAAACGTATTTTTCTACCCTACCAAACTTTCTCGAAAAATTCCGAAAAAATTCATGCATACAGAGGATGAAAAGTTGCAACTACAGTTCAAATATGAGCTCATTCGGAGTTACGGAATAAGAATTAAAAATCATACCGTGCACTGATTCGTGCAGGAATAAAATCTCCGAACGCTATAAGCAACTTTTCAAGACCAAAATGGGTAAAACTTGGCACTTTATTAAAAACTCCAGAAACTAACTAGACACAAAATCTCTTGTTACAGCAAGAGGACACAAAGAAAAATCACACACAAAAATAACCGGGTTGCCTCCCGCAAAGCGCTTTCTTTATAGCCATATAGCTAGGCTTCTTACTTTTTGTTTATTGAAGATGAAGCTCATGAGGGAGCTTGAACTTTGATGTTCCCCTCTTTCTTGGGAAGTGTTCCATGCATAATACCAGGGTCCCATGGTTTCTCAAACCAATCAAAATAATAGTCAAGTTGAAACCTGGTTGAGAGAAAAACAAACACAAAAGTAATAACAACGAAGTCTAACTTTCTTTCTATGCATTGGCATTTTGTATATGAATGAAGTTTCCAATGCATATTAACAAAGTTACTTGCAGCCCATAATTATTAGTAGCATAAAGAGGGTTCTCACCTCCTCTTTCATAATAGTTGCAAGTAGTAAAGTGTATTCAACCATATAACCAATAGAATCTTCCAACTTAGATAATTTGGGAACATAATGAGGATCATTAAATTTATTTTGGAGTTTATTAGCATGCTTCCCTCTTTCAAAATAGTTGTTAAGATCAATATCAAGTTTAATATCATGGTTGCAACAAAGATTTGGAACTAAAGATAATTGCAAACCACATAAGTATTTCTCAACATAAGCAAATTTCTCCTTTATGGTGTAAGTAGGAGAGTTCAAGAACAAAGTAGGGCTCTCATGAGTAAGAGCACTATCACAAACAGCAAGTATGTCATTTTTATCCTCACATAATTTAGTAACAACTAAACATGGAGGTTTATCAATAAGCATAGGACCATCATCTAAAGCATTATCATATAGCATATTTAAGCAATACTCCTCATTATCATCAATAAGTTCACTAGTAGCATTAATAGAAAGTAAAGGAGCATTTTTAGTTTCATCATAATAGCATGGGTTATCATATAGGACCATAGCATTTTCAGTTTCACCCTCATCATAACATGGATTCTCATAAATAACAAAAGATTTTTGAGTTTGAGTGTTACTATCATTTGTTGATGGTGAAGTTGGGAGATCCAACTCTTCATTCTCTAGCTGTTCATCATTTCCATCATCCTCTTGAGATTGCATGGGCATCCCCAAGCTTAGGTTTTTATCCACTTCTTCACATTCTTCCTCTTCCAAGCTTATGTTTTCATCATCTTCTTCCTGCAAAACATCAGTGCTTCTTGGGGAGCCTCATTATATTCAACAACATAAATATTTTGAGAGAAGTTGATTATGCAATATTCAAGAATAAAATCTATCTCTCTTTCAAATTTATTAGCTATAGGGCAAGTTTTATTTTCATGAATGAAAGTTTGCAGTTCAAAAGATGCCTTGAAAGTAACAAATTCCTCCACTTGTTCCATTCCTAAATAAGCATAATCGTCAGCATGGTAAGATGCAATAGTACATTCTTCATGGAACCTACATTGAATTCAAAGTGCTTATCTTTTTGTTCAGAGCAAAACATACAAGTTGCATCATGGTGTAAAAGCAACTCTTCAGCAATATAATTTAATTCCATCATGAAACCTTTTAGTATTTTCCCTTCCTTTGATTCTCTATATTCCTTGGCAATCTTAGCAGCATTCAATTGTCTAAACATAGCTTCCTTTATATCCGGAATTATGCCCAGAACACGAGTTTTTTTGGTATTTTCCATTTTCTAATTTTTTTGTGTTTTTGATATATGGATGTATGCAAAACTAAACTAAATGCAAAACTGAAAATAAATATCTAGTGCAAACAAGAATAAAAACTTAAGCGCTACACTCCCCGGCAACGGCGCCAGAAAACTGTCTTGATGACTCCCAAGTGCAGGAGATCGTTGAAGTCTTCGCTGTGTAAGTATTAGTATCGATCCCACGAGGAGTAGAAGGTATAAGTATTTATCCTCTCAAATAAGAGTGTCACTTCTCTTATTATCTATGCACTAGACAAACTAAAATGATGCAAGTGTTTTTGGGTTTTTTGGTGTAGAGAATGCAAAGCTGAAAATAAAATATGATGAGTGAAAGCTCTCAAAGAGAGAGAAAGCCCAATCCCCTATGCAGCAAGAGGACAAGCTTGAGTGGTGTTTCTTATGCGTGGAAAACGTTCCCAAGGGCTACATGGATTTCATGGCAAAAATATTTCTAGAACAACAAGGTAAACATTTTGTCAAGTTTTAATCTTCTTTGGACGGAGCCATAATTAGGTGTAGCTAAATAAATAAACTAAACCCCTTATGATGGATCATGTGGCCAAGTAAATGACTGCACAAGAGTTATTAAGACAAAAAGTCCCACCATAGCATTACACTCTAAGGTCCCCGATATAAATCCCCTCCTAATGTAACTTCATATATCGGTCTCAGGTTTACGTGTCCTCCCAAGTCTCCCTCAATTCATTACACTAGTGTGAAACACCTTCATGCATTACTCAATGTATGGTGCACTTCATACATTGTACATCAAGACAATCATAAAAGATAAAAACTTGACCAAATACTCAATACATGTTAAGTAGAAATCATTGCCAATCCATCCTATGCCCCCAGGAACACGAGAGAACTACTCACAACGCGAAGACATGATATGATTCAATGGTATAAGTGATACAACACAATCTGAAATTATAATCTCCCCACAAAACAATGACAAGTAGCAATTCACAAACATGTAGAATAGTACTTAGACAATAGCTAGGGTTCGAACAATCTCAAACTATGAGGGGGATGAAGTGGATCACGAAGATGGTGATGGAGATGGTGCTGGTCTTCACGGTGGTGATGATGGAGAAGTTCTTGCTGTAGATGTTGATGATGAACACGCCGGAGGGGGGTGGAGCCCTCCGGAGGCGATTCCGGCGGCGTTTCCCCCCTCCGATCTTCTCCGGCGGCAGCCTTCTGACTCTCTGTTTCGTGGTTCTGTGTTTCTCCGCCGCCTCCTTTCGCGAAACGCCAGGGGACCTTTTTTATAGGCGTTTTTAGGTCAAGACGGAGTCGGTGGACGAAAGATCGACGGCCACGGAGCTCCGAGGTGGAAACGAGCTGGGCCCACGCGGCCATGTACTTTAGGCCGCGTGGGACCCTCCCATTTCCAGCCTGTTGGGCTCTGGTCTTCAATTTAAGCCCATTGCGTTCGTCTCGAAAATTCTGAACCGTGCTCTTTGACCTTGCCCTTTTTGGAGTCCCGAAGCTCCCGGAAAGTCTGAAACACTAAAAAAGACGTTTTCTGGAAAAACAGGTTAATTCCAAATAAATGGGAAAACTATGAAGTATTCCCAAAATCATTATAAAACATTGATATAACCCTTATATGATGCAAATATGATTGGAATATAAGCAATTAAAGTGCAAAGTTCATGTATGCATTTTACATGCATCACTGACCCACAGAAAAGTGCAGCAATTTTGCAGTGGCCAACTCCCCTGAATGCAACGCAGCTTCGTGGCATCCTTGGTCTGACGAATTACTACCACAGGTTCATTGAAGGATAAGGCATTATATGCAGACCTCTGTACGAAGCACTCAAGAAGGATCAGTTCTATTGGTCAGACAAACAACAAGCAGCCTTTGACAGCTTGAAGAAAGCAATGACATCACCTCCAGTTTTGGCAATGCCGAACTTTTCCTTACCGTTTACCCTCGAAGCTGACGCCTCAGATCAGGGAATTGGTGCTGTCCTGATGCAAAAAGGCAAACCAATCTCATTCATGAGCAAAGCTATTGGACCAAGATCAGCGGGTTTATCAACTTATGACAAGGAAGTCATGGCCATTCTAGAAGCACTAAAAAAATGGAAACATTACTTCTGTGCTTCTTCCTTGATCATAAAGACTGACCAACAAAGTCTAAAATACATACAAGACCAGAAGCTGACACAAGGTATCCAGCACAAGCTGCTAGTCAAACTACTTGGCTACAATTACTCCGGTGAGTATAAAAAAGGAAAGGAAAATGTCGTGGCTGATGCACTATCACGAATTAAAAACTCCCAGTGTTCCCTTTTCACTAGTGCTGTTGTACCGGTATGGGTGACTGAAGTGACGAAATCGTACACTGAAGATGCAAAATGTAAAGAACTCATTCAGCAGTTAACAGTTTTCCCAGATGCAGTTGTCAACTTCTCCTTCTCCAGAGGTATCCTTCGCTACAAAGGCAAAATATACATTGGCAACTCCACTGATCTCAGAACAAAGGTGCTGGACTCTCTGCACAACTCAGAGTTAGGTGGCCATTCTAGCGAAAAAGCCACCTACCAAAGAGTTAAGCTGCTGTTTCACTGGCCAGGATTAAAGCAACAAGTACATGATTTCATCATGCAATGTCCTGTCTGTTAGTTAAATAAATCTGAGCATTGTAAGTACCCAGGTCTCCTGCAACCACTTCCGGTACCAGATTTTGCCTGGACTCACATCAGCATGGATTTTGTCGAAGGCCTCCCATTATCAGAAAACAAGGATCTGATTCTAGTGGTTGTTGACCGCTTCACCAAATACGCTCACTTCATTGCTATGAAACATCCAATCAATGTCAGATCAGTGGCAAAAGCTTTCACAGAAAATGTGTTCAAACTTCATGGTTTACCCACTGTCATTGTGACAGATCGAGACAGGATTTTTACCAGCACCCTCTGGCAGGATTTGTTCAAATCCCTTGGAGTTAAACTGCATTTCAGCACCTCCTATCACCCTCAGACTGACGGGCAAACAGAGCGAGTAAACCAATGCTTGGAGAATTACTTGCGGAATATGGCATTCTTACAACCGAAAAAATGGCACCACTGGCTAGCATTGGCTGAATGGTGGTACAACACCTCATTTCACACTTCGTTGAAAATGTCGCCATTCCAAGCCTTATATGGGAAACCTCCACCTATGCTAGCTGAACTTCTATTGCCACAGGATGATTCTTCTCCAGGACTGTCCACAACTCCTGTTACGGAAGAGATAGCAAAGCAAATCAAGGAAAATTTATTGAAGGCCCAGGAACGCATGAAATTGCAAGCTGATAAGCACAGGGTGGAAAGAGTGCTGCAAGTTGGTGACATGGTCTATCTCAAGATCCAGCCTTACAGGCACACATCCCTCAGCATCCATCGTTGTCTTAAGCTGCACTCAAAATATTATGGACCATTTCGAGTCCTCGAAAAAGTGGGCAATTGTTCTTACAAGATTCTTCTCCCTGATAAATGTCAACTGCACCACACATTCCATGTGAGCCAGCTGAAGAAACACTTGGGACCAAAGGCAATTCCAAGCCCTCATTTACCATTACTCAACCCTAACGGTACTATACTCCTGGCACCTGAATCAATTCTGGAGAGAAAGCTCATTCCTCGGCAACAAGGATCCATCACGGTCCCAGTGGTCCAATGGCTGATCAAGTGGCAGAACCTGCCGGTCGAGCAAGCTACCTGGGAAGATTCTACATTCATCCAGAACATCTTCCCAGCATTTCATCCTTGAGGACAAGTATGCTGTCAAAAGGGGGGAGTTGACATACCCCAGCTGCTATCTGAAGACCTGCTCTACTCCAACTCGAAGTTCAGTTAACTGTAGCACTGTCGAAACTCTCGTTAGGCGTCGATCTCCAGTTAGACGAACCACATTGCAGCTTACCGCTTCGCGTCGAGCTTGCAACGTGGACCGTCCATCTGTCGATCAACGACTCGAGTGTGTCCCTTGCCATGGTGATGAACTTCCTTTCCAGCTCACGCAGACAACGACCTCTACCAACTCCAGCTTGCTATATGAGGCCATTCCGGCAGAATCTAGAGTAGCTTTGTATTAGGGTTTATTTCCCCTCAAAGCCGCCACTTCGTGGCAAGGCACCGATGTACTGAATTCCTCTAATTTCGGCTAATACAGATCTCTGAATTCCGGTGTTATTCTGTTGTGTCACTCTGAATCTCTGTTCTTCAGTCTATTCTGTAGTTAGGTTGTATCAGTCCCAAAACCCAGATCGTGTAGATTCAGCATCAATTTGTGGAGACCCATTTGCTCTCCACTGCATAGTACGTCTGACGCCCGGGCCCCACAGACCTTGACACGGCCATGGCGTCAGTCACCGGCGGTTTCCTGGTCAAAGTAAATGAGCCCACCACTCCGGTTACCTGCCCCCCCCTCCACCGTTCCCACCTCAAAAGACAAGACTTGGGAGCTTTCATGGCCACTAGTACTAAAATGCGTCACTGCAGAAGCCCACATGCTGGCGCAGTTGCAGTGGCGCGCTAGTCGTAGTCGCTATTGCTTCGCGTAGTACCAGTACAGATCTTGAGGATCCCCGCACACGCACCACTCGCAGTCGCGGCAACCTCGGAGAGAGGCTGCACAAGGAACAGGGAGCCCCGGCCTTCAAGGTGCCATTTTTTCCCTTCCCCTTCTCTCGTTCTGGCTTCTCATTCTGCTCGTGGATGCCGGGAACGGCAGCCGACGAACTCTAGGGATCCTGGCCGCCCAGGGCGCTTTGGGATTGTTCATGTTCAGTTGGGGTAAGGACAAGAAGAATATGAGGTGGAGAGTCGAAGAAATGTGTTGTTCGGTTGTGATTTCGTTTTAGGTCATGGCTGGTTGGGTATTTTTTAGCTACAATTGAGGAGAATGCGTAGGGGATTCGGTGCGTTTGGGTTAAGATTGTTCTGAGACTGCCTAGGGTTTACAGTTTGTTCAATTTCACCTCAGGGGAGTTAAGGGACCAATGGCCTGTTCCAACTACCACCTTCTTGCCATCTTCATTTGCTTTATCTTTTCCTTTCTGTGAAAAGCAGGGCACTGCTTGTGAGTTCTTTGTTTTTTACATGATCCCTGTGCAATTTTAAGCACTGATGAATCAGGCCAGGTGGTTGGTCAAGGGGCAGATATTCCGTGGGCAAACCGTAGCTTTCTTGTTTAATTAATTTTTTCAACTGCTTGTCCTTGGCTATTTAATAAGTCAGCAGTCGCTATTTCTTGCAAAAGACAGAAACTTGGAAGATATCATAGTATATAGCATAAAACGTCCTAATTATTTATGAGTTGTTTTTTCCCCTTCTGTAGCAAGGTGAAAGGAACAACTTTCTTGTAAGTTGTGCTAATTCCCAGATTCCTCTTTGTTCTTATCCAGGCTCTTGAGTCCAGACAGACATCAATTCCTGAAGGAAATTAATTTCATAAATTGGCGTCTCTGTCATAAGTTATAGAGAATCAAGATAATGTGAGCAGCCTCGTTTCTCATTCTGACCAGAAATTCATGTTTGCTCACTTGAATTTGTTTAGTGTATGTTGTCTGACCATTTTAGTGTGCCTATTCGTCTCTGCTCTGCCTTTTTTAGAAAATTAGAATATGAATCAAGACAGTTTCAGATCAGTGGTTTGCCGATCCCTTTCGAAGAGTCTTCCTTCCAGGAGCAAAGATGACAGCTACTCTGAAAGAACTCAATGTGACACACCTTATGTTGTCACACTGCAACCTCCAGTCTGTCGAAGCTGCCAAAGCCAGGACTGGAGCCCCGCACAGAGTAGCCGGGAGGAGAGATCCATCTTATCACAAAGAGATTATGTGACGGGTTCCTCACTCTCTAGGCATTTTGCCGAGGACCTCCTAAGAGGTGCCATGGACCTCCAGGAGTCCCTTGTGATGCTTGAGAAGTTCCAGACCGTGTCACGGAGCATGAGGCAATCAAATAAGAAGAGAAGGCCAGAGATTGGTGAGAGATCACTGGATGTAACCGGAATCCGTGAAGCCCTCTTCGAAGCATCAATTGCCAAGAAGGTAGTCTCCGGAAGTGTTAGCAATAGATTTGATGGGCAGTTAAGGAATTCTACGGATGATCTGAAGAGAGTGATCAATGATAGCCTTTACAGGATGAACCTCTTGTCAGTGTATTCCAATGATGAGCAGGCCTCCTTGAGTCAGTCAGCACGGTACACGCAAAACAGTTCTGTCGTATCCAAGTCGACTAAGCAGAAGAAGGTGGTGCCAAGATCATTATCATGCACACCTGTGCAACCTGACAAGTCCAAATCCCCAAGCTTGGTAGCAAGGCTCATGGGTCTTGAAGGATTGCCCCTACACAAGAGCTTTACTTCCAAGAAAGAAGAGACACTGAAAACAGTTAGTTCACCGAGGGCACAGTTTGATATTGAGATGCCCAAGTCAAAAATTCCACTGTCGGGGAAGCTACCAAAACAGTTATTAGGAAAGGACTCTGATCATAAGGGGAAGATGGAGCAGGAGATCATGAAGACAATACAAGTCAAAAGGATTTTAAAAGCCACAACTTCTGATGAGCACAAGGTCCAGCAGCAGAATGTTCGGATGAATTATCCTTATTTGCGAAGAGACATCATTCCTTCGCAGGATACCTCAGCAGTAACTGAGCTTGGCTCAGTGAAATCGATCAAGAGAGAACAAAGGACTGTACAAGCTCAAACCAAAGCCCCCGAGGATGTGAAGGTTGTATCTTATGTAACTCGAAAGCAGCGCGTAAAACAGAACACTGATACCAACAAGAGAAGCAGCAATACACAGAAACATCATTTGACTGATAGGAATGGAGAAGGGAGGGAGGATGCGAAGGCTAAAACAGCATCAGCATCTCGCACTAATTCTAAACTAGGGATAACTCCTGATAAGAAATCAGTTTCATCAAGTAGCAGTCCTTCAACATCCCGTGCAATGAAGCCGGTCTTACGGAGAACACCTGGTAATTCGAGAGTGAACAGAGTGTCAAGTAGAAGCGTCAAGAACTCAATTATTGATGACCTTGTGGTAAGAATCCCTCAATATAGCATAGCCTGAAAATGTTTCATGCAAATCTGGGACATTAAATTACTCTGAGATGGTAAAAGAATGACCACAAATCAAGAACCTTAACTTGAAACCAGTGCTTGTATTCTAGATTTATATATCTATTCTTATTAGATGTTTCTGTCAAAACAAATAGACTTAGAATGGGAATGGTCGGTTCAAATAATTTATTGAAAATTTATCCTGAGACCCCTTTTCTCCGAATGCAGGCATATGAGGTGCACAGAGAGTTCATCCAAACTGATGGCCCATCCACAGAACACAGTGCGACACCTAGTGACGAAAGCTGCCAGACCGCTGATTGGGACACAGAGCTTTCCATCGATGGTAATATGTACCAAGTTTTTAATTCGTATAAATAGTATCAGTTGTTCTGTTTCTTGTGCCACTGTTATAAAAGTCAGTAAAGTAAGAACAACTTCAAAAAATATAACTCCAGTCAACTGCTGATATGTTAAATGAATTGGACAGTGAGGAAGTTGCGGTTTACTTCCAGATACCGGATACCCTCTCAAGTCTCAATCACTCAATACATGTTATTATGCGATATATAGAAAATTCCATCTAGCAATTCTGGTGATGCCAAATTCATGTAGGCAACTCCGTAGTTTTTTGTCAGATTTTAGAATAGTTGACTGCATGATATTACACCCTATTTGTTAGCTCAAGATCCATTTTTATTACAAGGTTACATATTTAATCTTAAGAGTTAAGATTTCATCATGTACAGGGTCACAAGACTTGACTGCATTTCATCACTTCAAATCCTAGATTATCTCCCTCAAAATAAAAGTTCTGACACCAACATACCTTTTCATGGCAGATATTCCGGAAAATTTTAGCGGATCTAATGAAGCTTCATCTTCCAGCCCGGTTGAAAGAACTATTTCAACTGATGAAGATGCTTTTCACCCGCCAATAAAGAGAGAACCGACAAAGGAAGCTGAAATAAAAGATGAGATGAGTTTGCTTCTCCTAAGCGACAAATCATTCCTTATCCAAGCAGCACAACTAGTAGGCATTCACGCGTACGATCATCTGATTGAGCTATACAAAGGTAACCTCAAGGCTGAAGTGAAAGACCGTCAGCTCTACGTGGACATAGCAGCAGAACAACTAGAACGAAAACATCGCCAGCAGATTAGTCTGTGTCGCACCGCATTCAGGAACCTCAAATGCAGAGCAACGCCATACTTCTCCTTAGAGGCATTGTTGGGTGATGTCAACACTGGGACTCGGAAGCTAAAGATCTACACCGACAATGAAAACTGTGACAGCGGCTCGAAAGATAGCCTGTCCATTAAGCTGGAGAGGGATGTCGGGTGCACGGACCCGGCGATTAACAGTGTGTGGGACATGGGGTGGCTGGACTGGCTCTGCATGGAGGAAACGGAGGTCTGGGTAAGGGATGCTGGGGAGAGCGTTCTTTCCTCGCTCATTGAGGAGGTTGCTCTGGACATGCTGCTATGGTAAACTGACCAGATTTTATGTAGTCTATAGTGTGTACATCATTGGCACAGCTCGTGTTCTCAGTTATGTTCTTAGTTCTCTGCTAGAGTTTCCTCACATTGTGAAATGATTTTAGTGCATAAGGCATGATAATTCAGAAGGGGTTGTCTATTTCTAAGTCGCCTACACTTCTCATTATCGGTCATTTGAAGCATTTGTATCGACATTCAAACCATCGTCATGCCAACCTCGCTCTTTTTATAACTGAAATGCAAAGGCCAGGGACCGTTCATTCCTTTTAATACAAAGTTTAAATTGTACACTTTGAAGGTTACAATTGTAGGCGTAGATAGATGTAATTCCAGGTTCCTGATGTTTAGAAAAAATTAAACCACTGAGAATTAGCGAAAGCAGAATCACAAGAGCATGGTTGCACAACTTTATTGTTGGATTTTACAGCACTTGTGGCGGAAAATTTCCCACTACTTTAGCTGCCACTGAAACTTTTTTTAAGATTTCATACACGACACTTAACTGTACTTTTTTGGTTATTTTAGTGAATACTTTTTCTTGGAAATCACAAGAGTATATATTAAGTAAATAGTAGATCAACGAAGTAGGCCGTCAAAATTAGATAAGCCGCCAGCCCGTGCTTGTGCGTCTCGATTCTAACCTACGACTCCACACGGGAAGAGACGCTAGCGAAACGGGGCTGCCGGCATCAGCGTCAGGCCGTCAGCATTTCCCCCGCCGCCAGTACCTACCCATGCCCACGACTTAGCCCACCCAGTTACCCATAATTAGTTAATTACACACATATTCTGCCGCGGCATCCATGTGGTCATGTGATGCGATGCGATGCTGAGTATGTAGTCCAAAACAAGAGTATTTTGTAATGCCATGGTGCCTCTCCCACGTGTGAAAAATTTGGGGCTCATTTAATTCATATGATAGGAAAATGTGTGAATAGGAAACCTATACGATTGGGAGTACATGTCTAATTTAATCATATGCGAAAAGGATTCTTTTTGATTGTGGTGAAGAATTTTTTCAAAAAGTCAGACCTCACATTTTTTTTCTATAAGATACACTACAAAACTCGTATGAATTAATTCATATATGATATGATACTATGTAGGAAAATTTCCCATAGAATCCAATTCTTCAAAAATCTTACGATATTCTTTTCCGGGCCCTTGGTGTGATGGCAGTGGAGATGTGATACTTCTGTAGTGCTTCCTCAAGTCAGAGATTTTTGATTTCAAAAAAAAAAGTCAGAGATTCTTGTACAAAAAAAAAGTCAGAGATTCTCGTCCGTGTCGTGCCTTGTGCGTGGCCAGCGCTAGGGTCAAGGGCCATGTGGTCATGTAGTTCGCTTTCCTGAGAGATGCTCGACAGGTCTTCAACCTCTGTTTATATACTTAAAATGGAACCGGGGGAGAGATCCCTTTTTACTCTAAAAAAACAACAACAATCTGAATCTGCCGCTGCCGCCTCGTAGTCATCGCCACCACACCGGCCTGCCGCCCTCGGTGATCGCCGCCGATGGACTCCCTAGTAGTGCTACTACTGTACCCGGTGAACGCCTACCTGGAGCAGGAGCTCGATCGCCGGTGCCGCCTCATCCGCCTCTGGGACTCCCCGTTCGACTCCATCCTCAGCGCCCACGGGTCCGCCATCCGCGCCGTCGTGGGAAACCCCTGCCAAAAGGTCGACGCCGCGCTCCTGGACGCCCTGCCGTCCCTCGAGATCTTCTCGTCCTTCTCCGTCGGCATCGACCACGTCGACCTCGCCGAGTGCCGCCAGCGGGGGGTCCGCGTCACCAACACCCCCGGCGTCCTCACCGTCACCGACGACGTCGCCGACCTCGCGGTCGGCCTCGCCATCGCCGTGCTGCGGAAGATCCCGCAGGCCGACCGGTACGTCCGCGCCGGCTCGTGGAAGGCCAAGGGCGACTACACGCTCACCACGCGGGTTGGTTTCTCTCCTCCCATGCATCATGCATGGCTTGATACGTTTGTGTTCTCCACTTCTCAATATGCTGCATATTTTAGCCGTTCTGTGCATAAATCCTGAGACGTTGGGAACTTGGGATACAATCTTGCAACCCATCTTTTTCGGATTTTGCATCGCCACAAATTTCGTACATGAGTCCAACAATAATAGTACTACTCTTCTCTTCGTATAATTTCTTATTCCAAATCAAACTTTACAACGTTGACCGAGTATATTGAAAAACATATCAACATCTACAATACAAAATATACAATATAAAATTTATTTAATGATCAAACTTTATAAAGTTTGTCTTTGACCAAAAAATTATATGCAACATATTTAAGGGAGGGAGTAGTAGCAAAGAAAACAAAGAACACCGTGCTCCAGGCTCGAGCTTCGGGATTTGGAACGAACATATGCTTGTACCTCGCCTTGCTCATAAGATGGAACTCTTCATCAGAGGATGTTGAGTTATGCCAAATGGGTATACCACAAATCAAGGTGGCCCATGTGTGGTAAATCCTTCCGGCTTTACGAGGCGGCCCAGTGGGTTGAAATGCAAGGAGAAGCCCAAAACTGACTTAGAAGAGTCCAAGGCGCTTAGGGAGCAAGTCATGGATCAAGCAGTGTTAGTTTAGAACTCCAAGTCTAGATTTGTTAGGAATTCCCTTTTAAGTCGGAGGCACGACGCCTACATAAGCCGGCCTCTTGAGAGTTTTAGGGCTATGCTTTACAATCCTCGTTGTATCATGTACACATATTCGTATCTAGTGAATTATAGCAGCACGTAGGATCTCGTCGCCGTTGTGAGATCTGAAGCTGGGTAAACCCTTGTGTGCAATCCCGTCACAAGAACCCTCCACATTCTACCCCATGTTCTACTCTCGGCGTATAGCTCCCTGCTTCCGGGGTGCGGTACCGACAGTAGGACGGAGGATACGAGATAATGTACACCAGATCCGGCGGAATTATGAGTAAGGGACGATAGGGAGCATTTTGTCCTTGCTCATTGAGGACATTGCCTTGGATATGTCGGTAAATTGACATAGCTATAGGTAGTGGCGAAGCTTAGTTCATGTCAGGGGGGCCACCGCCCCCTCCCCCCAAGTTTTTGCAAATGCATGAAGGATTTATTTTTGGGAGAGTTTAGATTAGTTAGACCCCTCCCCCGCTGTAGGGACTCATATATCACGTTTTGCCCTCCAACAGACTCTAGCAAGCTCCGCCACTGGTTATAGGGTGTGTTGTAGGTTTGTGAGTTATGTCGATCTGAACTGCCTTGCTTTCTGGTGTAAATCAATTTATTCGGCATCGATGCTCCGCTTTGATTGACATTGTAGAATGGTAGATATTATATGGCAGTGTGCATCAAATGAGGAAGAGGCCAACACTGTCCTCCTTTTCGAGAAAAAAACTATATGTGCACATTAAGTTATATTTATTCCTAATTATCCTTTTACCTAGCATATATATTTGTATTCATTCGCTGACAAAGCTGACCTTAAGTATTTTATGATAACTCTTTTTATTCCATCTCCAAATCATTATTTTTTTTACGTTTATCTCTAATTTTTTTGAGCAAACGTTTATCTCTAAATGATTAGCTAAATCCATCCAGGTCACAAATTGGCACAAAAACAACTTTTGACAGCTTAGCGTGGCCCAATAATCTTTTGACAGCTTAGCGTGGCCCAATAATCTTTTGACTTAAGCACTCGACCTAAAAAAGAGCAGGCCGTGATGCCAGCCTTCCCCGGCTCGTGAGCAACTTGCGGCCCATATAGAATTAACGCTACGAGTACAAAACATGGCGTGAGCATTTCCTCTTTCCCGAGGTACGTACTGGCGTGAATCATTCTATCTGAGCACGATGATTTTTGATGAAGTCGCTCAGTTGGTCTGGCGCTTTGCATGCCATGTCGTGCTTTTGTCGATATAAAGGTTTTTGTCCGGTTTTACTCTAACTAATAAACCGAGCAGTTCGGGTCTCTCTACCTTTCTCCTCTATAGCAATCAATATTGCAGTTCTCCTGTGGTTATTAAAAACAATCCTCTTTACCACTCACTAGAGACTAGACCATCCACGACACAAACGATCAGCCGCTCACGGCTAGGGCCTACTCACGGCGGCTATGGCGATGGCGTCCCTCGGCGTGCTTCTGCTGTACCCCACGAACGCCTACCCCACGAACTACTTCTTATAGAAAATTTAGTATCCACTCCAACCTCTTTGTACAATTCCTTTGATTAAATCAAACAAAATTCGGTGCATACAAAATCCTATAGTTTGGAATGAACAGGACATTATAATCACATATTTTTATATCCTACAAATAAAAAAGGCACTTAATCAGTCGATCTGAAGAGGAGCAGGCCGTGATGCCCGGCTTCCGGGCTCGTGGGCTACTTGCGGAACAGTGAATTAACGCCAGTACCAAACACGGCGTGGGCATTTCCCGGGTTCCCCCTACACATCGCTTCAAGCGAGTTGAAAGCCTCGCTTACCCGATCGGTTACATGGTCCAATGCGCGTCCAGCGAGAAGCAACTTCGGCATTTTTTCTATTCTTGCTTGTCCTTTTTTCTCTATTTCTGAAAATGTTTTCGAAAATATATTTCAAAATCTTTAAATATGAAAATCGTTTATATTTTTAAAATGTTCAAATTTTAAAAATTCAAAATTTAGAATCTTAATATTTGAAAAAAAATTCAGTTTTTAAATATAATTTAGATTAAATTTTTTGAATTTGAAAATGGTTCAAATTTTAAAATTGTTCGGATAAGTTTAGTTATAGAAAAATGTTCATAATTTTGAAATATTCAGATTTGAAAAAATGTTCTGTTTTGAAATTTTTTCATTTTAAAATATTCTTATTAAAAATGTTGGAATTTGAAAAAGGTTCACATCTATAAATAATGTTCATTTTTGAAAATGTTCAAATTTGAAAAGGCCTAGATTTTTGAAAATATTCATATTTGAAAAAAAAGTTTTAAAAATTGTACACATTTTCAAAATGTTCATATAAAAAATGTTCAGATGTAGTACGAGTACAAAAAATGTTCAGAAAAACAAAACAGGAAAAAAGAAACAGAAAAAAACTTGGACCCTAGCCGGCTAGCCCATCCACCACACAACGATCAGCCGCTTCCGCCTCGCACCCACCACACCCCCAACCTGCTCCTCTCCGTGCTCGCGGCGGCGACGGCGACGACGACGGCGATGGAGTCCCTGGGCGTGCTTCTGTTGCACCCCATGAACGCCTACCTGGAGCAGGAGCTCGACCGCAGGTTCCGGCTCATCCGCCTCTGGGACTCCCCGCCCGACGCCCGCGCTGACTTCCTCCGCTCCAACGCCTCCGCCATCCGCGCCGTCGTCGGTAAATCCGGGTACAACGCCGATTCGGCGCTCATCGACGCCCTCCCGTCCCTCGAGATCGTCGCGTCCTTCTCCGTCGGGATCGACCGCGTCGACCTAGCCAAGTGCCGCGAGCGGGGGATCCGCGTCACCAACACCCCCGACGTCCTCACCGACGACGTCGCCGACCTCGCCGTCGGCCTCGCCATCGCCGCGCTGCGGAAGATCCCGCAGGCCGACCGATATGTCCGCGCTGGCCTGTGGAAGGCCAAGGGCGACTACACATTAACCACACGGGTTGGTTTGTTTCCGATGCCTGCTTCAGTTTATCTGCTTCAGTTCAGTAGCCCACTGGCTAGTGCTACATATTGCTCTTTCTTAAGAGTAATGCTTGTTTAATTGCCTAATACAAACTTTGCTTCGTAGTATTGTACACTTTGGTATCCTTGACCTAGGCCAATTGCAATTTGTGAACACTTGGGATGCCTGCTTCGGTTCAGTCAAAACCAATATGGTGATATCTTGATTGAGGATTAACTAGACAGCAGAGTAGCGTGTATTTCAGAGAAAATGACTACACGAAAGGAAAAAATGCAATACATAGGATAAATTGGAGATTCAAATATAGGAGAGATGAAAAGGAGATATAGTTGAAATTCATTGGATGGGTGACAGCTATTTTGGCGCATGGTTGGTTATCTTACTGAAATTTGGCTGGGGTAGAACATTGGAATCTTTACTCTATACCATGTTTTGTGAAAATTCTTTTATACCATGTGACCATATAATTGAGGTTACTGGTTGCTGGAAGGCATCTGCAGAAGCTCCCTGGTGGATTTGTTTTGACTGCGCAACTCAACCTGTTTGACTAAAATTCAGACTACCTACCGGAAAATTTGACCTTCTCCATGGCTGATTCCATCTGTATGCTTGCGTGTGAAAACTGAAATATAATATGTAGATGATCACATAATTATAATGCCGTAGCCACAGGAATTTTTCATTTTGTCTAGGGGTCTAGCGGGGATTGTGATTTAGGATGGCTCATATATTGTCATCATAGAAACCAAGGGCTAGGATGGTAATACCCACTACAATTTTGTATGAATTGTATGATGCAATGTGCTTATGTCTGTTGATGTGTATAAGTGGATTGCCTAGCCGTTTCCATTAGATCGGTCTTTTGGAATAGTTGTTAGCGCATGAAGCTTGACATGGTATCAGAGCCAAGGTCTCGAGTTCGAGTCCTAGCTTCCGCACTTTATTCTAAAAATTGCTATTGCCCCCTCGGTGTCCACATATAGGCACGTACAGGCCACGTACAGGCACGTCATGCCTCTTGAGCCTGCCTCTGACTCTACACGTGTTGACTTGTCTTCCCTTGTCTTCCCGTCACACGTGAGGGGGGGTGTTGATGTGTATAAGTGGATTGCCTAGCCGTTTCCATTAGATCGGTCTTTTGGAATAGTGGTTAGCGCATGAAGCTTGACAATGTCACCCGTGCCTTTTTCCTGCTCCCTTCAAACATTGAAGGACATTTTCCATATGAGCAGAATCCAGTTAAACTATGAAACTTGTACAGTTGCACCATTTGCTCATTGGCTGTGAGGATCAGTCCATGCTGAGGCTGAGGGTAGCACCCGCATTTTGAATAATAATAATAATTCAGGTCCACCTATCTCAAGGACAAAATGTACTTAGCAAGATTGATCTGCTACTGATTATAATGACATGATATCAGCATAATGGCTTGCCTATAAAAGCATAGTAGATTTCTCGAAAAATAAATAAAAGCATGTAGTTGAGGATGCTGGTTAAGCATTCCATGGTGGATATAGAATTTGGGGTGCACATGATCCTGTGAGTAGGTACACGAAATAATCGACTCTCCTTATTTTTCTGCAGTTCAGTGGTAAAAGAGTTGCTATTCTTGGGCTTG